>JAHSUH010005230.1:0-745000 GCA_025388415.1 Cynanchum wilfordii
TCTCGATAGATTTTAGAGTTTAAAATTAGGGTCTAGGCTTTTGAGTTTAAAGTTTTGGGTCTAGGGATTAAGGTTTAGGTTTAGGGTCTAGGCTCTAGGGTTTAGGGTTTAGGGTTTAGGGTGTTTGTCGTTCACCCTATTACTCTTACCCTTTTGCCCTTTACTCATTTACTTATTACTCTTTTACCCTTTGCCCTTTTCTTTTTTTTCTCTTTTGTCCTTTGCCCTTTTTCCTACTATTTGTCCTTTTACCTTTTTGTTCTTTACTCTCTACATATTTTTTTTTTAAAAAAAAATTATTTTAAATATATTTTTTTCCAATTTCTCTTTTTTTTATTCTTAAAAATTGTCAATTTTTTATTCTAATAAATCTTCGTGTTTTTCCTATTTCTAAGGACAAATTTTATTTTCTTCAAAAATATCCTTTTTTCCAAAATGAATTTAAAATATGATTTTTTTTTATTTAATACTATTTTTTCTTTAAAAATACTTATTTTTTAAAATTTTATTTGACTTCATTTTTCGATAGATTTTAGAGTTTAAAATTAGGGTCTAGGCTTTTGGGTTTAAGGTTTAGGGTCTAGGGATTAGGGTTTAGGTTTAGGATCTAGGCTCTAGGGTTTAGGGTTTATAGTGTTTGTCGTTTACCCTCTTACTCTTACCATTTTGCCCTTTACTCCTTTACCTCTTACTCTTTTACCCTTTACCCTTTTCTTTTTGTCCTTTGCCCTCTTTCCTACCATTTGTCCTTTTACATTTTTGCCCTTTACTCTCTACATATTTTTTCTAAAAAAAAATTATTTTAAATATATTTTTTATTCCAATTTCTCTCTTTTTTTTTCTTAAAAATTATCAATTTTCTATTTTAATAAATCTTCGTGTTTTTCCTATTTCTAAGGACAAATTTTGTTTTCTTCAAAAATATCATTTTTTCCAAAATGAATTTAAAATATGATTTTTTTTTATTTAATACTATTTTTTCTTTAAAAATACCTATTTTTTAAAATTTTATTTGACTTCATTTTTCGATAGATTTTAGAGTTTAAAATTAGGGTCTAGGCTTTTGGGTTTAATGTTTAGGGTCTAGGGATTAGGGTTTAGGTTTAGGGTCTAGGCTTTAGGTTTTAGAGTTTAGGGTGTTTGCCGTTCACCCTCTTACTCTTACCCTTTTAACCCTTTACTCCTTTACCTCCTACTCTTTTACCCTTTTCTTTTTTTACCATTTTGTCCTTTGCCCTTTTTCCTACCCTTTATCCTTTAGAGATTAGGGATGAGTTTGTCCGAGAAGGAGCGAATATGAGAAATAGTCGAAGGGGAGGAAGGTGGAAAAGTGAGAAACGAGTGCATGGTATTGGTAATTGGAGTGTTATCGGGTGCCATGAGAGAAAAACAAACGAAGTATATATAGCTATTTGGAAAAAAAAACTATCAAAAAGAGAATGTAAGGAAGGAATTTGAGAATGGAATGAAGAGAAATCAAAAAATGCAGAATATATGAATCTGCCCGATTATGCTACGCCTATAGAGGACGCGCTACGGGCGTAGAATTTACTGTGGTAGTATCGAAATCCGAGATTTCATAAGGAAATTTGAATTTTTGAAAATTTCTGGATTTGCTACGGGCGTATAAGGAATACTACGCCTATGGGGGAGGTGCTACGGGCATCGGAATAAGTACTGCGCCCGTAGTGATGTCAGCAGTGATGATTACGCGGGAAAGAATCGAGACGATTACTACGGGTGTAATATGAGGGATACAGTCGTAGTACTTCCTACGGACGTGAAGTCTCGGACCTCTACGACCGTAGGGGACAAAGAAGCGGGAAAATTTTGAAAAATTCAAATTCCAGTCCCTAGATTATGCGAAAGTTCTCAAATTCAGTCCAAAAACTTTTATTCAAGCAGAAGAAATCAAAAATGCAGAAATAAACAAATAAATCCTATCTGGAACATCCGATAACTAGCATAGAAATCAAAAATAATACCTATACTGGAACATCCGATAACTAGCATAGAAATCAAAAATAATACCTATACTGGAACATTCGGTTACTAGTAAAGCGATATAGACAGGAAAATAACGCCAATCAACCACATAGGACTCGATAAAAGAAAGGGATTAGAAAACAAATCTGGATTTCCAAGCAATCAAGCAAGCAAGCTTGGAAATGTTTTTTCGATGAATACCTGAAAAATAAGAAAAGAAAGAAAAATAGGTAAGAAGACAATAAAACGAAGAAAAGAATTTAAATCTAAGTAAAAGCAAGCAAAACAAACTAGACACGAAATGTAATTTCTTCATCCAAAACTCGAAGTGTAATAAATCCCCGATTAACATAAATTAGTGCCTTAGAAGTAGCTAGAAAGGGTCTCCCTAAGATAAGTGGTACACCACCTTCACCATGTATATCCATAACAACAAAGTCTACAGGAAATATAAATTTTCCGATTTTACAAGGATATCCACAACTATTCCCCTCGCTTTAATTGTCTTATCTGCTAGTTGTACACACATCCTAGTAGATTTCAAATCATGCAAACCTAGCTTATCAAATAAACTTGAAGGCATCAAATTCACACTTGCACCTAAGTCTGCTAAAGCATGTAAATCACAAATATGACCAATAGTACAAGGTAAAGTAAAACTACCAGGATCCTTACATTTGAAAGGTAATTTCTCAGAGATTAAAGTTGAACATACTTCATTCAAAATTACCTTTTCACAGTCTAAAGGATACTTATTACGCAAAATGTCCTTCAAAAACTTAGAGTATTTTGGAAACGAAGAAATTACTTCAAGTAAAGGCAGATTAATAGAAATACGACTAAAAGTTTTAACGAAATTATTAAATTGTTATTTTTCTCTCTCTTTGCTGATTCTAGAAGGATGAGGGATTTTAGGCAAAAATTCTCTCGGAATCTTCATCGGAAGTTCGTTTCTCTTCTCCTCTCGTTCTTCATCACGGCTCATTTTTTCCTTCCTAGTGTCTTCCACAACCGATTCCTGCACAAAAATAGGTGCGTTAGTCTTTTTAGGAATAGGTGGAGAAAGAGTTTTACCCGATCTAAGAGTTAATTGTTTGCATTCAACTGGGTTTGGCTCGGTGGTACTAGGAAGTGTTCCTTTCACCCGTTCAGAGAATTGCTTGGACAGTTGTCCTACTTGCATCTCCAAATTTTGCAACGACGCCTGTTGATTTCGAACAGAAACTTCCGTTTGTTTAAGTCGGATATCAATTCGCTTCATCCTCTCTTCATTAAACTCTTGAATCTTTTTGTTAGATTCAATCATCTCTTTTTGTGAACTCATCATCCCCTTCATCATGTCTTTAGTTTCTGAAATTGGATCGGAGGGAGTGAAGGTTCTTTGAGGAGGAAGAGCTAAAGGCTGATATCCCGGTCCCGTTCTCCGATAGTTCGAATGAGTGCCACCGGAGTTGGAGTTGTTCTTCCATGAAAAGTTGGGATGATTCCGCCAAGAGGAGTTATAGGAGTTCCCCACGGGTGTGGCTTGTATGGAATCAATGAACTCGGTTTCCTCGGGAATCGTGATTATCCCATTTCCGGTACAATCTCCGCTAAAGTGTGGGCCTTGACAGAATTCACAAACGAAGTTTACATTTTGAACATTTCTTCCTTGAAGAACGTTGAGCTGGGAGTTGAATTGATTTCTCAAGGCTTCTATTTGATCATCAAGAGAAGAAGATGAAGCAACATGAACCGGGCTTCGCTCGGACACTAGTGCGCCAATTTTTGTTACGTACGGTACATATGCTCGAGGGCTGCTCTAGCATCCACTTCATTCATCCCGTTGAATCCTCCTTGAGGATTCAAGCCATCAAGGATTTGCTTTCCCAACTCATTCATACCTCCGTAGAATTGTTGCATCATAAGAGGATCATAGAGGCCGTGTTGGGGGCATAATCGTACTAGCTCTTTTAATCGATCCCATGCTTCAAAAACTCTCTCCTTCTTGTTGTGCAAAGCTCGAGATTGCTCTTCGAAACTTTAAGATCTTAGCAGCAGAATAATATTCAGCAAGGAAAGCTCGGCTCAACTCTTCCCAAGTAGAAATAGACCCCGCCGGAAGTTGCAATAACCATCTTTTTGCTCTATCCCTCAAAGTATACGGGAATAGGCTCAACATAGCTTCTTCAACGGTAGATTTCCCTTTAAAGCCATCACACAAGGAAGTAAATTCCGCCAAATGTTCCAAAGGGCTTTCCGAGGGAAGTCCTCCAAATTGTAGCCTCGAAGTGAATAGTTGAAGAACACTTGGTTTCAGCTCAAATGTGCAATCCTCCGGAAGTCTAATAGCATTGCTTAGTGGGACGGAATGAGCTTGAATGTAAGTTTCCAAAGCTGGCCTTCTATTTGCCATTTCGTTTTCCCTCCTTCGTTGTTCTCTACATGCAAGACGAATGATTTCTTCTGGATCGTGTACTTGTTCCCTAATTGTTGGGGTAGAAGATCTAGTCATGCACTATCAAAGTTATTTAGAGAGAAAGAAGACAGAAAACATCAATTATAAAAGAAATTACAATTAAAATATCCTACTACAAACGATCTATTGGAAAACACAAAAACAAGAAAAATTAGAGAAGGAAATCACAATACCTACAAAACAAGAGAAGAGAAAGATTAGTCAAAGTTTAAAAGAATAAATTGTAATATGATTAAATAAATAAAACTAATCTATTCAAAACAAAAGAAAAGAATGAATTAAATGAAGGACAGAGGAAAAAGAATAAAAGAATGATAAAGAAGAATGAAATGAAATGTATAAAATAGAAAGAAGTTTGAAAGAAATAAAAATGAAGAAGGAAATGAAATGATTTAATGAGCATGCAAAAATTGAATAGAAAAAGAAAAGAAATGGATAAGAACTGGATTCTGGAAATTAATTTGAAGAAGTGAAAATGAAAGGAAAATTATGCATGCTCTCGGGTAGAAAGAACAGGGGCAGAAAACAGAATTGTACATATGTTAGCTACTAGAATTTTCTGCAAAACAGAGGAAATTGCATACTGGAATTATATAATTAATAGGGCAGTTTGCATACTGCAATTTGCAAGAAAAATTACAGCAGGGGCAGTGAAGAATGCTCAGTGGAATTTTACACAAAAACAGAACAAGACATGTAAGAAACTACTGAATTAAAAACAAGGCAGCAGTGCATAAAAATTGCCACTGCACTGCCCGAAAATTTCATTGAACATGCAGTGTACACCTAGCTACTGGAATTGGAAAACAAAAGAAATGAGATTATATACAACTAATGTATCTATATGCCATAATTATAATACCATGCAAAATGAATTTACAAAGAAACCATGCACTAACCTACTGAAAATTGATACCCTAAATGCCATGCAAAAAAAAAAAAAAAAAAAAACAAAGAGAACAAGGAACATATACTATCTACTGGAAATTACAAGTTGCAAAATATACATACATAAATATACCATGCAAACCATAGAAACCATGCATACTAAAAATATACAAGCTAACTACATTTCATGCAAAAAGTAATGAACTCATTCATAGATTTAAAGCTATACAAAATCAATCATACTAATAACCACAATACCAAGCAGTCTACTAGCTAAATCCATACAAAATGAAATGAAATTCATTCATCTAACTATACACTATTAACCAGATCAAAGACATGCAAAATATGAGATTGTGAAAACTAAGAGATATAATATTGAAGTTTTTCATTCTAACCTATTAATAAATGCAAAGACAAGAATTCTAGATGCAAAGTCATACCTAAACTCATATTAAGCACATATTAAGGCTAACAAATAAAAGGTAGAAAATATGAAAACATCTAACATCAATGCCTAACAAAAGTAAGTATCTAGATAATAATCTCCATTAATTGAAGACATTATTAGAATACTAACTAAACTAGAAAGCACTTAAAGAATATAAAGAAATGAAGATAAAATGAAATAATAACTAAGAAATGTAAGACAAGTAATGAAAATGCAAAACAAATGAATGACAAGTGATGAAACTAAGGTTAAGAAGAGTGGTAAACTAAACTACTCTATCATAATACCTAAAAATCAAGACAATATCTATTACAACTACCCTAATTAAAGGATTAACATGAAACAAAAACATGAAAATACATCTAAGAACATGAAATAGAAATCAATCAAGAAAGTAAAGCACTAAAGTTATAAGAATGAAAAGTAGAACATTGAAGAACAAGTTAGAAAACTAGTTAGATCCTATACTAACCATACCTAGAATCTAATTAGAAAAAGTTAGAAAGTAGGAAAAACAATTAGATCTAATTTCTAAACTAAGATATTAAACTAAAATTCTAAGTTAATCTAAAGAATAGAAAGCTAACCTAATCTAAGGCACTAAACTAACTAAGCTATCTAATCAAGATCAACTAAAGTTAACCTAAATCCAAAATATCTAAGCTATATCTAACCAAAATTTCTAAGTAAAAGTTTGCCTAAGGGATCTAAACTTACCAAAATACTAACTAAACCTAAAAATCAAGTTACTAAATCATCTAACCTAAGATCTAAATCCAAAAATCTATAATCTCAAGTGAGAAAAAATTCTAAGAAAAATGAATTAAATGAAAGAAAGAGAAACAAAATACAAGTAACATAAGAAAGCTACTAAAATAAGAATAAGAAATTCTAAGAACAAGAATAACCAAATCAAATGAAATCTGAAAATTAAACTATAAAAATATGAAAAAACAAGATTCAACTAACAAATCAAATCAATCTAAACAAAATCAAAATATCCAATGATCTATTAAGAAGATCAAAGATACTTTAAGAAATAGACAATAAAAATCAAAGATACTTAAGATTGATTCCATATAACAAATCATAACATAATTGATCCATTATATGATTCACACCGTTACTATAAAAATTTTCCCAAAAATTACAAGGAATTAAGAGGAAAACATCATGAATCTAAATAATAGAGATCCCCGGCAGCGGCGCCAAAAATCCGATGAGTTTTATTTATATATAAAAATAATATAAATAATGGAATAAAATAATACTAAAAATAATAGGAATTCTCAAGATTAAAATAGAATTGTCACTAAGAAAATAAACTCAACTAGGCAGAGAACCTATCGAAATAGTTTAGTAAATAAAGGTAGTATTCAGATTTTAATATTTATAAAATCGTTTTCTCCAAGACGTCTATTAATTTCTAGTGTGGAAAATATAATCAAATCAATTATGGATATGATTTGGAAGTATGAATCAATCATCAAGTAATCCAACCTTTATCAAGAATAAGATTGAATTCTAAATCCTAGAAAGCAAGGTAAATGAACAATGTAAAGAATAAAGCAAGTAAAAAGGTTGGGAGGAATTCTTAGTAAAATATAGGTGAGATAAGAGGATACAACATACCAAGAATAGGATAATCTTGGATCTAGTATCATAGCTCCATCAAATTCAAGCCTAAAGTAGAATTTCTTCCATACGGATCGTGGCAAGAAATTCCTAGATTAAAAACACTTGAATGTTAACACAACTATATCTCCTATCAATCATCCAAGGTCCGATCCATCAATAGGAAACTAATCACATTAACTTGGCACTAATCATATATCCAAGGTCCGACCTAACAATTAGTGTTAATCCGGAACCACAATCTCAAATCAAAGCTTGTACTAAAGATAAAATTCAAATCTAAAGTCATCAATGAAATTGCAATCCAAATTAATAAAACCACAATCATTCAATCCAAGAACATCACAATATCTCAAGTAAATTGTAAAATAAAACCAACCAAATCTACCTATAAGAAATGTAGAAATGAGAGTTCCTAAGGTTGGTTAACTAATTACAAAGAATAACAAGGAATAATAGAAGAAAAGGAGAAAGTGAAACATAGACATTAAACCTTCTTCCTCTTGATTCTTCTTTGTTTCTTCAACTTGGATCTTCAATTTGTGTAGTCCAAATACCCTAGAATAGATTCAGTAGATTTTCTTACGGATCGAGGCAAATCTACCTAGTTAATCCCAAGATACTCAATACTACAACAAGTAGAGAGTAATCTCTAAGAAAATTGGAAAATCAAAGTATAGATCTCTCTCTAAGTTCTTACCAAACCTTTACAATTAAAATGGCAGAGTAACAGTAGCCTAATCCAACCTCCAAAAAATGGTAAAAATCCTATAATTTATAGATAACCGAAATAGGGGTAAAATCGTCATTTTACAAAGAAAACAGTGATTCTGGCATGACGACGGGCGTATTGATGTCGTTAAGTCCTACGGATGTAGAATCCAAAGTGCAACAACCGTATAACAGGTAGTTATTTTATACGGGTTTGATGCACAAAAGGGCAACGGGCGTATAGCTCCTATGGGCGTATTACAGCTTCCAAGGGCGTAGCATATTTCCAGAATATTGCTCTTTTGCCTCTGAATTAATCTTTTTACTTCAATTTCGCCCATAAGTAACCTGAAACAGAATATTTTGCAATTAAACCCAAAATCAATAAATTTATCTCAATTTAATACAATAACACTCACAAATCATGCACAATTAATATCCCAAAACATGATCATATTTGATGTTATCAGTAGATGGGACCTCTTAACTAAATATACTCACTTGACTCCGTCAATGAATAAGTTAGTGCAAATGTATGTGGATACTTTTGTTCGAATTCATGGGATATCAGTATCTGGCAGAGATACCTATTTTATATCATAATTTTGAAAGTATTACTTGTCATCCACAAACTCATAGACAATTGGAAAGACTTCGTACATGTGTGAGGATTCTTATCATTACAGGCCTTTTTTGTTTGATATTTGAAGTTAGTTTTATGATAGGAGTAGTTTTGGCGAGTTCTTCCTTGACTGTTGTGATTGTTTTTGAAATCTTGTTCTCATCCAAGGGCCATTTCATTGTTGCTCCGAATCTGTATGCAAGGATGAGTTCTTTTGCCACATCCATAACAAAAGTTGGTTAATCTTTCATACTTGAAAGACACCTAAAGTTTGTTGTAATTCCCACTAGTAATTAATAAAACAACCTACCTTCACAAAATTTCCGAGTGTTAACACTTGCTTGGACTCCGATGAACTTTCGTGGATGGAATGATTAAGGTGCCTCGTCACAATACAGGAACTGCCCTATGTAGTTGTCTATCTTGACTGCATTTTCTCAGTTCATACGATTGGGAAGGAAATTGTGGATTTGAATTCAGAATTTACATTAAAATCTGGTAATTTTAATCCATTAAAATCATATTTTGGAGCTCTTCTTTTAGCGAATAATCTTAATCTGGTCGACTATGAAATATTATGAGGAGTTGCCAATTGTGAATTCCCAATTTGGTTTGAAAGATAAAATTCATCTCGGACACTTGAAATTAAAGATTAACCGTGTTAATTTGATCTTCTTGTAATGATTAATCCAACCATGTGAACTAACTTTTTGTTTAAAATGATAAACGAAAAACTCTCTATCTTTCGTATATTTCCTATTTTGACTAACAGTTAATTGTTAATAAAATTGACAAAAAAGATGAAAATTGCCCCAAAAAAAAATTTTCAGCATCAAAATTTGATGAAAATTGCATATATATATATATATATATATATATATATATATGCATTGTGGATTTTACAATAATTAAGGTGTATTTATTGTAATTTTCTACTACACATTTCTTACAATTAATTAATATTTTATGACTTATTAACTATTTTTATCAAAGAAAATAAAATTTAAAAATATTTTAACCTGTTTCCCTCAAAAAAAAATTAAGAGACCTATTAATGTCATATTATTGTCTGCAAAAAATAAAAACAAGGGAGAAAACATTTAAAACTAATCAAGAAAGGACAATTGAAATGTTTGAAAACTCACTCGACTCAAAAATTCTATTAATTTTTGATATTTTGAGGACAAATTTGCATTAGACAAAGAATTGATGGTCGAAAAAGTTGGTGCGTGGACTTTTAATGTTTGTGAGAGTTGTGCCCGGACTCTAATGCTTTCTCTAGAGCGGATGATCGAAGTTTCAAATCCCACTGAATTGGTTAGCAGCGCCATGTTAAAAAACAGCTTTGGGTCAGGTCCTCAACTTCGAGTAAGAGTTGAACTTTGCGAGCGCTCCGCTCGGATTAGTCTCTAGGACACGGGTCGCCCCAAGTGGGTTAAAAAAAAAAAAAAAAAAAATCGATGACCCGGCAATTATTTTACCAAATTACTAGCCCTAAAAGCTTTGAGCTTTCAAAAAATTATTCGTTTTCAGCTTCAAAATTTTATCTTTATTCTTCAGTTTCATCGGGAGCCTAGAAACCCCTTTTCAGAATTTCAATGGAATACAAAAGAATTTTTTCAATTCCTATTCTTTCTGTGTTTTTATTATTGGCTTTTGTATATTATGTCACAGTCTTCATCTTTATTGAAGATTGCTTACGTTTGAGTAGCTCAGCAGGATCAAGAAATGCTTTGATATTCACCTTCCTGGCTTTTCTATGCATTTTCTCTTTCTTGGTCTGTATTCTCACTGACCCAGGTGGTGTTCCTTCTGGATTTGTGCCTGATGTTGAAGGAAGTCTCATTTCAGATCAAGAAAATAAGAACACTGTAAGTACTTGTCCTTTTATTTACAGCAGGGGCTGCTCTAAGTTATATTTAAACTGTACCAGAAGAAAATTAAGTTAATTACTGAGAAAATTTATAAATGCCAATCAATCGAGTTCTTCTATATACTAATAAATCTGTTCAAAGTAATCGAAATTTTCAATTGCTTTAATGGGGTATCCACAATTTAGGAGTTTCAGAAGCATGCTTCATTTTTTTAATTATTATCTTCCATCGGACCTTTTTTTTGCATATATGTTGGGTTTATTGTGATTCAAGAAAAATTGATGAAGTTATTAGGAACGTTATAATGTGGAACTTGGGACATTTGCATAAGAGTCTATTCCTCAGTAGTTACAGTCTGAGAAATTCTTTTATGTTCTTATATTGAAGCTCTGGTATTAGGATAACTAATCAACTTGATGACTAGTATATATATATATATATATATATATATATATATATATATATATATATATATATATATTATAAAAATTTATTGTATTAGCAAGTGCCATTTACTTGTGCCTGCATCACTATTGTGTTTTTAACTGCCAAGATTATGAACTTTTTTAAGGATATCACATGGTTTATGGCTAAATATTCTTAACTGCTTGATTTGCAACATGTTTGTCAACAGCGCTGTGATAAATGTTCAGCATTCAAACCTCCTAGGGCTCATCACTGCCGTGTCTGTCGAAGGTGTGTTTTGAGGATGGTGGGTGCTCTTTAATTACTGTTTAGAAAAGGAAGGGGAAAAAGAATATGTTTTATAACACTAGAATACTGACTCTTTTCCGTGAGATATAATGCAGGATCATCATTGCATTTAGATAAATAATTGTGTTGGGCACAGGAACTACAAAGCATTTTTCTCTCTAGTGTTCTATGCCACTGCTGCATGCCTCTATTCTAAAATGGTTATGCCCCATGGCTATTAGCCATATCAAAGATGGACTTAACTTTCCTGCAACACGCGACAGCTCATGACTGCTTATGCAAAAAAAAAAAGAGAGAACTTTACAGGTCATGTTTTTTGCTCTGATTTCATTAAAATTAAAAAGTTGAATACTTAATTCTTGGCCAACTTGAACATAGTGAATAGTGAATACTCTTGGAGAATGTTACATCAGTTTTGATAGTATGCTCCTAAGATAAGCAGTTTCATCGAACTTCTTAGTCATTTTCAAAGATGCTTCCAGCTCGGCCCGAGCCATGTATGAGGGTGACAGGTTTAGGAGAAAACAACTCTGTGAATATAGAAGATTAGCACATGATTGTTTTGCGTTTTCCCCCTTTTTTAGTTAAACAATTGGTGCACTATGCTGCTACATGTAAAATTTCCCTAGGCTTGTCAAGGGTACTCAAATGTTGTCATACTCTCATTTGCTTTCAGTTTCCCAGAGTAGCAGTGATTCAATATAGTTGTTCTTGTACCCTAATTTTGTATGGTAAAATAATTTGTTGAGCATAAATAAATATCATCATCCATTGGATCATTCGATATTTGAAGAAGTCAGTATTTTGATTAATTCAAATTTGGTTCAAGTTGCGTCTACAAAGTTTAATTTTTTACTTGGACGAAGGTTTTTTACGACATTCACGAGATATCAATTCTGACTTACCTTACCTTGTGTAGTATTTGAAATGACAGAAAAAAAACTTTCTTTGGTTGCTTTGAGATGTTCACTATATCAATGCTTTATATATACTGTGAATATGATATAATATGCATGGTTGAGCCGGTATTAGTTAGACTTATTTTCAAACTTTTATATGTTAAAATAAAAATAATTTTTTTTTTCCCTCTATACATTCTAGATTTAGTTGTTGGTTAATTCTCCAGTCTTCTTCTTCCTCTAAATTATTGTACTTTTAACATCAATATTTTCGAGATGATATTTTATTTGCTGTAATGAAGAGGTAAACCTCATTTATCATGAAAATTATGAAAGTCCGTAGTATAATGAAATTATTAGTATTATTATTATTATTATTTGAGTTTTGTTTGTTAAGGGGTGAAGGGAAAGATGTAATGTTTTTCAATGGTTGGATAAAAGTTTGAGTTTGAATTCAAAACTTGAGGTAGTTTAGTAAATAAAAGAAAAGGTAATCAAATTATTTTATATAAAATATATATTTTTTTACTTTTGGCAATGTTACTTGGATGAATGTTACAACCCCTTTGCATATATTTTGAGTAAAGTGATTTAATTGTTATTTTTTTAATTGACTAAATGATGCAAACAATTAAATTTTAGGGTAAACTATCTTGGTGATACTCTTTAAATGTCAAAATTCAGGTTTAGCATCTTAAACAAAATTTTAAAAAATTTTAACAATTAAAAAAAATTTTGAATAATTGGTGAGTTTAGTCCTAAAAAAATTTACTTTTGGCAAGTTTAGTCCCAAAATATTTTTTTTAACTTTTAAAATCCTAAATTTTTTTATTAGAAAAAAATAAAATCCTTTTTTTGATCCTTACATGAAAAGACTTAAAAACTACAGTTTTAATTAATTTTAAAAAAAAGTAAAAATGTCATTACAAGTTAAAAGAAAGAGAAAAAAAAGAATTAATTAAATAAGGGTAATTATTTTATTTACCAAAATCATCAAAAGAACTAATTAAATAAGGGTAATTATTTTTATTTTTATTTACTCAATTCACCAAAATCACCTTCGTCTTCGAAAGTCCACATAGGATTAAAAATCACTACAGGCTTTGGGTACAAAGAATTTGTAATTGGGTACAAAGAATTTGTAATTGACTCCATAACCCCCACATCTGAAGTTTCTGGCGCCAAATAAACATCAACATCAGCAGAATTAAAAGTTCTGCTATCTATTTCATTGACTGATTTAATATCGAGATTTTTAACAAGAACATTCATAGAGTGCGACTTGAATGCCTCTGTGGCAGCTTTTGTTAAGTTCTTGCCTTGCCAAAAGATAAGAATCTTAATCTTTGAGCCTTTTCTTTTGATGGGCATACCTCCGAACACATCAAGAGCAAGTTGAGTAAGTGAAGACGGTGAGTCATCGATAACTGGAATTTCGGCCCGTAGTTTTGGTTGCTTCAATTTCTTTAATTTCCTGGTGAGTTTCGGGTTGTTCAGGAGCTTCTCTAAGGTGGAAGATAGAGCAATCTTGGCTTGAAGAATGGCTTATTCTTTGGTTGCAGGCGGGGTGGGGGATGAAGATGAAGCGGAAGGGACTCTTGATTTATACAGGAGTTTTATCGGCGAAGTGGGGAGGGAAGTAAATGTCGACGCTTCTACTGGATTTTAGGCATGTAAGAAGAACAAGAAACCTTAAATTTTCTATGGTTGAATGGATAATCTGAAAATCTGATAATTTGCCTTAGTAATGACATTTCTTCAATTTCTTTTAACTTGTAATGACATTTTTACTTTTTTTAAAAACATAAACATTATTTTTTTTTTATCTTTTAACGAGAAAAAAAGACTTTATTTTTCTCTAATAAAAAAATTTGGGACTTTAAAAGTTAAAAAAAATATTTTGGGACTTAGCTTGCCAAAAGTAATTTTATTTAGGACTAAACTCACCAATTATTCAAAAATTTTAATTAAATTAAATTAAAATTTTATTTTATTAAAATTTAATTAAAATTTTAATTAAATTAAATTAAAAATTTTAAATTTAATTAAAATTTAATTTTTTTAAAAAATTTTGTCCTGATGCAAACAATTAAATTTTAAAAAATTTTAACAAAAGTAAAAAAAAAAAAATTAGACTAAACTTATTAAAACATAAATTTATTTGGAACTAAATTAATATTCTTACAATTTTATTTATTTTTTAAAAAAATTGTTTTGATAGCAAACCAAACGCGTTGATGGTTGAATGTTCCTTCCTTTGTTACACTACAAAATAGTAACAGATAAGTATTCATCTCAACCGTCCAGATAAAAAACTGTCTCTTAATCTTAACCGTTGATTATCAGATCTTTTTCTATAAATAGCCTTTATTCAAAGGGATCCAAGGTCGGTCCCGGTAGAGGTTGGTTGAGAATGGGTTTGTGCTATTTTGTATGGGAATTTATCTATTTTTCTCTGAAGGATACGATTAATATTTGATGATCGCGTATTGGATATATTTTGATGGTGGATGATGGACGTTTGGATATGTTTTGATTGTTGATGATGGTTAATCTTGATGATCTCGTTTGGATATGTTTTGATTATTGATGATCGTGTTCTTGATTTGATGTTTTTCCGTATCTCCTCCGTTGTCTCCAAGAATTCGGATTTGTTATATTCCTTTCTCTTGTGAGTTTTGATTATTTAATTGGGTAAATTATTCGTTATTCAATAATGCTTCTTTGAATCTTGGTAATTTCGCTGGTTGTTATGGATTGATTCTGTTTGATCTTCAGTTTACTTCGGAGCAGCCACTAAGAATTCAATAATCGAGGAGATCTTACCCGAGGATAAGAGATGTTACTTACCTATATGTATGTCGGTTTGGCATGAAAAATTTCAATTTTAATCTCGACTATTTTCTCGCGTTTATTTCCGGTCGTCTTCTCAACCTATTCCTAAGTTTCTTTCTTTTTCATCTTAATTGCTGCGTAAACATTACGCAGAGATCTAATTCTTGACTTATCTTGAAAGATCTTTCAAAAGAACTTTATAATTTGGTTTAACTATATCAAAAGACATCAGTAAAAGTATTAATGATTGAAGGATTGTGGTTCGCATGATGTGGCTATGATTTGTTAATCTTTATATCTGAAAAACCATAAGATTAATGTACACCAACTTATTCACTGGTTGCTAGTAATTTTATAAAACACGTTCTAATCTATTTGCACCCTTTTCTTGATGCAATTTGGAGTAAATTTATCATAGTTAGATTACTGGGCAGTGTTGTTTCCTTTGCTATTGATATCATCTTCTGTTCTGGTGATATTTATGCCCTCAGGAAGTCAGGATTTTCAGATTTTAAAGTTCATGGGTAATTGAGTAGTGACATCCTGAAAAGAAGTTCACTTGTGTTTCGTGGTGTCGCATCATCTAGTTTGGTACTTTTGTGATCTTTCCTTGTTTTGTTTTTGCGGTGAGGTCAGGGAGGAGATTCCAAGGGAATGGTTGTTTCTTATTTTGATTCATCTGAAGGAGAGGTTTGATTTCCTACCAAGTCTAGATCGAGATATTTGCAAGGGTGAAGGCTTTCTTAATAACCTACCAGTCTTAACTATGAGCATGTTATGTTCTTCATTTATTCTTCTCTCTGTTTTTCTTTGGGTTTGGCATGAATAACACTTTTGTTGGAAGCTTAAGGTGTTTCAGTAAGGGTCTGCTGCTTGTTATTTTTCCATTGCAAGCTCCTCAAATTCCTTCTTGTAATTTTTGATTCAATTATCTCTATCAATGTTTAATTATCGGTTCCAATTGCTGCTTTCGGCGTCTGGTGGTCCAATGTTTCTCTCAGGATTTTAGCATCCAGTTTGAATTGTCATTCAGTAAGCCTCCTATCAGTCTTCAGTTCCAAAGAGTTTTTGGTTTGTTTTTGCAGTGTACTTTGCAAGTGATGGGCGAGCTTAGTTGGTATACATGTATATTTATATTTCTCATTGCGTATTTTTTTTCCTTTCAATGAGAATAATTACATGCTTTGGAGGATTCTTTAATTCATTTAGATCTATGCAGTTGATTATCTTGTGATCAATACGATGCAGACCTGCATCTATTACCCCTTAAGGTCTATCTTGGATAAATTTTGGTTTTGCATTTATTTTATTTCCTTTTGAAGTTGTGACAAACTTTTAGAATTCCTATTAGCTGTGTCAAACTTGCAACAATAAAAGAGGTTATTTATTACTCATTGATCCATTTAAAAGGACAACTTTGCACACTTAGGAAGAAAAATATGGTATGCTACTGTTCAATGCATGTACCTCAAGGAAACATGTTTGTCTCTTATTTGCTCCCTTCCCTTCCTATTCGTAACTTGCTTAATTATTCATAAACTAAGAGGAATATCATTGTATCCCTTAATCTTTAACCATTCCTTTACCAACCTAATACTAGTCCACCATTAAACCTATTCTCGTGGCTTGTCATCCATGGTAGATGCTGGTGATAATAGGTGTTTTCCTATATAATTTTACTGGAGGTATTTTGATAATCCATTATCTCTGGTCAGTGGTGTCCCAGATTATTTGTTGAAGGGTCATCATTTGTATGATCACTTCCTCTCTAAATTTACAAAGGTGCACATGGTATGTCCAAATTTACGATTGTTTCCTGTAATGCAGTCAGTATTGGACTAAGAATGGGACTACTATCAGAAATTCCAGGTTATATTTGGAATATTTTCTTTCAATTTATATCGCACCATCTCTTTAGAAGTCTACAGATGGAATTATTGTTTTTATTCCATCTGGACAGTAATTCTTATACAATCTATGGGAATCAGCAATCTCTAATATTTATCCTCGTTGCTCTGAAGTCATTCAGATACTTTTTTTTTTTTGTCAGGAATTTAGCGTCCATGTCTGGCTCTCCATATTTCTACTCCATATTTCTAAATAAGTCTCCCAATATTTCTTGATTTTTGCTTTTGGCTGTTCATTTGGCATAAAACCTTTTAATTGACATAATTTAATAGAGAGGTGCTGATTATTTTTTGAGAATTATATATCTTCAAGACAATATATGATGAGCAAGCATATCGGATTTTTTGGTTGTAAATTCTTTTCTTACTATCAACCTATTCTCTAGTAACATAAGGAACAAATCATCTTCTTCCACTGCAGTATTTTTATCATTTAGGACTGGATTTCTGTGGGCATTGGAGTAGTATCATCTTAAAAAGGAGTGTTTATTTGTGCTTTCTCGTGGTTTCTCCATATACTGTGTCTCTTGTCATTCACTTGTAACGATTTGTTTCCAGTCGTAACCCAGATAATGATTGGCTACTTATCTTTGTTATCTTTGCAGAAGGGGTTTGTTGATTAAGTATTGACACTCTGTATAACTATGTTTATACATTGTTCTGCTGTTCAAATTGGTATCTTTGGCAGTTTTTTTTGCATGAAGAAATTCAAGGGAGTGTAACAGCTTGACATTATTATTCTGTCTATTTGAACTGTTCTCCAACCTGCTCTTATTTAATGTCTCTCTCATGCTTTTGGACTCGAATTTGATCTATGTATTTACAAGACAGTGGTTTATATTGATGGTCATGTTTTAGCTATTGGTTTGACTTGGAGAAATTCAATGGAGCATGTTGATCATAGTCTTGGCTGTTCTTTTTCCTCTGTTATCTGCCACCATTCTTAGCATATTTCATGCTTATCATGTCTATTGATCAGTGCTGTCATTGATTTCTATCCCTGTATCTGCAATTGGTTAGGGTGAGGGGGGTTCATTTCACTGGTGTGTTTTATATTTACCTTAATTTGGAAAGCTTGGTGTTTGAGCACAGGGTTGTTACCTCCCACCTTCTCTGAAAGGAATTCAAATTAATTTTGGTGTTCTGATTTTTGTGTCTGATGCAGCTAACCCACTACTGGATATTTAAGATTCTCATTGAGGATAAGGATATTACTGATCTCTGTATCTTATCTATTTTTCTTCATCTCTCTAAATATCTGCTGTTTGATAGGTTTTATCCCATCATAGCAGTTTGTATGAAGAAATTTAACTGAACATTGTTGTTGTCTGCCACCTTTCCTAGTTGCAAGTTCCTTGTGTTTTCTTAAATGTTCGCAGCTAATTGAGTTATGTCATCCTGAAAAGAAAATTCACTTGTGTTTCAGAGTGTTGCATCTTCTGGTTTGGTGCTTTGGCTGATATTTCCTTGCTTCCTTTGGTCAGCGAGGGGATTCCAAGGGAATGGTTTCTCCTAGATTGTTTCTTATTTTGATTCACTAGAAGGAGAGGTTTGTTTTCCTACAAGTCTAAAGTGAGATGCTTACCAGTAGTAGTACCTTTTTTTAATCTTGCTTTGGTTGAAGGCTTTCTTGATTACCTACCAGTCTTAACTAAGAGCATGTTCTTGTTCCCTGCTTTTCATATGCTTTATGTTCATGATTTATTCATCTCTCTGTTTGTCTTTGGAAGCTTAAGGAGTTTCAGTAAGGTTCTGTTCCTTGTTTTTTCCCATTAGAACAACATATTGCAAGCTCCTCAAATTCCTTATTATACTTTTGGATTCAATTATCTCTATCAATGTCTAATTTTTGGTTCAAATTGCTGTTTTCACCATCTGGTAGGGCAATGTTTTTGTAGTAAGCCATTGACGAGTTAGCTTAGTTGGTATACTTATAAATATTTCTAATTGCGAGTTTTTCCCTTTTTATGAGAATAGTTACATCGGTGTTTTCCCCAGAAAGATTATTTAATTCTTTTTTGATCTGTGCAGTTGGATTCTCTCGTCAACGAAGACCTCCTTCTATTTTTCCTCCTGCAATCAAATTAATTGGTTTTTTGTGATTCTCATCCTTTTTTTCTCAAAAAACTTTTGGGGAAACCCTCCTCCTTCCTTTGTGTTTTGTGGGTGGGTTTTTTTTGTGCAGTTTCATCTTTGTTTTTGGGGGCGGGTTTCATGGGGGGCCCGCCTGAATGCCAACTCTTTTAGTTTGTCTCCCTCCCCAGATTTTCTATGGATGGCCTTCTATATTTCTATTCGTTTCTCCTTCTTTCCTATTTTCTTAAGACATCTTTTTGCATATTTGCACCTGTTGATCAATGGAGACTTTCTTTGGCAGAGATTTTATTTTAAGGGCGTGAACTGGCTTCATGGGTATTCCACTACAATGTAGGATCATACCAAGAAGAATTAATCTGCTTCAATATATTATTTTTTTTTTTTCCCTGAAACTCTACTACTTTTATAAAAAAAATTATATTATTTTCTATCCCTTCATCCTTTCTAATTGACAAATTTTTGTTTTCTTGGTTCTAGAAACCTAGAAAAAGTTATATCAAGGGGTGTCAATTAGAATGTTATTTTTACTCATTGATCAATTTGTTTGGCAAGGATACTTTCTAAATATAAATCCTTTTCTAATTTATATGCTTACGGCAAACACCTAGGAAACATGTTTTTTTTTTTTCTGTCTTCTATTCCTTTCCTATTTGCAACTTGCAAAAAATTATTCGTAGACAGGCGGGATGATATTGTATCCCTTAATTTTAACCATTTCTTCACCATTTTGTTTCTATAACTAAGTCTCCCATTTTTAACCATTGCTTTGCTCCGCCTTGTTAGATGTTGGGGATACATGAGGAAGGTTTGATGGTTCTTGTTATGATTTCTCCGGCTGTATTTTGATACAAACTCATTATCTGCTCTCATGGTTACATCCTAACTATTCCTACTTTGCCTTTTTTACTTTATGGTGCAGCCAAATGTTGGACCTCTCTGATACCTAAATTCAAGATTCTCTTCAAGGATAAGTATATTTATGGATTTATTCTTTCATTTTCACTATTTCTTAATATTTGAGTGCTGATTTAATTATATTTATCAGGTCTTGGCAGTTAGTTTATTTGGCATGGAGAAATTTATGGAAGATTGGTGATTATAGTCTTGACCTTTTCTTGGGTTTGTTTACTGCCACCCCTCAGCATATTGTATTCTTTTTAAATTTTCTTATTTACCACCACTCAATCCTGATTCAATCTGTCTGAGCTTACTAATCTCAATTGTTTATCAATGTTTCTCTGAATTCATTTAGATACCATGTTACAGATTTTTTTTTCCCCTGGAATTATGCATCCATGTCTGTGGCTTTTAATTCAGCCTTATTCTTCAATAAACCTCTGAATAAATTTTTGCCTTATTTCCTAATACTTCATTTGGCATAAATGGGCTCAAGGAGGTTATGATTCTTCTCGTTTGTTTTGACATTTCAATTCACTACTAGTTTTACTGATTGGTTTGGATAATTTGTTCTGAGGATAGAGGCAAGCAATTTATTATTTTCTTTTACCTCTCTTTTCTACGAAAGCTTAGAACTTATATTTTTTGCTCCCCAGGTTTCAGAAGCTCCAATGTGGCTAGGAGGTCTGCTTGTTTCTTTTGAATCAGTATTATTCTTTTTTAGCCTACCAATCTTTTACTGTAAGCATGTTTGACCTTGTTCTGGCAGTTGGTTTATTTCGTGAAGAATAAATATTTTATTAATTTTCAGACATCCATGTTAATGATCATTTTTAAGAATCTTTATCTTAAACAGCATATAAGAAGCATCTTGTAATGTTAACAGTTGGGTCTTCATTCTGTTACTATGAATTGCCTTCTCATTAAGCTCATTACCAAGATCTACCGTTGCTGACCTTTGGAAGTTTGATGATTTTCTATGTGATTTTTATATAAATGGTGGGATCATTTATTCTTGAAGGCTAGGGTTTATTTTGATGATCACGTCCTGGATGTGTTTTGATCAGTCATGTTTGCTCCCTTTTTATTTTTGTTCTTCCGTATTTTGTCTGTTGTTCTGAAGAATTCAGATCTGTCTTGTGATTCTGATTATCTTGATCAAGGAAAAGATTGGTTCTAGAATACTTTCTTGATTCCTAGTGGTGGCTGGTTTTGGTGAAGAGACATAGATATGGCTATATTTGTTAGGGGATTGATTTCCGGGTGGGGTTCATGCAATTCCTCAGGGTTATTACCATCCCTCTGTTTCACCTCTGGATGTTCTTTTTCTTGCATTGTGCAGTGGATTGGATAAAGTATCAATTATCATATCCCAGTGGACAAGTCAGGAATATTGTATATTGCACCTCATTAAGCATTATTGCTAATGTTTCAGCTATTGGTTCGGAATAAAGGCTTGAATTTGGTGGACTTCATGTTATTTGATGTTCGGTTCACTTACTCTTGTGATTACTGTAGGATCATCATACCAAGAAGAAAGATTTTGCTTTAAAGTATTGTATTTTCTTAAACTAAATTATTAGCATCGTGTTATTTTCTATCCCTTTATCCTGTTAGTGTAGTTCTGGCACATTTTTCTTGTTTTTGAAGTTAAGCCTGTCAGAAAAACCTGGAGAATTCCTGTTAGCGGTGTCAAACTTGAGCATATTCATTCTGCATTATTCCTGTTGAGCCTACCAATCCTATGATTTATTTATTTATTCAATATTGTCTTTTTGTATTCTGCTTTAAAATAACCTCTATAAGCCTTTGTGGTTGTTTGTTCTGGCAATTTCATTCTTTTCTGGGAATTGTGTTCAAGGATTCTCCTCCTGTATATGCCAACATTTTTTTCCTGCTACAGCTCTATGCATTGTTTTCCATAGTTCTGTCTATTTCTATTCATTCTGCCATTTGCATAAGTGAGCTTTTGCATATCTGCTCCCTGCTGGTCTCTTGGGCAGAGGGGTTATCTTTAAGGTCTTATATTTTCTTGAAACTAAATTATTAGTATTTTGTTATTTTCTTTTCCTTTATTCTGTTAGTGTATTTCTGGAATTTTCCTTGTTTTGAATTAAGTCTGACAGAAAAACCTGGGGAATTCCTAATAGCTGTGTCAAACTTGCAACAGTAATGAATGTTATTTATATTACTCATTGGCTCATTTAAAAGGACAACTTTGTACACACAGTAGAATAATTAGCTCAATCCTTTGAAATATGGTATGTTTATTGTTCAGTGCTTATACTTTCTGGATTTAAATTCCTTATCAATTGACTGCATGTACCAGAAAGTAACATGTTTGCCTCTTATTTGCTCCTTTCCTATTTGTAACTTGCAGTAAATTATTCATAAACAGAGAGGAGTTGTTCCATCCCTTAATCTTTAACCGTTCTTTCACCAACCTATTACTAGTCCACCATTATACCTATTCTCGTGGTTCGTCATCCAGATTGGTGATGATAGGGGGTTTTCTGTATAGTTTTTTTCTAGAGGTATTTTGATTCAATCCATTAGCTCTCATCAGCGATGTTCCTGATTATTTCTTGTAGGGTCATCGTTGTTTGATCACTTCCTCTCTAAATTTACAAAGACCACATGGTACCAACTTTCCAACATGCCTTTTGATTAATGGACAAAAATTTCATCTACTGCCAGAAATCCAGCGGATAAGGATATCAATGTGCTTGTTTCTTGTAATGCAGTCAGTATTGGATTAAGAATTGGACTACTATCAGAAATTTCAGGTTATATTTGGAATATTGTCTTTCAATTTATATCACCATCTCTTTAGATATGAGTCTACAGATTGAATTGTTTTTATTCCATCTGGGTAGTAATTCTTTTCTGTTATCTGCCGCACTTTAATCTTTATACAATCTATTGGGCTTAGCAATCTCTAATATTTATCCTCATTGCTCTGAAGTCGATAGGTTCTGTGGTCTGGATTTTCTGTGAGGAATTTAGTGTCAATGTCTGGCTCTCCATTCAGCATTATTCTTGATAAGTCTCCTAATATTTCTTTTTCCTTACTTTCTAAACAGGATTGTTGCTTTTTTGTCTGTTCAGTTTGGCATAAAACCTTTAAATTGACATAGTTTTATAGAGAACTGTAGATCATTTTTTTAGAATTATTTATCTTCAAGGCAATATATGATGAGCAAGCAGTGTCGGATTTTTTGATGCAAATTTTTTTCTTACTATCAACCTATTTTCTAGTAATGCAGTGTTTATATCATTTGGGAACCGTGGATTTTTCTTTGTATAATCTTTTCAGGAGTGTTTATTTGTCCTTTCTCGTGGTTTCTCTATATATTGTTTCCTTCCTTTTTCAGGCAGAAATGCTAGGGTTTGCCTTCAGGTTCCTTGTCAAGTCGTCATGTGAAGAATTTGCTCTCAATCTTAATAACCTAGATAATTATTGTCTACTTACCTTTGTTTTTCTGAAGGAATGGGTTGATTGACTACCACTGGGGAGTTTGAAAGCTTTACATCATTATTTTGTGTATTTAAACTGTTCTCCAACCTGTTCTTATAAGTAGCTCCTTTTTAAATGATCTATGTATTTTCATGGGAATCGTTTATCTTGATGGTTTTTAGCTATTGATGGATAATCTTTATGTACCAGATTTGCTGTCATTGATTTCTATCCCTGTATTGGTCATTGGTTAGGGTTAGGAACTTGGTGTTCATTTAACTGGTGTGTTTTAGATTTACCTTAATTGGGAAAGATTGGTGCCCAAGTGGTTTTCTGATTCACAAATGCAGCACAGGGTTGTTACCTCCCACCTTTCTCTGAAAGGAATTCAAACCTGTTTTGTTCCTTTAGGTGTTCTGTCTTTTGCGTCTGCTGCAGCTACCTACCTCTGGATATTTAAGACTCTCATTGAGGATAAGGATATTACTGATCTCTATCTCATCTCTCTAAAATCTGCTGTTTGATTTGTTTTATCCCGTCATGGCAGTCTATATGATGAAAGTCAATGAGCATGGTTGTTGTCTGTTACCTTTCTTAAATTGTTGCAAGTTCCTTAAGTTTTCTTATTTACCACTCATCAATGAGGGATTAAGTTCTATGTTGTATTGCTGTGATCAAGACCTTTTTTCCTCTAAAAATTTGAGCTTATCATCACCTCGTTTCAAAATGGGTTTTCTGTTTGAAATGGTTTATCCCATCTTGGCCGTTGTCTTGCTGGAAGAAATTCTACTGTGCTTGGTTATTATCCACCACCTTTCTTAACATACTGCAAGTTCCTTGGGTTTTCCTATTTATCACTTTCTTTACTGTTGATTCAATTTTATACTCATTCTAAATGTTGTGACTTTGTTCAGATTCCATGATCTGGATTTTTTTCCCTTAAAGAATTTAGGGTCCTTGTCTTTGGCTTCTGAGGAGTTTGTGTCTTGTTTCAGCTGGTTTGGGACCCAATCGGACTTGAGGAGGTTTGTCTTTCTATTTTGTTTGGACTAATAAATTTTCTCAGTAGTCTAGTCTCTTTCTCTGAGTAGCTGATAGCGAGTTATGCTGAGGGACAATATTTTTATATTTTCTCACTTTATGCCACTAATCGGTAGAATCACCTAGCTATCTTCATATTTTCTGAAGTTTTGTGATCGCCAATTTTCTTGATGGAGTTTTTGGGCCTTGTAATTTGGGAGGTACCTTTACTTTTCTTCTTCTTTTTTTTGCCTTGTTCCTTTTTTTGTTTTTAGTTCAGTTTTTCAATCCGTTGGTTGTATTGGGGATTTATTGTTAATTATTATTATTAATTAGAAGGAATTTTATAATGGGATCCCATACAAATGTTGAGATATATTTTTTAGAAAAAAAAAAAATGATGTGGAAGAATGGTTTATTTGTTCTATTATACTCTAATTTGTTCCAAAGAAAAATATAGTTTGTGCCATTATCACATGTTTTTTTTTTTTTTTTTTCCCTTCAATGAAGAATTTAGTGATGGCTTATCTGAACTAAAATGAATTTCTATTTCTCTGAACTGAATGTGGTGCTATTTGAAGGAGTTTAACTTCTATTTCCTGTATATTAAAGTTTGGAGAACTGGCTTTACTCAAGTCTAAATAAAGAACAAACAGTTCCCCCCCTCCCCGACCCTGGTTGTGCCCCAAGATGAAGGATTGTACCCCAAGGATTGTTTGAAGGCCAAGAGCTAAATACCAAGCATTGCCTATGATGGGATTTGCCCTTAGAGAAAGGGACTATGGAATCTCCATAACATTGTCATCAAGTTACTTAAAAGAAAAAAGAATAGGGAGAGTAGTATATTCATTATTAAACTTTTGATGTTCCATTGATTTCTTTTTTCCCTTTGTATTTTTATTATTGAATGCCACTGTCATCTGCAATCTTTATTTTCTTTAAAGTTTGGTATTAATTTCTTTCATAAATTGTAACTTACTACTAACTGTCTTAGTTGTTCCCTTTCCCGCCAGTGGACTTTTCTTGTTTGCCATCCGATTCTTCACATTTTGTTTGGCATCTGTTGGGCTCTCCGGTTAGTATTTTAATTTTTTTAGACAAGAAGAAATTTTTTATGTTTAGACACCATTTCATCTAAATATAGGTTCAAAATTTTTTTTTTCTTTAATTGGGCTTATCTTCTTATAATACATGACTTAAGAGGGTTGGCGTAAGTTCATTCAGATTGATCTTTCCTAGGTAATCTAGCATATATGTCCACAGGCTCTTTATTTGGATCTCAAGAAGCATAGAACCGTTTCTTTGAGTAGTTTCTAGAACCCAGGGAGAGAATTGTTAGTGAACTTCGAGGTTTTATTCTTCTTCGTTCTTTTTAACACTTAATTGCTAATTACAGGATTTAACTTCCGTTCTTCTCTTTCCAATTTCTTTTTATATTTTATTTTATCCCTATTTTATTCTCTTACCTTTATGATATGGTGTAGGTCTGCTTGCTAAAAACTTGAATGGGGTCCTTTGTTCCTTAAGGTACTTACAATATTAATGCTTGAGGAAGGGCTTTTCGCTATTTTAGAACGTTGCCTACTGATACCGAAATTTATGATGTTTCTTGGATGCTTGATCTTTTTGAGAATTCGATTCCAAGACATGTTAATATGCAGGCAGTTAACTGGCAGTGCTGGTTTGGATGATGTTTAACAGTTCATCTATATTTTATGGTGGTTCTCTATTTCAAGATCCTTTGGAGAGTTCGATTCCCCAGCCATGTTACTATGCATGTGGTTAACTGCTCTTGGGGATGGGCTTAATAGTTCAACTGCATTTTTCCTGGCATTGTAGTTTCTTTGACTCGCATGGGTTTGGATCAATATAAATCTAAGACGATGGAGTGGGTTGCTGTCATTGCCTGATTTTTCAGCTGAATTTTTCTGACATTTCAGAATAAATCAGTTGTGTTCGAGGAGATTGAATATTTGTGTAGTTCATTATCACACATCTTGAGATATCAAGCAGAGTTTGAAATGTCGTCTTTTAAACTTGTCTTGCAAAATTGTCACATTGAGGTGGCTGTTTGAATCAGCTTCTACTTGTTATGTCACTATTCTAATAAGCTGCCTTGGTTTTGGGTTTTAGGGTAGTGCCTCTTTCAAGTTTCTAGAGTAATGGACCTGGGTATGGTTCTTGATTGATTGATGATAATGACCTCTTGCCCTTTCTGTGGAATGGTTGAAGTTGCAGAGTATTGTTCTTCTGCTTGCATCATTCTCTATGCTTTCTGTGTCAAGTAAATGCTTCTTATTGTTGGTTGATACGTCTTTGATAATGGATTAGCTTCTTTGGTACTTCTAAGACTCAATAGTTCTGGAGCCTACAGTGGTTGTTCTTCTGTGATTTTGTTTATTTCTGCTCAAAATTGACTGGCTGAACTGGTGATACCGTCTTGCTGTTTTCTCTCTCGTTGCTTGTTTTGTAGGTAGTTGATTCCTTTAACTCTGCCTGTGTTACATGCTAACACAGCCGGTCCCAAGCCCGGTTTTAAGGAGGAGGGAAGGATCAATCTTACACATAGTACTATTCGGTTTTACAGGATGATTGGAGTAAGGAGTCAATATACACTGGTAATGGTAACATGCCTATTAAATTGATGAGTGAGTATACATATAAACGGTAAAATACCACTCAACTTAAAATTTGATCCAAGATGGATAATTGATAAAAGTTGGTATGTTGATAGGGGGTTTTTAGAATTTAAGATAAAATGCACTCACTTTAAAATTTTTATGATAGTTGTTGGTTATGTTTACTATATTTTGCCAGGCTATGGATGGGAAAGACTCACTATCCCATTAACCATTATAACTTTTTCTTGCTTTATATGCATGCGATTTTTAATTTGGTTGAACTGTAAACTGCTTCCCTCTAATATAAGTTTTGTCCTGATCTGCCATCTTGCTTTGTTGGTGCAGTTTCTGCTTTTGGCCATGGTCATCTTCTCTAGTTTCTTGAGAATTTGATCATTTTAAAAGCTGGTTCAGCTCCTAGTGCATTATTCTGATCTTGATCTCCATGTAAACAAATACTGAAGCTCAAGAGATAGAATGCTTATGGCCAAGTGATGTTTGGCCGTAAGATGTTTTTACCAATCTGTTGTAGATAAATTTGCATTATAAGATGTTTGTTATGTTTACTATATTCGGCCAGGCTATGGAGGGGAAAGACTCACTGTAACCCATAAGCTTCATAATTTTCTCTTGCTGAAGCCTTCACTTTGTATGCTATTTGTGTTACAAAATGATTTGCTTTTATGGCATTAGTTTCAAGGTTGGTTGAAGTGGCTAGGCTTCTTTTTGGAAAGCAAACTGCTTCCCTTGAATATCAGTTTGTGGGCATTTCTATTGATCTGAACATTATACCACCTTATTTGTTTTGTTCCCTTGTTAGCTTATTGCGAAGTAGTCCTGATATGCCATCTTGCTTTGCTGGTGCAGTTTCTGCTTTTGGTGAATCCATCATCTGTATAGCAGTTTAGATTAAAAAAAAAGGGGATTGCCATGGTCACCTTCTCTAGTTTCTTGAGGATCTGATCATTTTAAAAGCTGGTTCTCAGCTCCTAATGCATTATTCTGATCTTGATCTCTATGTAAACAAATAGTGAAGCTCAAGAGATAGAATGCTTATGGCCAAGTGATGTTTGGAAGATATCTTGAATCATTTGTACTTCTTGCTAGTTTGTTATGAAAAGCAAACTAGTGCAGTTAGTACAAACATTCATGTAATTATTAGTCTACTAATCAATCATATATGGAAATTTTTTTTTCCTCTGTAGTACAGCCATATGCAAACCAGTAGTAGTGAGCAACATTCATTATAAATTTGAAACTGCATGACTAGATCAAGAGTCAGGGATAGATATCTCTTTCAAGCACGTTTAGTAATATATTTTGACCCTTCATAGGAATCCATGTTTAGATGGACGTGAGCAAATACCATTTGGAAGTTATGAAACACCACGAGTCCTATCATGGATGGTAGGGCGAGAGGAAGGGCAGGGATAGAAATTACCTTTAGAAAGTTATGGAGTGTTATTTTTGGTTGACCCTGTTATGAGAAAAAAAATTGAATGCCTTCTCAAAAAATTTTGAGGCCAACTTTTTACTAGCGATTTGATTACCTTTAGGAAACACCAATTCTTGGAGACCTTTTGTAGGAGGAGGGTGAAATAGACTGGAAGGAGGGATTGACCATTCTCTAAGCTTTTTATACTTTCATTCTCTCTATTTATTGTTTTTTTTTTTTCAAAAGCATTTAATTTCTAAATTATTTTGATAATCAAATAGCTTTTTTAATTAAAAGAATTATAGCCTTTATATTTTAAAGCTTATCACAAAAGAAATATAATTATTATTGAATTACATTAAAGTTTATATTTAATAATTTCAAGAAAAAGTAACATTTATTCTTATTTATATATATTATTATGTTGCAAAATAAAAATGGTTTCCAATAAATTACATGAAGGGTTTGCTGGTATCCATGCTAGTATGTATGATATGACAGGGAATAGTGTATGTCATATAATATAAGCACACATAAATAAAACTAATGTACTATAAATATCTTTATTTTATAAAAATTAGAAATATACTTATTGTGCTTATAAAAAGAAATAAATATTTTACTTTATTACATTAAATTTATTATAAATTTATGAAATTGCTACAGATGTAGATATAGAGGATCTTGGAATCAACTCTTTTTGAACCAGTGGATGTTAAATTAGGAAAAAACTACCTTTATATGATTTGAATGGTGATAGGGTTTGCACATATCCAGACTTTTTGGCAAGCAACAAATGAGAAATTCATTTGGATTCCAAAAGGTATTCTTGGTACAGTCCTGTTATGTTAGTCTTGAAAAGCTTCAAAGCTTGTTGAACTCCTCCAATCTGTCACAAGGTGTCTCTCCCAGCACGGCCACCAAAACCAACACCCGACAACACACTCAATGGGTCAAGCGCACTGTCTTGACCCTTATGCGGAAACAAGTAATTATCAAGATAATCAACAAACAAACGATTACGAGAATCAATCTCAACCTTTATATTAACAAATAAAAGGAATACACATAAAGAGCCAGTCCATGCACAAGGACTGCTGGCCAACACAAGGCCAATGATAGAATACAATTTACTCGACTATTCTATCACTCACGACCGCCTATCTATAGCACAATCGTATGACAACGCGACACACCGCCTGGTTGACTCACAATGCACAACACATGCGCACTGTCACACACACAACTTTGGCCACTCTCGTGCCTTTCATGTATACCTGCTCGCCTCTCGTCTGTCTCTCGTGTCTCTCGTATCTTTTGCATGTACACGAGCTGCCCCTATTAATAATCATAACTAGGGTTGGTAAAGAACACATGGGCCAAAGCCCATCTTCGGTCTTTCCCGACATAATAGGAGTCCTACTCAAACTAGGACTTCTAATCCCACGAGGACACTAACTCATGCCACCCCCTTGTGCCACACTTTCCCACCCCAAGCCCCGACACACATTCGGCCCGCCCCCGCATATTTCGGTCCTTCTTATATAAGTTCAGCATCCAACTGAAACCTAGGCACACGTCTGCGCGCCCCCCTCGCCCCGCACTCCCGCCCGCCCCACGCACGGGGACGAAGGGTCTCACATACCTCCGCCACTTAGAGGCATCGACGTCCTCGTCGATCTCTGCTGCCTCCAATAGTCGGCAATGTGATCCTCAAACCGCCATAAAGTAACGTCTCTTTCCCACGTCGCATCAATCTCGGCTTCACCCTTCCAATGCACAAGGAAATCGGTTCTCCGATTTTTCTTACTCTGCCCCATTGTCCTATGGAAAATATTATATATATTTTAATTTATTTTAAGTTTATGAAACTAAATTAATTTTAAAAAAGATAATATTTTTTTTTTGGGATAAAATAAGGATTTAAATTAAAGGATGACAAAAGAGAAATAGTTTAGTGGTACCCCAATTACAGCCCAAAAGAAAATAACAACATAAACTAAATAGTCCGTGAAAGAAAGAAAACAAAGAAAACTGAAAACAACAGTCAATAAAAAAGACATAGCCCATATCTTTATCTCATGTCGGATCTAGATAACGTTTAAATTCTCATTCATTATCTTCTTTTTTGTTGGACTTCCTTGAGTTGTTTCTTCACACATCACCTCCCTTCAAGCTGATCCACAATTTGCATTGTTATAACATTGAACTTGTTTTGATATTTGTAATTGAAATCTTGGTTTGATTCCTTTACAAATACATATACGAATTTTTCTTCAATGGATTGCTTCAAGTCAAACATATCAATTTGATCATGTACATAAAATTTATTAGGGCAAACTATCCTAGTTGCACCTCAACTAGTCGAGAATCCGAATTTGACACCTAAACTTTTTTTTCCAGCTTTTGCACTCCAACTATCAAAGATCGCTTATTTTGCACATCCGTCCAAACCTCAAAAACATCCGGTCTATTTTCCCGGTATTTTTTTTTTTTTTTTTTTTTTTTTAGATATTTTCCACCAGGGGTATTTCCATCTTTTTATATTTTTTGTTTTTTTTTTTTGAATTTTTTTATTTATAAAAAAATTTTAAATTAGTGTTGTTGGCTTTGATCCCCAAATCAAAGCATTAAATTCAGGCATTTTGCCGTTGCGCCATAGAGACTTTTTGGATTTTTTTTAGAAGAGTTTTATATATTATCTTTAAGAAGATTTTTGTTTTATAAAAAATAATAAATTTTGTTGTTGGCAAGATTCGAACCCAAACCACACAATTATTCCTTTTTGCTTTACATCTTCTTTATTGATGTAAAACGATGCTCCATTCAATAGAAAATTCGTCCAATGCAATGCAAGAGATTATCATATTCCCTGCAGATGCGAGATCTAGAAATTTACCCTTTTTGTTGGAATCTTTGTTTTTTTTTTTTTTTATTTTGAAAAATTGGAATCGCCAAGAAAAAATAAGTGTAGTAGATCAAATTCTATCAAACAAAGAAAAGAAAGTATAAAATAATTCTCCCAAAAAAGAAATTATGAATTGAAGTGAACTACTAAATCAAAATATTCTCCCAAAATAGTAAATTTTTATGAATTGAAGTGAACTACAAATCATGTCCACTCAATTGCAGTAGTGAAAATAACAACTACCGGAAATAATTTTTGATTGAACACATTGGGGAAAAAAATTGCAGCAGGTTAATTGCACACCCTGCGAGGCTAATTGTACACCCAGCCTATTGGGCATTTTAGAATAACTTCTATGAGACAAAATTTCAACCCGGCGAGGCTAATCGGGCATTGACGCGCAAGAATTTGGAGGAAAATAGAGAATGGAAAGATAGATAGAGAGAGAAGAAAGTGATGGAGAGAGCGAGAGAAGAAAGTGATGGAGAGAGAGAAAGAAGAAAGTGAGAGCAGAGTTAAGAATATATTTTTAAATTCAAAAGACTAAAATACCCCTGGAAAATAGACGGATTTTGAGTTTGGACGGAATTTTTGGAAAATTATGGAACTTTTTTAAGTTTCTTATATTTCATATTTTACCAATTTATATTATCTATTTTATATAAAATTCTTAATTTTTTAATGACATTTTTAAACATTATTATACGTGCCCAACAAGTGGTGTCGGAACCCAAGGTTAAGTGAGTTGCATATATTCGGTGTGAGAGAAGTCAAGCCCTCAATGTGATGTCCAACGATGGTGGTGTCTTGCAGTGTGTTCCGGAGGGAGGCCACGGGTGTGTGGTGGTCCGGAGATGCAAGCGGATTTCGTTGGAGGGGAGGCCCACATAGTATGTGGTCCTTGGTTTGAGAGGAGGATTGTTGGGGTTGAGGTGTCAACCCAAGTCCCACATCGAAAGATTAGGCAAGAGTTGCCTAGAATATAAGGAGTTTCACACTACTCTATTAGTATGAGGCCTTTTGGGAAAGTCCTAAGAACAAACCCGTGAGGGCTTAGGCCCAAAGCGGACAATATCATACTAATGTGGAGTTAGGTGAGGAGGCGGCCCAACCTGGATGGGAATAACGGGCCCAACAAATTTGGTATTAGAGCTCAAGTTCGAGCCTTTGGGAGATGTTGTCGCCGCCTAGTGACCGGAGGCGAGGAGTGCGCCTCGACTCGACTCCAACACCTCATGCAACAATCGCGGATCGGTTGACACGGTTGGAAACCCTTCTTTTGCACTTTGTCCAAGCTGTCGGCGTGACAGAGCATGATGAGAATGTTCGGACATTGGTGGAGCAGATCCAAGGACCACCAGATGTCGTACTGGAGGTGCATCAACTCCAGGAGATGATGAGGCAGTGTCAAGAATGACATTGCTTACTTGAAGTAGAGTGTGATGGAAGTTGCCGAAAGCACTTGGAGCCAGTGTAAGTAAGGCAAGGGGTAAAAGTCCCGAGCCAGTGGCGTATTTGGGAGTTCGTGATGCAAAAGTGTTCAAAAACTTCTTGTGGGATCTAACACTACTTTGAGACGGCCAAAGTCCTTGAGGATGAGCAAGTTGCGATAGCTACTTTGTATCTTATTGACAATGCCAAGCTGTGGTGGCGTACAAGGGAGAAGGACCCTAAGAAGGTAAAGGTACAATCTTTTAGGACATTGAAGGCGGAATTGATGGATCGGTTCTTGCCCAAGAATGCCGAGTGGCAAGCTCGTGAAAGCTTGAAGAAGCCGGAGACAATGGGAACTGCTCGAGAGTATGTCACCGATTTCTCTTCTATTCTTCTTAATATTTCCGACATGTCCGAGGAGGACAAGTTATTTAACCTCTTGTCGGGTATGAAAAAGTGGGCTAGGAATAAGCTCATGAGACAGGACCCGAAGGATGTGGTCGAAGCCTTTGGGATGGCGGATCGATTGATGGATATTCAGTTCTCTGCCCCTCCTGTGTCGGAAAAGAAGAATGTCTTGTCGAAGACAAAGGGGAAGTCTTCGGGTGACAAGTCAAAGAGAAAGAATGATGTTGCTTTGTGAAATCGAAAGAAGTTGGTGTCAAGTGTCAATTGGGAAATTGGGCACATGTCGTACCAATGCCCAAAGCCCCGGCGCAATCGGAATTTGGTTGTTGTTCAAATCGGAGAAGGCAAGTGAGAATAAGGGAGAGCCTTTATGCTCGCGTGAACCTTTATTCATTGTGTAATGCCATTCAGGTGGCCGATCGACCAGAGACAATACGTGGGATGTTGTATGTGAAGGTGGTCGTGAACGGCGTGGATATGTGGGCAATGATCGATTCTGGTGCAACCAACAACTTCGTGGCTGACCGAGAAGCCACACGCTTGCAGCTGGCACTGCAAGAGAGTACCCACACCATTAAGCCCTCAATGCCGCAACAACCCGGGTGAGGGCGGTGCAATGGTGAATTTAAAAGTGGGAAGTTGGGAAGGACAACTATAAATATCGGAACCCAACAACTCACTTGCAGCTATCGTATCCACTTTCTTTTTGGATTGTATCATTTTATTAAATATTTATCCCATAACAAAAAAAATAAACGTAAATTATTTAGTAATGAAAGGAAGGTCAAAGGACTCATATTTAGTAATTATAACATTAACTAATTACGTTAAAAAGTAAATATTCAATGGTAAAAAATTCTAATAATATTTATCCCATAACAAAAAAAATAAACGTAAATTATTTAGTAATGAAAGGAAGGTCAAAGGACTCATATTTAGTAATTATAACATTAACTAATTACGTTAAAAAGTAAATATTCAATGGTAAAAAATAACATAATTTTTTATCATAATTGTTGATATTGAATTTCAAATGGAGTTTCATAAATAAAGATTAAGATATATATATATATATATATATATATATATATATATATTTTAAAAAAAGTTAAAGAAAATGAAAAGTTTAGGTTACAAAAATTAAATGTTTTAATAAAAATTTTTTTCATTTTCTCAACCTTTTATTTTAGTGATAAGCAAATTCTAATAATATTTATCCCATAACAAAAAATGAACGTAAATTATTTAGTAATGAAAGGAAGGTCAAAGGACTCATATTTAGTAATTATAACATTAACTAATTACGTTAAAAAGTAAATATTTAATGGTAAAAAATAAAAAAATTTTTATGATAATTGTTGATACGAATTTCAAATGGATTTCATGATATCAATCTTCTACTTTTTTTTAATTTCTAAAATTTAATATTTGATAAAAAATATTAGTGAAGAAATAGCAATTTTATCTATTATTGTAGAAGAATTTATGTTGGAGTCACTTAAAGCAGATAAACTTTTTTAAATTTCATATATTATTGACTCATAATTAAAAAATATTGTATTTAAATATATATATATATATATATATATATATATATATAACTTTCTCATTTCAGGAAATTGCTTTTTTTTTTTTTACTTTGCAACACAAAATCCATTTTTTTTGTGATAGTGTTGTATGCAAAACAAATACAGTGAAAGCCATGGAAGTCAATTTACAGGAACAAGGAAGAAAAGGTACACCAGCGAGTTCATAACTCTTGGTCAGGCTCGGAGAAGGTTTTGTTGTTGAGCGGAAATGCTGCATGCAAAATTCGGATGATGCGGAACCAAGTGTTAGAAATGGATTTGAAGAAGGAGCGAATGGTGATTGCATGCATGAGTTTCTCGGTGTTGATCCGAATTTGAATTCATTTGCTTTACTAGGGCAATGGAATCACAGGTAATTGCGAAAAAAATCTTTGAAAGTTTTCCTTTTTTATTTTTTATTTTTATTTTTTCGTTTAATTTCGCCTATTTTTGCTGTGTGTTTTGTTTAAATTCATAATTTATGTGTGTGTATGTGTGTATTTGTTTACATTCTATGATTAAAATGATCAATAGCGATAGCTAATGAAACAAAACACTCAGTAGTTGTTACTCTGTTTTTTGGGGACTCAATCAGTCATACCTTTCTTTTTTTTTTTTTTCTGGCGTTGAATATTGTTTGAAAATGGCTTTTATTTTGGTTGAGATTTTGCTTTTGTTACGACTAACTCTGTTTTCTATGGTTGGTTTTGAATGTAGTTACTGGGTCGGGGAGGAAGAGGAAGAAGATTGAAACCGATGTCAAGAGAAAGCCAAGAGTTAAAGAGAAAAAACATAGGCCAAAAATATTTGACGTGATGAAACCAAAAAGGAAGGCGCCGAAACCAACAGAAAAGAAACAAAAATAGAAGAAATCCGAGAAGAAAATAAAGGAAGCAAAGAAGCCAAAAGCTGGTAAAAAAGGAAGAAAAAGGCAAAAAACATTGGATTCCGACAATGCTATACAATTACAAGAGAGCTCATGTGCTTCCAAAAAAAAATATTTATTAAAATATTTATATGAGAAAACTCTAGAATTGGTTTTGTTAACTTTGTTCCAACACTTGGCACAACCAACGTCAAGTCCGGTCGACACACTGGACACGTCCGGACATAGGCCTCTATGTCATCCTCCATGCGTGGCCAATAGAATCGTCTAGCCAACAACGATCTAGTCCTTTTCTATGCTAGGATGATCAGCCCATAATGAGTCATGTGCTTCCTTAAGCAACATCCGCCTCAATTCTCCGCTAGGGACATATGCTCGTCCACCTTTGGCATACAACATGCCATCATCGAGCCAATATCTTCTCACAGTGCCATCCTGCACTAAAGACATTAGTTTTTTATATATAGGGTTGTTAGGAGCATATTCACGTATTTTTGCCACGAAATCGGACTCCACCATCGAAATCGTAGCGAGGGTCATGCACAAGGCCCTCCTGCTCAATGCATCTGCCACCAAGTTTTTTTTCCCTGGCCTATGCACCCACTCGAAATCATATTCGGCAAGGAACTCTTGCCATCGAGCTTGCTTCGCGGACAACTTCTTCTGTGTCTTGAAGTAAGTGTTTGCCACATTGTCCGTCACAACTGTGAAGGACGAACCCAAGAGATAGTGTCTCCAAATCGTAAGGCAATGAATCACAGCCGTCATCTCCTTTTCATGGACAGAATAACGCTGCTCACATTCCTTTAACTTGCGACTCTCAAATGCCAAAGGATGATTCCCTTGCATTAACACGCCACCAATTGCACGATATGAGGCATCTGTGTGTACTTCAAAGGGCAACTCAAAGTCTGGCAACTGTAGCACCGGAGCCGTCATCACCGCATCTTTGAGTTTCTAGAATGCCTCCACACACTCCTTGCTCCATAGCCAATTCACACCCTTTTTCAATAGGTCGGTCAAAGGACTTGCCACACTTGCATACCCGCCAAAATAAGTCGATAATAATTGGCAATCCCAAAAACGATCTCAACTCCCCCCCCTGTTGTCGGGCGGACCATCTTTCGATTGCCTCCACCTTTCGAGGATCCATCTTCACCGACCCCATGACTAATAATATGCTCAAGGAACTTAATTTCCTTTTTACTTTTCCCTCTTTACATAGAGCACATATTCCCTCAATTTTGGAAACACTAATCTTAGATGTTTTACATGATCTTCTAAAGACTCACTTTAAATCACTATGTCATCTAAGTATACCACCATGAATTTATCCAAATATGAAAAGAAAGCTATAAAAAAGATTAATATAATTATAAGTCAACTAATCAATCATATATGGATATTTCTTTCAAGCACGTGTAGTAAAGCCATATGCAATCCATGTTTAGTAGTGAGCAACATTCCATTGTAAATTTGAAACTGGATGGTTATGACGACAAGAAGGGCAGGGATAGAAATCTCTTTAGGAAGTTTATGGAATATTATTTTTGACCCTTTAGGAGAAAAAAAAAATGGAATGCCTTCTCAAAGTTTAGGAAACACCAATTCTTGGAGACCTTTTGTAGGAGGAGGGTGAAATAGACTGGAAGGAGGGATTGACCATTCTCTAAGCTTTTTATACTTTCATTCTCTCTATTTATTGTTTTTTTTTTCAAAAGCATTTAATTTCTAAATTATTTTGATTAATCAATTCTTGCCTTTTTAATTTAAAAGAAATATATACTTAATATTGTGCTTATAAAAAAGAAATATATATTTTATTTTATTACATTAAATTTATGGAAATTAATATAATTTCAAGAAAATAACATTTATTCTTATTTATTTATTTTAAATTGCAAAGTAAAGATGGTTTCCATCCAATACATCAAGGGTTTGCTGGTTTCCATGCTTCTCAATGTGGGCGGTCAGCGTCCTTGTGTATGTCTCTATTTTCGGCACTCACAAATGCCAATAAAAGGCCTAGACCAGATCCCCCCCTGGATTCTCCAACCTAGTTATGATTATAAAGTAAAAAGCCATTGCGGAAACCTTTGTTGTTGGATATCGATCAATTGCTGATGCTTGCAAAAGTTTTGTTGCAGATGTAGATATAGAGGATCTTGGAATCAACTCTTTTTGAACCAGTGGATGTTAAATTAGGAAAAAAACTACCTTTATATGATCGGAATGGTGATAAGGTTTGCACATATCCCGAGTCCTTTTATTTGGCCAACAAATGAGAAATTCATTTGGATTCCAAAAGGTATTCTTTGATAATTACTGTTATGTTAGTCTTGAAAAGCTTCAAAGCTTGTTGAACTCCTCATCGGCGGATAGAAGATGGTAAGCAAATTAAGCTTGTTGTTGGAAAAATAAGTCTGGGGCCGGTTATAAGGAAATAGAGGGCCCGTTGATGCATACATTGATCCGAGATACATACCTGTACTTTCAAGTATTAGAAAAAAATGATAAAGAGCTTGATATTGGTGCTGTGCTGCATAGCAACATTGGGATAGGGATTAACAACATTGCTCCATGGCACATACCTTACAAGATCTTCAAGTTCCAATGTGAAATTAAAGAAACGATAGTCAAAGCATTATAATTCTAAGAATTTGACATCCCAAATAATTCAACTTTTTTATTGAAAATAGCTACTTCGATCACAATAGCGTTAATTGAGGGTTGATTGCTTTAGAAGTAGAGAAAGTGAAAGAAACGGAGAGAAGATTGAGTGCTTGAGAAAGAGTAAGAAACAACTTGAAGATTGATGGATACTTCATGCGTTAATTGGGGGTTGATTGCTTTAGAAGTAGAAAAAGAGAAAGAAATGAAGGGAAGTTTGAGTTCTTGAGAAAGAGTAAGAAGATTGATAGATACTTAATGTGTTAATTGAGGACTTATTGCTTTAGAGGCAAGAAATAGAAAGAAACGGAGGTAAGATTGAGTGCTTGAAAAATAAAAAGAACCGGCTTGAAGTTTGAAGGATACTTCATGTGTATAATAAAATTATAATAATGCCCTTAAAAAATATCAAAATTACTTCATGTGTTATGAGACTTTTGTAATCTTGTATATATACTAGATATACATCCCGGCCCCAAGTGCGGGATGCATATCATAAATATATAAAAATTTTTATAAATAAAATAATGTTTAAAAAAATATTATTTACAAAGATAATAAATAAATATATTTAATAAGTAAATATAAATATAAAATAAAATAATAAATATATAAGATTTTTTAATATATAATAAAAATTTAAATATTTATTTATATCTATATGTTTTGTGTAAATATATTAATTGATAATTCATATATAAATATTTACTTATATTTATATTTGAATTGAATATTATTATATACTTTTATAGTAAGTCTAACCATTTTTTAGTAATAAATTTAATATAAATGTATTTATAAAAATGTCAAATATCAAAAGAATATATTAAGAATGAAAATTTATATTAATTTTGTTATAATTATTAAAATATAACTTAAATTGCAATAAAAGTACAATATAATTTTTTTAAGTTACAAACTCATTGCGATAAATGTATTGTTTGATAAAGTTGCTTTGTTTGCACTTTTTAACTTAACTCTCAATAGATTACATTATTTCATTATTTTTTTTTCAAACCTTCTCCATTTTTCACCTTCAAGTTTCTATTCCTTCATTTTTTTTACTAAAGCATACTTCCAAGTTCTAAATATAATAAATAATACATTAACAGAAAATATTGCAATGCTATTGGACATCATCACACACAAAGACAATAAAGTAACTTCTTGAATCTCTTTATAAATTTACAAAGCAATATAAAATCTTGAAACATAAAAGCATATGCAGTATATATACATCTAACTACAACTATTTAATCTTTTGGCAAAGTGAATAGAAAAACAAGAAAGAAACTTAATACTTAAAAATTATAGCACTTTACCATAATGCTATTGGTTGGTGCATCCTTGGAACCTTCAGATACCAGTATCTTAGCCAAAAAATTGAAAGACATGATACATTGTTATGCAGTTTAAGTACACATATTGTCATTTGATAAACACAATTACACTGATTATCTAGAAAATAAGTATCTAATTTTACACACATCCAATGCAAAGTGGGGGTGAATAACATAGTCCGAGTTATGCAATATCAAGGACTATCTTGGAAGTCAATAGAAGCCTTCTACATCGATATAAGCAGCATAATGGTAGAAATATCACAGCCCATACGAAAATCAAGGCAGGTTCAATGGTGAAAAGACAAAGCAGATTCTAGACGAATATTATATTAGTCATGTGTAAATCCTGCCTCGGCAGAACACTGAGCATGAATCAAGTAGGCAACATAAATGTAATTTACTGAAAATTGGGTTTATCACTACACGAGAAAAGTAAAAAGGCTCATCTCAGCTCTCAAATTCTGACATAATTTACATAACAATTCGAAACAACACAACAATCAAGCAAACGAGTCAATTCAATATAAAAGTAGAAGAAGAAATTAAATCAAGAAATCCATCTAAAAAAAGCGCAGAAACTGTACCATTTCAAGAGCACAGGCAGTGGGGAAGGCGGCAAGACGGTTACCACCAAAGAGCTCACAAGAAGCTACGCACATAACCGGTGGGGACCTTTTGGCACCCTTAGCCATAACAAAGTACCGCATAGCCTCATAGATCTGTTGCGGATACTGAACTGGGATAGCCTCATCTAGCTTCTGATTGATTTCTTTAATAAGAGTGGTCTAATATGACCTAAGATCAAACTGCACAACCATACCTGGCGGAGGAGGAGGAGGAGGAGGAGGAGAAGAAGTAGAGCACTGAATCGTTCCAAAGAAGGAATTGAACAGATGTGGTAAAATTTGGGAAGATCGATAGCGTGCAAAAGAATCGCATAATCCAAAAGTGCAACAACAATTACATAAACCCTTGTTTGCAAAACAAACACCAATTAAAACATGAACAATGAAAATAAATAACCCAACGAAAAAACAATCTCCAAAAGTCTCATCGCCTAAGTACCAAGCGACTCAAAGCACTCTGATGGTAGAAAGAAACATAGCGAGACGGATCGAAGATAATAGAAAGAAACGGAGCAGTCTGTCTAAACCTGCAAAAATGCACAGAAATAATGGATCTTTCAATATGAAGAAGATGAATCTGTATCTGTGTTTTGGTGCTCAAGGGATAGCTGCAGATAATCTTCATCAACCCATTAGTTTTAGAAGACAGAGTGAGCTTTCCAGAAAATCTAGAACAGCCTAATTGAGGGCTTGAATTGATTGCATTTGCATCTGAAGGAGGCAAGAGAAAACAGAGCGACAGAGAGAAGAAAGAGAAAAAAAAAGGAAAAAATGATATTAAATTACAAATTTGCTCTTACAAAGATAACAAAATTACTGATTGTGCCATCAGACTTTTGCAATCATATATATATATACTAGTATGTACATCCTGCCCCCAGGTGCGGGATGCATATATTATATATATTTTAATTTATTTTTAATTTATGAAACTAATTATTTTTTAAAAGATAACATGTGTTTTTGGGTAAAATAAGATTTAAATTAAAAGTTGATAAAATAGAGATTGTTTAGTGGTACACCACTTACAGTCCAAAAGAAAATAACAAGAAAATAACAATATAAACTAAATAGTCCGTGAAATAAAGAAAACAAAAAACTGAAAACAGTCGTCAATAATGTTTAAATTCTCATTCAATCTCTTTTTTTTTTTTTTTTTTTTTGACTTTTTTGAGTTGTTTCTTCACACATCACCTCCTCTTCAAGCTGATCCACAATTCGCATTGTTATAACATTATACTTCTTTTGATATTGTAATTGAAATCTTGGTTTGATTCCTTTACAAATACATATACAAATTTTTTTTCAATAGATTGCTTTAAGTCAAACATATCAATTTGGTCATGTACATTAAATTTATTATTGTTAGTAGTAACAAAGAAATTTTAAAATTGAAATAGTTATTTTGTTGAGACGTTATATTACCTTTTCAAGCTTGCTTTGGAATTGATTTGCATCAAATGACATTAAGATTTCTCCTATTTTTCCTAAAAAGACCACATTCACTTCTGCTACTTCATCCGAAGTTGTAGAATGTAAGAGTACCTAAATTTATAAATAATGTTATAAAAGAATAATATAAACAAGACTGTTATGAGAATAATGAAAAATAATGTTTATAAAAATATATTAGTCTTAAATACCTAGCTGTTATTGTAACATCGTTCTTGCAATTGTTACAATGCATTAGGTAATCTGGGCTTGATGATATCTTTCTGAAACATTTTGGACAACATGTGTAACAAATTGGGTCCTCTACATGTCTTAATTCGAGTTTCCCTTTTACCCAATGAGGCCTTTTCTGTAAAAATGTTAAAATAGAATTAAAATAGAATTCAAATAATTTTCAATGCTTAACTTTATTATTAATTTTGAAATTAATTTATAATTTTAATTTATTTACCATCTTTTGTGATACAAGTTGTGCAATTGATACAAAATCTTGTTCTTGTGGTTCCGATATCGGTATTTCCGGATTAATGTATGTTTCATCTGCTATCATTTGATCCACTTCTTCTTGATTTTGTAAACACCTACGAAGTGAGATTATATTTTTTATATAAAAAAATTAAATATTAGTGTCAAAATATATTATTATTAAATATATTTAATGAAAATAAAATATAAGATATTATACCATGATTTCAATTCATTTGCTTCTTGAATAGGCGGTTCTACCATTAAACATGTTTGAAGCTTAGTTGATAAACTTAATACTTCATTTAAGGAGATAAATTTATTAGTGAAAAGTATTATATATAACATTAAAATAAAAATATATTAAAAAGCATTTTAAAAATATAACTAATAAATAAATGAATACAAAACTATATATTTTTAAAAATAAAATAAAAGTCAAATTAAATTAAATTTGACGGCTTGGTAAACAAAACAAATCTATGATTGAAAAGTCAAAACAAATCAATTAATTTATAATTGAAAAAGTCAAAACAAAATATAAGTTAGCTTTGGTAAACAAATCTACAGATAATTTGTTTATGCTGGATTTTCCTTAAAGATCATTTATTTATGTAAATAAAAATCTTCACAAACACATATATGATAATAAAAAAAAACACAGAAAAATATATTTATTTTTCTAATATCTAACAATATCTAATTATGTAAATTAAAAATATAAAATATAAATTTACATATATTATGTTAATTTACATATATTGTGTTAATTTATATAACAATTAATATACTTTTATATATTAAATATCATAAAAGATTAATATCTAGAAGAAATAGGTATGGAAATTTTCTTCAATTTTGCAGAATGTCATAATTACAAAATAAGACAAATTTGGAAATTTACAATTTTATTTCATATGTTGTTAAGATAAACAAAAGAAAGATTTCTTACTCTTGTAGGAGCTTGATCTAAGACGAATTCCTGCAACACTTGGATATTACTTAATACAATTCATGAAATTTTTTGCTTCGTTTGCTTGAAAATCTCTCCACAGTGTCAATATAATTGCTTTTTTGCTATTTTGTGGAAAATGAAATAATATTATTATTAAATGTACAACAATAGAATATTTATTGTAAAATCGAAATACTTACTCTGTGTTAATAAGAACAAAGTCTTGTGTTGTTGTTGCACCCAAACTTATAGTGATGTTTTTAGATTCAAAAAAATGCATTATTACACCAATTACATCTGTTAAAAAAATTTATGTATTATTTATATATATTAAGTAATATATATTTTTTTATTCAATGAAAAAAAAATGTTACTTACTGAGATTTTGTTCTCAGTATCCATTCGTTGCCAAAATGTATTAAATTCTTGAAATTCATGGACATTTGGTAGAATCGGAGGCATATCTTCAATAATTGATTCAACTGTTGTGCTGTAATTGACGATCCAATGTAACTCGTCGGGTTTCGTTGCGTATCGAAGATCTGTTTCTTTCACTTTTGCATTTGAGATTTCGTAATGCTTTATTGTCTTTTCGAATAGCATAGCTATTATTGTGGTTCCCTACATAGAGATTGAAAATATGTAATTTTGTGGTTTAATAATTATTGTACAAAATATATTTACTATGTTATTTGTGTTTACCTCTGAATCTATTAAGTAGATTCGTTGAAACTTTGCTTTCTTTGTAGATGTTATTGTACCAGTTCTATCATAAACTTGGACTATTACTGTCCAATTTCTTGTTGTGGGTGTTACTTCAGCGATATTAACGTATCTTTTATCCATCCTTTTTTTAAAAAAAAACACTTTAGGATAGAAAAACCAAAACCCACATCAATATGTATGCTAATTTACAGTAACATAGAAGAAGCAAAAAAAAAAAATTTTAAAAAAATAAAATTGATAAAGGGGTAAAGAAACTTTAAAAGGAAACTAAAGTTAAGGCATGAAAAGAAAAAAAAATGATAAGTCCAACCCTATTTGAACCCTAGAATCTGGAGCTGACTTTAGTAAAGGAGAAAAGAAAAGTCTTGAGTGAGTCCCTTCTTCAATGTGAAACGAAGTAAAATTCAATCCCTCAAGGTTCTGCATCAATTATTTATTTCGTTTCAAGTCAAAACGTGCATCTACACACACACACACACACACACATATATATATATATATATATATATATATATATATTGTACATATAAAGAAAGGTTAGCGAGAGTCTGAAATTACCGTATTTTTTTTGTTGTAATAAGACGAAGAACAAGTCAAGTAAGACAGAGAGTTCCATATTTTTGATGTTTCGATATATATATATATATATATATATATATATATATATATATATCCACAAGCTATGTATGTATGTATATCTATAGCAATGATGAAGATATAGTTGTTAATTAGTGGTTACTTTTGGTCTTTATCTTTCTCTTTCTCTTGCTGTGTAATTATTTATAGCACTACTTGCAATAGCTAGTGGATGAAATTATTATTAGTTAAGCTGCAATTGAAAACTTTTGAAAATTCTAAATTTTGCATATGAATTTTTTTTTCACTTTTTTTCACTCCAACTTTAAAAAGTCTCTTCTTTTATCCTTCCGTTCAAAAATTCTGTCTGTCTTTAATTTTCGTCCATTTTTTAGGGATATTTTTGTCTTTTTACCTTAGAAATATATATTAAAAGTTTGAAAATTTTTGCCGCTGATGAGGGTGGAACCTACGTCCTCACGCGTTTAGCCCATAAAATATTTCCATTTTCATTTTTGTATTTTTTTTAAAATAATAACTAAAATATATAAATTATAATATGGAAATTATGCAATTAAAATTAGATCAAAGGAAGTAAATAAGATTTTTTTAAAAAATAACGTTTTATTACTATTATTAATGAAACTCTATTAGGCCGTAAATCTTTCAACTTCTAAGAATTATTCTTTCTATTGTTTTATTCTATTTAAGATCTATTTAAAATGTTAGATTTTAAAATCATCATTAAGAAAATTGTTTCTTATTTCTTATTTTTTAAATTTTTTAAATATTTATAAATATGGTCTGTGTATTTAATCCAACAATATTGTTAATAAGTTATACTCATGTAATTTTTTATTTATATTTATATATATATATATATATATATATTATTTATTTGATGCCTTTTGTAGTATTTTCAACTAATAAACGTCACTTCCTAACTCATTTATTAAATTCTTTAAAAAAAGAATTTGATCGGAAAGTGGCACCAAGATCTATTGTTTCTCACAAAACATACCCGTTTTTCATCGGGTTGAAATCCGAGCTTTATTTCCTCCCTTCCGGATTGGAATTTCGAAATCACTGCTAACTTTTTCAAGCGGTTACAAATGACAATAATTCTAAAACTTTCTTTTCGGGCACTCTTCTCTCCCTGCATCTCCCATATTCCAATATTTGAAAAAGTTAAATTAAGAGTGAGAAACTTTTTTTTTTTTTTTTTGCCCATGATAAGGCCATGATACAAGATATGCATATATAGATATAAGATATACATTATATATATAATTAATAATTGTATATAATGATTTGAAGGTGAGTTGGAGAGAGAAGTAGTGCCTACTTTTTCTACTTTCTTTCTACTTTTCCTAAAATAGGAAAACATGTTCTTAAAAAAAGGAAAATAGTGTCCAACTTGTTATATGCATTGTTCTATTAAGTTATGTTTCTTTTGCTTTCTGGACTGCTATTTGCTCATGAAAATTTTACCATTTTTTTCTCTTTTCTAGACTGCTTTCTGGCAGTATATCTTTTAAATTTATATTTTATTCCAAAATTTATATTTCTTATCGTTTCACCTCTACACTTTTAAGGTTTCTTTTAGCATATAATTAATACACAACAGTTAACATTTTGATATTTGAAAAAAACAATTGCCCAAAAATTTAGAAAAATTTATATTAATTAAAATTCAAATGATGATAAAATAATACAAAATTAAACAAAAAAAAAAGTACAATGATTCATCCCATTCTTCTTCTTCTACCCATGGTGACAACTCCACCAACGTCAGCACAATCGTGTTGACGACATCGACACGGAAGAAAAACAGTGGTGGCGGCACAAATTAATAATAATTCAAAAAATAAACATATTATTCCACTAAAATTGATTTGCTAAATTTACTACTATAGTTTTTTTTAGTAAGTGTGATCATATTACCGAGAAGCGAATACCCAAAATCTTTAAGTACCAAGGAGAGGAGCAAAATAGGAATACTCTTAAATGTCCCCAAATGTAGACAATGTATTACGGAATACTCTCGAATTTTCTCTTTCTCATGAAGAATTACATCACCTCTAGCACAACAAAAATTTGGACTTTCAGTTGGAAATCTTTTTGCACCACAGTAACAACAATTACTTACCTGTCGTAATGCATGAGAATGTGTAGGAATATTTTTTCCATAAGAATCTCTCGTCATATTTCGATCTGCAAGTTCAAAAAGAACAAGTACAACATTTAATATTATATTATAAATGAAAGATTTAGATATTGTGAGAATAATATTAAAAAAGTAAAATAAAAATTCAACATGTTTTTTATCTTGGACTTTTGACCTTGAAAGATTAACACCTATTCATATTAAATAAGAATTTGTAATATGTTAAAATTGTATTTGTTATACTAAAATTGCAAATATATTGGTAGACTTTTAAAAATCTAATGTATTATTATTACAATGGTAAAAAGGCCTTGGTTCATCCGGGGAACTTGAAATCGAATAAAACCTGCTTCAACACATTGAATAAAATTACTTTTTGAGTAAAAAAATTTATATATAGAATAAATAATTAATGAGGGAAAAAAACCTGAAGTATCTTCCATTATTTCTTCTAATATATCATAACATGCATTACAAATCATTGGTTGATCTATAGAAACGAATAATATCATAGTGAGTAGAGATTCCTAGATATGACCATTTAATGTATTATTATGAACTAATAATACCTTTGTGTATCTGTTTAGAACGCATTTTAGCTGAGGACTTGCGTGATGATGATCCTAGAAATGTTGGAACAAAGAAAATATTAAAAGAAATTTTTAAAATATTCTTTTAAAAAAATAAACACATACACAATATATAAATAATATATTAAAATACCTCGTTCATAAATAGAAAACGTCATTATTGATTGTTTTGAATGTTTGTATTCATCAGTAGTCCTTGTAGCTGCAACAAATATAATAAGATATTTACAACTATAACAATTGGTTTTATATATCAAATATAAGTATAACTTCAAACCTTTTTGCAACAAATCTAAATGCTCTCTAATTAGTACCCCTTGCATACTATAAACTTACTTAATATTTGTTTCATTTTTAGATAAAAATATATTAAAATATAGTCTATAAGATATAATGATAAAATAATACCTCTAATTTTTGACCGCTTTTTAGAATATTGATTAGCATAATTATTTTCAGCCGCTTCTTTCTCTGTATATATGATTGCTTTGCTTTTTCTCTTCTGTTAAGTATAGGGCACTTTTCTTGGCATTTTTTCGTGTACGAAACCAAGTAACAAACAATGAAACAAATATTAACATTATACAAAATAATAGAATAGCAACAACTAATAGATTTTAACATTATACAAAATAGCCAAATCATAGCAAACATAAGAGCGGGGGGGAATAAAGTAAGGCCATTAATCAAATCAAATATAATGCATAAAAGGAGAACCTTGGCTGCAGAAATGAACAATTCTGCGAGTGTTAAATTTTTCCATTAAAAGTATGCACTGTCAAGGAAAGAAGATTTAGTTCATCCAAATTGAGGAGATATTAGATCTTCAAAATAAGACAAAAAAGAAGTATTTTGAGATACGTAGGGCACTCTAAAAGGCATGAAACTTAATAATCTCCGAATATGAGTAACCGAAAAAGATATATCAAATAAGTAAATTACATCAAAATAGAGGCCTCCGTCACTCCACCCATCAATTTTTGATCGCCCACCCTGTCCACAAGATATCAAAGCTTTTAGGCCAGCAATCCAGACCTCTACCTCAACTTTATCTTTACAGATCCGCCAAAAAAAATACAATAAAGGTCCTTTACGATAAAATAGATATGACAAAATAAAATTAGTATCATAATATTCCCCCATTCAACAATCAAACAAATAAATAGCCTTACACAAACTTGATGCTAATCAAAAGTAAATTAACTTACATTAGAAAGTCTAAAATGACAAAATTTAGGCTTCCCTTTGCGACCATATTTAAGTAGCCGAGCACCCTTCTTTAAAGCAATCAGTGCCCCGCAAAAAACAAGAGGGTAAATTCCGGAAAAAAAAAAAAAAAAAAAATTGGCAATTAACGGTTCAAAATGGAACAACATCAACATTGAGAAAATAAGTCTTTTTCTGGCTTCTGGAAATAAAATATGAACTACAAAAATTAATACTAATTTTTTCATGCACAAACATTAACATATTACTTTCTTTGGTAGCATAATAAACCAACACTCCGCAAGTATAACAAACCAAACAACATTGAAAATTGTGTTATATATTATGAATAATGGCTATTTAAATTTTTTTTCTGGATTTTTGCTATATCCATTATTCCTACAAGCAGCTGAAGAAGTTTCCAAATATATATGAATTACAACTTAGAAATAGATGAAGATGTTTATCCGAAAAATCGGAAAATACTACTTCTCGCGTCCGTAGACGGAAAAAATTGGACATTCGAGATGTTTATATAAACATTCGGAGGCAAAAAACTGGCGCATAGTCTCGCGTCCGTAGATCCAAGAAAACCCTAGTCATACCTAGAGAGATCCAAGCAAATCCAAAAAGATCCAAGCAGATCCAGAAAAAAAGAGATCCAACCTAAACAAAAATAAATAAATAAATAAAACAAACAGATCTCTTAATAAAGAGATTAAAGCAGATCTGCAGAAAGTTATAAAAATATCAAAATATTTACACAATACTTGGGTTTAACCACAAAAAATCAACAAAAATTGAACATCAACTGAACATTTGATGTGAACAACATATACATACAGAGAAATTAATCAAGAAATACTTGTTGATAGTAGTAAATATATGAAGATTTAAAGATTTCGGTTGAAAGAGTAGCCGTAATGAAAGAATGGGGGAAAAAAAGACTGTTGGAATAGGTTAGAGGTTGTGTAGAAAAGAAAGAAAAAGAAGAAAAAAAGAAAAAAATGTGAAAAAGCCAATTTTGCCCTTACAAAGATAACAAAATTATAGTTTGTATGCCATAGACTTTTACAATCATATATATAATAGTATATATATATATATATATATAAAATAGATATATAAAGATAATGTAGTTAATTTCTTATATTTTGGCAATTCATTATTTAGTCTAAAATTTTATTTTATTGATTTCTAAATTTTTTAGAATTTGATATGCAGAAAATAATTTATCACAAGTTAAAAAATTTATAGAGTAAATATTATTTATCTAATAATATAAAAATAAATGATGTTATTGTTATAAAACTTTTGTTACTAAAAGAAATATAGAACAAAACTAAAAGAAATATAGAACAAAATGTATCAAAGGGAAGATAAACTTTCTTGAGAGAAGCTTTCTTGTATATTTCATATATATTCTTGTGTGTTCAAAACTACACATTTTCACCTCTATTTATAGGGATGAAAAGTAGTAGAGATAAAATAAATAATGGATGAAGATAGTGAAAGGAATTAGGTATGAAGATAGTGAAAGTAATTAGGTATGAAGATAGTGAAAGTAATTAGGTATAAAAATAGTGAAAGTAATTAGGTAGAAGATAGTGAAAGTAATTGAGATAATTTAGGTATGGAGATAGTGAAGGTAATTGAGATAATTTAGATATGTAGATAGTGAAGGTAATTGACATACAAATGTTCATAATACTCCCCCTTGTTTGTATGTCCATTGTAAATAAATATGTCTCATGAAAACCTTATCACTTCCATTCAATGTGATGAATCTTCGGGGTTCACTTCTCCTTGGATATCCATTACATAAAGAATATGCCTCGTTAAAAACCTTATCGGATAAAAACCCAGTGGGAAAAAATTCTGATTAAGGAAAAAAGAGTACAATATTCTTTTATGTACGCACAACTTCAACTCCATTATTTACGACTTCTATGTCGTGACCCAACCGCTTCATCATCGATTTCGTTACCATCACATTAATTTTATTGTCTTCCACAAGAAGAATCTTAAGGAAGATTTTACTTCTATATAAGTACTGTTGCTAGAGGAACATTCCGAACTTCGTTCGATTGTAATAATAATTTCGTCCGATGCACAGGTGAGAAACGGTAATTTCTGAAATTACGCCTCCTTCATTGGTCATTCTCGAGGAATATGAAGAATCCATACATCGGTGGGTATTAATCTCAACACTTCCCCTGTTGAGATGAATTCTTGAAATCTTTGAACCGACGCAAACCAATTTTATATCTCAATTTCTCAAATGTTGCAGTCGGAAGAGCCTTAGTGAATAAACTGCAAGATTATCACATGACCGGATTTGAAGTACATCAATATCACCCTTCTTTTGAAGTTCATGAGTAAAGAAAAATTTGGGTGAAATGTGTTTTGTCCTATCTCCTTTGATATACCCTCCTTTCAATTGAGCTATACAAGCTGCATTATCTTCATATAGAGGAGTTGGAATCTCACTGGGAGATAAACCACAATTCTCTCTAATATAATGTATTATTGACCTCAACCATACACATTCTCGACTTGCTTCATGAATGGCTATTATCTCAGCATGATTAGAAGAAGTTCGTTGTTATAGTTTGCTTTGTAGAGCGCCATGATATAGCCAAGATTGCCATATGTAAATAAATAGCCAGTTTGAGAACGTGTCTTATGCGGATCGGAAAGATAACCGGCATCCGCATACCCAATTAATATTGGATCATTTTTATTTGAATAAAATAATCCGAGGTCAATAGTTTCTTGGAGGTATCTAAGGACATGTTTAACACCATTCCAATGTCGTCGTGTTGGTGAAGAACTAAATCTTGCCAATAGATTTATAGCAAATGCTATATCGGGTCGAGTGCTATTTGCTAGATACATTAATGCACCAATAGCACTTAAATATGGTACTTCAGGACCAAGTAGTTCTTCATCATTATCTCGAGGTCTAAAAATATCCTTATTTACATCCAGTGACCTCACGACCATTGGAATACTTAATGGATATGCTTTGTCCATGAAAAATCTTTTCAAAACTTTAGTTGTATATGTTGACTGATGAACAAAAATTCCATCTTCCACATGTTCAATTTGAAGCCCAAGACAAAACTTGGTTTTCCCAAAATCTTTAACTTCAAATTCTCGCTTCAAGCAATCTATAGCTTCTCGGAGCTCTTCCGGAGTTCCGATGAGATTAATATCGTCAACATATATAGCAAGAATCACAAAACCAAAATCGATTTCTTAATAAATACGCATGGACAGATTTGGTTATTTTTATATCCCGAATTCAATAAGAATTCACTAAGACGATTGTACCACATGCGTCCAGATTGTTTAAGCCCATATAATGATTTCCGTAATTTTATAGAATAGTTCTCACGAGGGCCATTAGAAGCCTTTGGTAATTTTAATCCTTCAGGGATTTTCATATAAATTTCCTTTTCAAGGCTTCCATATAGATAAGTCTGTAACAACATCCATTAGACGCATATCCACCTTTTCATGAACTGCCAAACTTATAAGATATCGGAGTGTAATAGCATCAATAACGGGTGAATAAGTTTGGTCATAATCAATTCCTGGCTTTTGTGAAAAGCCTTGTGCGACGAGTCGGTGCTTTATATCTTACGACTTCATTATTCTCATTTCGCTTTTCGCACAAACACCCATTTATAGCCAACAGGGTTTTACACTATCGGCGTTTGGACTACAGGTCAAAAACTTCTCGCTTTGCAAGCGAATTTAACTCGGATTGAATCGCATCTTTCCATTGAGGCCAATCAATTCTATGCCGACATTCTTCAACCGATGAAGGATCTAAATCCTCATTATCCTTGAACATATCAAGGGCTACATTATATGCAAAAGCATTATCAATAGCAATTTTACTTCGATCCCAACTTTTATTCGAAGTTGTATAATTAATAGAGATTTCCGAATTCTCTTCATCATTTATAGTTGGAATCTTTTCATCGGTTGTCCCTTGATTTTCATCATGATCTTCTGGATCATTTAATCCTCTTTTCTTTCGAGGATTTTTATTTTTAGAACCAAGGGGTCGGCCACGCTTCTGACGTGCTTTTGATTCAACAGCTATAGGATTTACATTTTGTTCTTCAGGAACTTCTATTCGTATAGGAGCATCTATAGCTGGAATATGTGATTTAGTGACTCTTCTGGAGTCAACAAAAGAATCTGGCAGTTGATTTGCAATTTGTTGCAAATGAATTATCTTTTGAACTTCTAGTTCACTCACATTTGTACGTGGATCTAAATGATTCAATGATGTTCTCCACGCAAGTTCAATTTTTTTATGCCATTTATTCTCTCCCCCTAATTTGGGAAACAAAATCTCATCAAAATGGCAATCAGCAAATCTTGCTGTAAAAACGTCCCCTGTCAAAGGTTCAAGATACCTTATAATAGACGGGGAATCATACCCAACATATATCCCCAATCTTCTTTGAGGACCCATTTTTGTTCTTTGGGTTGGTTCAATAGGAACATATACAGCACACCCAAAAATTCTCAAATAAGAAATAGTAGGCGCTCGAACCAAAAGCCAACCGTAGTGGAGAAAATTTATAATAACTCGATGGCCTTAAACGCACAAGTGCCGCAAAGATGTAAAATAGCATGCCCCCAGGCTGCTGTAGGGAGATTTGTTTTCATCAATAATGGTCTAGCAATTAACTGTAGCCGTTTGATAAATGATTCAGCTAGACCATTCTGTGTGTGAACATGAGCTACAGGATGTTCCACAATTATGCCAATCGACATGCAATAAGAATCAAATGCATGCGAAGAAAATTCACCAGCATTATCTAGACGGATTCGTTTAATAGGATAATCAGGAAATTGCGCTCTCAAGCGAATTATTTGGGCAAGTAATCTCGCAAACGCCAGGTTGCGTGTAGATAATAAACAAACATGTGACCATCGGGTCGATGCATCAATCAAAACCATAAAATATCGAAACCGCCCACAAGGTGGACTAATCGGTCCACATATATCTCCATGAATCCGTTCTAGAAATGTAGGACTTTCAACTCCTACTTTTAATGGTGATGGCCTTATAATCAATTTCCCTTTAGAACATGCAAAGACAAGAAAGTTTATCAGCAGTCAAAACCCTTTGATTTTTCAAAGGATGACCGTGCATTGTCTCGATAATTTTTCGCATCATAATTGATCCCGGATGACCCAAACGATCATGCCAAATTTTAAAAGTAACGGGATTAGTAAACTTCTGGTTTACTAAATGATGCGCCTCAATGTTATTAATTTTAGCATAATATAGGCCGGAGGATAAAGATGGTAGCTTTTCCAACAAATGTTTATTACCGGAGGTCATTTTCGTAATAGCCAAATATTCATGACCGTTATCTTCCATAGTCTCAATATGATATCCATTATGTCGGATATCTTTAAAACTCAATAGATTTCTTCGAGACTTCGAGGAAAATAGTGCTTTATCAATAGCAATCATAGTTCCTCCCGGTAATATTATATTAGCTCTTCCGGAGCCTTCAATAAGTTTTACACTACCATTTATTGTGGTAACACTTGTTTCTCCCACATTCAAATGAGAAAAATATTTCTCGTATTTCAGTATGGTGTGCGTCGTTCCACTGTCAATTAGACACACACTTTCAATGTCATCATTTAACCCATAAAAGGGGACTATAGCCATTTGGTAATCTCACAAACTTCAGGTTGTGAGTTAATAATATTCAATGTAAATAATCTCACAAACTTCTAGTTGTGATTTAAGCAAATAATCTCACAAACTTCTGGTTGTGAATTAAGCAAATAATCTCACAAACTTCAGGTTGTGAGTTAATAATAAACTCATTAATAATAATAAAATAACAAAATATTTATAAATAGAAACTTTAAATATAAGATAATAAAAATAAAAAAAAATTCTAAAAAAGGGAAACATATTACATTAAAATATTAAATAAAAAAAAAATAACATATTACATATCATATCATATTCTAGTTTTTTTGAACACTTCCATCCCCGATCAAATGATCAATTTTTCCTTCGGTGTGCCGAAAAAGTCAGCTACATCCAGGTGAGCCACATCAATATTTTCAAGATCATCATCATCATCATCATCATTATTTCTTCCATAGTTGAATTTTGAGAAGTAAAATTTACTTCGACATTTTTGCCTTTCTTGTCAATAGATGCTTGATATAAATCAACAAGATGTTTTGTCGTATGACAAACACGAGACCAATGACCTTTCATACCACATCGATAACATTTATCTTCATATTTTTTCGGAACAATATTTCTTTTTTCATTATTTTTTGTCCATTTCGGATGGTCATCATTTTTGGCACCTGAATTACGAGTATAAGGGCCAAATTTATCACGAGTTTGTCCATGATTATATGTACGACCACGACCACGGAAACGACCACGACCACGGCCCGACCATGATCTCTTCTCGGGATCATGTTTTCTACCAAGATTCACTTCCTGGGAATGGAGTAGAGTCTGTTGGTCTAGTTTCATGATTTTTCATCAATAATTCATTATTTTGTTCCGCAACAAGAAGACAAGAAATTAACTCGAATATTTCTTGAAGCCTTTTTCACGATTATTGTTGCTGCAAGATAATATTAGTGGCATGGAAAGTAGAGAATGTTTTCTCCAACATATCATCATCGGTTATATCAACTCCACATAATTTCAATTGTGAAACAATTTTAAACATCGCAGAATTATAGTTACTTACGGATTTGAAATCTTGCAACCTCAAGTGCAACCAATCATACCGTGCTTTAGGGAGAACGACCATCTTCTGGTGGTCGAATCTATCTTTCAAATTTCCCCACAAAATAAGGGGATTTTTCACGGTAAGATATTCATTTTTCAAATCCTCATGAAGATGATGACGGAGAAAAATCATAGCTTTGGCACGATCTTGTGCTTGTTGTGACATTATTTTGTACAATGGTGTCTCCTAGACCCATTGCAAGCAAGATGCATCTCGGCATCTAATATCCATGATAAATAATTTTTTCCCGTAACATCAAGAGCCACAAAGTCAAGCTTAGTGAGATTTGCCATAATAGTAAATAACGTACCTGATTATGCTTCAAATAAACTCGGTAGTAGAGCTTCATGCTAGTCTCAGTTGGTTAGAGACTCGTGCTGATAACGTGTTATAAAACTTTTGTTACTAAAAGAAATATAGAACAAAACTAAAAGAAATATAGAACAAAATGTATCAAAGGGAAGATAAACTTTCTTGAGAGAAGCTTTCTTGTATATTTCATATATATTCTTGTGTGTTCAAAACTACACATTTTCACCTCTATTTATAGGGATGAAAAGTAGTAGAGATAAAATAAATAATGGATGAAGATAGTGAAAGGAATTAGGTATGAAGATAGTGAAAGTAATTAGGTATGAAGATAGTGAAAGTAATTAGGTATAAAAATAGTGAAAGTAATTAGGTAGAAGATAGTGAAAGTAATTGAGATAATTTAGGTATGGAGATAGTGAAGGTAATTGAGATAATTTAGATATGTAGATAGTGAAGGTAATTGACATACAAATGTTCATAATAGTTATAGTTTTTTTTTGGTAATATATATATAATGTGTTTACAAAAAAAAAAAATATATATATATATATATAATGTTTATTGTTTATATTTTTTATTAGTGGAATGATATATTATGTGTTCTAGTATTTGATGTTTTTTTTTTTTAAAAATAAAAGAATACTACCAAAAGTAAGAGAAAAAAGCTTTTTAATCAAAGTTCTTACATCTGTGTCCAAAAATAATTCTGTATTCGAAGCTTATTATTCGTTCTTCAAAGCTTATTTGAATCTTGGTAATTTCTGGTGGTTGTTATGTATTGGTTCTATTTGATGGGAATTCAATAATCTACAGGAGGATTAGGATTTTTAAGTACTTCTGGTTTAAGTATTTCAAAAGACATCAGTACTTCGAAAGTTTCGATGATAGAAGGATTGGGGTTCACATGATGGGGCTATGATTTGTTAATCTGAATAACCGTTAAGATTAATAATATACATCAACTTATTCCCTGATTCCTAGTAATTCTTGAAACAACGTTTTAATCTATTTGCATCCTTTTCTTGATGCAATTGATGCAATTTGGAGTAGATTTATCATAGTTAGATTATTGGGCAGTTTTGTTTCTTTTGCTATTGATAATGTATCATTTCTGTTCTGGTGATATTTATGCCCTTTTGGGAGGGTGAGGATTTTCCTTTGTTCATGCTAGCTCCTCAGGAATTTCATGGGTGATTTGAGTAGTGACATCCTGAAAAGATAGTTCACTTGCGTTTTGTGGTGTCGCATCATCTGGTTTGCTACTTTTGTTGATCTTTCCTCCTTGTTTTTGCGGTGAGGTCAGCGAGGAAATTCCAAGGGAATGGTTTCTCCTGGGTTGTTTCGTATTTTGATTCACCTGAATGAGAGGTTTGATTTCCTAAAGTGTAAATCGAGATATTTGCAAGGTTTAAGGCTTTCTTGATCACCCACCAGTCTTAACTAAGAGCATGTTATGTTCTTGATTTATTATTCTCTCTGTTTGTCTTTGGGTTTGGCAGTTTGTTGGGAGCTTAAGGAGTTTCAGTAAGGGCCTGCTGCTTATTTTTTTCCCAGTTCCCATTATAGTTTTTTATTCAATTATCTCTATCGATGTTTAATTTTGGGTTCCAGATTGCTGCTTTCAGTCCAATGTTTTTGTCAGGATTTTAGCATCCATTTTGAGTTGTCCTTCAGTAAGCCTATCAGTCTTCAGTTCCAAGGAGTTTTTGGTTTGTTTCTCTTTTCTAATGACGAGCTGGCTTAGTTGGTATACTTATATATATTTCTCATTGCGTATTTTTTTTCCCTTTCAATGAGAATTATTAGATACTCTTGAGGGTTTTTTAATTCATTTGCTCTATGCAGTGAATTATCTCATCGAGCAATATGATGCAGACCTGCATCTATTTACCCCTTGAAGGCTATTCTTGGATTTGTGAAATTTGGGTTTTACATTCATTTATTTTCTCAAATTTGTTAATTTTTATTCTTTTCTCAAATAAGCTTTAGATTCCTATCTTGTTGTGGTTGTTCAGTGCAGTTTCATCCTTGCTTTGGCGCTGTTTTAAGGAAGAGCTTTTGCCAGTTAATGCCAACACTTAATCAGTTTGTCCCTATATTTCTCTTCGTTTCTCCTTTGCTCTTTATTTTATTTTTTTTTTTCAGATGTCTTTTGCATATTTGCACCCCTTGACCAACGGAGATAGAAAATTAGATGATTCACAGGTGTACTCAGAAGGGAGTGATGATGGGACTTTCTTGGGCAGAGATATCATTTTAAGGACTGGCTTCATGGTATTCCCCTAAAGAATGAATCTGCATTAATATGTCATTTTTTTTTTCAAAACATTCTACCATTTTTTTTTTTAACCTTACTATACTAATTGGCATTTTTTTGTTTTCTTGGCAGTAGAAACCTAGAAACAGTTTTATCTATTGGTCGATTTGTTCAGTGAAGATACTTGCATTAAATATTAATCCTTTTCTCATAAACAGGAAAGAAAAAAATGCTTTTTGTATTGTGGCTTCTTCCCTTTCCTATTTGCAACTTGCAGAAAATTGTTCATATTGTGCCTAAGCATGTTTGACCTTGTTCTGGTAGTTGGTTTATTTCCTGATGCATAAGTTTTTATGCAGACATTCATGTCAATGATCATTTTAAAGGATTTTTATCTTTTTATAAATACCACAAACAGCTGTTTTTGGCATTCCAACAATAATTTGTAAGAACTCAATCTCAACCGGCTATGTAAGAAGCATCTTTTAACATTAATGGGTTGGGACATCATTCCGTTCCTATGAATTGCCTTCTCATTCGCTCATTACCAAGATCTACAACAGTCGACCTTTTGAAGATTGATGATTTTCTGTGTGATCTATATAATTGGCAGGATTTAATCTTTATTTTGAAGGCTATGGTAAAATGATGATTACGTCCTGGATGTGTTTTTGATCCGGCCCATTTTGGTTTGTCTGTATTTTGGTCTGTTGTAAAGAATTCAGATTTGTCTTGTCCCTCTCTCTTGTGATTCTGATTATCTTGATCTGGCAAAAGATTCTTTCCAGTATACTTTCTCAAGTTTTAGTGAAGATATTTCAATATGGCTATCTTTGTCAGGGGGTTTATTTTCAGGTGGGGTTCATGCAATTCCTTAGGGTTCTTACCCTTCCTCCTTTTCACCTTACCTCTGGATGTTCTTTTCTCTTGCATTGGTCCAGTGGTTTGGATAAAAGAACTCAACTATATATGTTAAGTCTGAGAGAAAGCCCTAGCTGATATTTCCTTTTTTGAAGTTAAGTCTGACAGAAAAAAACATGGAGAATTCCTATTAATGGTGTCAAACTTGCAACATTTAATAGAGCATATTCATTCTGCATTATTCCTAATGAGTCTATCAATCCTGTGTTCCAAGTAGTACATGGTTTTTGGGCAGATTGTTTGGCAAAAAGGACTCAAGGAGAGCTTCTTTGGTAAATGTTTCCGGGTTATATTCCTCCATTATCTGTTTTGGAATTCTCACGAGAACAAATATGTGGGGCCTATTCTTCTGAGGATTTTTTGACTCTCTTGATATATGCAGATAACCCGCACATGAAGCAATTTATTACACATACCAATTCATCCCTTGAAGGCAGATTTTGTCTGAGTGAACATTTTGTTTATTTCTTCCATTTTGTCATTTGTGAGGAGTTTAGCATCCATTTTGAGTTGTCATTCAGTAAGCCTGTTCCAAGGTGTTTTTGTTTTTTTTGGCAGACCTTTCAATGAGAATAATTGCATACTCTCGAAGATTTTTTAATTCCATTTTGTCATTTGCCATTCTGCCCTCAAATAACAATTATAAGCCTTTGTGGTTGTTTATTCAGGAAATTTCATCATTTTCTGGGAACTGTGCTCAAGGATTCTCCTGTATATTCCAACTCTAAACTGGTTGTTTCCGCTACAGTTTCTATGCATTTGTTTCCATAGTTCTGTCTGTTTCTCCTTCATTCTGCCATTTGCATGAGCTTTAGCTTATTTTCTCCCTGCTGGCTTCTTGGGACGCATTGTTATCTTTAAGGCATGAATTTGGTTGGCTTCTTTTTTTATGTTCAAAAAGGTTCTCTCTTTACTAATTATGTAACATAGAAAAGGGGGGGGGTAAGTTTGAAGTGTAGTATTATTTTCCAATAAAGATTTTGCTTCAAGGTCTAGTATTTTCTTGAAAGTGAATTATTAGTATTTTGTTATTTTCTATTCCTTTATCTTGTTAGTGTACTTCTGGAAGATTTTCCTTGTTTTGAAGTTAAGCATGACAGAAAAACTTGGAGAATTCCTATTAGCTGTGTCAAACTTGAAACAGTAAAGATGGTTATATATTACTATTGGTTCATTTAAAAGGTCAACTTTGTACAAAGTAGCAATATAAATCCAATCCTATAAAAATGGTATATGCTATTGTGCAGTGCTTATACTTTCTGGATTTAAATTCCTTTCTTATTATTATTGACTGTATATACCAGAAGGAAACATTTTTATCTCTTACTTGCTCCGTTCCTATTTGCAACTTGTAGTAAATTATTCATAAACAGAGAGGAACACCATTCCTTTGTCAACCTATTTCTAGTCGACCATTCAATATATTATTGATACAATCCGTTATCTGTGATCGGTGGTGTACCTGATTATTCCTTGAATGGTCATCGTTAGTTTGATCACTTCCTCTCTAAATTTACAAAGTTGCACATGGGGTGGCCCCAATTTTTCCAACTTACCTTTAGATTAATGGACCAAAAAGTACCTCTATTGCCAGAAATCCAGAGGATAAGGATATCAATGTGGTTATTTCTTCTAATGCAGTCAGTATTGGACTACTGTCAGAAATTCCAATTATATCGCCATTTGGACGGGTGATCGTATTCATGTTTTTTGATTACTAGACTTCAGTTCTTTGCAATCTCTAATATTTGTCCGGAATTTAGCGTCGATGTCATGCTCTCCATTCAGCATTACTCTTATAAGTCTCCATATATTCTAGACAATTTGTTTCTTTTTTTGGCTGTTCATTTGGCAAAAAATTTCTAATTGACATAATTTTATAGAGAGGACTTTGTATTTTTTTTGAGAACTGTTCATCTCAAATGCGATATATGATGAGCAAGCAGTATCCGATTCTCCTAGTAATCTAAGGAACAAATGATCTTCTTTTACTTCAGTATGATCTTTTCAGGAATTTCAGACTGCATTGTTTTTGGGTACTGTAGTAGAATCATCTTAAATGGAGTCTTTATTTGTTCTTTCTCGTGGTTTCTCCATATATTGTTTCCTTGTCTTTTTCAGGCAGAAATGGTGGGGTTTGTTTTCAGGATTCAAGGGAGGTTGACAGTTTGACATGATTATTGTGTCCATGTATTTTCAATGCAATGATTTATCTTTATGGTCGTGTTTTTTTATTGATCAGTGATCTTTATGTACAAGATTTTGCGTTGTCATTGATTTCTATCCCTGTATTTGCGATTGGTTATGGTGAGGAAGGAACATTTCACCTTGTGTTTTAAATTTACCTTAGTTTGGAAAGATTGGTGCCTGAGCGGTTTGTTTACTTTATTTTCATTTCTTTCTGATTCAAAGTCCGCTGTACATGGTTGTTACCTCCCACCTTTCTCTGAAAAATTCAAACTTATTTTGTTCCTTTAGGTGTTCTGTCTTTTTCTGTCTTTAGGATATTTAAGACTCTCATTGAGCATAAGGATTTTACTGATATCTATCTTATTTATTTATCATCAGCTCTATAATTATCTGGTGTTTTATTGGTTTTATCCCCAGCATGGCAATTTGTATGAAGAAATTTGCAAGCTCCTTATGTTTTCTTATTTACCACTCAATGAGACTCAAATCTATATGGTATTGCTGTGATCTCCTTTTTATCCTCTAGAATTTATAATTGATCACCACCTCTTTAAAACAACGGGACATTTGTTTTGCATGAAAAAATTCTATTGTGCTTGGTTGTTATCTGCCACCTATCTTAACATAGTGCAAGTTCCTTGTGTTGATTCAATTCTCTTATCGTTCATTCATTCCAAATGTTTTGAATTTGTTTAGATTCCATGATCTGGGATTTCTTCACTTCCAAGAATCTCGTGTCGTTGTCTTTGGGTTCTGAAGAGTTTTGGTCTTCAAATTGTTCATTTGAAAAAACCTATTTGTGAAGTATTTTACGATTGAAGAAGTTTTGTCTTTCTGTTTGGTGAGGGTGTTTGCCTTTCCTGTTTGTTTTGACCTTTTATCTACTAAACAAATTATCTGAGTCTAGTCTCTTCCTCTAGGAGCTGATGGCGAGTTATGTTGATTGAGGAATATTTTCATTCTTTCTCATTTTGTGATTCTAATGGGTAGTCTATCACCTAGCTATCTTCATATTTCTAAAGTTTTCGGATCTCCAACTTTTTTTTGTGTTGTTTTTTGTTGGTTTTGGCCTTCCTCCTTTTTGGTTCAATTGTTAATTATATTATTATTTAGAAGGAATTTTATAATTGGATAACATACAAATATTGAGATATATTTTAAAAATAAAAAAAAAAAAAAGATTTGGGAGAATGATTTATATGTTCTGTCATACTCTAATTTGATTTGTGTTATGTAGTCTGTCTTATATAGTTTATTCCATGTTTTTTTTTTCTTTATTTATGTTTTTAGTTCTTCAACGAAGAAACTAGTGATTCTCTAGCTAAAATGGATCTGTTCAATACATTGGTTATATTTTGTGGTTTTTTTATTTCTTTATTTTTATATTTAGAAGGTAAAATTGATAACGTAAAAATGTTGAAATTTGTTTTTAAGATGGTAAAAAAAGAGGAGGTTTAATTTGTCTGTTAATACTCTTTATTTTTTCATTTAATGTTTATATCCTATTTAATTTTTCCCATTATAATATGCTAATTTCTTTGAAAAGACTTAGTTTGGGATATTAAGACTTAATTTTGAGAACCACTTCCTTTTCCCCCCCATTATGTCCTAATTAGATATGTCTACCTTTTAATAGAAACGTCAATTTGTGAATTCCTAATTTGTTGCTATTTAACTTATTCAGCAAGAATCAAGTAACTAAACTGAACGTGGGACTGTTTGAAGGAGCTTTAACTTCTCTTTCCTTTTTCTACACTTTGGGGAGACCTAATGTTGAACTATATTAAATTTTGGAGAACTGTCTTTAATAAAGTCTAAATAAATATTGCAGATTGTACGAAGGTCAAGAGCTAAATACCAAGTATTGCCTATGGAATTTGCCATTAGAGAAAGAGAATGTGAAAGCCTCATAACATTTTTATCAAGTTATTTAAAGTTGTGATGTTCTATTGATTTCTTTTTTTCCCTTTGCATCTGGGGCTGCATCTTCTTGCTGTTAGTATTTTCATTTTTTAGACAAGAATAAATTTTATATGTTAAGAGACCATTTTATCTAAATATAGGTTTCAAACTTTTTTCTTTAATTGGATTTATCTGCTTGTAATACATGACTAGAAGATTGTTGGGGTACTTCCATAGAAACATGTTTTGACCTATTTGTCTCCTTTCTCAACAATTAAGTTGAGGGGAAAGGGTTGTTATTTTTGCTACTTCTGGTGGTCCATCTTACACTCCATATCTGCTGTTTTAATTGGTTCATTGTGACAGCTAAGAAGGGCTACAGGGGAGGGACAGAAGAAAATAACAAAGTAGAACCTCCTCAGATTGTTGTAACTTCATTCAGATTGACCTTATCCCCTGTTATCTCGCATACATGTATATCTGCAGGCTCTTTATATGGACCTCAAGAAGCACAGAACCGTTTTTTCTGAATAGTTTTTAGAACCCTTCGAGAGAATCGTTAGTGAACTTTGGCAAGGTTTTATTCTTTTTCGTTCTATTTTACACTTAAGTTGCTAATTACAGAACCTTGTTCCAAGTTATTTTGATATTTTATTGGGAATTAATTTACCCCCATTTTATGATATGATGTAGGTTTGCTTGCCAAAAACTTGAATTCTTTGTTCATTAAGGTACTTACAATATTACTGATGGAGGAAGGGCTGCTAGCTACTGTTAAACATTGCCTGCTGATACTGAAGTTGATGATGTTTCTTGGATTCTAGATCCTTTTCAGAATTTGATTCCCAGCCTTGTTAATATGCACACAGTTAACTAGTGGTGTTGGTTTGGACATGTTTAACAGTTCATCTATATTGCATGGTGGTTCTCTATTACAAGATGTTGCCTACTGATACTGAAATCGATAATGTTTATTGATTGCTAGATCTTTCTGAGAATTTAATTCCCAGCCCATGATGTTACTATGCATGTGGTTAACTATTTGTGCTCTTGTGGATGGGGGTTTAATAGTTCCTTCATTTCTTGGCAATTTAATTTCTGCAACTCACATGAGCTTGGACCAATATAAATCTAAACGTGGGAGTCAGTTGCTGTCAATGCTGATTAATCAGCTGAATTTTTTGGACATTTCAATGGGAATCTTCCTTTTCTTGGCAGGAATAAATCTGTTGCATATGATGAGATTGAATATTTGAATAGTTCGCTATCACACATCTCGAGATATTGAGAGCAGAGCTTGAAATTCAGCCTTGTCTTGCAAAATTTTCTCATTTTTCATGACTGTTTGAATCAGCTTCTACTTGTTATGTATCTAGTAAGCTGCCTTGATTTTGGGTTTTAAGGTTGTGCCTCTTTCAAGTTTCTAGAGTAATGGACTTGGGTATGGTTCTTGACTTACTGATAGAGATCTCTTGCCCTTTCTGCTGAATGGTTGAAGTTGCAGTGTATTGTTCTTCTAAGGGTCATAGTTCTTGAGCCTATGGTGGTTTTTCTTCTGTGACTTGTTCATTTCTGCTTGAAGTTGGCTGCCTGAACTTGTTATACCTCTTGCTGTTTTCTCTCTCATTGCTTGTTTTGTAGGTAGTTGATTCCTTTAACTCCGCCTGTGTTACATGTTAACACAGCCGGTCCCAAGCCCGGTTTTTAGGAGGAGGGAAGGATTAATATACACTTCTTACTATTCATTTGCAGTATTTAGTCCTTAAGAGAGAACGTGTACATAAACTGGTATGACTTCGGGAACGTGCTTATTCTTAAGTGGTGTGTAGCTATGCTTGTTAACTTGGTGTAGTATTATATATCATCTAGAACGGTTATTTCCATTTTTCAGTCCCGACTTCCAGAGCACTGTGATTTTCTCTGTTTTATTCACCTTTTCCATTCTCAACACCCTTGGTTGACGTAAAGAGCCCTATGATTTTCCTTGTTTTTTTCCTCTTGCAGTGGAGGAGTTAAAGCGACAGCACCTGCATTTGAGATAACTGTTCCTTTTTGGTTTCATCCAAGTTAACTTTTGGATATGTTCTTTTCTTTGTTTTGTTTGTTTTGCAGCAGAGGCATTAAAGGAACTTCTAACGTGCAATTGAAATTTATAGAACTTTTTGCTTGTTTCATTTTATTTCTACAAATTTATGTTTGTACTCCCAATCCATTTGGAGCATCTTGCCTTTCTTAGTAGTTTTTAAGCTTTTGATAGTGACATTTTGCTTATTTTTGCTGTTGCATAGTAAGAAATTGAATTCTTAGCACTGACTGGCTGTTGGCACTGTTATTAATTTAACTGTTGCAATTGAGGATATGTGATTGAGATGCAAGTTGTTCTTTTTCCGTAGCTTTGACTGCTTAGTTAACGTTGTTCACTTCTATAAAGAGTTGCCTGCTATTGTTTGTTGGCTGCTGAGTGCTCCTAATAGTGATGTTGGTGTTTTTATTACTTTACTTGTGTTTGACTGTTAGATTTCCATTCTTTTATTTGAGATTTCCACTCTTACCCATTGTCTCTATTTCTACTTGCATTACTTGCCCCTAGAGAATTACCGGTCAGAGAACTAACTATGTCCATGAAATAGGCAGTTTGTTTGCAGGTTGCTTTGTTTATGTTCTTGATTATGTGTATTTTGTTTGCTTATAGACTATAATGGGGGCTTTGAAGGTTGTTAACAAAGAACATTAAAAAAAATAAAATACCTAAATTTGATTTTTTGATTTTTTTTTTCTTTGGTATCATATTCGTTATTTTAATAATGATCTTTTGAAACAATCTCCATTTTTTGTAGATAAATCTGCATTGTACATTTTAATAATATATCTGTTTCAATCCGATTAGACGAGAATGTGTTGCTGCCAACAACAAAACCAAAATTAAGATATTTGTATGGACAAAAACATGTACGTGCTTATATGTATTGAAGGAGAAGGCTGAAAATATGGAATGGGTAGATGGTGTTACTGTATACCTTGATCTTAAGAAGAGGCTTATGTTTTCCATCTTCATGATCTTACACCATCATTTCTAATAGATTTTGTGGGATATAAGTTTTGTTTTAACCCTTTTGGACGAAATTTAATTTTTGGTTCCTTTAAAGTAAACGATTGTGCTTCAGATAATCAACATTGTGATGTATACTCAGGTTTTGCAAAACTTCACAAGTTGTGGAAGGTACATTCTATATTTGATGTTTCTTCTTTAAAGTTAAAGATGTCACTTACCTATTTAAAGTAAAAATAGTCTCAGGAAACGGAGTATACTTGTGGAAATAGTCTTTTTACCAAAATATACGATTTTTTGACAGTTCAGTACCAAAATTTTCAAAATTTTTTATGTCAGTAGTGTAAAAATGGAGACTCAAAATTACTTCGAAACTGTATCTTTGTTAATATTATCATGTGTGTAATTATTATGTAAATATTGTTTATAAGTTCAAGCTGAAAATTCTAAGAAAACAAGAGAGAGAGTGGCAAGAAAAGGAGTCCATCACTGAAACAAAACAAATAGATAAATTTGACTATTTTTAACAAAAATATAAAATAGATGATTTTAGATTTATTTATTTATTTATTAGGATCAATCTAAGTATCTGCAATGACTACTCTACTTCCTCCCAAGGCGATAGGATTTGATAATGCAACCCACAGAAATTGAAATCTCTCAATGAAGGGGCAATTACAGTAGCTGTATTTTTTTTATACATAGTATCCAGGGGGTGGGGAACTTCTAGCTAACACATGCTTGGTTTTTCTTTTTTGTGGGGATGATTCCTGTGATCCAAAATTTTTGTATAGATTGTCCAGTTCTAAATTATATATTATTAATCTAAAATAGACTCTGTATAGCAAGCATCCTTACAAGTTCAATCGCATCCAAAAGCCAAGCCAATTATATAACTATTTGCTCCTCCTATTCTCTCTATTCCTCCTACATTAAGTAAAGTTTAGTGGTAGAAAATGACTATATAACATAATTTTTTAGTAAATGTCAAATTAACAATTCCTATGCACGGTTTAACTATCTTCAGATTTTCTCCTTCCAACTGTGTCACATTTCTGGACCCCTTGAAATAAGAATGTCTCCATATGGCACCTTCTGATCCACTCTAATGTAATCCCGTGTAGCAAGAACTGCCCAAATTAGAAACAAGAAATCCCCGATTAGTGTCTAAATAGAGAATGAACTTGTCGTTGAACAAATACATGAAAAGACATACCACAAGTCCGATAGAAAAGACACGCAGCTCTTTTCTTATTCAATCCCGCAGCCAACTGGTTCGGGGATTCCATTTTAGAAGATCCAGGTGTGTCAAAATGGAACTTCAGCTGCCTGGAGGCATTATGGTTCAAAAATGACAGAGATTGAATGAATACGGATAAATAGACATGTTTATCCGAAGAATTGTTGAAAGACGCTCTTACTTTTTAATGGAATGAGTAATCGGATCAAGAGGTTGATTGATGCTAGCATGTTTTTGAGTTTGAGTTGGTCCTGTTTCCTGAAGAGGCTCTGCAAAGGTAAAGAAGGAAACGTTTCTGCATAATGCAAAATAAAATTGCAGACAACTGTAAACAAAAATGTTCTTGACCTATTTATTACCAGTCTCCGGTGCAAAAATGTCTTCAGATAGTCTCGCTATCTTGAAATTAGGACTTTGACTAAAATGCTCTTCTGGTACTGCTTCCAGGCTACCGGGACTGTGCCTAGAAGATGAGTAGTGTCTCTTCTTGCTGGACCCGAACAATTGTAAGCTCTTCCAATCAAATATACACGAATACTTTGTACTACTATATTGATCAATTTAGATTTATATGGATGATAAAGTTCCAGCAGTTCAAGTACTCGGTTCATTCTTTTAACTCTGTATATTTAGTTTGTAAGTACTGCTAAGACTAACCTCCCTGAAATGACGTCCGAACTATGTGTCGGGATAGCTCGTCCAGAGCCTGAACTGGGAAGGGATCTTGTCTCTTCACCTACATCTTACCATGAACATTTTAGCCTTTGGTAGTCCAAGAAATTAAAGCAAATTTGCCTCGAGAGCTGTACCAGAATTTTGTGGAACGACAATTAGATTGTCTATATCAAATGTATATCCAACACCCTCCGGTAGCTCACTATTGTTGTTGTGATTCTCCATAAATTTCTCTATGGAAACCTAAAATGATTGATAGTCAACTCCAGTATACAAATATTCAAAAGGCTTCATGTTCAAGAGTTAGTTTTATCGAAGCAAAAGTTACTTACATGTCCACGTCGATCTTGATCGTGTAACCCTCCTGCTGGCGATGGTGATGATGTTTCAGGTGGCTGCAGTGTTGAATTCTTCCCTGGCATATAAAATAGAAAATGTCAGTCTTGCTTTCTTGAATAGATATCTTAGTCAATCTCAAGAAAGGTCTAACCAGAAGGTGAATCATGAGGTGGTTGAGTACTTCTCCTCCATAGCTCCAAAAGTGGTGTTGGATAATGGATTTCTCTGTTACTGTTCGAGAACAACTTTTCAACAAGTACAAGAGGAGGCAATTCCATGAGCTTGGATATCTTTATTGTAGACATGACATCAAAATGCTGCAAAAAATAGATTATTAACTATTGCTATACATTTCTCATAGAAGGCATGCATCTGAAATTTTTGTATATTTAATCCGCTCTTATCTGTTTGAAAATATTCGTATTGGTAAGATTAGTTGATAGGCAGAGTTAAACTCAAATACTAGCAGCATAGATGCATACTTTTCTTTTTCTTCCTCTTCTTGAGATAATATTAGAAGTACTTTGCAGCCAAGTTTGATAGATGGGACCGGGGATAACAGTTTGTTCGTAATCCAGGACCAGTGCTGGAGTCCTCTTTACTCTCTTTCTCAATGGACCTTGCACTACTCGACCCCGATCAAATTTCCATTCTTAGATGTATGCTCAACAGAAACATATATTGTTTATTCAATTTAGTATAATACTCGGATCTAGTACCCGATTTTGCTTGCCTTCATCAAGGTTGCTGATTTACTTGATCCTCGGGGTGTTGTTCAGGAATTTCCTCAGCTGCAACAAAGATTGGAGGTTAAATTTTTCAATATTTGGAGCACATAATTGATTTATTGACTACTTCCATATTCAAACTTCTTGATTTGGAAGAATCAATTACATAAAGAATAAACAACAAAGGATTTAACCTAATTGACCATTTCAAGGCCTTGGCATATAGAGAAGGGAATTATTGATGCTAACGCATTACTACTTTGAGCAAGCCATAGAAGAGAAGGGATGTTGATCGTTTATATTAGATATATGTACCAGGCCTCTGTAACATTAAACTTAACCATCCTGTTGATGTAGAACCATTAGTTCACTAGTAATCTCATGTTACAAATTTTTATCTCTATATGTGTTTAGGATTGTAACAATTAGAGGAAATTCTAAAAATTCATAATTGTAACCATTTAAGAAAAACTACTTGTTATTGTTTACTTGGAAAAAAAGAAAATTGCATGTTACAAGTAGAATTCAATCTATCTTAGTTCCTCCATAACTTTTGTCCTCGGTTTTTTGAGTTGTATGATAATATAAAATCAAAATGAAGATTTTAGACTTTAGTTCCTAACTTCTTTTTTTTTTATTTGTTCATGAAAACAGTTGTTGCTATTTTCTCTTTTCAACTTTCTAATCCTTTATATTTTTATTTATTATATATTTAGTCTTTTTTAACCTAAAATAACCTTTTAAAATAAATCAAATATGCTCTTAAAAAAGAATTGAAAGAAAAAGTAAATACCAACATTATGACAAATAACCATATTAAGGACTACACCATCTTCCAAATGTGATCCATTCAGCTTTTTATTGGGAACCTCATGAAAATTTTCCCCTTCTAGGACTTACCCTTTTGTGCTTCTTCAATGAATTAAAGTAATTGTGGACTTTAGACCATAGCACACTGCAGAATCTTAGGGGCAGTGTGAAGTCCGATGATTTAAAAAATATTAAGATGATGTAGGGCTTTTCAAAAGGATAGTGATATAAGGTCATTAAGAGTCTTACGTTCATGGCATGTCTCTTGACGAGGTGGAGATGCTTGTAAGAATATTTGGAGTGGATGTATTTTCTTGGACAGTAAAATTTAACTCTGTCTCGTCATCTCCTTCAATATCAAACCTGCAATATGCAATGTTCTGTTTTAATCAATTTTCAAAGATCTAAGAGGAAATTAAGAAAAAATGTCATGAAAACTAAAAGGCCAAAATCAAAATGTCTTGAACATTAGTCTATCCAAATTATAAAAGCCTAGAATACTAAGGTACACAATGCTAGTGGTAATGTCAATTGTAAATGAGAAATCACCTGTCAAAGCGATTATGCATTGATGTGTTCTTCTGATTGGTTTCAAAGTCTTCAATCAAGGTAATGTCCTCTGCATTAGCTAAGAGAGGAAAGGATCCATCCCTCCAATCAACCAGAGGAGGGAGGTGTGTCAGTAAATTGTATATTAAGGTTTAAAATTACTGAAATGCAGAAGCTTGATTGTTGTCAGTCTATCCCCATTAGAATATGTAATGGGATGAAAGATATACCTGTATGATAATCTTGGGCAATATCACTTTGTGGATCTTGATTTATATGTGGTTCGACCACGTTGTCAAATGTCTGCCCAAAAAAAAAAATGCTCCCAAGAGAGCCAGTAAGAAGCTTGGTATTGTTACAATGGCATCAAAACCATGTTTGGAGATAAAAAATAAGATCGAAATCATGCATTTAACATATTATATGAGGGATAAGTCCACCTAAAATAGAAGCCTAAAATCAATACACAGGAAAAATGTCTCTAAAGACTTGGAATTGAAAACCAATAGATTTCCAAAGAGTAACCAATGATTTTGTAGTTAAATACTATGAAAGCTAACATAACTCCAATGGCTCAGTAAGACAATGCAACAAAATAAGATTGTAGGGTATGAAACTAAGATGCAAATATATCCTTCATTTTACTCATGTTATGCTATTACTCTAGGATAAATTACATGGATACAAATATATACATTAACATTTAAAGTAGAAAGGAGATACTAAAAAAATATATATATCAAAATTTAAAAGGAATAGATGCATGCAGTTGAATATTAACTACTGGTTATGACTGGTTAATACTTAATATATTATGTCGTTGATAAACAAATAACTACAAGCTTCTTTACATTGGTAAATGACACTTATTCTGATTGATGCAGTTTGCACTTGGAAGCTGCTTAGATTAATGTGTAAGCCACAAATCAAACCACTTTCACCGATAAATAACTCTAGTGAACATCTAGAGATGTATTTTTGTGTTAAAATCATACCAGGGCAACATAGGAGGTTTGCTTAAAACCCATCATTGTCCTGGGATCGGAGTAATTCACTGATTCTTCATTCTCTCCAATAATGTCTTCTTCGTTTTCTGGCAGCTTAACGACTTCTCGCCTAAGGAAGAATTAAATGACTGAAGTTTAAATTACTAAATAAATAAAAGAGAGAGGAGAAAATATTGTAGGATACAAAGCTGAATATTACACTTTACTATTCTCAAATATTTACCCAAAAAAAAATACATAACCGTATCAAAAGCTCCTTTTCAAGTACTTCTAGACTAGCTTCCAGGAATTATTTATAAGGATGAAATAGATTCAAAAATCATATTGTATAGTTGAAAATGTCAAAAGTATTGGAAATTAGGTTGTAGCACTTACATAAGGAATAGTAGATTATACACACAATCTTTAACAAGTTTATGAACAAATTGGTCTCGGAAAATCTCGAAGTGTTTATATTGTGAAGATAGGAGAAGAAGAAATAATAGGATTACTGACTTGGGTCGAGATTTGCCCTTGGGGAGATTTGTTGGACTTGGGTCCCGTGCGGGTCTAACCTTCCAGACCTGGTTTATTTCCACCTGAAATTATGGGCGAGGAATTAACAATGTGTTTACACAAATCTACTAGAACGCAGGGTGAAAAACATAAATGTATCATTTAACGGAAAGGAATTGATATTTTACCGGAAGACGGGTTACATCGTCTGTAAAGAAACCATTGTCAGGAGAAAGGATTTGAGTTACTACATTTCACAACCTCGAAATAGAAATTTTAGGAAGAAGGAAAAACAAAAAACAACAGCATAGATATTTTACCGTAAAGGAGCTTGACCTTCCGCTCATAGACGATGACAACTCCGCCTGAGGAAAAACAAAATAACGCATAAGCCTCTATTAATCTGAGTAACTGTATTAATATTAATATTAATTCTCAACATTAACTTGAGAAACGATCACTTTTTACCCATCAGTATTCCAGAGAGCCTAAGAGCCATGGGTACAGCCGGATTCAAAATCTGTTCACTACATTCAACAAAGAAAAAGGAAGTAAAATTAATGTAACAGGAAATTATCAGTCATCAGTAATAACCTCCAATGGATCTCAATTCTCAAATGACGAAAAATGCTTACCAGATCTGAATTATATCTAGCTGGTTTAGGTTTCTTCTATTCAACTTCGAATGCATAGTTGCCGCCATCCTTTCGGTATCACAAAACACACGAAGAGGAGATTATCAAAATCTAATATCGAGGCAACAGGAGCTGGCGCCAAATCACAGAAACAGAGTAAAATAGTTTCCGAGAAAAAATTCAATTTTCTTCTTATACAAAAACAACCACAGACATGATCAAAATTCATGGAGTTCTGTTAGCTTAAATAGCTCTGCAGTGCAGATTTCAACCTCAAGTCACACAAACTGGAAATAGTGATGAAGTGAAGATTCACAGAAGAAATTTTATTGAATTGAGCAAATTGTTACATTTACCAGCTTTCTGGTTTAGCTTATTTATAATGCAAAACTAACCTCACCATTTGAAAATAACAGTTCCTATATCTAAGCTATAACTGAATCATGCCTAAAAACTCAGTAAGACTTATTCTGAAAACAAAGAATAATTCATCAGAATTAACAACGGTAACAAGTTCTTCTTATTCCAATTGCCAAATGCCAAGTCTATAAAAAATAAATAAATAAATCAGAAGTAAGTAAGAATGGAGGAAATGGGAACTTCACCATATTTGGCCGAGAGGAGCTTTCCGAGCGAGCAGCTGGCGAGAGAAAAACATTGAACTGAATTTGGAGCTTCTGAAATTAAAAGATTTTGAGAAGCAAGGGATTTTGTGTGAGCAGATACTTATACAAGTTTGAAAATGAGATGGGGAGAGAGAAAAGAGGGAGGGAGCAGTGAGCACACTCCAGAGCGATCACGCACAAATTGCGTGTCTCTGGATTCTGTGGCGTGGGAGTTTCGTTTTTAACTGTATTTCGCGCCCAAAAAAATAAAAAATGAAAAATAAAAGACACACATAGAAAAGATGTAACATTTTTTATTTTCGGAAAATTTATATGTCCTGAAAATTCATACTTTAGTATATATTTTTTTTGATAGATATTCGTACTTTAGTATATAAAAGCTCTGAAAAAAAGTTAAACTAAATAATAAATGTTTTTAAGTTTTACCACTTGATATCATATTATTTTATTTCATCTACTTTATTATTTTTGGTCAATTTTAATTACTTTTGACTTTCAAATGCTTCTGGTTTGGTGCTTTGGCCGATCTTTCCTTGAGGAGATTCCAAGGGAATGGTTTCTCCTTTCTTATCTTGCTTTGGTTGAAGGCCTTCTTGATTACCTAAGAGCATGTTCTTGTTCCCTGGCTTTTATATGCTTTATGTTCTTCATTTATTCATCTCTCTGTTTGTCTTTGGAAGCTTAAGGACTTTTAGTAAGGTTCTGTTCCTTGTTTTTTCCCCATTAGAATTAGAACAACATATTGCAAGCTCCTCAAATTCCTTATTGTAATTTTGGATTCAATTATCTCTTTCAATGTCTAATTTTTTGGTTCGAAATTCGAAATTGCTGTTTTCACCATCTGGTAGGGCAATGTTTTTGTAGTAAGCCATTGACGAGTGAGATTAGTTGGTATACTTATTTAATGAGAATAGTTACATGGGTGTTTTCTCTCGAAGATTATTTAATTATTTTTTATCTGTGCAGTTGATTCTCTCGTTGCGCAATATAATGCAGACCTTCATCTATTTTTACCCTTCAGTAATATATTAGGATTTGTGAAATTTTGTTTTTACATTCATTTATTTCCTCAACTTTGTTATATATTTCTCAATCTTTTCTCAAAAAAGCTTTAGAGCCCTTTCTTATTGTGGTTTTTTATGTGCAGTTTCATCTTTGTTTTGGAGCAGGTTTCAAGGAGAGCCTTGCCAGTAAATGCCAACTCTTTCGGTTTGTCTCCCTCCCCAGTTCTATGGATGGCCTTCTATATTTCTATTTGTTTCTCCTTTTTCTTCCTATTTTCTTAAGACATCTTTTGCATATTTGCACCTGTTGATCAATGGAGATAGAAAATTTGACCATTCGTAGGTGTACTCAGAAGAACTGGCTTCATGAGTATTCCACTACAATGTAGGATCATACCAAGAAGAAAGAATCTGCTTCAAATAATATTATATATATATATATATATTTATTTTTTTTTTCTGAAACTCTACTTTTTTTAAAAAAAAAAAAAAATTATATTATTTTCTATCCCTTCATCCTTTTTAATTGGCAAATTTTCGTTTTCTTGGTTCTAGAAACCTAGAAAAAGTTATATTAATGGGTGTCAATTTGAAGGTTATTTTTACTCATTGATCAATTTGTTCGGTAAGGATACTTTCTAAATATAAATCATTTTCTTTTAATGCTGCGGCAAACACCTAGGAAACATGTTTTTTTTTTTTTTTCATATGTTCTTTCCTTTCCTATTTGTTTTGCTCGGTCTGGTTAGATGTGGGTGATACACGAGGAAGGTTTGGTCGTTCTTGTTATGATTTCTCCGGCTGTATTTTGATACAAACTCATTATCTGCTCTCATGGTTACATCCTGCCTTTTTTCCTTTATGGTGCAGTCAAATATTGGACCTCTCTGATACCTAAATTCAAGATTCTCTTCGAAGATATGTATATTTATGGATTTATTCTTTCATTTTCACTATTTTTTTATATTTGAGTGCTGATTTAATTATATATATTGGGTCTTGGCAGTTAATTTATTTGGCATGGAGAAATTTATGGAAGATTGGTGATTATAGTCTTGACCTTTTCTTGGGTTTGTTTACTGCCACCCCTCAGCATATTGTATTCTTTTTAAATTTTCTGATTTACCATCACTCAATCCTGATTCAATCTGTCCGAGCTTACTAATCTCAACTGTTTATCAATGTTTCTCTGAATTCATTTAGATACCATGTTACAGATTTTTTTTTTTCCCCCCTGGAATTATGCATCCATGTCTGTGGCTTTTAATTCAGCCTTATTCTTGAATAAACCTCCGAATAAATTTTTGCCTTATTTTCCTAATACTTCATTTGGCATAAATGGGCTCAAGGAGGTTATGATTCTTCTCGTTTGTTTTGCCATTTCAATTCACTACTAATTTTACTGATTGGTTTAGATAATTTGTTCCGAGGATAGAGGCAAGGAATGTATGATTTTCTTTTACCTTTCTTTTCTACAAAACCTTAGAACTTATATTTTTTGCTCCCCAGGTTTCAGAAGCTCCAATGTGGCTAGGAGGTCTGCTTGTTTCTTTTGAATCAGTATTATTTTTATTTAGCCTACCAATCTTTTACTGTAAGCATGTTTGACCTTGTTCTGGCAGTCGGTTTGATTTCGTGAAGAATAAATATTTTATTAATTTGCTGACATCCAAGTTAATGATCATTTTTAAGAATCTTTATCTTTTACAGTATATAAGAAGCATCTTGTAATGTTAACAGTTGGGTCTTCATTCTGTTACTATGAATTGCCTTCTCATTCAGCTCATTACCAAGATCTACCGTAGCTGACCTTTGGAGGTTTGATGATTTTCTTTGTGATTTTTATATAGATGGTGGGATTTATTCTATTTATTTTGAAGGCTGTGGTTTATTTTGATGATCACGTCCTGGATGCGTGTTGATCAGTCATATTTGCGCCCTTTTATTTTTGTTTTTTCTGTATTTGGTCTGTTGTTCTGAAGAATGCATATCTGTCTTGTGTTTCTGATTGTCTTGATCAAGGAAAAGATTGGTTCTAGAATACTTTCTTGATTCCTAGTGATGGTTGGTTTTGGTCAAGAGACATAGATATGGCTATATTTTTTAGGGGATTGATTTCTGGGTGGGGTTCATGCAATTCCTCTGGGTTATTACCATCCCTCTGTTTCACCTCTGGAAGTTCTTTTTCTTGCATTGGTGCAGTGGGTTGGATAAAAGTATCAATTATCATATCCCAGTGGATAAGTTAGGAATATTGTCTATTGCACTTCATTCAGCATTATTTCTAATGTTTCGGCTATTGGTTTGGCATAAAGGCTTGAATTTGGTGGACTTCAATGTTATTTGATGTTCAAAAAGGTTCACTTACTCTTGTGACTACTGTAGGATCATCATCATACCAAGAAGAAAGATTTTGCTTTAAAGTCTTGTATTTTCTTAAACTAAATTATTAGTATCGTGTTATTTTCTATCCCTTTATCCTGTTAGTGTAGTTCTGGCACATTTTCCTTGTTTTTGAAGTTAAGCCTGTCAGAAAAACCTGGAGAATTCCTGTTAGTGGTGTCAAACTTGAGCATATTCATTCTGCATTATTCCTGTTGAGCCTACCAATCCTATGATTTATGTATTTCTTTGATTTTGTCTTTTTCTATTCTGCTTTCAAATAATCGAGGGCCTTTGTGGTTGTTTGCTCTGGCAATTTCTTTCTTTTCTGGGAATTGTATTCAAGGATTCTCCTCCTGTATATGCCAACTCTTAACTGGTTTTTTCTGGTACAGCTCTATGCATTGTTTTCCATAGTTCTGTCTATTTCTATTCATTCTGCCATTTGCATAAGAGAGCTTTTACATATTTGCTCCCTGCTGGTTTCTTGGGCAGAGGTGTTATCTTTAAGGTCTTGTATTTTCTTGAAACTAAATTATTATTATTTTGATATGTTCTATTCCTTTATTCTGTTAGTGTATTTCTGGAATTTTCATTGTTTTGAAGCAAGTCTGACAGAAAAACTTGGGGAATTCCTAATAGCTGTGTCAAACTTGCAACAGTAATGAAGGTTAATTATATTACTTACGGGTTCATTTTAAAGGACAACTTTGTACACTCGGTAGAAAAATAAGCCCAATCCTTTTGAAATATGGTATGTTTATTGTTCAGTGCTTATACTTTCTGGATTTAAATTCCTTATCAATTGACTGCATGCACCGGAAAGAAAATGTTTCTCTTATTTGCTCCCTTTCTATTTGTAACTTGCAGTAAATTATTTATAAACAGAGAGGAACATCATTCCGTCCCTTAATCTTTAACCGTTCATTCACCAACCTATTACTAGTTCACCATTACACCTATTCTCGTGGTTTGTCGTCCATGGCAGATGTTGGTGATGATAGGTGGTTTCCTGTACAGTTTTTTCTGGAGGTATTTTGATTCAATCCATTAGCTCTCATCAGTGATGTTCCTGATTATTTCTTGAAGGGTCATCGTTGTTTGATCACTTCCTCTCTAAATTTACAAAGACTACATGGTACCAACTTTCCAACATACCTTTTGATTAATGGACAAAAAAATTTCATCTACTGCCAGAAATCCAGAGGATAAGGATATCAATGTGCTTGTTTCTTGTAATGCAGTCAGTATTGGACTACTATCAGAAATTTCAGGTTATGTTTGGAATATTTTCTTTCAATTTATATCACCATCTCTTTAGATATGAGTCTACAAATTGAATTATTTTTATTCCATCTTGGCAGTAATTCTTTTTTGTTATCTGCCGCACTTTAATCCTTATACAATCTATTGGGCTTAGCAATCTCTAATATTTATCCTCATTGCTCTGAAGTAGATAGGTTCTGTAGTCTGGATTTTCTGTCAGGAATTTAGCGTCAATGTCTGGCTCTCCATTCAGCATTATTCTTGATAAGTCTCTTAATATTTCTTTTTCCTTACTTTCTAAACAGATTGTTGCTTTTTTGTCTGTTTATTTGGCATAAAACCTTTAAATTGACATAGTTTTATAGAGAATTGTAGATCACTTTTTGATAATTATTTATCTTCAAGGCAACATATGATGAGCAAGGAGTATCAGATTTTTGGATGTAAATTCTTTTCTTAATATCAACCTATTTTCTTGTAACACAAGGAACAAATCATCGTCTTTTACTGCAGTATTTTTATCATTTGGGAACCATGGGATTTTCTTTTTATAATCTTTTCAGGAGTGTTTATTTGTCCTTTCTTGTGGTTTTTCTATATACTGTTTCCTTCCTTTTCAGGAAGAAATGCTAGGGTTTGCCTTCAGGTTCCGTATCAAGTCGTCATGTGCAAGGATTTGCTCAGTCTTAATAACCCAGAAATTATCATCTACTTACCTTCGTTATCTTTGCTGAAGGGATTTGTTGATTGACTACCACTGGCAGTGTGAAAGCTTGGCATCATTATTGTGTCTATTTAAACTGTTCTCCAACCTGTTCTTGTAAGCAGCTCCTTTTTAATGTATCTCTCATGCCTTTGACTCGGATTTAATGATCTATGTATTTTCATGGCAATGGTTTATCTTGATGGTTGTTTTTTATCTATTGATTGATGATCTTTATGTACCAGATTTTCTGTCATTGATTTCTATCCCTGTATTGGCAATTGGTTAGGGTGAGGAACTTGGAGTTCATTTAACTGGCGTGTTTTAGATTTACCTTAGTTGGGAAAGATTGGTGCCCGAGTGGTTTTCTGATTCACAAATTCAGCACAGGGTTGTTTCCTCCCACCTTTCTCTGAAAGGAATTCAAACCTGTTTTGTTCCTTTAGGTGTTCTGTCTTTGCGTCTGGTGCAGCTACCCACCACTGGATATTTAAGACTCTCACTGAGGAGAAGGATATTACTGATCTATATCTCATCTCTCTAAAATCTGCTGTTTGATTTGTCTTATCCCGTCATGGCAGTCTGTATGATGAAAGTCAACTGAGCATGGTTGTTGTCTGCTACCTTTCTTAAATTGTTGCAAGTTCCTTAAGTTTTCTTATTTACCACTCATCAATGAGGGATTCAGTTCTATATTGTATTGCTGTGATCAGGATTTTTTCCCTCTAAAACTTAGAGCTTATCATCACCTCTTTTCAAAATGGGTTTGCTGTTTGAAATGGTTTTATCCCATCTTGACCGTTTGTCTTGCAGGAAGGAATTCTACTGTTTTTGGTTATTGTCCGCCACCTTTCTTAACATACTGCAAGTTCCTTGTGTTTTCCTATTTATCACTTTATTTACTGTTGATTCAAATTTAAACTCGTTCTAAATGTTGTGAATTTTTTCAGATTCCATGATCTGGATTTTTTTTCCCTTCAAGAATTTAGGGTCCTTGTCTTTGGCTTCTGAAGAGTTTGTGTCTTGTTTCAGCTGGTTTGGGACCCAATCAGACTTGAGGAGGTTTGTCTTTCTTGGTTGTTTGGACTAACAATTTTTCTGAGTAGTCTAGTCTCTTTCTCTAAGGAGTTGATAGCGAGTTATGCTGAGGGACAATATTTTCATTTTTTCTCATTTTATGCCACTAATCCGTAGTATCACCTAGCTATCTTGTACTTTTCTGAAGTTTTGTGATCTCCAATTTTGTTGATGGAGTTTTTGGGTCTTGTAATTTGGAAGGTACTATTACTTTTTTTCCTTTTTAGTTCAATTTTTCAATCCATTGCTTGTATTGGGAATTTATTGTTAATTATTATTATTAATTAGAAGGAATTTTATAATGGGATCCCCATACAAATGTTGGGATATATTTTTTTTTTAAAATAAAAAAATTATGTGGAAGAATGGTTTATTTGTTCTATTATACTCTAATTTGTTCTAAAGAAAAATATAGTTTGTGCCATTAGCACATGTTTCTTTTTTTTTTTTTTTTCCTTCAATGAAGAATTTAGTGATGGCTTATCTGAGCTAAAATGAATTTCTATTTCTCTGAACTGAATGTGGGGCTATTTGAAGGAGTTTAACTTCTATTTCCTGTATATTAAAGTTTGGAGAACTGGCTTTACTCAAGTCTAAATAAAGAACACACAGTCCCCCCTCCCCAAATAACCCTGAGTCATTGTAGCCCAAAGATGAAGGATTGTACCCCAAGGATTGTTCGAAGGCCAAGAGCTAAATGCCAAGTATTGCCTATGATGGAACTTGCCCTTAGAGAAAGGGACTATGGAATCTCCATAACACTGTCATCAAGTTACTTAAAAAAAAAAAGATCTGGCCCATTTATATTGAATGGGGAGAGTAATATATTCATTATAAAACTTGTGATGTTCTATTGATTTTTTTTTTCCCCTTTGTATTTTTATTATTGAATGCCACTGTCATCTGCAATCTTTATTTTCTTTAAAGTTGGTATTAATTTCTTTCATAATTGAAACTTACTACTAACTGTCTTAGTTGTTCCCTTTTCCGCCAAAGGACTTTTCTTGTTTGCCATCCGATTCTTCACATTTTGTTTGTCATCTGACAAGAAGAAATTTTTTATGTTTTGACACCATTTCATCTAAATATAGGTTCAAAACTTTTTTTTTTCTTTAATTGGACTTATCTTCTTATAATACATGACTTAAGAGGGTTGGGGTAGGTTCATTTAGATTGATCTTTCCTAGGTAATCTAGCATATATGTCCACAGGCTCTTTATTTGGATCTCAAGAAGCATAGAACCGTTTCTTTGAGTAGTTTCTAGAACCCAAGGAGAGAATTGTTAGTGAACTTTGAGGTTTTATTCTTCTTCGTTCTTTTTAACAATTGCTAATTACAGGATTTAACTTCCGTTCTTCTCTTTCCAATTTCTTTTTATATTTTATTTTATCCCTATTTTATTCTCTTACCTTTATGATATGGTGTAGATCTGCTTGCTAAAAACTTGAATTCCTTTGTTCCTTAAGGTACTTACAATATTAATGCTTGAGGAAGGGCTTTTTGCTATTTTAGAACGTTGCCTACTGATACCAAAATTTATGATGTTTCTTGGATGCTAGATCTTTTTGAGAATTTGATTCCCAGCCATGTTAATATGCAGGCAGTTAAGTGGCAGTGCTGGTTTGGATGATGTTTAACAGTTCATCTATATTTTATGGTGGTTCTCTATTTCAAGATCCTTCTGAGAGTTCGATTCCCCAGCCATGTTACTATGCATGTGGTTAACTGCTCTTGTGGATGGGTTTAATAGTTCAACTGCATTTCCTGGCATTTTAGTTTCTTTGACTAGCATGGGTTTGGATCAATATAAATCTAGACGATGGAGTGGGTTGCTGTCATTGCCTGATTTTTCAGCTGAATTTTTCTGACATTTCAGAATAAATCAGTTGTGTTCGAGGAGATTGAATATTTGTGTAGTTCATTATCACACATCTTGAGATATCAAGCAGAGTTTGAAATGTCGTCTTTGAAACTTGTCTTGCAAAATTGTCACATTTCTGTTGCTGTTTGAATCAGCTTCTACTTGTTATGTCACTATTCTAATATACTGCCTTGGTTTTGGGTTTTAGGGTAGTGCCTCTTTCAAGTTTCTAGAGTAATGGACCTGGGAATGGTTCTTGATTGATTGATGATAGTGACCTCTTGCCCTTTCTGCGGAATGGTTGAAGTTGCAGTGTATTGTTCTTCTGCTTGCATCATTCTCTATGCTTTCTGTGTCAAGTAAATGCTTCTTAATGTTGGTTGATACGTGTATGACAATGGATTAGCTTCTTTGGTACTTCTAAGACTCAATAGTTCTGGAGCCTACAGTGGTTGTTCTTCTGTGACTTTGTTCATTTCTGCTCAAAAGTGACTGGCTGAACTGGTGATACCGTCTTGCTGTTTTCTCTCTCATTGCTTGTTTTGTAGGTAGTTGATTCCTTTAACTCTGCCTGTGTTACATGCTAACACAGCCGGTCCCAAGCCCGGTTTTAAGGAGGGAAGGATCAATCTGCACTTACTACTATTCATTGGATAAGACAGTGTATATAAACTGGTAATGGAAACATGCCTACTCGATAAAAGTTCGTGATTTATGTTTTCATAAAAAATAAAATGCACTCACTTTAAAATTTTTATCCCAAGATGTGATGATAATTGATAATGAAGATGATAGTAGTTGGTTTAGGGTATTAGGTTTAGAATTTAAGACTAAAGTGATACATTTATCTAAATATTAAAAAAAAAAAAGTAAATTGGCAAATTTTATCTTTTTTTTTTTTTAATAAGTCGTAAATTTTATCTTTTAAATTATATAATTTTTGTGATTTTATTTAAGGTATATAAGATGGAGGAAGGAAGGAAAGAAGGAACATTTTACCCTTTTAAATATAATTATTTTTTAAAAAAAAAAAAAAAGAGTTGATATTATTAAAAGTTAAGAATGAAATTATAGAAAAATTTTAAAGAGGGATAGAAAGATGGTTAGACGCTGATGGTTAAAATTTTGCCAATTTGCCTAAACGCTGATGGCTAGAATGTGTCTTCCTTCGTTATACAAAACAATTACAGATAACTATTCATCTCAACCGTTCTGATTAAAACAAATCTGTTAATCTTAACCGTTTATTATCCAATCTGTTTCTATAAATAGCCTTCATTCGATGATTATACTCGAGGTCGGTCACGGTAGGGGTTGGTTGAGGATGGATTAAGGTTATTTTGTGTGGGATTTTTATCTTTTTACTCTTTAAGGATATGGTTAATCTTTGATGATCGCGTTTTGGATATGTTTTGATTGTTGATGTTCGTGTTCTTGATTTCATATATTTCCTTTCCGTCTATGTATCCTAAAGACTTCGGATTCGTTATGTTCCTTTCTCTTGCGAGTTTTGATTATTTAATTGGGCAAATTATTCGTTCTTCAATGCTTCGTTGAATCTTGGTAATTTCTGGTGGTTGTTATGTATTGGTTCTCTATTTGATGGGAATTCAATAATCTACCGGAGGATAAGGATTTTTAAGTACGTCTGGTTTAAGTTTTTCAATAGATATCAGTAAAAGTTTCGATAATAGTACGATTGTGGTTGGCGATGACTTTATTTGGTATGAAAAACCATAAGATTAATAAAGACCAACTTAATCACTGATTCCTAGTAATTATTGGAACCGCGTTTCAATCTATTTGCACCCTTTTCTTATGCAATTTGGAGTAGTTTTATCATAGTTAGATTACTAGGCACTGTTGTTTCTTTTGCTTTTGATATGTATCGTCTTCTGTTCTGGTGATATTTGTGACCTTTTGGAGGGTGAGGATTTTTCTTTGTTCATGCTCCTCAGGAATTTCAGATTTTAAAGTTCATGGACAACTGAGAGGTGATATCCTGAAAAAGAGTTCACTTGTGTTTCATGGTGTCGCATCATCTGGTTTGCTGCTTTTGTTGATCTATCCTCCTTATTTTAGCGGTGAGGTCAGCGAGGAGATTCCAAGGGAATGGTTTCTCCTGGGTTGTTTCGTATTTTGATTCACCTGAATGAGAGGTTTGATTTCCTAAAGTGTAAAGCGAGATATTTGCAAGGTTTAAGGCTTTCTTGATTACCTACCAGTCTTAACTAAGAGCATTTTATGTTCTTGATTCATCTTTCTCTCTGTTTGTCTTTGGGTTTGGCATGAATAACACTTTTGCTGGAAGCTTAAGGAGTTTCAGTAAGGGTCTGCTGCTTGTTTATTTCCCAGTAAAACAACATATTACAAGCTCCTCAAATTACTTTTTATAATTTTTGATTCAATTTTCTCTATCAATGTCTAATTTTCGGGTCCAATTGCTGCTTTCAGCTTCTGGTGGTCCAATTTTTTGTCAGGATTTAGCATCCATTTTGAGTTGTCCTTCAGTAAGCCTATCAGTCTCCAGTTCCAAGGAGTTTGGTTTGTTTTGTCTGTTGTGTTCAAGTGGCGAGCTAGCACAGTTTGTATACATAAAAATATATATATATTTCTCATTGCGTATTTTTTGCCCTTTTAATGGGAATAATTACATGCTCTCGAGGATTCTTTAATTCATTTTGATCTATGCAGTTGATTATATGTCGTCAAGCAAGATGATGCAGACCTGCATCTATTTACCCCCTTGAAGGCTATTCTTGGATTTGTGAAAATTGGGTTTTACATTCATTTATTTCCTCAAATTTGTTATTTTTTATTCTTTTCTCAAATAAGCTTTAGATGCCTTTCTTGTTGTGGTTGTTCAGTGCAGTTTCATCCTTGCTTTGGAGCGGCTTTCAAGAAGAGCTTCGCCAGTTAATGCCAACTCTCTATCAGTTTGCTTTTCTCTTTGTTTCTCCTTTGCTCTTTTTTTTTTTTTTTTGCCCTTTTCCAGACATCTTTTGCATATTTACACCCCTTAACCAATGGAGATAGAGAACTAGATCATTCATAGGTGTACTCAGAAGGGAGTGACGATGGGACTTTATTGGGCAGAGATTTCATTTTAAGGACTTGCTTCATGGTATTCTGATACAATGTTGGATCATAACAAGAAAGAATTTGCTTTAATATGTTGTATTTTTTCCCCAAAAATTTCTGCTTTTTTTTTGTCCCCTTATACTTTATAATTTTAATTGGCATATTTTTGTTTTCTTTGATATAGAAACCTAGAAACTGTTTTATGAAGGGGTGTCAATTTGAAGGTTATTTTTAATTATTGGTCGATTTGTTCGGTGAGGATACTTTCTGAATATAAATCCTTTTTTCATTTATATTCTTACACAGCATAAACACGAATGAAACATGCTTTTTGTGTTGTGTCTTCTTTCCTTTCCGATTTGCAACTTGCTGAAAATTGTTCATATTGTGCCTGTAAGCATGTTTGATCTTAACTTACTGCAAATTCTATTGTTTTGCATGAAGAAATTCTAATTGTGCTTGGTTGTTATTGGCCACCTATCTTAACATACTGCAAGTTCCTTGTGTTTCCTATTTATCGCTTTCTTTATTGTTGATTCAATTCTCTATTGTTCATTCTAAATGTTGCAAGTTTGTTCAGATTCCAGGATCTGGAATTTCTTGTCTTTGGCTTCTAAGGAGTTTGTGTCTTGTTTTGGCTGGTTTGGGATATCAGACTTGCGGAAGCTTTTGTCTTTTCTCTTTGTTTTGACCTTTTATCGACTAACAAATTTTCTGAGTCTAGTCTCTTCCTCTAGTAGCTGATGGGGAGTTATGTTGATTGAGGAATATTTTCATTTTTTCTCATTTTGTGCCACTAATGGTTAGTATCACCTAGCTTTCTTCGTATTTTTTAAAGTTTTCGGATCTCCAACATTTTTTTTTTTTTTTTTTTGTGGTGGGTTTTGGTTTTTGTTTTTTACCTTGTTACTTTTTGTTTTCGGTTCAATTGTTCAATCCATTGGTTGTATGGCTGAAATTTTGTTAATTATATTATTATTTAGAAGGAATTTTATAATTGGATAACATACAAATGTCTAGATATATTTTTAAGAATAAAAAAGAAAAAGATTATTTGTTCTGTTATACTCTATTTTGATTTGTGTCATTCATAGTAAAATTTTTGTCTTTTATAGTTTGTTCCATTAGCACATGTTTTCTTTATTTTTTCCATTCTTCAATGAAGAAACTTGTAATCTCTAGCTAAAATTATTTCTGTTCAATACATTGGTTTATTATTAGTGGATTTTATTTTTATATTTAGAAGGATTTTAAACTTGACAGCATAAAAATGTTGAAATATACTTTTAAGATGGTAAAAAGAAAGGGAGGTTTATTTGTCTGTTAATACTCTATTTATTTTCTCATTTATGGCAAAATATTTATATCCTATTTTAGTTTTTTCCATTAGCATATGCTAATTTCTCTCGAAGCCTTAGTTTGGGATATTAAGACTTAATTTTGAGAACCACTTCGCCCCATTCTGTCCAAATTAGAAGCCTACTTTTTAATAGCAATGTTAATTTGTTAATTACTAATTTTTCAGTAGACTAATTACAACTTACCAATATCTAAATATGCTTATCTTGTTTGTTGCTATTTAACATATTCAGGAAGAATCAAATGACTTAACTGAACGTGGGACTATTTGATGGAGCTTTAACTTCTCTTTCCTTTTTCTACTCTTTGGAGGGACCTATATTGGTACTTGAACTTTAATGTTTGGAGAACTGTCTTTAATATGAAAGTCTAAATAATTGTCATCAAGTTACTTAAAGTTGTGATGTTCTATTGATTTATTTTTTTCCTCTGTATTTTTGTGTTTCTTTTTTATTATTATAATTTTCCCCTTTAAAGTTGGTATTAGTTTCCTTGTCTTGATGCATCTGGGGTTTTACCTTCTTGCTGTTGGGTTCTCCAGTTAGCATTTTCATTTTTTAGACAAGAAGAAATTTTATATGTTTTGAAACCATCATCTAAATATAGGTTCAAAACATTTTTCTTTAATTGGACTTATCTGCTTGTAATACATGAGTAGAGTGTTGGGGTAGTTTCATTGAAACATGTGTTGACCTATTTGTCTGCCTTTGCAACAATTAAGTTGATGGGAAAGGGTTGTGATTTTTGCTACAATTGGTAGTCCATCTTGCGCTCCATATCTGCTGTTTTATATGTTATTTTCTTGTGTCCCTCCCCTGTGGCCCTTCTTAGCTGCCATTTTCTCTATTGTCTTGATACCTGTATTCTTTTATGCCCTCCTCCAGATTGTTGCAATTTCATTCAGGTTGACCTTTCCCCTTGTTATCTGGCATACATGTCTGCAGGCTCCTTACTTGGATTCCAATGAGAGATTTGTTTGTGAACTTTGGCAAGGTTTTAATTCTTTTTTGTTAGTTGCTAATTACAGATCCTTGAATTCTGGAACTCAATGTGCCAGGATTTAGCTTCCACATCTTTTCTTTCCAAGTTATTTGATATTTTATTGTGAATTAATTTACCCCTATTTTATGATATGGGTTTCTTTGATCATTAAGGTACTTACAATATTACTGCTGGAGGAAGGGCTGTTCACTACTTTAAAACGTTGCCTACTTTGATACTGAAGTTGATGATGTTTCTTGGATGCTAGATCCTTTTGTGAATTTGATTCCCAGCAATGTTAATATGCAGACAGTGAACTAGTGGTGTTGGTTTGGATGGTGTTTAACATTTGATCTATATTTCATGGTGGTTTTCTTTTATAAGATGCTGCCTACTGATACTGAAATTGATGATGTTTCTTGGCTCCTAAGATCCTTATGAGAATTTACTCAGCCCATGATGTTACTAAGCATGTGGTTAACTAGTTGTTTTCATCTCTGGGCATTTTAATTTCTGTGACTCACATGAGCTTGGACCAATATAAACTAGAGGAGGGAGGTTGCTTTCCTTGCTTGATTAATCAGTTGAATTTTCGGACATTTCAATGGGAATCTTCTTTCTTGGCAGGAATAAATCAGTTGCGTTTGATGAGATTGAATATTTAGGTAGTTCATTGTCACACATCTTGTGATATTGAGAGCAGAACTTGAATTGCAACATTGTCTTGCAAAATTGTCACATTACTGTCTGAATCAGCTTCTACTTGTTATGTCAGTATCAAATAAGCTTCATTGATTTTGGGTTTTAAGGTTGTGCCTCTTTCAAGGTTCTAGAGTAATGGACTTGGGTATGGTTCTTGACTTACTGATAGTGACCGCTTGCCCTATCTACTGAATGGTTGAGGTTGCAGTGTATTGTTCTTCTGCTTGCAGCATTCTCGAATGTACTTGATCATATATCTCAAAATTGTGCCAGAATCTCAAATGTCTTGTGGTTTGTCTGAATATTGTATTGATCGGACAGGTTTCTGGTCTCGCAGTCTTGATTTTACCTTTTGTTTTTTTACAAGGTACTCTTTGTTGGTCTATGTTTGCACTAATGAGAAATTTGGAAAGTAAGCAAATGGTAGTTTTTGACTTTTTGTCCTCCCTATATCGATGAATATTGGGTTGGTATTTGTATCGTGATTGCTGGTGGTTCCTGTAGCAACTTGACTGGAGAGAGAGGGCAGTAGTAAAAATTTTTGCACTTCAGATATGTTCTGCTCTATGCTTATGCTTCTTGACATTATGGTAATTATTGGTTGATACGTCTATGTTAATGGATTAGCTTCTTTGGTCCTTCTAAGGGGCATAGTTCTGGAGCCTATAGTGGATTTTCTTCTGTGACTTGTTCATTTCTGCTTGAAATTGACTGGCTGAACTGGTGATATACCCTCTTGCTGTTTTCTCTCTCATTGCTTGTTTTGTAGATAGTTAATTCCTTTAACTCCGCCTGTGTTACATGCGAACACAGCTGGTCCCAAGCCCGGTTTTAAGGAGGAGGGAAGGATTAATAAATGCTTCTGACTATTCATTTACAGTATTTAGTCCTTGAGAGAGAATGTGTATGTAATACTGGGATGACTTCGGGAACATGCTTATTCTTAAGTGGGGTATAGCTATGCTTGTTGACTTGGTGTAGTACTATATATCATCTAGAACAGTTATTTCTATTCTCGACTCCCGACTTCTAGAGCTTTGTGATGTTCTCTGTTTTGTTCATTTTTTCCATTCTCAACACCCCTGGTTGACTTCTAGAGCCCTATGATTTTCCTTGTTTTGTTCCTCTTGCAGTGGATGAGCTAAAGCGACAGCACCTGCATTTGAGATGACTGTTCCTTTTTGGTTACATCCAAGTTAACTTTCTAATGTCCCTTTTTTTGTTTTGTTTGTTTTTCAGCAGAGGTGTTAAAGGGACTTCTAACGTGCAATTGAAGCTATTTCTTTTTGCTTTCATCTGAATTATCTTGCAGTTGTCTTTTCTTAATTGAACTTGTGAGGTATCTGCATATTGGAAGGGACTTGTTTCCTGCACTACTGAAATAGAACTTTTTGCATGTTTCATTTTTTTTTCAGCAAATTTATGTTTGTACTCCCAATCCATTTGGAGCATATTGCCTTTGTTGCAATTGAGGATGTGTGATTGAGATGCAAATTGTCCTTTTTCTGGAGCTTTGACTGCTTGAGGAGGGATTTTAAGTAGCGTTGTTCACTTCTATAAAAACAGTTGCCCGCTGAGTGTGGTGTTGATGTTTTTATTTCTTTACTTGTGTTTAACTTTAGATGTCCTCCTTTTATTTGAGACTTCCACTCCTGCCCAATGTCTTCAATTTCTTCTTGCATTAATTGCCCCTAGAGAATTACTGGTCAGAGAACAGACTATGTCCATGAAATAGGCAGTTTGTTTGCAGGTGGCTTTGTTTATGTTCTTGATTATGAGTATTTTATTTGGTTATAGACTGTGGGGGCTTTGCAGGTTGCTAACAAAGAACATTAAAAATAAAAAAATAAAAACCTAAATTTGATTATTTTTCCTGTGGTATCATATCATTTTTTAATAGTAATCTTTTGAAATAATCTCCAATTTTTGTAGATAAATTTGCATTGTAAAATATTTGTTATGTTTACTATATTCGCCAAGCTATGGATGAAAAGACTCACTAACCCATAAAGCATTATAATTTTCTCTAGCTGAAGCCTTCACTTTGTATGTTATATGTGTCACGAAATGATTTGCTTTTTATGGTGTTAGTTTCGAGGTTTGTTGAACTCGCTAGGGGTAATTGACCAAAATGGCCCACTTTTTTTAAAAAAATTTTGTGTTTGATCTACTTTTTAAAATTTGTGTGAAAATGGCTTTGTTGCATTTATCAAATGCAACATAGAAACTATGTTGCATTTGACTAATGCAATATAGTTCAAATATTATATTGTGTTCGACAAATGCAATATATGTTTCTATATTGCATTTTTGAAATACAATATAATGCTTTTCAAATCTACTAATTTTTTTTTTTTAAAAATAAAGTCTTTTAAGAAACAAAAACTACCTTACCTTTTCTCTTCTCATTCCCTCCTTCCTCTTCGTTTCTCTTCTCTCTTTTTTCATCATTTTTTTCACCCACCATTGAAGTTATTGAAGCCATTGAAGCCCCATTGATCGATATCGATATGAACCAGTGGCTTCCGAGACGGTGACCGAGACCGATACTTTGAACCATGGGGCTTCGGTTCAATGGGGCTTCAATGACTTCAATAACTTCAATGGTGGGTGAGAGAAATGATGGAAAGAGAGGGAGAGGAGAAATGAAGAGGAAGGAGGGAATGGGGAGAGAAAAGGTAGGGTATGGTTTTTGTTTCTTAAAAGACTTTATTCTGTTCTACGTTGCATTCAGTGAATGCAATATAGAATACACTATAGATATTGCATTCTGTTCTATGTTGCATTCGGCGAATGCAATATAGAATCTACTACACATAATATGTTCTATTCTATGTTGCATTCAGCGAATGCAACATAGAATTCACTATCATAATATGTTCTGTTTTATGTTGCATTCAACGAATGCAACATAGAATCCACTATACATAATATGTTCCGTTCTATATTGCATTCAGCGAATGCAACATAGAATCCACTATACATATTACATTCTGTTCTACGTTGCATTCGTTGAATGCAATATATAATAATATTACTTACATTGCATTCAATGCAACTAGAAGACAGATAACCATAATACCATTTTGACATTATGTTGCATTTAACGAATGCAATATAGAGATATATATTGTACTTTCGGACCATATACACCTCTGAAACATTTTTTTGATATTATTTTTTACACTTCTTAAAACTCATATTTTTATCTCTGCTTCAAAATACAAGTTGGGGATTCAATCTTCAACCACGAAATTAAGGTATGAAGACATTCTTATATTTATGTTTTAGGTAATATGAGTGGATTTAGTTTTTTTTCCCGAAGGTTACATTGTGTTGTATATTTTACTAGATTTGACCTTAAATAAGACATGATATTATTCAAATATATTATTTTTAAAGTTATTTGAGTTATGTTTAAGTTATTAATTTTTGTTTATTAGTATTTGTTAAACAATTTGGGGATTCAATCTTCAACCACGAAATTAAGGTATGAAGACATTCTTATATTTATGTTTTAGGTAATATGAGTGGGTTGAGTGTGTTATTAAAGACATTCTTAATGTGATTTGAGTGTGTTATTTAAGTTATGTTAATTTTTGTTTATTAGTATTTGTTTCATTTAGTTTTTTTTCCCGAAGATTACATTGTGTTGTATATTTTACTAGATTTGACCTTAAGTAAGACATGATATTATTCAAATATATTATTTTTAAAGTTATTTGAGTTATGTTTAAGTTATTAATTTTTGTTTATTAGTATTTGTTAAATTTATTTTTTTTGAAGATTACAATGTGTTGTATATTTTACTAAAATTGAGCTTAAATAAGACATGAAATTATTCAAATATATTATTTTTAAAGGTTTTTTTAGTTATGTTAAAGTTATTAATTTGCGTTTATTAATACTTGTAAAATTTATTTTTCTTGTAGATGACATGCTTGGAGAATTCAATAACATTATATTTGTATTGGAATAGTCATATAAGTTATGATCATGGTGGAATTCCTTATTTTGGTGGTTGATCACAAAAGCACTGGGTTATTAGACAAAAGATCCAGCATTCGGAGTTAGTTGAGAAAATTTGTCATTTCAGGGGCATTAACAAGAATACTGTTAGAGTAACAATTACCCTCAAATATCTTACCATTTTGAAAAGTTCTTCAATTTTGCAATATTTTCTTATTGCATTAGATGATGATGATGCCATGGACCTTCTATGGGATATGTCGGATGAGTTTAAGTTGGTAGGCGTTCAAGTATTGGTTGAGTTTGAAGACATTACAACTACTCACACGGAGACAAATAGAGTAGAACCCGATAATGGTCCATCGATCTCTCCTAACTTCACAACTAATGCCAATAACAAATCATTTACATCACTTTTGATGGATGATCAACCTTTACTCTCACCACCAGTACCTCAAAACACATCTACCCCAACTCATGGTATTTCTAGACATAATGGTGTAGAAACTCAACATATCTTTGAACCTGAAATTGATTCACCAAATCTAAGGTCAATGACACCATGTGGGGATGTTATTGAGTATCAAATTTGGATAGGGATGATCCAGGTCAAGCATCAAATGTCGATGGTTGTTCGTCAAGTGAGGGTCCTAATGAAGATGAGCTAGATGTAGATGAGGATGATGATGATGATGAAATTGATGAAGAAATATTTGTGTCATCTTCTCAAACTTTGAATCGTGATTTCGGCTCCGGAGAACATAGCCAAGTATCTATCAACATGCAAAGATGGTCTGAAAATGTAATTGAGCTAAGATTGAGAATGAGATTCATTGACAAAGCCCAAGCTACATATGTTGTGAGAAAGTGGTCGGTCGTGGAACGGAATTTACTGGTTGTCAAAAGCATAAGTAAAATTTGGATGCGTTGAGTGCAAAAACAAAACAAGAGAACATTCGTGCAATTGGTACATTAGGATCATTTCAAAACAATCTCATGGTGAGTGGGAGATCACCTGTACTTAATCATGAACACACGTGTGTAGTTCGATTTGTCAATAACAATCATCGGAACTTAACACATAAGTACATTGCAAGACACATTACTCATCTCATTCGAGATGATCCTGAAGTACATGTTAGTGCGGTAAAAACAAGAGGTACAAAAACTTTTTCAGTATGGTTGTTCATATAGAAAAGGGTGGTATGCACGAAGAGCAACTATAGAACTTTTGTATGGCAGTTGGAATGACACTTCACCATTTTGCCCAAATACATGAAAGCTTTAGAACAAGCTAATCCAGGTACTATCTTGTTCTGGAAACATCATCAAAGTAGTTTTGAGAATCAAAAGATCTTCCAATACATGTTTTGGTCATTCAAGTCATCAATTTTGGGTTTCAATTACTGTCGTCCAGTCATATGTATTGATGGAACATTTTTAAGAGGGGCTTATAAAGGAGTTCTTTTGGTTGCTAGTGGATGAGATGCAAATAACCATGTGTTTCCTCTTGCATTTTCTCTAGTTGATGAGGAGTCAACGAGTAGTTGGGATTGGTTTTTACGAATGCTTAGACATCATGTAGTGCCAGGAAAATTTGTTTGTCTAATATCGGATAGGCACAAAGGCATTTTAAGCTCTATTAGTCGTCAAATCGAATGGCAACCACCAAATGCAGTCCACAGATTTTGTTTAAGACATGTTAGAGCAAATTTTAAAGTCAAATTCAAAAAGAATGAATTGACAGAGTTGATGTACAAGGCAGGGATAACATGTAAAGTGACTAAATTTACTGAGATCATGGAAGAGATCAAAAGAAGGAACGTTGAAGCGTACAACTATTTGAAAGACATTGATCCTCATAAATGGACACTTGCATTTGATGGTGGCTACAGGTATGGTTGTATGACAACTAATCTCTCTGAATCATTAAATAGTGTATTAAAAAAATGTCGTGCATTACCACTTAAGGCATTGGTTGAGTTTACATATGACAAACTTGTTCAATATTTTTGCCAACGTCGAGAAGAAGCTTCTCACACTAGACATCCATTTCCTTCTACTATTTGGAAACAATATTTTAAGAATGAGAAGAAATCACGTGGACATATTGTATTACAATATAATATACAAACTGGTATATTTAGTGTGAGGTCCCCGACTAGAGGAGATGGAAGAGGTAACATGGTTTACACTGTAAACTTTATTGATCAATCTTGCAGTTGCCATAAGTGGTTAGTTTTTGGTATTCCTTGCTCCCATATTTTTGCAGTTTGTCGACATAGAGGTTTGGATTCCACCACATTTGTTTTGAATATATTTTCAAAACAAAATTACAAGATGTCTTATGATGCTAATCTTTATCCTGTTGCATGTGAAGAGTTATAGAGTGATGCTTCTTTTTCTCTTCAGTATTATAAGCCAAACATGAAAGGTGGTCAACCGGGTCGACTACGAACTACCAGATATCGTTGTTCTATGGATGCTCGAGATCCAAATTCACCTCCAAGATGTGGTAGTTGTCACAAGCTTGGACACAATAGGAGAACATGTCCAAACATCTCAAGAACAAACGAAGATTAAATATCTTTATTGTACTGTTTTATTTCTTTTCTTCCCAAAAACATTATGTTATTTATGAACTTTTGATTTCTTACTTAATGACTTTATGTATTTTCTATAAATTTAGAATTTTTGTTAAATGAATTTGTGTACAATTTTATATTTTGAACCTAATATCATGAGGAGACTTCATATTTTCAATTGGAAATACCAATTTTCTTTTTTGGACATGCTTATTAAACTCATGGATATGAACTCTCATATAAAAGTTGTAAGTGAAATTGTAAGTACTTGTATTACTGTTAATTTCATATGAATCTTACCGAATATTTAGTTCATCACTTGTCATACCTAAGACATTAAACTAAGTATCACTAGGAATATTTAGAGTTGTAAACGAGCCGAGTCGAACCGAACATCAGAAATTTGAGCTCGTTCGATTAAATGTTCGAACATTGTTCGAGTTCGCTCGTTTAATAATTCGAGCCAAAACTTTTGTTCGAGTTCGTTCGATTATTTTTTTATAAAGCTCGAGTTTGAGCTCGAGTTCGCTCGTTTAACTTTCAAGCACACTCGAATTCGAGTTTGTTCAAATATTTAAATAATAATAATAATAATATTAAATTTTATAAGGCTTCAAATTTCTTAAATAACAAGAATTTATATAATTTAACTATTTAACCATTCAATAAATTAAAAATCTTATAAAAAATTCCCATGAAATAATAAATTCTAAAAAAAATCATAAAAGATACACATTAAAAACACAAATAATAATTATAAAAGTCAGTCTTCCACAATTACACTGCATGATAAATTCATATCTAGAAATTTCATATAATAACTAAAATCAATAAATTTCATACAAGGATAAAGAAATTTCTTCTAAAGATGGATGTTCATCCTCCACCTACAAAAAAGAAGATATATTTATTAAATACATGAAGAAGATTCTTGAAATGAACTTAGAGAATGATATTGACATACATGTTCAAACAAAACAATAAATAATAAAAATATGAATATTAATATATATATATATATATATATAAACAAAAATAAGTAAATAATAATAATATATATATTAAAATATATATATATAAGAAACAAGAAAATAATAAGAATATTATATATATATATATATATAATATATGGCTTCTATTTTCCGAAATCGGAATCCAACCGGATCAATGCATTTGTTTTTAAAAATTAAATTGAGGGTGAGTTGGACTTACTTTAGACATAAGAAGCAAAAGAGGACAACATTGACTGAGCAGCAAGAGAAGTGAACAATGATTTGAGATTTGAGAGTATAATTGAAGCGATGATCGGAGGAAGAAGAAAAATTAATGAAAGGAGTTGCTTGGTGTAATTGGAAATTTGGATCCTTGCTCTTCAAGAACTTCACGAAAGCAGCCGTCGGTGTTTGTCAAAAAATGTAGAAAGAAAATATGATGGAAAATGAGAGTATAATGTCAAACCCTAGATTTTTTTTTTTTTTTACTTTTTTTTAAAAAAATAATATATATAAAAATTATAATAAAAAAAATTAATAATATGTTCGCGAACGGTGTTCGAGTACGCTTGAAAATTAATCGAGCCTAAAAATTTGTTCGAGTTCGGTTCGATTAATAAACGAACGAGCTCGAACGAGCTTTAAACCAGCTCAAATGAGCTTTGTTCGCGAACAGCTCTAGAAATATTATCATTATAATCTATTTATGCTTCAACTTGTCATTCTCGAATAGTATCAATTGGACTTCTATCATCTTTTGCTTAATAGTTGTATTTATTGTTCAACAGAAAAGTCAAAATATAGATGTTATACATCGCAACATCAAAACCTATATTGCATTCATCGAATGCAATATAGTTCAAAAATGATGAATGTAATATAGTTCAAAAACTATATTGCATTCGACTAATGCAACATAGTTTCTATCTTATATTTGTCTAATGCAACAAGGCTATTTTTACACAAGTTGTAAAAAGTGGGCCAAACATAGTATTTTTTTGAAAATTTGGGTCATTTTAATCAATAACCCACTGGCTAGTCTTCTTTTTGTGAAGTAAACTGCTTCCCTTGAATATCAGTTTGTGGGCACTTCAATTGATCTGAATATTTTACCACCTTATTTGTTTCGTTCCCTTTTTAGGAAAAAAGGCAAAAGGATTGTCACTTCCTTTAATTGTGCCAAAGTTTAGTGATGCAGTTTATAGTTATCACTTTATTTGTGATTCTAAGCTGCTAAAGCTTTACTGTGTTCATACCTTTGTCTTTTATCCAAATAAAGGAAAGCTAATTTTCCATTCATTACGTAGCTCACTTGAGTTACTTTATGTCAAATACAAACAGAATATGTAGGAGAAAAGGCAAAGACAGTATGACTGGCCTTCCTAGTCCAATTTGCAAGTTCTTGACCAGATTTCCATTTTTTTAATTAAAATGTTCATATAATATATCTGCTACATATTTTTATTGATCTCTACAAAACTCTCAGGTGTTACAGTTTGAAGACTTCAGGAAGTGAGCCATGTACCCCAATGATGGATGAGTTTATTCATTGCATTATTCTGATCTTGATCTCTATGTAAACAAATAGTGAAGCTCAAGAGATAGAATGCTTATGGCCAAGTGATGTTTGGAAGATATCTTGAATCATTTGTACTTCTTCTTCATTTGGAACTAAGTTATTTTTTTGTCAACTTGTTCAAGCTTTCATATCATTTAAGAAAAAGAGTACTTCTCTTGATAGTTTGTTATGTCCAAACAACTTAAAAAGCCAGTTCTTTAGGACTATTAGATTATAAAACTAAGAGATAAACGAGTCTCTAATATAGCAATACCATGCTGGTTTAAGTTGACATCCTGAAAACTTTTATCCTTATCCTGATTGATTTCTCATGCCCTGCATGCAAAATAATGAAATATAGTTGAAATCCAAGAAATTATGCAAAGATATCATAAACTCAGACACCTGAAAGCAAGTTTTTAGTTACCATCATTTCATGGTCCCCCATAATTTCTTCAATCAATTCCTTCACTGGTTTATCAGCACTATTTGGAACAAGAGCAGCAAAAACTGGAGTCTCAAGTCCTACACATAAAAGAAATTGGAGCTTCAATTCAAAACAATATGAAAACTGACCCCTCTTCTGCATATTGAAGTCTTTACCACTTTCTGGGAAGGCATCAATAAACATCATCATTTCCTCTCCAGTTAAACCAGATAGGATGCATATTCTTGGCAATGATTTGGCAATCTGAAAAGTCATAACAAAAAATTAAAGAAGTTAGATGCCAAATTACAGTAATGAAACGCATTAGGAGTCTACTTCCTAGAGAACAACTCTGTTTAAGGAGAAAGATAGCAAACACACAAGAAAATTAAGGGCATGTTGTTATATAACCTCAGCAACATCCAAATTGTGTTGTTTGGTGTTCACTGCTTCCCACAACGAGCCATTAATCATCTCTTCTGTGCAGAAAATAATCTGCAACGTGAAATCAAAGATTTGAAAATGCAGCCATGTTTACTACCCCACCTAATAAAATATATCAGAGGAAAACGATAGATGCCATCATCGAAATGGGTGAATGGAAGTCAGCAAAATAAAACACCACCTAAAGCTATCACCCTTCCCTTCTCCCTTCTCCCAACAATACCATTTTTTCAAAAATTAAGGAATGAGGAAAAACAGTGGAGAGATTAAGCTACAGGAGTCACCTGCAGAAATTCACCATCCAATTCCTTGAGAAGTTGTTGAATCTGTAAAAAAGCATAAAGAATTCAAGAATTATTTCACCACACTTTCAGGAGTCCTTAAGGTATCTCTCTCTCTCTCTTATATATATATATATATATATATATATATATATATATGCATTTTTTAAGCATTACAGAGAAAGGAGATGATGGTAAAATTAGTTTCAACAGCCTTTGCAGTCTTAAAAGCATCAAGTGATTTGTTTTGGATGCATATATGTGTTTGTGTGTATAAGTTCTATTTTGATTTTGTCTACCTACTACAATTCTAAAACTTTTTTTTTTTCCATTTTAAAGTAAATTCTGGCAACTCAACTGAAGATAAAAGACATATATATATATACACCAAACATGTTGAAAATAATATGTCAGCAGTACAAGTTGCAAGCACTCTTTTGCAGATTCAATTGATAGTTCTAACAATTACAGAAAGCTCAGTTATCCTCTACTCATTAGAACAAAAAACACATTAAAAAAAAAGAGGGAAATGATAATAGTTATGATTCTATGACAAATATGACATGTTATGTGAAGTTGTGTAACATTTTTACCCCAATGAAATGTGGACATTAGAGCATGTATATGACTCAACAAGTCTTTGACAACTAAATCTTAATTACTCTTCAGAATGGAATGCACCTGTGCTGCCTCCTCCACTTCGAATCCAAACAACAGTAAAGCCTGCAAATGGAAAAGGATTGTTGAGTAATACAATGTAAGAAACACCAATTTGATATATTAACATCTGTAAGGTTTTGTTAATATATACACACATGTTCAGGCACAATACTCGTTGGTCATCATAAATGTTTACGGAATGTTTTGCCCTCCCTCAACCAGAAAAAGAGAAAGAAGAAGTAAAATCCAACTGAATCATACTATACTGAGAATTGAAATTCTTTTCTTGTTTGATGAAAGAACTAACCAGATGAACTTACTGGAGGACCATATCGAGGGTCTTCAGCATTTAGAGGAACAAATTTAGAATCTTCAACCAACTCTGCAGGAACCCCTTTTGACAATTGGAAGAATACAAATAATTACACCAACAACAAAAACAAAAAAACGAGAAAAAGAAGAAGAAAACCAAATACCATCAGAAGAAGTCCTCGTGATGCTGTGCTCAAGCTTCAAAAAGTGACAATTTTTTGGCAATGAAAATGTTGAAATGTATGAATTTACAAAAGGGTTTCGTAGCAGCGTTTGTCTAAAGGCTAAATTACAGCCGGAACGGAAGCTCCGATGAGCAGTGAGCAGATGAGAAGCCATCAAAGGACGTTATCTGTTATCTTCGGACTTCGGGGGGGTTTATTAAAACTCTCCCTCTGCCCCATTAAAAAAATAAAATGGTGAAAATAGTCCTGAAAATATCAAGGATTTTCAATTAGAATCCTAAATTTTCAATAATCTCATTTTAGTCCTACAGTTTTATTTTTATTCTAATATAATTTAATTTAATTTGTTTAAACAAACACAAGAAAAATGATGAAATCATGCATGCAAATTAGAGTTAAATACCTCATCCTCTCTTAACCAATAATCCGGGTTTCAAATCCTGGTTTGGGTATGAAAAAATGTTAAATTCTCTGGTCAGTTGTCTCACCCGATGAGGTGCCTACAAATCAACGAGCGGGATTAATCTGGGCGTGAAATTGCTTGAAGGTGTGTCCCCCTCGACATGAGACTCAACCAGAACACCGGTGCCGAAAAAAAAAAAAAAAAAAAAAAAAAAAAAAAATCTAGAAATATAATGAGTTATAAACTCAAATTTGATATTTACCCAAAAAAAAGTAAATAAATAAATAAACTTAAATTTGACACGATAAATAAAATATTGTAATATTACTATAATGACAATAAAAAAAAAACTAGATCTAAAAATAAAATTAGTATAATATTTATATATTAGTATAATCGTCTAATTTATAAAGATTACATGTTTATATATATATTTATTTGTATAACTCTTCATGAATAGAAAGTTATAAGAAATAAATATAAATAGAGAAATAGAGAGTTAAAAAATATGAGTCGAAATAAATAGAATATATATATATATATATATATAAATAACAATGGAATTTATAAAAAATACAAAAATATTGGTTTAAAAAGAAAAAAAAAATGTTTTTATTGACAAATTGGGATTTCGAGTATCGACAATAATCTTCCATTTTCCACTCGCAAAAGCCTTTTTGTCTTTATATGTCGTCAGTTAACCTCTGCTGAGAAAGTTCATCCATATCCTAAAGAGGTAATCTGAATTCTGCATGTTCAGATAAGAATGGCAATCTGAAGTGAGGAATTATTATGTCAATCCTGCAACTCATCGTTTAGGGTTCTCCTTGAGGTATCAATCAATCATTAATTATTTTGAAATATGGGTTTTATTTTTACTCTTTTTTTTTTTTTTTTTTTTTCTTGTTCTTGATTTTACATCCCAATTTGATGGGTTTGTTTCTTGAGCTATCGTATGTGAAGTTTTGCTTTCTCTATTTTTGTCTCGATGCTTCTTTGCCCTAATATATTCTGTAGAATTCAGAATTTGTAGTTTGTGCATATTTTGCCCTAAGCAGTAAGCAGTTTCTTATCTTAAAGCAACAATGGATTATTTGAGTTACTTGGTATATAGCTAAAGAGCTAGATGGAATAATTTGTAAAATTAATCATCTTTCTGATGAAAAAGTTTCAGCTGATCACAGAGGTAGAAACATTAATACGAGTGATTGTACGAATTCTTAGGCAGTCAATATTGATATGGAATTTTTAACCCAAAAAGATCGAAAATTTTATTATGAATATTTTCAAATCTTATTTTATTTGGTTGGCAATCAAGTACAGTAGGGATATCAGGTTCAATAACGGACAAGTGAATTATAGTTTTTTTCTTCTGATTTCTCGTTGGCTTTGGTGACTTCTGAGTTATCCAATCTCCAGTAGGATGACAAACACATAAATTCAGATATAAACTCCGATGAATTGAAAGCTTCTTTGCTGTGCAACAACTTAAGATGTGATTCTGCTATATTCATTGTCAAGGTTGCAATAAGCTTTTCTGCAAATATTTATTGCTGCTTACTACATCTAACAACTTACATCCTAATCCGAATTGCAGGTTCTACTCCCATACAATAGTTTGCTGGACAAGAAAGTGTATGGTCTGGCATGATCTATGTTCAAGTATGGCATCACCATAACTCTGAACTTCTAGTCCTTCTTGAGCCTCCCTTCCTTCCCTGTCCATCCTCCTTTTCTTGATAATTTTCTCACAAGATAAGCTTCTAACAAATCCATATACTGTATTGGGAGGCTATTATCAGGAAAGAATTGGATGAGTTCTTTTCTTTCTTTAATATGGATCAAATTGCTTTTTAGAAAAAAAGAATTGAATCTGGTGAGGATCTATGAATTGGAGGCAAAAGTAGCATTGTCTGAATATACACTTCCAGGCAGAACATTATGAAATAACTTAACTGTATCTTTAAGGTTACTCTAGTATTATTGAGAGAAAACAATAATAAAAATTTTAAGAGCGAAAATGGCTATGGTGTTCTTGCATCTGTAATAGGTAGTTGAAAACTTAGACAGATGTTTTGAATTAAGATGTGTGGGAATGACTTGGCCTCATGTTCTGACTGACAACAAAGGTAGGAGATGAGAAGTGTTGTTTGGAAAAGATGTTCTCCGGGAGGATCTTTTCAGTAAATATTGAATGATGCAGTTAAGATGTTTGTATAAATCATGTCTGTAGTAGGCCTATAAAGCAAGGAATCGGAAAATAAAGGGGATTCCATGAATGAGCAAAAGAGGTAGAACATTTGTCAGTAGAGAGTATGAGAAATTAAACTTGTTTTTTTCCACAAACAGAGACCCTGCACCTTTTGGTTACATACTGGATAAAGTTTATGCTCATTGTAATAAGATGTGAAGAGGCAAACTTCCACCCCAATGGTTGTCAGGTCCTATGGAGAACATACGTATTGGTTTAAACTGCTGCTTTGGTTGTGCCCAGACCCTTAAATATCCAGCATTTTAGGAAGTGTTGTTGAGATATGAGGAGGACATCAACAATGCATATTTTCTTCCCTTTTGTTGAGAAATTCTACATACAGAAATATTCATGACCTGATAAGCCCAATATAGTTATATTTTGTCAGGATCTCGGTGCAAATAAAAGTTAGTAATTGTTGCTTTGGAATTTGTACTCTAATTCTTAACATGCTATGAAACTGAATTACTAATTGGCACACCTTCATGTAAATGACTGGTTGCTGATACTTCTAGTTACCTGCATGGGGGGAGTATATGTTCTTTGTTAATTTTGTGTGCAGTAAACAAAGTTGCAGTTTGTATTTTATTCTTAAGTCACTTATTGTTTACTTTTGTGATTCCTTAGGAGTAATTCTCCATCTTGATCTTATTCTTGTCCTTGTAAATTCCAGCGATGATGAATCTTTTACCTTCAAGAAGATGCACGAACTTTCTACAGGGGATGGGTTTGTGGAGGTAGCTGAATGCATGGCAGGGATGATCAAATATGTGGCAAATGAGCCCTCTGTGGGACTTTTCTACATTCAACAGCATATCCAGAATGCAGTGCCGAACATTGTCAATCTTAAAAATAAAGTTGCAGATAAATCACGAGAGATGGTTTTGCATACAGAAGATGCAGAAGATTCTATTTCCGTAGTAAGGTCAATGACAGAATATGGCCATCCCATAGCTGATGAGATGATTAAAGACATCGAAAGATCCCTTTTACTCGTGTCAGCAACGCAACCAAAAAGAGGATCAACTTCAGCAGCATTCAAGATAGGTAGATCTAGCTCTTGGGGACCGGTGGCCTGGACTCGCAAGCCCAGCTTATCATCATCATCGCAGCAGCAGCCTCAGGATGGTGATGGTGACAAATCCGTAAGTTATCTTTCAAATGTTATTAAGTCTGCAAAAGATAGGGCTAGCAATTTCAGGTGGCCTCAAATGGAGCTGAATGAATTAAGCGAAGCCAAAGACTCTTCAAGCCTGGAGCCAGAACGTGGGATTGATGATGAATTACCATTATCTAGTCAGCCAGCTGATGAAGAAGAATTACTTTCTGTGGCTGAGAACTTCAATGAATTCACGGCTGATAGAAAAGCTAAACTGGAGTTATGGTTAGCAGAGACAAAAAATTAGGACACCATTAATTAAGCCTAAAGATTAAGTTTCTTTGTTACAGGATATGTTTGTTACCCTCAATAAAATCAGGAAAAAAGAATAAAAAAGTCAAAAAAAAACCAGTTGTATAACACAGGAAATGTTGTGTGTCAGATTTTATGAATACTTCATTCCCTATTTTCAAAGGGATATATATAAATATATATATATATATATATATATATATATATATATATATATCTTTATATATGAAATTGGATGAGAAATTGGACATATATAGCAATAAGCAAAAGAAGATTTTTCTTACAACCATCCAGGTCTCTGAATACTATTACATAAAATGATACTTTATAAAGAAACATTTAACCAGAAACCTACAAACTATAGGGTAGGGAGTCCATATATATATATATATATATATTTTACAAAGATATGATGGAATCAGGTGGAAGCCTGAGTGACAACTGCAGACACCATTGTATTGATTCCACACATGTTATGTCCTCTGCACATTCTGTAATAGCCATGTTCGCCCCACCTCTTTCCCCATGAGTTCTTCATTATCCAGTACGGTTTGTGTCCCAATCTGATTATGGAGAAACCACTCGAACCATAGCCAACCAGAAGAACACCATGGTTAAGAAATTTCTTCCCACAAATAAGCGGACAAGAAACACCACCAATATATGTTTGCATGAATACAGCATTCAACCCCACTGCATTTCCCAACAGAAATCCTCATATCATTCATTAAATAGAATATATGATATTCTGTTCCAGATCAAATAAATACATCAAAGGTAAAAAAGAATTTAAATTAGTACCTGCAAGTGGACCATTACGAACTAAATGCGCAGCAATCTGTTCTTCATTGCCTGAAACCGTCGTGAAATTCTGTAATCTTACAGCTATTTTGTCAGGTGTGAACTTGCATTCACCACGTTTTCCACTATAAGGATAAGAGGATTCATCCTCTATTCCACCTGCCTCTATCAAGTAATTGTAAGCATTTGTCATTAGTCCGCCGGAGCATCCATCATCACATGAATCTTTATCCTTTATATCACACTGCATCCATTTATATATATATTTATATATATATACACACACACAACACAATTGCAAATTAATATAAGAAGCTTACTATATAAACCCTTAAAAAAGATTTAAACTTTTTGGACTGAAAATATATATGTATGTGTGTATATATACCGCGTGATCGCAATCTACAAGCTGCTGCTCACTTAGGCTGACGAGCTTTCCTGTTGCAACAAAGTTAGCCCCTTCAATTGCACCTGTTGTGCTAAATGCCCAGCATGCTCCACACGTTCCCTACCAGTATTACAAATATTCAATTCTAAGAAACACATAATATATACATATTTCAACTCTAAAGGCAAGCTTTAAATAATTATCAGCCACTTTTAAAGAACTTTTTTTTTTTGACTATGTGACACGAGATTCCCAAGACTACAACATGTATAACTGAAATTACAGTATAAAACGAATACTCATATACATACTATATACTATTATAAATACTCGTATCATACTATGGTAGCTACTTCACACTAGTAGCACTAGTAAAAATTAAAATGATATTTCGAATTGATAACTATTTGAATAGTATTTTGAATTGATTAATAACTTATATTATTTATCATTATATAAAAAAACAAAAATATATTTGGAATGATATAAGTAGTAAAAACAAAAAGTTTTAAAAAAAAATTTTGCATTACCTGCATCTTGACCTCAGTAACAGCACCGTGGTGTCGCCAGTCAAAATTCTCCGGCAAGTCACCGGCTTCAATCCTGGTCATCGTCGTTGTTGATTCTTGATTAGCCACGTTAAGTTCACTAAGATGGGTCCCACCTTTGACACCCATATACATCTTCTCGAACTCATCCTCCGTCAGATCCGAAAACTCCGTTACGCCGTGGACAGCTGTGGGATCCATAGCCTGATGTTCTGCAGCTCTAAGTAGGTTCTTAGCAAAAAACCCCAATCGGTGCACGTATTCCTCCCGACTAGAGTATTCTTTCCCGTATTCCTCTACGAAAGACTTGAAATGAACCTCCGTAGCTGTCCCCAAAAGTTTATTATTATTATGATTATGATTATGATTATGATTATTATTATTATTGTCTGTGACTTGACGTATCTTCAGACCTTCATCAGGGGTTGCATGGAGTGTAGAAGAAGAGATAAAAACTGTGCAGATTATGAATACAACACATTCTGAGTAGATTAGACTCAGACTTCCTCTCCTCATTTTCTCTGATGGGTTTCAGGCTGTGGTCGATGGTGGTGATATGGGAGTCTGCTCTGGATGAAGAAGAAATAGGAGACGAGGAAAATTCGCCGTAATTACATTTTTATCCTTATTTTGCTTTTTCCCTCTTAACCAAAAAAAAAAAAAATCGTACTTTATTGGAATAGTTTAATAATAAAACAAATAAGTTATTGAGCAGAATCTCAAATTACAATATATTTTCTCTCAGTATCTATTATAAATAATTTAATGATATTATTCATTTAATGTAGATTTTTTATGTTTAAAATGCATCATTTATTTAGTAAAGAGTTTCGATTCCTACTTAATAATAACTCGCTAAAAAATCTTTTAGGCGAGTGATGTAGAACTTTGCATATTACAATACAATTTCTTTTTTGTGTTAGACCATCCGATTTTCGAAATTATCACAACTCCAACTAATCTAAACTCGACTCGCGTTGCCCATGTGAAATCCAACTCTAATGGAGGGAGGGGTAGTCCTGGAAATACAATAGTGATGGTTTATTTTGCAGCCGGTGCAAAAGTAAAATGCATGCAAAAATGTTTTTCTCAGAGCGTGACGCGTGTCATAATTCCTCCACGTAAACAACTACCGAATCAACAGGTGGCGCCTGATTTTTTGACTGTTGACTTAATGGGTTTACATTTTTGTGAAGTTAGAAATGGGCCTAGTGGACTAGAAAATATTAATGGGCCGATCGAAAATGAGTTATTCCTTGAGTTGGTGGACTTTTGCAGTAAGTATCATCTCGTACCAACACCTTTTAGCCCAAACGGAAGGAGCTTGGTTCTCCATCCGCAAGGTCTCAAGTTCGAACATTGACTATGAAGAGATAGGTGTAGGGAGAGTTTCCCTCAATAGAGGTCTGACGACGCAGTTCAAATTTGGTTTAGTTGGGGCCCAAAGTGACTATCGTGCATGAATAAATTACCAAAAAAAAGTATCAGCTCGTATTTTGTCCTTTCCTTTGGAGGCTAGGGTTCGGGGTTTAGTTCTCTAAGTATAATCTCAATTGAAGTTCCTCTCCTAGCCTAATGGTTTAGGAGTCTCTCCCTCAACCAAAAGGTTGAGGGTTCGAATCTCTCCTTGTCATTGGTCTAGAAGTTTCTTCTTAAGAGTTTAAACTTCACCCGGGGTTCTACAGTTCGAGATATATTCGCAAGTGCGGATATACCCGCATTGTTGGGCCGGAAGGGCCTGGGATACCACCTTAAAAAAAAAAAAGTATAATCTCGATTTTGAATTAATTGTATAAAAAAAATGTGTTAGGGTAGTTCTTTCGAAAAAGAGTTTCATGCGATTCGATTTTGGATAAGTTCAAGCCTAAAATGAGTTTGATACGATTTGATTTTGGATTAATCCAAGTCTAAAATGGTTATTGAATACTAGTAGGTTTAAAAAAAAAAAAAATTAATATGAGTCGGGTGATGTCTTTCCTCGAGAAAGAGCTAGACGTAATGTAATCCAAATCAAGATTATTTGAAGTAGTGATTTCGGATATCAAATAAACTAACAAAAAAAAATACTAATTTTAATTCATCCAACTTACGTTAAATATCGAATTTATAACCTTATATCGATATTTTCATAGTATCAAGTCAAGAGCTTATGAATTTTTATTAGTATATTTTGCACACAATCTTGAAATAATAATAACCTAAAAATAAAAAACTTACGAAAATTAAATCTTAGAGATTATATGTATATAGGGTGTGAATTTAGTGAGTTTTAATATAAAAAAGAATTTAGTGGTTTTTCTCTCTTCTCCTCTCTTTCTTCATTTTATCTTTTAAATTAAGCAAATCAAAAATTAATGAATTTCTTAGTAATGTTTATATTTTTTGTGCAATTAAAATTTTTTATTTTATATTTTCAATATATAATTGGTATGCGTATTTGATTATTCCTTACACAAAATTCATTTTTTGAGTAGGTTAATATTTAATATTGATTGTTCCCAAATAATAGATTTTGTGTAATTGTACAAATTCTTTTTAAACTTCACTCTCTTTTTTTGGGGAGTCTAAATTTCACCGTCAAGACCACTTTTTTCTCTCTTTTACAAATTCCACTTGAATAGTTGCCGAAATAGAAGACTTTTATCCTTAGGACAAAGAATTCAAATGGAAAATGGTATCCAAAACCAACTCTTTGACTAAAGACTAACCTTTTATTTTGAAAAGAACTTCCACTTCCACTTCCACTTCCACTATTCCCATTTACTCTATTCAAGTTGGATTTTCAATATAATTGTGAAATTAGTTATTAAGATTGAAAGTTAAAATAAATTAATGTGATTGGAATGAAATCTTTCCTTGAATCCACATAAGATGATGGAATAATTGTGCGATAAGTTGTATCGCTAAGTAATATGTAAAACAAGCAATGAAACTAATGATTTATCTTTCGTTTTGACCCTCCAATAATCAAATAGGTTAAAAGTACATAAAGATATCCGGAATACTTAGTTGTTATAAAGAAATTACTCTTCTTGTTATGAATGTTGGGAGAATGCATGTTGCATAAATTGGTCTGGATGAGATATACCTAATATACTTCTCACTTATCGAATCAAGTTAAGAGACTTGAAAAGGATTTTCTGATTAATTGGCATAAGCAAAGCATGGACAATGAATACACAGTACTTTTGTCATCACCTTGGTAAGAGTATTAAATGTGGCATACCATTGAATACGATCATAAATGTGAATTATACTCAATTTTGACATGTCACCTCGCTTATTTTACATGGATGAACCTTAGGGCCACGTTAACTATAACCAGCGGGGTAAGTGACACCTCATCATGATAGAGACCGATATATTTCCACGTCACCACCAACAAAGTTGTTTCACTTTGCACCTCTTCATAACGATCTATGTATAATTTATAGAAGTTGGTCCATATATTTTTTTTTTTCCGAAACAACATCATGTGTGCATGTTTGTTGTAACAAATTATGTATATATTTATAACATTTGTTCATATTTTTTTTAACAAATTAACAATTTTATACTCAATTTAAAAATTCCAACTGAACTACATCTTTTTTACCTTATATTTACTTATTGATAATTTTAATTTCTAAACCTTTTTTATTTCAAACTTGAATTAAAGAAAATGAATCTTTTAAAAAAAAAATTAAAATCAATTGAGGTTATATAGTATATACACCTTATTAATTAATGTGAAATTAATTACTATTTTAAGCATTCATATGCGTTATTTTCAACGTCCTTCCTTTTCAAAAAAAAAAAAAATCTTCCTATTCACCCTTTCTTTAATTAATTGATATGTTTATTGGATGACAAAAATATTTCAATGTGAAATATTTAATTCATAATAATAAAATATTAATTAGAAAGTAATTAAAAATTAAAAAGTAATTATTCAAGAAATTATATTTATTTCATAATCTTACTTACATGGGATTTAATTTTGTGAATTTCCTCCATATCCATATCAAGATTCATTTTTAAGAACGACATAAAGTGAAAGGATGGATTAAAGAGGAGGTATTTAGATCCTAAAGGGTATAAAAATACTCTTTTTCTATTTGTGAAATCTCTCAAAAAACTTCTCTCCATCCTTTTCAATAATCCCTTTTACCAGCACAGTAAGAACTAGAGAGAGAAAGTGATGAGCTGAGGTACTAAAAAAGTACCCTTTTATCTAGTTTGAGTATTCATACACACTTGTCCCCTTTCTTTTCTTTTGCTATGTTCTGCAGTGTCGTTTGCTTTCATGGCAATTAGATAAAAGAAACACAAATAAAGTGTTGTGTACTTTGTGAAAGAACACAATTAGTAGTAAAAGAAAAGAAAAGAAAAGAAAAGAAAAGAAAAGAGGCAGAGATGGGAGTTATATATGAAGATGCGGTGTTGATTAAAGAAACAGGAAGAGCTGGTGATCGTAATGTGATCACTGTTAATTGTCCGGACAAGACTGGTCTTGGCTGTGATCTTTGTCGGATAATCTTGCTTTTTGGGCTTAGCATTACCAAAGGAGGTACTTCTTGAAGATCTTTAATCACTTCTTGCACTTTCCTTGCATAAAAAAAATTGTTCTTTTGACTATTTCTTGTGAATTTTTTTATTTGGAGTTTATGTTGGAAAGGTTTCTTGTTGCTATGGAATAATGGGCCATTGTGGGTTTTTTTCTGTTTTCATGTTGAGATGATTTATTGAAATTAACTCATGAAATTGAGAAATTTTGTTGAGAGACTTGGGAATTTTTCTCCAGTTTTTCATTCAACTAGCTGTCGGTTGAGTTTGGATGCTTTGGTGATGTGGTAAAGTTGTAACTATTAAAGGGTACAAATCTTTACTTCTTCGTTAAGCATCAATTTCTTTGATGTTATTACAGACCTTAGATTTAAAGGAAAAGTTTAAGATAAGACATTTTGGTTCTTGAATCTGCATCACATTATCAGAGAATGCATGTTGCTTTCCAGATATGGGGATTTCACATAGTTACTCAATATATGGATAGATTGATATATAGATAAATGGATAATGTTTTTTATCTTGTTTCTTTGTCTACATAATTACTTTCCTAGGTGGTAGGAAATTTGTGATTCTTTTGACTCTAAATATGTGTATTGTCATTTTTCTTTTTGTTGTTTTTAAATAGATGTTCAGACAGATGGTAAATGGTGCTACATAGTTTTCTGGGTAGTTGGGAAGGCAACAACTAGGTGGAGTTTATTGAAGGAGAGACTTCTGGAAGTGTGTCCAACGTGTATTCCTGCCGCTTCCGAAATTTACTATTATAAACCAGAGTTTCAACAGCCTATTTCACCAAATATTTTTTTATTGAAGTTTTGGTGTTCCTATGACAGAAAAGGCCTCTTACATGGTAAACATATTTTTTCTTGGATACTTAATTAATGAAATCTTTGTCATTTAGAGAATGCAGGGAATCTTTATAGTCAAATGCTTAGTTCTTTCTCTTGCATTTACTTTTTCTCATTAGAATAATACAATGTCCAAAAGTGTTGCATTAATATAATGGCATATTGGTTGTCATATGATGGCAGTAAGACAAGTTAGATCCATAGGGGCAACATTTTAAGGTTTCCATTTAGAATATCCATTGCCAAATATTATCTTTTGCTTCGTCTGGTCAAATTTTTTCCTTTTCTTGATAATGTTACTGAGTTCGTTTGATTCTTCTCTGCAGATATAACTCAGGTTCTGTGTGAGCTAGAGTTAACTATCAAAAGAGTGAAAGTATCAACTGCCCCAGATGGAAAGGTTATGGATCTCTTCTTTGTAACTGACATCAGGTTGGCTTCATTTGTTCCAAATTTTTTAGAATTTACTTTTGTCTTTTACCTGCTGTTTTCTGCACTGTCTCTTTGATTCTTTTGTCCCTTAAGACACCGGTTTTATCTTGTTTTGTTGTCACAACCACATAAATTCCTTGAGGGTCAGTAGCTACATCCACAAGTTCATGCATGTTCACGTCATATTGGTAGTTTCTGCCAGAATTCGTTGATCGAGTATTTATTGATTTCATCACCACTTTTAGAACTCGTCCTTCATGAGTCAGCTATCCATTTTCAACATGTATCTGTACCTCAAACAAGCTGTTTATTGAACCTAGAAGAAGTGGAACAGTTACTACTTACCAATTACCATAATGTTCATTTGTTTGCAAATAATATTTGGACAGTGGTGACTCATATGCGCACACTCCATTGGCATTATCTCCACTGTATTTCTTATTGCAAATGAAGTAAAACATAGTTATTTTGTCTTTGAAACCAGGGAAGAGCTCCACACTAGAAGCAGACAAGTTGAAGTGATTAACAATTTGAGAGCTGTTCTAGGGGATACCATGATGACATGTGAAGTTGAACAAGCTTTTCCTGAAATTGTTGCATGCTCCCAATCCCTCCTTCCATCTTCATCTTCAGTTACTGATAATATGTTCGATCTAGAAATTCCCGGGGTCGCCAATATTGTTTCCATTGAAGTGGACAATATCCTTAGTCCCTGCCATACACTACTTAAAGTCTTTTGCACAGATGATCACAAGGGTCTTGTCTATGACATTATGAGAACCCTTAAAGATTACAACATCCAGGTAAATCTTCTTCTACTTTTTGCATCTTTTTTTGACAAAATGAGATGGGCATTTCTTTTATATTGCTCGATACTTTTTTCCAGATTTCTTATGGACGTTTCTTTGCAAACCCCAACGGGAGCTGTGAAGCAGACTTGTTCGTAATGCAAGCAGATGGGAAGAAGATAACAGATCCCCATAAACAGAGTGCTCTAAGCTATCGTTTGAGAATGGAGCTTGCTCATCCACTCAGAGTAACTGTCACCAACCGAGGCCCCGAGGCAGAGCTGCTGGTAGCTAATCCTGTTGAGTTATCTGGCAGGGGTCGTCCTCTAGTCTTCCATGATATAACACTAGCCCTCAAGATTTTGAACATGGGAGTTTTTTCGGTATTATCATCATCTTCTTCTCTTTCTCTTTCTTGTTCATGTATCTCTTGATTCCTTATGAAATCAACTCTTCTTTTTTTTTATCTTGCTACTACTTCTGTAGGTGGAGATAGGAAGACAAAGAGTTCATGATCGAGAATGGGAAGTGTACAGAATCTTACTTCATGAAAGTGATACCAACTCATTGCCAAAGAATGAGCTTGTAGATTGTGTGAGAAAGAAGTTGATGGGATGGAAATGAGAGTTGATGAGCATATTACACATCCATTGTACAGGTTTAGACTTATATAAAGCTTACATTCCTTGTATAGCATTAGCATGTATAAGCATATGTTTAGCATTAGCATCTATACGTATACATCATACTAATATCATTCGAATTGAGTTGGTTCCTCTCAAAAGGAAGCTTTAATCCCAAATTGTAAACAACTGCATACATGAGTTGGGTTCGAACCTCAACTTCACTTAAATTAGGACAAGTCCTTACCAACTAGTTCACATGTGCCTTTGAGTTGATGTTTGTAAATATTAGGTTTACTAATTTGTTTTATGTCCGAATTGCATTGTAGTGTTTGACTCTTACTCGAAAAATTACTTTTATATAATGCTTACAATAATCGAAGAATTGCTTTTAAATAGTTTTTGAAGAATTGCTTTTATATAGTGCTTACAATAAGTGTCTTGTAAGGTGAAATGGAGTTAGTAGGTTAGATTTTTCATTGGAGAGGTAAGTATGAAGATTTTTCAAAGTTTGATGCTTATTCCAAAGAAAAAATGAGGGAAGCACGGAAGTGAAAGATACCGAAACGTGTGGTCCGAAACAACAACCGCCCACGTGGTGCATTTTCCATGGTCAGTAACAGTCTACTATTTGTAATTCTCTTCAGAAATGGAGAAGACCCCACTCTTCTTCCAATGCCGTAGGAGATACCAACGAATCTTCCCTCCATTTCTGATCTTCATCATCCCATTTCCGTCTTTTCCTTCTTCATTTCAAGCCACCAATGGAGATTTTATATACAGTTTCTCGGGAAAATTAATTAACTAATATATATCTGTTTGGAAGTAAAGTTATTGTAAAATTGCTTGTTTCTTGACTGAGTGTGGGGGTGAGGATGAAAGCTTCCAGTTTTGGTTTTGAGCTGATCGATATCCGTAGCTCATGGCATTCGGCTAATCAGATACCCATTTCGACCTTTGCCTATCTTCGGAGTTCACGTTTAGCTACTACCTCTACATTCTCAGCTGCATTTCGACGAACTCGTCTTGGGCACGGCAAAATCTCGTCGTCTAGAACGCCGGCACCGTCGATTCAGTCCCCGGAAATTCGGAGGCCACGTGAGCGTGCCAGTGCGGGAAACGGGTTATCATTGGTTTCTTTGAACTCGGCGTCTACTTCGAGTTATCGGGATGAGGTAGTGTCTGATATGAAATTGTTCCTTGAGCTGCTGCCCTTGAGGATGAGGAATGAGCTGTTTAAGCACGAGGAAATTCGTGACTTGATTGAGGTGGTTATGGATTTGGGGAGAAAACCACTTGCTCGGTTTCCTTCTGGTGATTGGATGATATCAGAACAGCATGTGAAGCTTGAAGATCTTCGCCATGCTATTTCTAAGGTTTTTTCAATTTGAATTTCTTTGATTACTATCAATTAATTTATGTTACTCATGATAAAGAGGAAAGAAATTTAAGTATTTGATGATACTGAACCAAATTATTGTGAATTCCAGTTGAAGGATTGCTGGTGGTGAACTTTAGAGATAGGCTATCTTTGAAGGAAAAATCCAAAAGAGGAAAAGAAAAACAGAGAAAAACTCCTCTACAAACATTCAAGTGTATAATTAATCTGATTGGTAAATAGAGTTAAGCCATGTTAAATAAGTAATGAGTATGTAAAAGATGTGAAAAAGACTAAACCTTTAAGGAAATTTTTTGCTACTCTGTGGAGATAATAATCAATTTAGACAATGTTTGGAGGTAAAAATCTCAGTGTAAATATATTTATCTGATTTATCTAGGTTGGTGAGTTTTCTGATGACAATAGATCGGGTATAGATCATTCCTTGCATCGTATAAGTGCTATTCGAAATCGTAAATTGCAAATTATTGGCCTCACTTGCCGGGTAGGTCGAGCTGTTTCTGGAAGTGCTGAAATCATACGTGACTTGGTTGAAGGGGGAGGTTCCATATTGGTTATTGGTCCCCCTGGAGTTGGCAAAACAACCCTGATCAGGTATGACTTCTTTAACAATTCCAAAAAACATGAATGAAATGTTAGAGCTCATGTTGGGATATGTAGTTTGTTATATAATAAGTCAATTTCTCAGCTGTTCAATAGTGAGGATCATGAATCTTTCTTTTGGCAGGGAAATAGCAAGAATGCTAGCTGATGATCAGAAAAAACGTGTTGTCATTGTGGATACATCTAATGAGATTGGAGGCGATGGAGATGTACCTCATTCTGGAATAGGTCGTGCTAGAAGGATGCAAGTGCCAAATGTTGATATGCAGCATAATGTGTGTGTGGTGCTCAAATCCATGATTTTTGTTTAGTATATGAATCCAGTCCTTTGTTAATGCATTATACTGAAATTTTGCTTTCTTATGAATCCTGAGCAGGTGATGATTGAAGCAGTTGAAAACCATATGCCCGAAGCTATTATAATTGATGAAATTGGAACTGAGCTCGAAGCTCTCGCTGCAAGTACTATAGCTCAGAGAGGAGTTCAGCTTGTTGGAACAGCTCATGGAGTGACAATAGAGAGTATAATAAAGAATCCATCATTGCAGCTCCTTGTTGGTGGCATAGAGGTTCAAACGCAACTCTTTTTCTTTGCAATTTTCCATCTAGTCTTATCCTTTAGTTGTTTGAATCGGGATTGGGCAGTTTCCATTTCGTCTAATCAGTCCATATATCTAGCAGTTTGCAGACCAATCTGGCAAGCAATCAGTCATTCAAGTGACTAGTTATTTTATGATATTCCATTTGCCTAATTGGTCCATATGTTTCTAGTAGTAGTTCATCCAGAAATTGGCTCCAAAAAACTCTGATCATTAGCGCATAACTTCTCTCTTGTCTATTATTTGTTTGATGACAGAGTGTGACCCTGGGTGATGAGGAAGCTAGGAAAAGGAAAGTGCAAAAGACAATTCTTGAGAGGAAAGGTCCCCCCACATTTACTTGTGCAGTTGAGATGATATCAAGAAGTGAATGTCGTGTCCATCACAGACTGGATGTAACAGTAGATTCCATACTTGCAGGTGCATGAGTATCTTCTGTGCAAACTTTTGCATAAAAAGCTATGTTAGTTAACGTTTGTGCTGTCAGTCTGACATGATACGGATCCTTCACACAATGTTTAGGGAAACCCCCGCTATTTGAAGTCCGCCGTATGGATGAGGATGCCAATAATAATTCATTGAAATCTTCTCAAAGTATCCAAAAAGATTGTATAGCAGAGACTATTCTGTTAAATAATCAAGAGGAAAAATCTGGAAAAGAGTTGGATGACGACAATGAAGATGAAGATTATTCTCCCAAATCTAAGAAGCTGGGCAATGTCAGGCATGCTGGGGAAAGAAGGTTCCCCGTATATGTTTATACTTTCAAGGTAGACCAGTCAAGCTTCCTTCATAACCATCTCAATTCTTTTGGTATAATTTTGAAGAATTTGCATAAAATATTTGAAAATGGTTCTTACTCTCTTGGGATTTAACCTAAAACATTTTGTTTTCTCCTTTCTAGATCCAAGAAGCTGATTTACTACAAGTAGCAGCAGTAATGGGGCTTGAGGATGAAATAGATATAACTGATGATATAGGCACTGCTGATGCTGTTCTAGCTTCCAGTTCTGAAATTAAGCAGAATCCTTGGATCCGTGGTGTTGCAAAGTTTCACCAACTACCTATATTTGTTATCAAGGTAACTTCACATTACTTTTAACAAATAAATGAATGTGTAAATTTTGGCTGATCTACTAATGGTTGAATATTTTTAGTCGAGCACGATGGCTCAAATGGTAAAAGCACTCCGGATGATTCTTGGAATGGATACCTTTGGCACTAAATCAAACCAACCAATTAAGAAATCTTTTGACATTGAAGTTGAAGATGATGCTCCAAAAAGGAAACCATCATTGGAGGAGATTGACGCCTTGGAGGTAAATAACGATCTCTCTATTAACTTCAGCTTCTATCATCATTCATTATTTTAAGGCAATTATCAGTTTTGTGATTTTCTGGGATCTGTTCTGCTAATCAACATTGTTGTCCATATGGATTTAATCTGTCAAAGTACTGGTTTTTGGACATGGCTAGAATCAGTTGATTGGCAGCTAATAATCACCTTTTGCTTAGAAACACAATCCTTTTCAAATAGACTGTAGATAATTGCCATAGATACAGTTCTTCTTGCATGGTAAGAAAACTGTTATGATTAGGTATTCAAGAATTGACAAGGTGTTTTTGTAGAGTTAGGTCCCAAGCCCATGTGGAGTACTATTGAAAAAAGTGTTCTACTTTACTTTTTGGGTTGTTCCTATTATTAGTCATCATGAACTTCTCTGACATCTTTTTCGTCAAGATTCTTTTAAAATGATTTGAACTTAATTTTTCTGGGGCTGTCAGGAGGTTCGCCTTGCAATCGAGTACATTGTGATACCTGGTGGAGAGCCAGTAGAACTTCTTCCTAGGTGCTCTGAGATAGTTGCCAGACAACTAGAGCTTGTGGAAAGTTATCAGTTGGTTGTGGAGAATTCAGGTACAGATTTAAACCCCAGGTTGCAAATCCTTCCTCAGAAGATAACCAAGAAATCTTCTTCCAAGAATGGAAAATCTAACTCAAACTCAACAAAGTATACTACAAGTTTCAAGCCGTCGCCAGGTACTATCGTCTCTCGCCTGCCTCTTCTGCCTGAATAACCAAGAAATTTGCAGAGCTCTGCTGCTACAAATCAAAGCCTGGTTGATTCAGATTCATGTTCATATTCCACTCTACAATGTACAGTCATGTAAATTTATGTACTTCAAATGTGTAGACTCATTCTTTCAAGAAATCGTCATTATTGTAAAACTGAAAGTGCCAAGTTTTCAACTATGCCTCTTGTAAACTGTACATGTAATACTAGAATGAGTCAGATGTTCATTTATACAGCAATTAGTATACATCATTTCTGTAATGTGTGAATTATATAACCAGTTTGAAAGTGATGACTTATAGATTTACTGATTTTTTATTTTTTATTTTTAGTTTTTAAAATTCCTGTATCTAAAAGAAAATGGAAATCTTAACCACAATAAGCTCGGAAAGTCCAACTCTTACGTATAGCATTTACAATGCTCTTTTCGTGCCAAGCCAAGAGAGCTTGAATAACCTAATATATATATATATATATATATATATATATATATATATATATATATATATATATATATATATATCCAATAGCCCGGTTCTTTTTTTCTTTTTTTTTTTTTGTAATTTATTCGTGTTTATAGCCACTTTGGGTCTCAATTAAACTGTCGGACTCCTATTGGGGGAAAACTCTCCCTACACCTATCTCTCCATAAGCAAAGTTCAAAAACTTTACAGATGAGAACTAAACTCTTTCTACTTGGGCCAACAAGTTTGACAAATATTTTCACTTTAAATAGGCCGGCAAAAATTAGTTTAATGATTATTGATAACCATTATTTTTCTTGTTATTAATTTTTAATGATAATATTGTAATTAAGTTAAATTCTTAAATTATTTTGATTTTTAATTTTTTTTTTAACTTTATAATTTGAAAAGAAAAAAAAGTAAATAAATAAATATATTATAAGTCAATTTAAGAAAATCAAAAGTTATAAGTATAAAATAATAGATAAAGAAGTGAGTGAAAAAATTAAAATTCCGTTCTCTCTCTTGTAGAGTAGTTCTCCTTCCTCTCTCCCCGTGAGTCCTCTCCCCTCTTCTTGGTTTACACTAGGCTGATTGGTCTTTCTCTTCCAGTTGTCCTTCTTCTTACTCCTTATTCTCTCCTTCTTGTCCCTTCTCATGGTTGATCATTTACTGCCAGGGAGTGAGGAAGTGGCCATCACTCCATAAAACTCCATTACTCCTCTGAAGATTCTCTGCCTCTTAACTCCCCAACTATTCTCATTCATATCCTATCTACCCAACGTTTCAATCCCAACACTGTGCAGTCTGTCCTTTCGATGGCTTGGAAACTTCATGGTGAAGTCATTTTCAAACCTATGGACCTTAATACGCTGCTAGTTACCCTTGACCCGATTGCAGACAAAAATAAAATTGTGGATAAGGCTCCATGGTTGATAAAAGGCAGCCATATCATCCTTCAGGACTGGCACCCCTCTGTTTCGTTTAACAAAGTTGTGTTTAATACCACAAACTTCTGGATCAAGGTCCATTCTCTCCCGCCAAGTTGTATTAACTTAGAAAATGCAAGAGATGTTGCTGTTGTAGCAAGAGAGTTCCTCCAGACTGACTTGACTTCTAGCTCTAGCAAAAGATGGAGGAAATTCCTCCAAATCAAGGTCAAATTTAATATTTTCCAAAGTCTCAAAAGTGGTTTCTTCTTCGATTCCAGCTAAAATGAACGAGTCTAGATACCCATCAAGTATGAGAGGTTGTCTAATTTTTGCTACATTTGTGGCTGTCTAGACCACATAGAGAGATGTTGTACCTCCGATAAGAAGAATCTCCAACGTCCACTGGATCCAAGTGTTGTCTATGGCCCCTGGATAAGAACTTCCAACACAAGCTAATCTCCTCTCTCTCATCATCTGAAGAATAGAAACCCGTCCCGCTTGGTGATGAATTCACCCAATAAGGGAATGTCGGAGGCTCCGGTATCTAACTGGAATAAATCTGTTGACTCTCACAAGACCTCATGTCTTGAGATGTCTCCGTCAAGTACTGATCACCACACAGCTAAAGTGTACCCTATGGTACGAAAAAATCCCCTCGATATCTCCAAAGTCAACTATCCCGCCAAAACTCCCACCCCTCCTTCCCACTCAAATCCTCCCCCCTATGGTCCCACCCACCCAAATCCAATTGGACATGGATCCTTGATGTGTAATTTTGTATCATACATTTACACAACTATGTTTGTGATTAATTAGGATAAATTGTCACTTAAACAAACATAACTTAAGGCAGAGTACCTATCAAATGCAGATAGTAACATGGAAACATCAACGATTTTAAAATTTATAAATTATATCGTTTAATCCCGGGAACGTTGATAACAGCTTAATCGTATCAATCAATTATGACAAAGTGAAGTGTATTAGGAATTAGTCCTAGGCTCAAATTCAATTCATGGAGATTTATATATTGCGGAAAAATAAATAAAGCAAGTAAAAGATAAGTAATAGGAATCTCAATTAAGCTCCAATGATTCAATTAGGAAGACCTATATTCGAAGATGCAACTTGCAAGTGGGTCTAAGACAATTATGAATTCAAATTATCTTACTACCATAGCTGAGTTATCTAGTGTGACTACATCAATACTGGTCGTTGTAAGTAATCCTAAATTTTTTTAGATTAGCTATTATGTCGTTAATTTAATAACTTAACCCTAAGATTTGTATTAATTTCAAACTCAAGATTATTAGGTTGTCTAACCTCAGTACGGTCGTTGTAAGTTATTAGTCCTAATCCGGCAACTCATTAAATCTCCTACGGTTGGGATTCATTAACAAATCGTCAATTCAATTAACTCTCAAGTATCATGCATCAACCTAAGTTTCATGGCATAAACTTAATCATGAAATCAAATTGAAAGTATAAGATAATAAGCGATTCACAATGTATATTAAATCGTATCCTTTTCGGAAATGTGAGATTAAAACCGTAATTGTTTATTATAAAGATAGAAACATATGACACGGAATCATAACCGATGAAAGAAAACAAAATACAAGAATTAAAAGATAAGGAGAAAGTAAGGTTGTCATTTTCGTGTCACGCCCCAACGGTATAACTCGTTTCTCTAGATCCGAAATATTCCTACTTCAAATCTTTATCTCGATCTACAGATCTACATCTATCAACTAATACTATAGAGCTACCCCTTACGGTCGAGACTCAAACCCTATACTAAAATGAGAAAACGAAGATCTAAGAGGGAATTACGAAAGATCTATCGTTTAGAGCACATAATTCCTCGTGTTCTATGTAATTCTGGTGTGTCAAAGCTTGCAAATGATGCCTCTATTTATAGGGGTGAAATCGGGGGTGTTTCGGACATTTTACGTGTGAAAATCTCGAGAATCAAGCAATCTAGGCTCCGGACGGTCGTCCGGAGGGTCTTATCTCCTCCGGACGACCATCCGGATGAAGTGCATGGTTGTCCAAAGTGGTTGGTCGTGCACTTTAAATGCATGGCCGTCCAAACTTTCCAGAAATTACACTTTTGCCCCTAGTTTTGTCCAATTTAGTCCCCGAAACTTTCCTGAAACCAAAACAATGTAATTAGATGGTATTTTCAACTAATTTCATTCAATTAACTCGAATTAAACACAATTAATGTATAAAAACACGATACAAAATCGAGTTATCAATCCTCAACTCCTCCTCCCATACCCAAATGAGAACTCCGACCCAAACAAGGTTCGCTCGGTCAAACGACCTATGTATAGCATCCTCACCATCTCTAAACGAGTCAAAGATTCTTATGGGTCCCCTTCATCCCCTTCTTCTCCACCCGAATCTCTGGTAGGTCTTAATTCCCAACTAGCAGACCTTCACATCTGCAATAGTATCACCTCTTATACTCCTCCAATCATCCACTCCTATCAATCTTCTCCTCTTTCCACTAAATCCCACATTACTATGGAGGAAGTCGGTGTTGTTAGGCGGAGATTCATCCACATTAAAAGCAGTGCAAGGAAATCTCCCAATCTCCGTGAACCAATCCCTCCTCCCCAATCTCCATCTCAATTCTCTCTGCTATCTCCACTCAACTCACTCTCTCAATCTCTCCCACAAGCTCCCTCTCTTTCGAGGAGGCAAGACTGCTATTGTCTCCTTCATCACCATGATTGTCCTTACCTAAACTATCGTGGCATTGCTCGGGCTGCGACAGTTCGTTCTCTCCGAGCGTTCATCCGCTCCCACCATCCTTCTCTAATCTTCATCTCCGAACTTAAAGTGTCCTCCTCTACTCACATCTCTAAAATCTTATTCTCACTCAGCTTCCACTCTTCTCATATTGTCTCAGCCCATGGCACGGCTAGGGACCTTGTTGTGGGTTGGATCTCCTCCATCAATCTTCATGTTATTACCTTTAATTCTTTCCTCATACATTGTCTTATCTCTCCCCCGAACTCTAGTCAAACTTGGCGATTTTCGGGTATCTATTGTCCCCCTTCTTACTCTGCTAAAAACGTTTTTTTCCATGATCTCTCTGAAATAGGCAAAGCTTCGAATGGTATGTGGGTCATTATGGGCGACTTCAACTATATAGCTAACTCCTCTGAAAAGCAAAGGGAGCAAAGGGGATTGTCGTTGGCTTCTAGCAGCTCCCAGGACTTTACTGCATTTATGAATGAATTTGGTTTAATCAACCTTGGCTTTCCTGGTCACCCCTACACTTGGAACAACAAACGTGTTGATTCTCACAATATCCAAGAGACACTCGACCAAGGCATTGCTAACCCGCCTTGGCGTTTCCTATTCCCTAATGCTTCTATCAAACACTTGATTGCCCTACAATCCGATCATAAACCTCTTCTACTCAATACTTCTCCCCCTCAACCGTCCATTCCCTCGTCCCTTTCGTTTCGAATCTATGTGGATGAGAGATGCCACTGTCTATGATGTTGTTGATAAGGTCCGGAGTTCCTTTTCCCGTGGTAGTCCTGCATTCCCCCTTGTCATGAAACTTAAATCTACTAAATTTGCTCTCAAGGCCCGGAATCGATCCAAATTCGGCCATGTCCAAAATTTCAAAAAAGAACTCCAAGCCCAAATTGAAATTCTTCAAAACTCCACTCAAAATTCCTCGAACCTTGCCTGTGAGGAGAATCTCCAATCTGCCTTAGATGAAATCTTGAAGAGGGAGGGGGCGCGCTGGAGGGATAAAGCCAAATCCGATTAGCTCGTGGAAGGGGACGCTAACACTAGGTTTTTTCCACCTCTCCACCATTATCAAATGCAAGTATAATAGCATTGACTCTCTCCTCAATAATGATAATTTTTGGTTGATTGATTGGAATGATATTGGTACTACTTTTGTAACACATTATTCTTCTCTCTTTGCTTCTGATTTACCTAATTTTCCCGAGAATTTAGAAAATCTTATTTCTGCTTCTGTCTCGGATGATATGAATACTTCCCTTACTGACATCCCCTCCCTTAAGGAAATTAAAAATACTATCTTTTGCATGAGCTCCCACACTAGCCCTGGACCTGATGGCTTCCCCCCTTTGTTCTCCAAATGATTCCGGCTCTCTATTGCAGCGGGTACTACCAAAGCTATACATGAATTCTTTAACACGGGTCACATCCTTAAATTGTGGAACCACACGTTTGTGACTCTAATTCCCAAAACCGAGGCAGCAACCAAAGTTGAGCATTATCGGCCCATTTCTCTTTGTAACGTCTACTATAAAATCATTGCTAAAATCTTAGCGGATAGGTTCAAACCTACCCTCGATACTACCATATCTCCTACCTAATCTGCTTTTGTACCCGGTAGGCATATCTAGGATAATAACATTATTTGTCATGAACTCATGCACCATATGAAAATGAAAAAGGGTAAGCTAGGCCTCATGACCCTCAAAATTGACATGGCCAAAGCCTATGACAGGGTAGAATGGCCTCTCCTCCTCCACATTTTGAAACTCCACGGCTTTTGTGTTAGGTTCATCCAGTTGATATCCCAATGTATCTCTACCCCTTCTTTCTTTTTCCCCATTAATGGCTCCCCCTTTGGCATGGTTAATCCCTCGAGAGGCATTAGGCGGGGGGATCCCTTATCCCCGACGCTCTTTGTCAAATTTTTTGATTTGATGGCTAAACTCTTGATGAGAGCAGAGACTAACAAGGAGATTCATGGGGTTAAGATCTCTAGAAACAGACCCCCTATCTCAAATCTTCTTTTTGCAGACGACCTCACAATCTTTTGCATTGCCAAATCCGAGGAAGTTATGCCTTATTGGATTACTTCAACAAATACTGCTCGTGGTCGGGCCAATTGATCAATTACTCCAAATCGAGTATTCATTTCAACATAAATGTCTGCCCCCCACTAGAAGATACATTTGCAGCCTTATGGGAATGAAAGAATGCAGCCACAATGACTCTTATCTCGGCCTTCCTTTCTGTAAAGAATCCTCTAGTACCAAAGCCTTCTTACCAGTGGTGGAAAAACTCAAGGCCAGGCTAGGCGGATGGAAAGCAAAGGCCCTCTTCCAAGCTGCCAATCTCTATGTGTAACTCAAGGCCAAGCTAGCCTTTCAGTCCTTGTAAAAAATGTTGCTCAATCATTACCAATGTATCGGATTCAATCCTATAAACTGCCAACCTCTATATGTAACAAAATGGATGCCTTAACAAGGGATTTTTTGTGGGGCTTCAAAGATGATGGTAAAAGGCATTTGTACCTTTCCTCATGGAAGTCTATTTGTGCACCCAAGCAAGCGGGTGGGATGAGTTTTCTTCTCAACAAGGACATTAATGAAGCTTTCATGACTAAACTTGCTTGGGAAGTTGCCAACAACTCTACCAAAACCTGGGTCAAACTCATTCGCACCAAGTATCTTAGAGGAAAGAAACTGCTAAGCTACCAGATTGATAAGAAAGAGGGGTCGTGGATATGGAAAGGAATCGTTGCTAATATTGAAAACCCGAGATCTGGTCTATGCTATAAGGTGGGTAATCCTTCCAATCTCCACATATGGGATGATCCCTGGATTCCCTCTATGCCCAAATTCGCCCCTCCACCTGAGTTTAGAAAGGAGGAGAGCCCCTGTTGGGTTAATGACCTCATCTCTCCCTCTTCCCTCCGGGATATGTCAGTCCTTTCTTCCGCCTTTCCTTATTCCATCATTAAGGAAATTCTGAAAATTTATATTCCAACATTTGTGGAACAAGATAAACCAGTCTAGACCCCCTCCTCGTCGGGGTTGTTCTCGGTCAAATCTTCAAATTGTCAGTCCTCCCGGGTCGGATTCACTACCAACTCGGATGTCCCACGTGCAACATGGAGAAATTTTTGGAAATCTGATTTGCATCCCCACCACAAACACTTTTTGTGGAAAATTCTAGTGGGTAACCTAGCTACTGCAGACGCCCTTGGTTCCCGCTTTCATGTCCCCGATCAAAACTGTCTGATATGTGGTATTGTAGTGGAGACTTCTGATCACCTATTTCTCCACTGCCTCTTCTCCATTGCTCTTTGGTCTCAATCTAAATGGCAGATTAGAATTGATAGAATTAATCCTAGGAATGTCTCAGCTTGGGTTATTGATCTTTGTTCTAACTCTTCTTCTTGTATAGTGCCTCTGGATATTCGTCAAGAATGTCTCAACTTTGTTGCGGTTTACATGGAATGGACATGGTGGCTACGTAACAGAATTCGACCGGGAGAAGGTTCTCCTCCCTGGACTAACTACTTCTCCCAAATCGGTAAGGCTGCAAATGTGTACTGGTCGACTTCAATCTCAAGAAAGATGAAAAGGGCGCAGATCAACAGGCCATGTAGATGGAAACCTCCCCCTCTTGGCTGGGTGAAGATCAATTTTGATGCCGCTTATCCGAATGATATTGCTCACCTTGCGGTAGTCATTAGAGATTCGAATGCAATCTTCATCGGAGCTTGGGTCTCTGAAACACACACTAATGCTCTGTTCGTTGCGGAAGCCGCAACTGCGGAGATGGCTTTCAAGATGGGTGCTGATTTACAAACCGAGAATGTAATAATTGAGGGGGACGCATTCTTTGTAATACAAAGTATCCTTAACGACTCTAGTATTGCAGATTGGAAAGGGTCCTCCTCCATCATTTCCTACCGTGATATTTTTGCCAACCACAACAACTGGAAGATTCAATTTACTCCTAACTCTTGTAACAAGACTGCCCATAATCTGGCAGCTTGGTCCGTTAGGTCATCTTTTTGTGGCTTTTTGAACCCCGAAGATATTCCTAATGATGTCTTAGATAGGGAGTCTGATGATAACTCTTTCTGTAATGTTCTACCCAACTTGGTTGATGATGATTTTAATGGTTAATTATGTTTTAAGCAAAAAAAAAATAAAAGAGTGAAAGAATTAAAAAAAAATTAGAGACAAGAAAATCAAAAATTTGTAAACATTAAAAAAATTAAAATTTTAATTTAATTACTATATTGTCATTAGAAACTTATAATTTTTTATATAACAAATAGATATATATATATAATGATCCAACTTATATATATTATTATGTATTCTTTTTCAAAATTTAAAAATAAAGACTTGAATTATATTATTTAATATTTTTAGGGACTATTTTGAAATAAGTCCAAATTGCGGTTGCACGTGGTTCTTTTCTGAGTTTTATTCTGTCTAGGGTTTTGCTTGTAGCCAAAACCTATCTAGAATTCCTTGGCATCGGAGAAAACCAAACTTCTCACCGTTTCAGTTCAATATCCCATCTCTTGTAAGTATCTGTTTATATATTCACCTATATATCGATGTATAATTTTGTTCGAATTTTTCCTTATGCTAATTGCTTGGATTCTGTTGTGTGAAATTGATTACTTTCTTAATTAAGTTTTTATATATTTATAATTTTTAGACATAAGAATTGCGTAACTGTTGATGATTTTTGTAGGTTGGAAGTAGTAGAATTGTAACATGGCCGGAAAGGATCAAGAATATAGAATATTTGTGGGAGGATTATCTTGGGACATCACAGAGCGTCAGCTCGAAGATGCGTTTAGCCGTTTCGGCAAAATCCTCGACTGTCAGGTAAGTTTGATATATGTATTTTTTTCCACCTTCCTTTTTGGCTTTGGTGACATTATTATTATTTTCGTTTTAATTTTTCTTAGGTAAAAAAAATAAAAAATAAAAAATTAGCATTTTTTGTCTCAATTTTGTGATAATTTTCTGAAGTAACATGGGTAATTGATACTTGCTGATATCATTTAACGATTTGGAAGTACAGGCAGAGGATGGAATTGGGGAGGGGGAGGAGTGGGGCTAATGGTCATTTTTAAAAGGAATTATTCAAATAACTAAAAAGATATAGTAGGAAGGAAACCATTACTCATGTTTGTATATCTAAGATTTGGCTTTATAATGGTTCAGAGAACACTTTCATTAAACTCTTAATTTAGTGATGATAGGTCAAATTACAAGACTGAGGTACTATGGAAGGAGGTTTGCGCCTCTATTAAGTTTTGAAAACTTTTCTATAAAATCTCTGATCTGGAGTCTGAAATCTTGCAGAATATTCCTAGTTGCTGTTATTTTCCATATCCCTGTATTAACTGAAGTATTAATCATTACTTTGTTTGTTCTATTTCTGGATGCTGGTTATGGTCTTTGGAGTGCTTTAGTTGGGACCATTTTTGAGGAAGTTTTGATACCTTGGGCGTGGTTCAAGTCTGTGAACTTCCAAATTTTTTATGTTAGACTGGCTTCTGAAGCTGTTACTTGACAATTGGGACTTTGTTTTTATTGATTACAGCTGGCTGCTTATTGTAAAATAATTACTTGAGTAATTTGCTTAAGGAAAAATGTGTAGAATGAATTATTGTGGTGAAAAGGCAGTGTGACTTCTAATATGGGTTTAGCAGAGAGCTGCTGTCTGTTTGTCTGAGTGGTTGTTGGTTGGTCATTATGACTTGGGTGTTGGTTTCAGTCAAGAACCATCAGATTAGTTTGGATATGTCAAGTGATTTGGCACCATTCAAGAGGCAGTTGCTTCAGTTTTCTGATGAGATCCAACTATTGGCTGAATATGTGCTCTTATTTGGTGTATTGATATGGCTGATGCAGAAAGTAGCTGTGAAAGAGAAAAATTAAGATACTGTTAACTTTTCTGGTTGATACATAAGTGTGGCTCTGTTACATCCTTCACCGTTACAGGTTAAATAGATAGTGTTAAGGTGCTTTGTGGCTGCTACTGAACTGTGTATCTGTGATTTTTCTTTAATAACTGCAGATTAAGTTGTGGAGTTATGTGCTCTGTGTGAAAGAACATTTATAGGTGCCTGATGCATTCTTTCTCTAAAAGAAATATTTTACTTTTTCAATTTTCTTGTAGCAAAAAATATATTTAATTCTCTTGCTTTTCTCTTTTTCAATTGAGACCTCCTGGAGCTAAGGGCATCAAACTGATTTTCTAATTTTACTTCTGAAGGAATTTGAATGATCAACTATAGAGATCTATGAAACTTCTTCTCTTTTTTATTCAGATTATTGATAAATTTCCAGATCTTCTGGTTAGTCATTTGTGTGATTAGTCTTTAATCATCAGTATTTGCTGTTCTGATATTTGCATTGCTTGGATTTGCTAGCGGGATTATGAACTAAAGCTGTACTCAGTATTCTATGGTACTTTTGTGTTGTGATGATGTTCAATTTAGGCCAGCACAGTAAATGAGTCACCTGCAAACTCTAAAACTCAATTCTGTTAAGAGGCAGTTGTCTTCACTGGTACAATGTGATTTGAGCCAATTGTATAGGTTTCAAGTTCTTTCTTAGACTTAAGGGCTGTCATCAAGTTGCTGAGACCCGGGTCAAACATTCAGTGGAAATGTTGGTTTGCCTGAGTTCCTTGCTTTAAGCTGGAAATGAACTGTTATTGGCTGTGATGCCAAGTGTGCCCTCTCAGAAGCAAATTAAGTACCTTTAAGCTATGTGCCCAAGCCTACTGACTGACTAATCTCTCTCATCATGACCAAGCTCCTGGGTCTCCTAGATGGACCCTCATGATTCGTTGTTTCTTCTCTCTTGCTGAGGAATGCTTTTTGTATTCAAGCATCCAGGTAACACACAGTCTCATTTAATTATGGCTCAGATATCAAGGGTCGGAGTTCATTTAAAAATGAAAGGTGAAGCAAGAGACAGATCTGTAACCTTTACAATTAAATTGATAAGGGTTCTTGTATAATTTGTTGATTTATATGGTAAAAATGTGTTCCATGTGAAAAATGTCTAATTTTTTAGACCTGAGTAGTCAAGCAGCAAGAAGGACCATGTGATTGCACAACAGTTTTGTGTTTTGTCATTTATTTGTTGACATGGAGCCTATATACGTTATAAGAGGTCTAATAGATGAAACCGGTAAGTGGGAAAGTTTGCTAATTGCTGAGCTATGAATGTGTTTGCTGATCAGTTTTGGCATCTTTGAAGTGTTCATGGAGGTAGAATTCTTAAGAGTTTTCTTGCAGCTGTGCTTTTCACTGATAGACACAGTAACTTCTGAAATGCTGTTTATTGGCTGGTAGTGGTCTGTTGGCTCATTCCTGAAGTACATTGAGTAGGTTGCAAAAAAACTGAAAATCAGAACCATTCTCCTCTTAAAAATATCTCCTGAGAATAAGACCTGTTTTTATCTAGTTGCTTGGTCTAAGAAGTTATGGAGCTAGATTGTTTGAATTTGAGGCTTGATATCCTAGAATGGTGGATGATGCAATCTGCTGTTTCATGGATTCTTCTTTACATGTAAGAATCCCAAAACCTATTTGATTGCCTTTCTGATTTTGAAGAATTTCTTTTACTGTTTATTTCCAGGCTTAGGTTCTTCTTTTGGTTTTTAGATGAAGCAGCAAAGTAGTTCGTTTGCTGTGCACATTTTTTTTAAAAAAATAAAATGAAAAGGAAAATTGTTTTAGCAGATTTTGTTGGTTTCATTTAACTCTCACTTGCATTTTTAGCATTTCTTTGTACATTTTTTCTGTTTGTGGGAGGTGAACTCCCACTGAGGCAAGGATTTTGTGGCATCTGGCAAATTCTTATTGGCCATGTTGGAAAGTAGGTGTGTATTTGTGTAATAACTTGTTGCCGTTGCACATATTTTTGTATATTTTGTCGTGTGGATCCTTGTAAATTTGCATTTCCTTGCTCTTATTTCACTTATGTTGTATTGCTGGATGATAAATTTTCTTTGTACCTAAACAAAATGGATCATGCTCTATTGCTTTCTGGTTGGATATATGGAGAATGTCTGAATAGGATTTGATCTCCAATGAGTTTCTTGAATTAACTTGGATTAGTTAGTGTAAGAATGAAACCTTTTTCTGAACAGTAGCTACTTATTCTGTTGAGTGTTGAACCTTAGCATGATCCTTTTTCTGCACAAGAATTTGGAGCTCATCACTCTGCATATAGGAGCTATATTGGGCACCCCTATTTGCCCTGTTGATCAAATCATTGCTTCATAAAGTATTCAATGGTTCCCCGGTTTTATAGAATTAATTAAAGGCAGAAGAAAAATATTTACATTATGTCTATGAATTTCTTGGTGCTATATTGTGAACCCTTACCGTCACTTACTTCTTGTTTCAGTCTCTCTCTCTTAATGTTTAACCCTAGGCTGCTTTACATGGTGCTTTTGATCTAAGTATCTTGCTTTTCATCTGTATATCCTGAATACTAATTTTGTGACCCTGTATTTTGAAATAGGTCATGGCTGAAAGAGATACTGGTCGCCCTCGTGGATTTGGGTTTTTGACATTTGGTGATCGCCGGGCAATGGATGATGCCATTAGGGAAATGCATGGTAGAGAATTTGGTGATCGTGTCATCTCAGTGAATAAAGCCCAGCCTAAAATGGGTGATGAACCTGGCCATGGGTATAGTGGCAGTTACTCATCAGGTGGTAGGGGCAGCTATGGTGGAGATAGGCCAGTTGGGCAGGATGATTGCTTTAGGTGTGGTCGTCCAGGCCACTGGGCCCGGGATTGCCCATCAGCTATTGGTGGACGAGGTCCTCGCCCAATATCACCCCCACGTTCTAGGTTTGGTGGGGCTGGTGGTCGTGGAGATCGCTATGGAGGGGACCGTGATCGATACATAGATGATAGATATGATAGAGGACGTCACAGTGATAGGGACCGTTTTGACAGTAGGGATGATCGATATGGCAGTCGGGATCGTTATGTTAGTGACAGGTAAGAATAGACAACCACTTGTTTGAATTTCAGATAATTTATAGAAACAAAAATTAAAAACAAATAACGGAGGTTTGCGATGAGTTCTATACTAGATAAGCTTATCTTTCAAAGAAAGGTACAATGATAGTGAGAAATTATAAAAGCCTCAGCTTTTCAACCTACTTTCTATTTGATCTTTGAAAAATCTGTGCTTCCGATGCATAATTATAGTTCTGTAACTGCTTCCACTAATCATGCAAAGAAACATTTGTATTTGGTGCTATTTGTTTCAGTGCATATATACTCACACAATTAATGGACCTTCATTGGCTTTCACAACATTTTCAGGTATCCGCCAAGTGGAGGAGATCGTTTCATGGCTGATAGGTTTGGAGGTTCTGACCGCTATCCTCAAAACGGGTATGGCAAGGACAGAGCATTTGATAGGGATGGAGGCCCACGTGGTAGTAGCGACAGGTTTGGAGCGGGAGGAGCAGCTCGCTATGAGGGAAGAAACTACAGAGATAGACCAGCACCATATGATCGCCCTAGAAGGGGAGTTCGCCCCCCTTCATTTGATCGTTACTGATTGAAGTGTGAAATAGTCATCAGGAATTTGGGGAAGTTTATGGATGTTGCAGACTAAGTAGATTTTTGGTAATGTTTTATTTGACTGTGGTACTTCTATAACAATAGACTCTGAGCGTGTAACCAATCCAAATCCACTTCTAGTAGTTTAAATGTTCTGAAGGCAGGTCAAGTCTCCTTTGCATAGATCAATAGCTGGTACTGGTAGCTGCTGTGTTCAGTAAATATGGGTATTTCCATCAATCTACCTAAATATGGAAATGAAAAGGGATTTGATTAGCATATATTGAATTATGAGTCGGGTTTTATTTGAGTCTGAGATTCAACGCAGGATTTTACCAAGTCAACTCATATATATTTTTATATATATTGCGGGGTCGAAGTTGGGTAATGATGTGAAATGGATAACTTCCGGGAAAACTAAGATGGAGAAACTGTAGCCTATACGGAGACTCTGTTTGATTTTTCATGCCATAACTTTAGGTTTAGTAAGGATAATGTTCGATTTTGAAATCTTGATTCTGTATCAATGTCTAAACAATATCTGCGGTGTTGTAAATAGCAATCAATGGTGTTTTATAATTTTTTAGATTTTTTTTTGTTATAGCTTATGAAGGATTTGTTTTCCTTTTAGGAAATATATATATATATTCTCTTTTAGTGTTGAATTTATGTTCAACGGCTAACCATTGAATACAATAATTTTAAACAGACAAAAAATAAAAAGTGTGGATAGCAATCGAGACTTTGATGACAATTTGGAAGAAAAAAATTGTGGGTTCTTCCGACTGACTATTTGGAAGAAAAAATTTTATGGCCGTATTCTTTGTGTAGAAAGTCGGGCGGTAGACAATTAAAATTTCTTTATTTCTTCTAAAATTAGAATTACAAGAAATATAATAATTGAATACAACAATTATATAATAATAAATTTACAAGGGTCCAATCTCTATGGATCCGTTGATTCAATCCGTCGTGGATCCGAGAGGCGTTTTGGGCTTGTCTCGATCCAATTGATTTGATTTCTTCCGAGGGGTGTTTTGGGTTGGATCATGGAATGGATTCGATGTCGAGTACTTTTGGGCTTGATCTCGACCTATCGAACAATTTGATTTCTTCTTCCGAGAGGAATGGCCGATTTCGACAGAGGTTCGGTATCTTTCGAATATCTCTCAACTTCACAACTTCTTGAGTGAGTGAGTGTGAGTAGTGTGTGTAACTATTTCTTGAAGGAATTTGCTCTCTATTTATAGATAGAGTGAGTGATAATCAGTGGTTATGATGTTGTCACGTGTCACTCATTTTTTGTTTTTTTTTGAGGGGAAAAACTTCAATGTATTAAAAGCCAAGCCATTCAGTTTGTAACACTGAAATTACAGTAGGAGGAGCATAAGCTTCCCAACATACTACAGAAGGAAAATTAAGAGCTAAACTAGCTAATATATGCGCAGCCATATTGGCAGTGCGAGGACAAAAAATCAGCTGATATCCATCACCTGCTGCATGAAGAAGCTTCCGAAACCCTTCCACCATAGACCCCAAGCACTGAAAGGTTCAAAGAAGCATCATTGTTCTCCTGAACAATACCCTTACAATCGGATTCAATCATCAAGGAATCGTAATTCCGCTGTCGAACGAGAATAAAACTATTCCAAATTGCCAGTAACTCCGCATGAGCCGCAGTAGATACATTCTCCAATTTGCCACCACCCGCCAATATCAGCTTACCGCAAGCATCCCGGAGCACAAACCCAAACCCAGTTCGTCCATTTTTAAAGGCTGCGTCCACATTAAGTTTTAGAACTCCTTCCTCCGGAGCCTGCCAAGATGTTGGAACCTTATGCCGAACTGGTTTAACCATCACCTCAGCCACATTATACGCACAAAACGCTTGCAATAATGACAAACCCTTCCGTATTACCACCAATGGAGGCCAATCTTGTCCTTGAAAAATAAAAGCATTCCCGGAATTCCATAAGGACCATATGATCATAACCAAGCGAGTTGTAATACCACATTCCATGATTTCAAATTCTTGTACATGGTGCAAATAATCTAACCACGAGCTAGCAAAGCACAATGAACAATATTCAAAGGGAGCTTTGAAATTCTCCAGACTTCCTTTGCATAAGGACAAGAGAAAAAGATATGTGTGTCCGACTCCATTACATTTCCACAGCGAGGGCATCCAAAAGGTCCAGTCAAGCCCCTCCGCCGCATAGTAGATTTACTGGGTAAAGACAACCGACAGATTCGCCATATAAGGTGCTTAACCTTAGGGGGTACTTGTAAATCCCAAGTGAGGGACCACGATTTGGAATCAAGAGATCCCGATGCCAAACCAGCCTTAGACTTCTTAATCCGAACGCCAAGAGTATAGGCAGAGCTAACCGTAAAACGTCCGGAAGGAGTATAATGCCAAATCAACCGATCCTCACCTCCATTGGAGCAAAGAGGGGTAGAAAGAATGAGTTCACTGTCCCTTGCGCCAAACAGAACTTCAACCAACATTTTCCTCCATTGCCCATGTTCAATAAGATCCTCTACCATCAATCGATCATGAAGAAAGCAAGGAGCTGAAATTGAATGAAACGTCCCATGTGTATTCAACCATGGATCGGTGAAAGCACGAACCTTCGCACCATTTCCAATCCGCCACCGCAGTCCATTCCTGAGAAGCTCTCGTCCCACCAATAAAGATCGCCACAGAAACGATGGCGTCCCTCCAACACGAGCTGAGAGAAAATCTGTTCGGAGGAAAATACTTTGCTGCAAGAACTCTCGCAACCAAAGAGTTTGGGTTTTAGATTATTCTCCAGCCTTGTTTGGCAATCAACACTTGGTTAAATATCTTTATGTCTCGAAACCCCAGCCCCCCATCCACTTTCTTTTGGCAAATTGTGTCCCAAGAGACCCAGTTCATACCTTTGCCATCATTTGATTTCCACCAGAATTCTCGTATGATCCGCATCATTTCATTCACAATACTCATAGGAAGATTATAGAGGGACATAATATATGTAGGTATAGCTTGGAGAACAGATTTAATGAGCACCTCCTTTTCCCCTCTAGATAAATACTTCTCTTTCCAGCCATTTGCTTTCTTTCGAACACGCCCGGACAAGAAAGAAAAAAAAAGCTTTTTTTAAACCCCCTAAAATATATGGCATCCCCAAGTATGTTCCAGAGCCATCACTCTCCTGCATTCTCGGTCTCCGAAGTACATGTTCCTTCCTCACCGATGGCATATACTTAGAGAAATACACGGAAGATTTTTGAAAATTAATTATTTGTCCAGAAACCGCCTCATATTTATTCAAAATATGTAGTAAAGTATCTAAACTCCTTGGTTTGTCTTTCAAGAAAAGCAAACAGTCATCCGCAAATAGACTATGAGAGATAATAGGAGCTTCACACCCCATTTGAAGCCCCATCCAATCACCATCAGATACAGCCTTATTTATAAGACTTGAAAGACCCTCCGCACATAATATGAATAAATAAGGTGATAGCGGATCACCTTGTCGTAATCCCCGCGCAGGAGTAAATTTAGAAGATAGCCTGCCATTTACAATAATTTGAAAAGTAACCGATGAGACACACCCGAGAATCGGAGTTTGAAATGCTTGAGGAAACCCCATTTTTCGTAACACCCGGGCCAAGTACTGCCATTCAATTCGATCATACGCCTTCGACATGTCTGCTTTAACAGCAAAAGTATGGGACTTCTTTCCATCCAAACCTTTATCCAACCAATGGAACCCCTCCGTAGCTACAATAATATTATCGGTAATCAAACGATTACTTACAAAAGCACTTTGGGAAGGATCAATAAGAGAATGCATGAGCGGTTTCAATCGATTAACAATGACTTTCGATATAGCTTTATATGTGACATTACAAAGGCTAATTGGTCGAAAGTCGGTCAGATTCTCGGGATTCTTTGTCTTAGGAATGAGAGCAATACACGTTTCATTAAGAGCCTTCAAATCCATCTCCCCATTTAAACATTTCAAAACCACAGCAGTGACATCCTCACCCACAATATGCCAAAAAGTTTGATAAAACGAAGCATGATATCCATCCGGTCCGGGGGATTTAGATGGATGCATTGAAAGAAAAGCAGCAGTTATTTCCTCTCGTGAGAAAGGAAGAGACAACTGCATTCGATCCCTCTCAGTAAGCTCCCGAAAAGATGCACCATTAAAAATAGCATTATAATCAATGTTGATTTGTAAAGAGGAGAACAAAGAGGAAAAATAATCCACCGCCACCTCGGAAATTTCTTTGAAAGTAGAGACCTTCGTACCTTGGTTATTCAAAATAGAATGAATAGTATTCCTCTGATTCCGTTGAGAAGCATGGTGATGGAAATAAGTAGTGTTGCGGTCTCCATCCTTTAACCAGTGGGACTTCGACCGCACCTGCCAATGACTATGTTCAATGTCCAAAAGATTTTCCAATCGACCATAAGCATCTTGCAATTCCTTCCCCATACAATTCGCAGCATTAAGGGCCTCTATGTTTCGCCTGGCTGCCTGGATCCGTAAAGAAAAATCACCTTTCATACGCCTGCCCCATTCTTTCAAACGTAGTTTGAGCGCCGATTGTCGCTCCTGAAATGCATGCACATCAGTAGCAAATCCCCGCCAACTTTCCTCAACCAAATCTGCACAGACCGCCTCCTTGAACCACCATAATTCAGTACGAATCGGCCGCACACCTTTATATTCCAATATATCCATAGCCTTCATAAAATCCAGCTTGATCGCACAATGATCGGATGTAGCTACTCCAATCGTTTTAACCCTTAAAACATCCTCTAGATCCAACACACTATGCGAAACAAAAACTCTATCCAAACGTGCCCATGAGATGTCATCCCCTTTTCGTCTGTTATTCCATGTGAAAAAAGGCCCAGACCCTTTAACATCAATCGGTTGGAGATCATCGACCACTGCTTTAAATTGTAACATTTGTTGCCTCGGTCTTTCATGTTTCCCTTTCGCTTCTTCCGACAACAAAATCTCATTAAAATCCCCAACAACAACCCAAGGTATAATAGTCAAGGGTGGAGAAATTCGGCGAAGAAGCTCCCATGAATGATGCCTCAAGCTAGTAACCGGATTACCATAAAAACCAGTGAAATACCCCATCTGTCCCGGTCGCCAATTATACACCGCAGCATGAATATGTCCCGTAGAAAAAGAAAGGATATGTAACTCTATCTCCTCACGCCAAAAGAGCGCAAGACCACCTCCTAACCCTTGCCTCCCAACAGCTACACCAAACGAAAATCCTAATTGATGTCGTATCAACAAACACCGTTCTTTTGAAAGCTTAGTTTCCATAAGGAAAAGAATATCCGGGTGCTCTGACCGAACTAGGTTTTTAAGCTCCCGAATTGCCCGAGGTGAACCCAAACCTCGGCAATTCCAGGCTAGACAACTCATGACGATCGGCGGGATCGCTCCGCAGCCACCACCGTTGGGAATTTGAGTCGTTTTGCCAAGTTTCCAGTTGAGCAATCCGAGTGTTGATCATCATCTCTAGAAGTGCTCCGTTTATGTGGTATAAGGGGTGTAGTATCTGTGCGGTCTCACCTAAAAATCCAGTGTTACTTGGCATGGAATTAATTCCATCCATAGGGGAAGGCTCTTTCCATGCAGTAACTACAGCTCCTAACTCGCTATGAATGCCCGAAAAAACCTCTAAATCCGGCTCAGGAACCGAAATAGGACTAACAGACTCATGAAGAAACGAGGCAACATGATCCACCCCACTCAACCACGGCCCATACAACATGTCTCGCAACCGAAGTATTCTCCTTAATTTTCTTCACAATCCCGGTATCGATGGCCGATAAGCCCACAAAAGAAACAAAAAGACGGAAGTCGTTCATATTTAAGTAAAGAAGTATGAACATTACCATCCGGTGTGCACATACGAAGGCACCGACGTAAAGGATTAAACAGTGAGATCTCTGCCCGCACACGGAAAAATTTGAGGCCAGTACGTCAATCCTCCCGGATCTGTAATACCAAACAAGCAGGGAGAAGCTTGGACACCTTTAGCCCTACCTCGGTCGTATAACAATATCGCGGCAAGCCAACAATATGGAGCCAAAACTTCTCGGTCGAGAGGTCCGCCTCCAACCATTCACGATTGCTTTGCCAAGGACGCACCAAAATCAAATTGTGCTCAAAATTCCATGGTCCATTAGTAAGCAAAAAATCAACCTTCTCCTCACTCTCAAGAAAAATTTGGAAAAATTTATTCTCCAAACATTGAATATTTAGAGACGTACATTGCCAAGCTTTCTCCAAAGCCGTCTTGAAGCCCACCATGTTAACATCTTTTCCTCCAAATAACCGCACGATCACACTACGACTACATTCCTGGACACCATGCCTTATATCTTCATCATCCAATGGAATACACAAAGCATCATCGGCGCCAAGAGCAATTTTGCCCAGTTTCTTAAGAATATGCTCATCCATGGAAGCCCCAGATTGAGTTGATCACAATGTGCACAACACTGAGCAAAAACAATCACAGAAACAACACACAACAAACAACAATACAATATGTGTAACAAAAATCAAAATCCAAACCGCTAGATAGAATCACCGGTCAAGAACCCTAGGAACCGTCGTGAGCACGTACTCTTACGAGTATAGAGAAACCCTCATTTTCCGGAGGGAGAATTCCTGTCTACGTGTCACTCACTTAAAGGGTAAAATCTTTTAATATCTTAATATATAAAATATATAAATATAAATATATATTTAAAATATATAAATAATATTTAATTATTTAAATATATAAATAATATTTATATATCTACAGGGGCCAAAGAAATAGATAAATAATACTTCTTTTGTTTTTTCTTACTTGTTGGAGAGAAATTCACATATTTTTTATTTGTCATATTAAAAAATTTTAATATTATTTATAATTCATGTTTATTAATTATTCTTATTTTTAAAAAAAAAAACTTAAAAAATATTATAATCTTTTCAATCTAAATATAAAAAGTATTTATTTATTTTTTTGTTGAGATTTGGCCATCATAGTTGGGTATCTAACAAATCACAGCAAAGGGTAGCACCGAATACTATTTGATGAATTTGAACACTCCACTCATTAAAGTTTAGGGTTTTAATTCCCTAGTTCTTGAGCGAGTTTGTATTGAATGATTGATTTTATATTCTGATCTATTTTTTTGTTTTATATTTTAGTTATTAGACTATTTTATGTTATGTTAATCTTTTGTACAAGGCTTTGTGTCTTTTTTTATACTTCTTTTTTTAAAAAAAAAAAAAATTAAGGCATTTTCGCTTTTATCATGTCTAGAACTCATAATCTCACGAGATTATAAGTGAGAGTGATACTAACTAAAATTTTTTTTTTTACTCTTTTGATATTTAACAATATATAATCTTGATTTTTTTTAAAAAAAAAAAAAAAAAAAAAAAGAAGGAAGAAGAAATAAGAGATCTAGAAGATAATTACGTACGTGGGTTTTGCTCAACTACAGTAGGTGTAAACACGCCCACATTAATTTGACTGAAAAATTCAAAATTTGATAATTTTTAATGATTTTCAAAAGCACTCATTTGAATGCAAACGCCTTAGAGCATTGGTAATTGACCAAAGATTGTGACAGTAGAATATTCTATTTGAAACTTTATGCATACTTTATTGCTTCTTTAAAAAAAAAAAAAAAAAACAATTTGCAAGTTGACTTCATTATACATACATATATTATGGCAACTTTTTCTTTTGTTTGCGTGAATCAATGGATATATATATATATATATATATATATATATGAAGAAAGCCGACTTTTTTCTAAATTAGTTAGAGTGAAATAACTTATTAACAAATTTTGATCACATAAAATAATATATAATATTATGCTATTAATTTTTTAAAAGTTATTTTTCATAAATTTTATCATTATTTTTTTATAAATCTTACTATTTTAAAAAAATTAGAAAAAGTCTACCATTCTTTTCACAAATTTTGTTTTTCCAAATCTTATTATTCGATATTTTCTTCACTTAAATTTGTTAGTTATGTAGATTGAATAAAGAATATAGTAACTTTTTATAACAAAAATGGTAACTTTTAAGAATTACCAATTTTTATAACAATATTACCATTTTTTTAAACTTTACTATTTAAACATTTTGAAAACTTTAATTTATATGGTAGTAAAAAATAAAAAGTATATAGTGACTTTTATAATAAAAATTGTAACTTTTAGAAATTATCATTCTTTAATGTATGTTTACAATTTTTATGATAATTTTACCATTTTTCATAAATATTACAATTCTACATTTTATTAACTTTAATGTACAAATTTGTGAAAAAAAAATGATAAGATTTATTAAAAAAAAGTAATATTTGTGAAAAAGTGGTAAGATATTTATTAAAATTTACAACTTATCATTTTTATTTACTTAAAAATGACTAAAAGTTACTGGTATAATAATATTATATTATTATTTTTTATGTGGTCAAAATTAGTTGGTAACATGTTGATTAAATAACTTGTCATGAGGTGTCCAACATATAAAAATGTCACATCTCTCCCATACAAATTTGATCAGTGCTAAATACAAATTCTCGATAATAAGCTCTGAGCACAAGAATAATTATTAACAACAAAACTCTAACGTTAAACTTTTCAGTCTAATATCATACTTAAAATTTCTATTTATTTATACATCCATTATGAACTAGGAGACAAATATCACAAGAGGATTGATTCTAAAAGAATGCACCTTGATTATTTTCCATGGGAAGATCTGGGAATCTGGTTTTTGTATACGGCCGCCTTACAACTAGGGTTATATATATATATATATATATATATATATATATATATATATATATATATATATATATATATATATAGCAGTTTTCCAGCTGCAATCAACAAAGAAACCAATTGATGAAAAATTATGAAACCTGTAAATGTTTTGAAATTTGTATTTTACCTGTGGATCTGGAGTAACTAACACTTGCACGTTTTATTTTATTAGTTTCTAATAGTATGCTTAATTATATTAAATATAAACTTATATGAATTTGTGTTATTATATTCAAGGATGTAATTGGGGATGTGAATCTTTAGTCCTGTCATGCGTGATTGGTGGGTCTTACTTCCCGCCAACATGTCCTACAAGGGAGGTCAATTGCCGGGGAATATTTTTAACGTTGATTCTTCAACGATCAAGTCAGTAACTAATATCGGATAAAGTCTCAAGGGACCTCTTAGAGAAAAGTATATTCTCGGATTCTTCCAAAGAAGAAAGTGTCGAAGGTAACCGAGTACTTAGAGTATATAAGGTATAAGGATCTTACTTTCATTTGTTTGTGTGTGAGTGTGTGTTACTGTTTTTATGGGGAGGGAAAGCCAGCTAGGAGGTGATACCTTGATTGAGTACCTTTCTTGACAGTATGAAATGGTAGCTCCAAATAGTGCATATCGGGGTTCAGGTGGATTGAATGTTGAGTTTAGAGGGAATCTCTATAAGAGATCATGTCCTCCGTGTGATGATTGACTCTAATCGTCAACCGAACCTTGGGAGAGTCCTATTAAGAGCCTAGTCAATTCTTTATAGAGTCCACTGCAAATCGTCTTACATATGTAAACATTTACGAGACCTCAGTGCATCTCAGGATGAAACAAATGATAACCAACATTTTCATTTTTAGAAAAAAATTTACGTCAGAAATTAATTCTTTATTTATTTTTTATTTTTTCAAATTCATCATTTCAATTAAAATCCACTAATATTCGACCAAAACAATATAAATAATTAATTAAGATTGATTTGTTTTTAAGGAACTGTGTGGCATCCATTGGACATTTTCAAAAGTTAATCCAAATTTTGCAAAACATGTATGTATATACATATACATACATACATCTTCCACATTACTAAAATAAGATTTAAGATTCGAGTGAGTTTGAAAATTAAGGATTTTTTTTATATATATAATTTGATTAGGTGTTACCTGTAATAAATTTAGGTTTCCGAGATGAAGAAATTACTAATATATTTTCTGACAACTCATTTGCTTTTGAGTACGTATGTAGGTAGAGTCAACCCACCAAATTAGAATCCAATAAGTAACGTGTTATTAAAAAACCAATATTTTCCCTCGTAACCGAGGACAACTAACGTGGACTTAAGTCTTATCCCCTCATGTGTTGATGAGGTTAAGATGATTAAGTTGGGCTTAGTCTCAACGAGCTGTGACCCTTATACAGCGAATGAAACATTTTCTAACGATTGGGTTCCCTTAGTTGGGGTAGTCACTTCAGGTTTTGTACTTAACCTAGCCTTTTTATTTACCAAAAAAAAAAAAAACCTGAGGACAACTAAAATTATTAAATAAAATAAACAAACAAATCAATGTCAAGACAAGCACAAAAAAAAAAAAAGTTTTTTAATCCAGATAACATTAACATTGCTAATATGATTGTTCAACAAATTCATTGTTTAATGAATATTTATATATATATATATATTATATTATATTATACTTAACATATTTCATTAATTCTCATAATAATTTCATCAATCCATCGCAATGCTAAGCTAATTATATTAGAACTAATTAATTAGAGGGAAATTCTTATATAAGTTTTTGTGAATTAAGTATTTTAACCATTTTTTTATACTTTTTTATAAAATGAATAATACATAATATGTAAAATATTAAATTTTTTTTTTTTTTAAATTTCAAAATTTGAATTCATTTAGGAATTTCTGCTATAAATTTTTTACTTTAAACACAATTTGAATTCATGAAGTTTTAAGTTCGATTATATTTTTTTTTTTAATTATTAAAAAAAAAAGTTACATAAAATTGAAAAACATTAATTTTTTGTTGTAAGAATTATGAAGGGTGTTAGAAGAGGATTTGAATTTATGTCATTTTCAGGATCTTTAAGAATCATATCCTTCAAAGGAAGATTCAGAAAGATAGTTACTCAACAATATATATATGTATATGTATATCAAGTACAAAATAATGACCTTTTAATAATATTCAACGAAATGTTAAATAATTTTCTTCTTTCTATATTGTTAATATATATTATCTTAATTTATATTACATTATTGGAGGAGGGATAAGAAAGGTCGGTCGGTCTCTTTTATTAATTTCTAATCAATTGAAGTACATTTATTATGAATTTTCAAAGTTAATTTAATTCTATAAAATATATATCATTTTAATCGAGGATAAAATTGTCGATTCTACCACGCGTGATCGGTGGGGCTCGCTTCCCCGTTGACAAATCCTGCCAAAAAGGGCTAAATATCGAGGGGTGGTCAAGTGTTGGTTCTTTGACGGTCAAATCAGTCACAAGTATGAGATGTGGCGTCAGAGGATCGTCCAGAAAATGTGTTCTCGGCGGACCAAACTAAGCACCAAGGTGTATCAAAAGTAAACTGAACACTTATAATATATTATGTGCATCCGATTTTCACTTGTCTGTGTGTGTTACTGTTTTTATGGAGAAGAGTAGCCAATCGGGATGTGACACCTGGTGGTGGTACCTTTCTTGATAGTTCCGAAATGGTGGCTCCAAACAACGCATGTCGAGGCAGGTGCATTTAATGTTGAGTTCAGAGGGAATCTCCTTGTCAGATGTTATGTTCTTTGTGTGATTGCTCTAGTCGCTAGCCGGACTTCGGGGGACTACTATCCAGGATTACGTCGGTCATTCGTGGAGTCCATCTCAAATAGCCTGACCTACGTGAAATTTTATGAGACTTTGATTCCTCTCATCATTATTTTTTAATTACAATTATATTATTAAGAATGTATATATATATATATATATATATATATATATATATATATATAATTGTTATATTTTATTTCTTTTTGTCATTTCATGAAAAACGAATATTTAATATTCTTCACATAATAATTTAAAAGTAATACTCACTAATTATTCTTTATGTATATATATATAAAGAATTTATAAGATTATTTTACATATTTAAAAAAAAAATTTAAAAAATACATTTTAATACTTTTTTAAAAATATCGGAAGAGATACTTAAAATTACAGTCTTTTTTTTAAAAAACTTATAGTACTAGGTGTCTTAAATGAATCTCAATCATAAACAACCCCTTTAAGTTATATGTACATTAAAGTAATCTCATTCGAGTCGGATACATACATAAATATATAAATACGAATTCAAATCTACAACAGGAACGATGAGAGCTCCTTATAGTCCATGTGCACTTTAGAGTTTAAAGTAAGTTTATAGTCAATGTGAAAATCTCCTACTACTATTCTATCTGGTCAGTCAAACTTGTGATGCACGAGATTATCTCAATGAGATGCATATTTAGGTCAATCTTGTTATCATCAGAAATGGTGACAAGAGGACTTTACGTATTGGAGCCTTCTCTCGTGTATGTGGTGGAAGAAAAAAAGTGTTGAAACTTAGAAGAATATATATATATATATATCCAAATATGGCAAAAAATTAAATAAATTAATTAATTCAAATTAGATAATATTTTACATCTTAATTGTATATAAAAATATTATAATTTAATTCACTTCGATTAACTATTATTTACTAGTTAAATGTTGGTGGAAGGAGTGGCAGAGTGTCACCCCCACAACCTCCAGGTTGGGAGATCGACACCCCCTCCCCCATGTATCAAAAAAAAAAAAAACTATTATTTACTAAACTTAACGATTTTATGTGTTATTATTGTTACTGTTTTTACTTGTCAATACTTTTTTGTGTACCTATCTTTAGAAGGAAAAATATAACTAAACAAGTATGCTAATTTAGTAGAAGAAATCATCATGGACTCAACTTCTATTCTTTCTTCTTTTTTGGGGGGGTTGTCGTGGCACTGATTCTGGTCAAAGTTTGTAATATTAAAATAAAATATTTGACTAGTTTTATGTAGTAGTGTATGGAAATTGTATTATTTAATACATATATGTACACAATAATATTTTAATACTTGTAATACACCATTTTTAAAAATATATATATTTTTAGTATTTTTTATTTATTTGAATAAAAGATTTTTTATGTAAATATATAATATAAATTTATTAAATTACTTAATTGAAGAATATAAACACAAATCTTAAATTAAAATTACTTGAATATATAAACACATGTCAAAAAAAAAAAAAAATTTACTTTACAAAAATACATAAAATATTATTTTAATATTATAATATATTATAATTTCAATTGATTTTTACATCACTTTGTTAAATATAATATAATAAATATAATCTATATTATGAAAATTATAAATAAATAAAAAATTGTTTATAAATTACTATTATTAGAAAATTAGAAATTTAAAAAGAAAAAAAAAATAAGGGTCCATGAATATTTTATTAAAAAAAATGAGCATCTATTTTACCAAAGTAAAGACTTAATATTTTATTAAAAAAATAAATAAATCTCTACTTTGTCAAAGTAGAAGTACCATATTTGGGGGAAATGAATAAAAAAGTAGTAATATTTTGGAAAGTTTTTTACACTATTTTGGGAAAATACTCCAAAAAATGTGGTTCATATTTGCTACACATGCAATTGGACCAACTTTTTCTTATACTATCAATATCAATACTATGGCACGGATACTATACTTTTTAATATTTCTCTGTAAACAATACCTTGAAAGATTTTATAATCTTAAAATTAAAAGAATTTTTTCTAAAATTTCAATGCGGGACTTGTAAAAGCTTTCTCAAAAAATATTTATCATTTTACACTTGACTTGTATAAATAATTATCATGATGTCCTTTTAGGAAACATTAAATGATAATTATCATTATACCTTTAAAATGAAGGCAAATTTGAAATTTTGGTCCATTAATTTATATAATTTTTGTGATTTCATCTTTTTTTTTTTATTAAATGTAAATTTATAATAGTAAATTAAAAGATTTTTTATTAAAATTTACATTTTTTACCCCTTTAATTTTTAGTATTATTATTTTAATTTTAAGTTAAGAGATGAAATTTACCAAATTATTAAGTTAAATGATGAAATAATAAAAATAAAATATAGATGAAATAACTAAAATTATATAAATTAAGGAATCGAATTTTTCAATTTGCCGAAAAAGAATAATAACATGAAATAAATGGAAGGTAATGATAATTATCAACTTATTTTCTGTATGTATTCAATTTTTTTTTAAAAATTATATGAGCTTGTTGAAGGATGATGTTGATATAGAATTGCAATCCCATATCATACTTTTTATGTATAATTTTTTTTTTTGTTTTAATCTTAATTTGTATTGTTTATTTATTTTGCTTATAACTTTTGATTTTCTTTCTTTAAATTTTAATTTATTTATTTACCCTTTTTTTTTGTGCGTCTTTTCACTCTCTTCATTTCACTTCAATTTATATTTATATAAGCAAGATGTGTATCTATATATATATATATATATATATATATTATCCAAGCCTTGAAATCCATATTGATTCCTCAATTATACGGAAGTTTCCTTATTTATTACAACCCAAAATCTCGTATACAATCTTTTAAGGTTTGCCCCAAAACTCACTGGAAACTTCATTAATGCTGATACGCTAAGTGACGAGGATAACGATGATGATATAAACAGTCAATGATACAATATTTTTCTATATTTGCATCATATTATAATATTAATAATTAAATTAAGAAACGATCACATAAGATTGGAGGAAAAGAATATTCTTGTGGATAAGGCTAACCAATCTAAAGATACTTATTTTTTTCTAAAATTAAATTTTATTTTATTTTATTTTATTTTTGAAATTTATCTTCAAATCCAAACAATTTTTTTTTAATTGGATTATTTTTTTTTTAATTCGAAAAAAAAAACTTTAATTTTGTGTATATATATATACACAAAATCAAGTCATTTAATTTTTTCTCATATAAAAGAGGAAAAAATTTTGTGTATTATATATATATATATATTATTTGTGTCCTAAAATTAAGATTATATATAGACATGATCTTTAAATAATATCTTTAGAGTATTTATTGCGAAATTTCACCTTCTACATTTAATACATTTATATTGATATGAAAAATGATATTTTTATCTATAATTGAGTTGAAGTATCGAGGAAATATATATATATATATAATATATATATAATTTTTTTACTGAATCCTTACTTTCCAAGAAGAGCATACACATAGCTAAGTCAACTATCAAAGTCTTCTTTCCTGATCATATGTTACGTCCTTGGAGAGAAGTTTTTTTCATTTTGGCTTATAAATATCAGAGCATCCCCGGCATGCATTTCACTGCCGCCGACAGCTGATTGTGTGGTTGAGAGGAAAAAACTATATATATATATATATATATATCTCACTAGCTACTTTTAATATATATATATATAGAATCGGAAGATATGGTGTTTGCCAGCGATGGTGGTGGTTCAGCAGACATGGGTAAATTTGCCGTGCAAGTCGTCAAGAGCCGGTGGTTCATGGTGTTCGGCACTATACTCATCATGGCAGCTGCCGGTGCAACGTACATGTTCGGACTATACTCCGAAGACATCAAAACTTCCCTCGGTTACGACCAAACTACTCTAAACTTGCTCAGTTTCTTCAAGGATCTCGGAGCAAACGTCGGCGTATTGTCGGGACTAATCAACGAGGTCACTCCACCGTGGGTAGTTTTATCAATTGGTGCAGTGCTAAACTTTTTCGGTTACTTCATGATATGGCTAGCCGTAACCAAAAGAACAGCGAAACCACAAGTATGGCTAATGTGTTTGTACATATGCATCGGTGCTAATTCCCAATCGTTCGCGAACACGGGCGCACTCGTCACGTGCGTCAAAAACTTCCCGGAGAGCAGGGGAGCCGTACTCGGTCTTCTCAAGGGATTCGTCGGACTCAGCGGCGCAATCATTACCCAAATTTACCACGCGGTTTACGGTAACGATTCAAAGTCACTGATATTGCTCATCGGTTGGCTTCCTTCCGTGATTTCATTCGCTTTCCTTCGTACGATTCGTATCATGAGAGTTGTCAGTCATCCGAATTCCCACGAACTCAGAGTATTCTACAGATTGCTTTACCTTTCCCTCGGCCTCGCCGGATTTATCATGGTAATGATAATAATCCAAAAACAGTACAATTTTACTCGGATTGAGTACGCTTTTAGCGCTTCTGTTGTTACAATTTTGCTATTTCTCCCCATCGCCGTTGTTGTCAAGGAAGAAATTGACGCCTGGAAACTCAAAAAACAGAGTACTCTCACCCCCAATTTGAAAATTGTTGTACCCAACGAAACGACGCCGTCTGCAACAACTATTTCAAAAGAGCAGGTTAAATTGGAACCGGAACCGGAGGTGGAGCAAATTTCTTGCTGGAGAACGGCGTTCCGGCCACCGGCGAGAGGGGAAGACTACACAATCCTTCAAGCACTTTTCAGTCTGGACATGTTAATTCTTTTTTTCGCTACAATTTGTGGCGTTGGCGGTACTTTGACAGCCATAGATAACCTAGGGCAAATTGGGGGTTCGTTAGGTTACCCAAATAAAAGCATTAGCACATTTGTTTCACTGGTCAGCATATGGAATTATTTGGGAAGAGTTGCCTCCGGTTTCCTCTCCGAACACTATCTGAAAAAGTACAAATTTCCCAGACCTTTAATGCTCACCATGACACTTGCTCTGTCCTGCGTCGGCCATTTACTCATAGCATTCAACGTCAAAAACGGTCTCTACGTCGCTTCTGTGATCATCGGATTTTGCTTCGGCGCGCAATGGCCGTTACTTTTTGCCATAATTTCCGAACTATTTGGTCTGAAATACTACTCAACTCTGTACAATTTTGGTTCGGTAGCTAGTCCAATTGGATCTTATCTTCTCAACGTGAGAGTCGCCGGACATTTGTACGATAAAGAAGCCGAGAAGCAATTGCATGCCTCCGGACGAATTAGGTTACCCGGTGATGACTTGAAGTGCCATGGATCGGAATGTTTTAGACTGTCATTTATCATAATCACTGCCGTGACTGTGTTCGGAACGCTGGTTTCGTTACTATTGGTCGTCAGGACGAGAAAATTTTACCGGAGTGATATCTATAAGAAGTTCCGGGAGGAAGCTAAAGCCGCCGAGACTGAAATGGCAGCTGGTAATAACGGCACCATAATTAGCATTTCTAGTAATAATAATAAGAGTTAAAAAGGTAATTCTTCTTCTTGTAGTCTTGAATTTGATAACAATGCCTACATCAATTTCACTAACTCAAAAGAAGAAAAAAGAAAGATTATACTTCTAATTATTCAATTAGATATTTTTATTTGATTTGTCAAATAAAATATCTAAATTTGAGTCGAGTTGATCTTGTTTGTAATAAATTTTCACTAGCATATACAATACATTTTAATTAGTATTGTGTTCATTGTCAAGGTATAGAAGACCTCCGTTTCATAAGGGGAATATCGATATATTAGAATATAAAAATATATATTGGTCAAATATATATTTACCAATATATATATATATATATAATATAATAATATTTATATATAATATAATTTATCAGTGATTTTTACATTTTTTTTTTCAAAATTTTATAATTTTTTTACGGACTTTTTTAACTGATTTTTATTCGATATCGGTCATATTGGCCCGGAATCCATAGTGTGAACCATGGTTCCTTCTTAGTTTATTTCGACTAATTAGTATATCATTTTCTTATAAAAAAAAATGAAGCTTAATTTATTTTTAGGATAATATCTATTTTGTTGACCATTCAATCGATTTTATTCTTGGTTGACTGAAAAGTCCATAAATGTTGCTGTAGAGGGATCTTTTTTCTTTCTTTCTTTTCTTTTATTATATATATATACACACATGTGTATATAATGCTATAGTATTACAACTTGTAATATATATGTAATTTTTTTATAAAAATTGAAATATTATAATATGTAATATATTTTGAACTCACAATCTCTTCGATCGTAAATAATTGAGTTATGTTTTTTTATTATTATATATATATATATAATTTTATGCATAAATATTAAGTAAAAAAGAGAGGAATTATGTATTATAATTTGTTAATAAAAGTGTAAGGAGTTTGGTTTCACTGTACAAATTTTTAAGTTCAAACTTTGTCTAAAAGAGGATTTAACTATCCATCCGAAAACGAAAAACTAACAATATATTTATATATATATATATATATATATATATATATGTGTGTGTGGATAGTCAAATTTTAGACGGAAATTGGTATTCCCAAGTAGATCTAACTAATTTGACTTTGATCTGGTGACTTTAATGACAAATTATTGGTCCAATTTCCAGAAATCCCTAATTATATTAATACTATTGCTTGAAAAGATGTGCTGGCCTCTCACAATTTAATATTTTCTAAACACAATTACCAAATTGGTTCAAAGAAAATACTTTTTGTACAACTCAAATTAAAAAATTTGTAGTTCAAAAAAAAAAAAAAAAAAAAAGAATAAACAAAAACAAATTTACATATAGAATTAAATATATGTAATAATATATTATTTCATGTTTGTCCGTATTGGTTCAACTTGTCTGACGAGGTTGACGTAATATAAAATTATTATTATTACATTTATAGAAATTGGGCATGTTCCTCAAGTCCAAAGTATCTACAAATATCTAAACATCTTTATGAGATTTGTCTTCTTCTGAATTTTCCACCCGACATGGAGTTTTTTTTTTTTTTTTTTTGGATGAATACCCGACATGGAGTTGTGAACACATCTTTTAGTCATTTTCTTTTCTTTTTCATATTTGAAAGACTAAAAGAAAAACTATTTATTATAATACGTATATATATATATATATATATAAAGCTAAATATTAATTGATGAGATATTGAAAGAATAGATGTGTTAAATCTTGTTGGGATATTAACTCAAGTCCCACATTGGAAAATGAGGTAAGAGTTGTCTAAAATATAAGTGTTTCACCTACTTTTTTTTTTCCTTAAAAGGGAGTATTATATTCATAATACGAGAAATATTATACACGACTACACAAGTAGCCTACTGGCCCGATGGCCTCTATTCCATTGGATGTTTGCTACCAACCATTCCTTGGTCTCTTCAATATCCCAAAAGCGCCGCCTATACTGTTGTGGAACAATCGGTTCCCAGACCGATTTGGACACAATGCAATCCCGCACAGCATGAATTGATGATTCGTATGGCTCCTCACATAATCTGCATTCCGGATTAGCAATGATTTTTCGATCCCATAGGAGCCCGCATGTCTTCGACCGATTATGGGCTAATTTCCACAACAACAAAGAACCTCGTGAAGGGCCTTTGAATTTCCAAATATTATGTCATATCTTGGTATCTTCTTGATGTGTGTCTTGCGTTATCATCGCATAGGTCGACTTTGCGGTAAAAATACCCGCAGAAGAGAGGTTCCACCACAAGTCCTTATCAATACTTCCCATACTATCACGCTGCAGGCCTTGTTCCAAAGTATATTATACCCCACCCGCAGTCCCCTCCAAACAATTGATCCCAGTTTATGACCATCCCCTCCGATAACTTCATCCAGACCCCCATATTTGACTGCCAAAAATTTAGCCCACAATGCATTCGGATTTTTGCACCAACGCCAAGCTAGCTTAGCCAAGCAAAGATGCATTAACCGCTGCTGTCCTCCTAATGCTCAATCCCCCAATCCTCTTTGTGTTTCACCTACTTTATTAATATAAGACTTTTTCACGTCCGAAAACAAAATCTCTTAAATGACCTACACTTATATGTAACATTTTTTTGCTTATCACACGGGTATTCTGGGTGAGCCCGTCACCGAGGAGCGACACCTTAACATTTTTTCATACCTAAACCAAAATTTAAAACATGGATCATTGGTTAAAGGAGATGAACCTCTACCGTTTCACTAGATGCCTCTAGTTCACGTATATGTAACATTCACAATACATAAAGTTACAACATGGCTGCCCAAAGTGAGATTCAACAAAATTTGGGTCTAGGCCCAGGGAATAAGATAGTCCAATTTATCTACCCAGAAATATATGATGGGCTTTTTCTTGTTCTCTTTAAGTGGGACAGTAAATTTTCGACCAAAAAAAAAAAAAAAAGACTAAGTTTTATTTTTCTTAAAATATCCTCTAAAAACACATCATTAAAATAATTTTTTTTTAAAAAAATTAGAATTGAAATAAATGTATCAAATAACACCAAAAAAAAAAAAAAAAAAAACTCATAAAGTCAGAGGTAAATTAGATATATTGATGGAAATATTACAAATTTTAATTTTTTTTAAAAAAAATTTGTTTACCCTAACATTTTTATATATTTAATTTTCTTTATAAATAAAAAAATTATCAAACATATAAACACAATAAAATATAATAATTAATTTGAAAATAAAATTACAATGCAAAATAATTATAATTAATTATAAATAAGTTTGAATTCAAACTCTTACCTAATTTAGGGCCAATAATAGTTCTAATTGATGGTCTATTATAGAAAAAATGTGAAGTCAAAAGATAATTTAGTCCAATCAATATTTATATTTTTTAAAAAGTGTGAAAACTTTCTTTTCATTTTTTTTTTATCACATCGGGAAGAAATTTAATTTTTTAATTATTTTTTATTTATCATGTTAAAAAATCATACCTTATAATTAAGGATTTACAATGTATACTCATTAAATATTTTTATTGAAAAAAAAGCAGTCTCAAAGAAGTGTTAAAGATGGATTTTGAAATTTCTGTAGTGTTATTAAAATAGTTTACCCTATTTTTGTAGGATAATATAATTGTATCCTTTGGGTTAAAATTTTAAATTTAATGGTCAAAATTTTATTTTGTTATTTAAGTATTTAAAATTTTATAGTTTTAAACTATTACCAATAAAACTAATATATCTATTACTTTTAAATTAATATTTTTTTAAAATATATTTGTATTAAATCCACACAATACAAATTTTATTTTTAAATACTTAATATTTGAGAATATTCTTGATTTAAAAAAATATTAAAAGAATTTATGGTTAAGTTACTACAGTCATTATACATTTTATTACAATGTATATTCTAAAATAAAAAGATAATAATTTTTTTTAAAAAAAATAAGTAAGATTATCATGAAAATGTAAATAGTAATATATATTTTTAAAAGCTATATTTATAACAGTTTCTATATGTTTTGTAATTTTTACTCCAATATATAGTAAAATTACTAAAATTTTAAATTGTAAATATTCATGAAAAATAGTAAAATTGTCATAGAAAATAGTAAAAATACAAATGATAATTTATAAAAGTTACTATATTATCTTTATTTTTTACTACCATATTAATTGTTTTTTTTTAAAAAAAAAATGTATAAATGGTAAAATTAAAGTAAAAAATGATAATTCCTTAGTTACCATTTTTACAAATCTTACCATTTTCACAACTTACATTAATAAAAATCTAAGTAACCAAAATCATGATACGATTTGTGAAAAAAAATAAGTAAGATTGGTAAAAAAAATATAAAATATTTTTAGTTTCTTTTTAATTTTTATGTTTATGTTTATTTAAAAATGGCTAAAGTTACTAATATAATCTTATATTAGGCAAATTGGCAAATTTCACCATAACTTATATAATTTTTGTGATTTCATCCTTTTTAAAATTTTTGGATTATTTCATCCCTTATCTTTATAATTTTGGCATTAATAAAATTAAAAAAAAAAGGATGAAAGTTGCCAAAATTATAAAGATAAATGATGAAATAATCCAAAAATTTTAAAAAGGATGAAATCATAAAAATTATATAAGTTAGGATGAAATTTGCCAATTTGCCTACTATATTATTATTTTATTTGATCAAAATTTATTGGTAATTTTCCATAAGGTGTCAAACATAGAAGATGTCACATCTCCTCTTAATTTTTTTTTAAAGTACATCTCATATCTCCTCTTACTTGTTAACCTATTATTGTAGGTTACAAAAAGATACTTATATTTTATTAACCAATTTGATTCGTGGTTGCATGTGATGCAATCTTTTAATAAATTGCAGTAGAGCATCATTGTAATTTAATTAATTTGATGCAATCAAATGACACAATATATAGGGACAAGAACAAAGGGAATTAAGTATGCTAAAATTGAGCTTTACATGTTAATTATTTCATTGAGAAAGACCATCTTACTTTCTTCGATGCTGAATGGCTGCATTTTTACCCAAAAAATTCATGTGTCACCACCAAGGACTTCAATATATATATATATATATATATATATATATATATATATGGGCGATGCTCTATGCAATCTATTAAAATATTACATTATATACAACCACAAATCAAACCAATAAATAAAATAAAGTTGTCTATTAATAACCTACAATAGTAGATTACTAAGGGATATGTGACATATTTTATGCTCGACACATCATGGAATTACCTATTTAATTGATCAAATAAAATAATATAATATAATATTAAAGTAAACTTAAATATAAAAATAGTAAATTTTATAAAAAATGGTAAATTTTATGAAGTTGATAAAGAACTTACCATTTTTTCACAAATCTCACCATTTATTTTAAAAAAAATAAATTGTACTATTTCAAAAAACTAAAACATCTTACTATTTTTTTACTATAAACTTTATGTGATAAACATTTTACCATATTTTTTCACAAATCTTACCATTTTTTTTCCACAAATCTTACTATTGATGAAAAAATAATCAAAACATCTTTCCATTTTTTTTTATAAATTTTACTATTTCAAACACTTAAAACATCTTACCACTTTTTCACAAATACAAATTTTGAAAAAAAAAATTTAATTTTCTAAAATAAAAAATTAAAATTTACTTCAATATGATTGCTATCTAATTTTATCTTCTTTTTTTTTCATTATTTATAATATATATGTTAATTTTAATTTTTTTTAAAAGTATTTTATTTATTAATTAGATGTTGCGTTTAAATTATGAGCAATAAAGACAAGGAGGTAAAGAAATGGATTACTATGAGTTAATTTTTTAAACTAATTCTTAATTCATATGCTTCCAAGAGAGAAAAAAAAAAAAAAAAAAAGTATTTGGATCAATGAGATAGGTTTGACAGCACCTTGATTACTGTGTCCAGCTAACTCATTATATTAACTGATCGCTCACAGGTTTGGTACTCCTGATTGCCGCGGAATTTTATCCAAACCAAAATCTTCACTATAATAAATACATCAGTAATCTAATCGTATCTTCGAAATCTCTTCCAGTTTATCCTTATAAATTTCCTAAAATTATTTTTCCTCCCACAACTGAGAATATACACATATATATACAAATAATATTTTTTATATTATACACAAATTGATGAACAGTTGAATCACACTTTTCTTATTCAGATCAAGCTTTTGTTAGTTTTGATCCAAAGATTACCTGAAACCATGGCTGACCAAAGCTCTGGCGGTGGACTTTGTCGTTTCGTGTGGCAAGTTCTTATGGGACGATGGTTCATGATGTTTGCTTCGTTCTTGATAATGGCTTGTGCTGGTGCCACTTATCTATTTGGTGTTTACTCCAAGGTGATTAAATCTACTCTGGGTTATGATCAAACAACCCTTAATCTTCTGGGTACAAGCAAGGATCTGGGTGCAAACGTTGGAGTTCTTTCCGGACTTATAGCAGAAGTCATGCCCCCATGGTTCGTTCTCTTGATTGGTTCCTCCATGAATTTTGCTGGGTATTTCTTGGTTTGGCTTGCTGTGACGAATAGGATACCCAAACCTGCTGTTTGGCAGATGTGTGTTTACATCTGCATTGGTGCAAATTCACAGAATTTTGCAAACACGGGTTCACTTGTTACCTGTGTTAAGAACTTCCCTGAAGGTCGAGGTATGATGCTGGGTTTGATGAAAGGGTATGTGGGACTTAGCGGTGCTTTTTTCACACAACTTTACCTTTCCATCTATGGAAACGATGCCAAATCTATGATTCTTCTCATCGGTTGGCTTCCGGCTGTGATTTCCTTGATTTTCATTTTTAATATCAGACCTTTGAAAATTTCTAGACATCCGCACGAAGTGAAAGTCATGTATGAATATCTAATCATATCAGTTGTATTGGCATTGACTCTAATGGGATTGACAATTGCTCAGAAATTTATCAACTTCTCTCACCAGGCACATGTTGCAGGTGCGACTGTTGTTTGTGTTTTGCTTTTTCTACCGTTGTTCATTGCGTTCAGAGAAGAACGAATCACATGGAATTTGAAAAAGAAAGAGGCGAAAAGTATGCCGGAAAAATTGGTGGTTGAGGAACCTTCGCCACCACCGCCAGCGGCGGCGCCGGCCCAAATTGATGGAGAAATTGAAATTCTCCCATCATCTCTAGATTCTTCAAAAGTGAATGCAGAGGAAACCAAAACAGGATGCTTTACAAACATTTGTAAGAAACCAAAGAGGGGTGAAGATTACGGCATACTACAGGCGTTATTAAGTACAGATTTCTTACTGATTTTTGTAGTCACATTCTGTGGATTAGGTTGTAGTCTAACAGCCATAGACAATTTAGGTCAAATTGGGGAATCCTTAGGCTATCCAACACACACAGTAAGTGTATTCGTTTCATTAGTGAGTGTGTGGAACTACTTCGGCAGAGTGGGTTCCGGTTTCATCTCTGAAACCATCGTTACAAAATGGAAAATCCCAAGGCCAATAATGATGACAATATCTCAAGTCCTTCCGGCCATAGCCGATCTGATAATTGCAATTCCGTTCAACGGTTCTGTCTACTTAGCCTCGCTGTTGATCGGTTTCTCCCATGGCATCCAACTGACGATGCTGTTCGTCGTAATCTCTGAGCTTTTCGGATTGAAGTATTACTCGACCTTGTTCAATTGCGGTCAGCTGGTTAGCCCAATCGGATCATACATTCTCAATGTTCAGATCGTCGGCAGGCTTTACGATAGAGAAGCTATGAAGCAGCTTTCGAGAAAAGGGATGACGAGATCCATGGTGCGTGAATTAACCTGCATTGGCAGTCAATGTTACAGACTGTCTTTCATAATTTTAGCTGTTGTGAACCTTTTTGGAGGTGTTGTTTCACTGATTTTGGTGATGAGAACTCGTATGTATTATAAGACTGACATATATAAGAAGTTTAGAGATGAGATGGAAGCCATTGAAATGGAGAAAGCAAAGGAAAATGCTTAAATAAATATTTTTTTAATCTTTTCTTGATGATTCACATAGCTATTATTCACCCCCAAATATATTAAATAAAAATATGGCAGGATATTGTGAATTGTATTAAAGGTTAAATTTTGATAGGGTTTTAGAATTATGCTATTGTCATTAAATCGATCAATATTAATATCAAAGAAAATAGAAAATAATAAAAGATGATTTTTAGATTGAGAAATTGTTAAAAAAATAAACAAATAAGAAAAACGTAGGTATAATTTAAAATTTCAATTGTAAAGGCTCGATACCAATCTGAATTAGTTGAAGTTATAATGGCTCCGAAAACCGGAAATAATGTATTTTTTTGTATAATTTGTAATATCAGAGAAAACAAAGGACACAGTTTAAATAATAATGTAATAGTTAAAGGACTGTATTTGCAAAAGTCCTGTCAACTTCTCACAATTCTTGTATGAGTTTTTCCATTTCACTTGTGCATCTAACGATGGTGTGTTTTTCACTTTTTCTCACTGATACGGTCGCTCTGTAAAATTGGGCTGCAAAAAATTCAAAATTAAAATTGAAAAAAATTTGATGAAAAATGGCTCCATTGTCCAAAGGTAAAGAGAAGGTTATCGATGGCTACGGTTCGGAATCGGCGGGGAAGAGGAAGCGCAACAACGCCGGTGATGATGCTACCAGAAAACGGAACCGTAGCGTTCTTCAGTTCTTCGAGGATGCTGCCGATGTTGGTGACGATGACTGTAGTGATGACTCTTTGTTCGGCGAGGGTATGAATTTTGTTTTTCTTTCTCTGTTAATGGGGTTTTTTCGGCCTACATTTTCGCATGGAGGGTTTTATTTATTTATTTACTCTTTGGAAATGTTGGAGAAATAAGGGTATTTTTTTTGGGTAAGGTGGAATTTTGGTGGTTTTGTTTTGGTTCCTGGTATTGCATGCGGGGTTCTGCATTTTTAGTCAGTAGTGTTGGGGTTTGGATTTATTCTGTAAATATGCGATATTTAACCTTGAAACTTCACGGCAATTTGGTTCTGTCTACTCCGTGCTTCATCTATATTCCCATTCTCTTGTGTTATTTTACCAAAAATAAACGGGTCAAGGTATGGACACACCAATAATGTATGCGTGGGAATGGGACTGTGGGAGGTTTATTTTGTATGATCCTTGGCGTGATGCTTTTTCCCTTGGTAATTTTTTGATAGGTTTTGGTCTATTTAGATTGCATCCTTGATCTCGTCATTTGGGATGTTTATGGGGCATGCTAATGCTATCTTTTTTTTCTCCCTGTCTTCTTCTTGTGTCTGGTGGATTATTTTTGTTAGATGGCTCGAATTTTTTCTGGCCATTTTGCAAATTACAGAGCATTGCAAGCATACTCCACATTTGGTTTCTGTCAGTTCATTAATTGTCTTCTTCTTCATTTGGCTGAATGGTTCTCAATTGCTTCCTTTTCTTCCATTAACATATCTATTTATTCACGGTGGATGTACCTTTGATTGCTAATATACATTGTCTGCTGCTATGTGCTTGTACTTGTTATTCTAATTGCTCCACTTTGCAATGCAGATTTTTTGGAAGATGATTTTGGTGATGTCATGGGTAGTGCTAGTGGTAGCAAAGTGCCTACACAACCTGTAAATGCCCCCAACCTTCATCATGTTCCCAAGGAGGAGCATATTACTGAGGAAGAATTTGATAAAATGTTAGAAGAGCGTTATAAACCTGGCTCTAGTTTTGTTACATATGCAGAAGATACTTATGAGAGCAAAAGACCAATGGAAACAAGCACATTCTTACCTTCTACTAAGGATCCGGTTATCTGGAAAGTCAAATGCATGGTAATGATGAATGCCATTTTTATTTTTATGTTCAAAAGTGGCATGTTGTGCATTGTCGCATTTTAGATTGTTTTAGTGGCTGATTTTGTGCTTGAGAAATATACAGGTTGGACGCGAGAGAAATTCTGCCTTCTGCCTCATGCAGAAATATGTGGACCTGAAAGACCAGGGAACTCAGCTGCAGATAATCTCTGTTTTTGCTATTGATCATGTTAAAGGTTTCATCTATATTGAAGCTGAAAAGCAATCTGAAATTTATGAGGTGGCCTTCTATTTTCTTCTCAATTACTCCCGCTGCCCTTTTCCGTATGGTTTCTTACTATGTTGAGATGTTCCAAGCTTGGACAATTATGAAAGATATACTCATAATATTCTATAAACTTTATATCTCTCTTCTTATTACTTATAATCTTGAGACTTCACATTTATTCTTCAAAGGCTCACATAGCCACAGGTATTGATACTCTAGCTCTAGTTATTCTAAACTCAAGCAATAATACTGTTCCAAGTAGGAACTGCTTTTTATTTTAAATTTTATTTTATCTTTTTTTCCTGAGGTTCTCTATCTCCTTGAGGAGAAGTTGTAGTTGAGTTGAACTGCTTTTACCAGTCCTAGTACATTCTGAAGGTACTTAGAAAACATTTTTATTGACTTTATATGCAGGCATGTAATGGCCTCTGTAGTATATATTCAAGTCGAGTGACAACCGTGCCAAAAGATGAAATTTCACATTTGTTTTCTGCTCGAAGGAAAGGAAATGGGATTTCTGAGGGCATGTGGACCCGTGTGAAAAGTGGAACATACAAAGGTGACCTGGCACAGGTATTTTTTGTTGACTTGTATATTCTTTTGCCTCTCGTTTTCTGGCCTGTATGGTTGTTCCTTTTTAACCATCGAACTGCAATCACATAGGTTGCTGCTGTAAATGAGACACGGAAGAAAGTAACAGTCAAGCTGATTCCAAGAATTGATTTACAAGCTATGGCTGAAAAATTTGTAATAAATTTTACTGCTTTCATATATGCCTTTTACTCAGATTTCTCTGTCTCTCAATCTCTCTCATAATATATATATAGGACTTAGGAATTTCATTGACAAGTGATCAACTGTTTGCATGCTTTATCTAAATTCTGATCTCATAACTCTATGAGAGTGAATTTTGTTGATTTCAACAAAATCTTTACATAGTAGTTATTTTATCATATCAAATGTCTTTACCAATTGAGATAAGGTACTGTAACCTTATTTATCAACTTACATAACCCAAAATAAATAAAAATTCTTTTGCTACCAACCTTGTTGCTATAAAAATTAAAATGCCAGTATTGGTTATTATTTATAGCACAAGTTTTAATCGGAGCTTGAAGGGGCACTACATATTTTCTGATATATACATGCCACTTTTCACCATCACAGTACTAGTTTCAAATCAACTTTTCTCTTCTGCAACCTTATTTTTTCTTCCCTGAAATCAACTACTACACAATTTTCTTACAGTATCATAAGATTTTATTCAACATGTTTTCTTGGTACTTTCATGCTTGAAGTTTAGCTGTAGGAGATCAAATCACTTCTGGTGCTTACTTTCTTTCATTTTGAGACTAGAGCAACTATGTTTGCAGTTTCCAAGGGCTTATGTCTTCAGCTTCACTTAGTTCTCTGAGCACTCAAAATAATAAGAAGGAAGAGGAAGAATGCTTGTCTATTTAGGAGTCCTTGGTCATTTTGGTGGCATATCTCTGTATTAATATAGTTGATTCTTTTCTATTATTCGTGAAGGAAATTGTGTAGAAGTTTTATTGCATGTTCATAACCTGTTGATTACTTCTTCGTGCCCATTCCGAATGCTTTTCTGATCCGCTCCAAGGCCCTTGGAAATCTCACTGCCCTTAGGATGGGCAGTTTCTAAATATTTTGGCTATCAATGGAAAATGTTGTGATCTCACTCTTTTGCTGCAATATGTATCTACAAATCTTTAACTCCATGTATTTACTTGTTTATTCTTTTGTATGTAGGGCAGAGGAATTACACCTCAAAAGACTGCCATACCAGCTCCAAGACTCATAAGCGCTAGTGAACTTGAGTAATTTCCAAAACTCTCTCTCAAATTTCTTTTTCTGGGTTCCTTCAAGAATAAGATTTTTTGTATTCTCTAATTTTTCCCATGTTCAACCTCCAAAGGGAGTTCCGGCCTTTGATTCAATATCGACGTGACCGTGATACTAACAAGATCTTTGAGATTCTTGATGGGATGATGCTGAAGGATGGTTATTTGTACAAGAAAGTGTCTATGGATTCTTTAAACTGTTGGGGTGTGAAACCCACTGAAGACGAGCTTCTTAAGTTTGAACCTTCTAAGAATGATGTATCCAATGATCTCGAGTTTCTATCCCAGCTATACGGTGAAAAAAAGAAAAAGCGCCATGTAGTTAGTGGCAAAGGCAGCTGCAAAGGAGATGGTTCTTCAAGCTTTGGCTTGGAAAATAAATTTGAAGTTCATGATCTAGTGTTTTTTGGGTAATTCACTCATGTCATTATTTCCTATTTTAAGTGTGCGATTGTTTCTGCCTTTATATTTTAATGCAACCAATATCAATGACCTGTAACTTGTGTTTTTTGTGATTTCAGTCGCAAGGATTTTGGTGTTATCATTGGTACAGAAAAAGATGATAGTTTCAAGGTATGTCCCTTATTTCATCTTTAAGTGGTTACTACCTGCTCATATCTGTTTATGTGCTGTGCCCAGGTCATGAAGGAGGGGTCGGAAGGACCAATCACAGTGAATGTTCAAGCACGTGAGTTGAAGATTGCTGAATTTGATAAGAAACTGTTTACTGCATTGGACCAGCAGTTAAAGAACATATCAGTGAATGACACTATTAGGGTTTTGGATGGTCCACTGAAGGTTAACAAGAAACTTTACAGCATGCTTTGGTAGTTTATTTATTTACTTTTTGCTCTTTTATGTGGTATTTATTAGAAATTGTAACTTTGTAGGATAAACAAGGAGTTGTTAAGAAAATTTACAGAGGGATTATCTTCTTGTACAATGAAGTTGAAGAAGCAAATAATGGTTACATATGCACCAAAGCACGATTTTGTGAAAAAGTTGAACCTGCTGGTGGAGTATGTTCAGAGAAGGTTTGTATCTCTTCTTGTGACTGGAAACTTGGCTCTGTTTTTACCCTGACATTGAATGGGTGAAAACTTGAGATATTGATATTTTACATTTTGACAATCATGTTATATATACATGTTTTATTCCTTGCTATGTATGTGTGAGTACACCACACACATGTATCACATTGTAGTGTTATGGTGTTGAATACTACCTTAACAACTGTACCACCTACTGGAGATCTTTCATTTAACACAATGCATAATTGTTTGCAAGACAATATTGTTGTCCATGACCCTTTTCCTTAGTCCTCTATGGAATGTGCATCTTGGATGATGCATGCTCAAATATTTATCAATCATATTGTATTTATAGCTCTATAAGGCAGTTAAAGAATGTTTTATTATATATTTGATGTGAATGCTTGTAGAAATAGATTGTGATTGTGATTCTTATTGTTGTTGTCAAATTCAAATTTGATGAACTTTAATGTGCTTCCTCTTCCTTATGAAACCCTTTTGTCAACACATTAGGATATTTCCCTCATTGTTCTTGAGCGTGTTTAGTGCATTTTAAGCTCTTTATTCAGTGCCTCAAATTTTTGTAGAGACTTGACTGACATATTTGGAACCAGTTATTTTTAGCTCCTTCCTTATAGGAGTAAAAGGGGAAGAGCATGAAGTAGGAAAATAAAATTGGCATATTGTTCCACATTCGCTAGGAATATTTTGTCATCCATCTTTTGTCTTTCTATTCAGACTGGTGAACCAGGGTCCTCAGGGTTTGGGGGTCTTTCCTCTTCCCCCAAATCTCCTCTATCACCAGAGCAATCTCAGCAAGAAAAGGGTGATAGCTTCAAGTGTATGTTATGAAACTTCTACCTCCTATTGGTATTTCTTTTTGCTTATAGTTACCCCATCTCATTCTTGCTGACTATGTTTTCATGTCCAGTTAATAGGGATGATAATGCAATATTTTCCATTGGTCAATCATTAAGGATTCGGGTGGGCCCTTTGAAGGGGTATATTTGTCGTGTATTGGCTGTCCGGAGATCTGATGTCACTGTAAAGCTTGACTCTCAGCATAAGATTCTAACAGGTTGATAAATGAATTTTTTTTTTTGGTCATTTACAATACTGTACCTCTTTTTTCTTTTTTAAAAATTGTTTTAACCTTTTCTTTCTTTTATGATTTTTCAGTGAAGTGTGAACATCTGTCTGAGGTTCGTGGTAAAAGTGCTGGTTTTTCTGCAGGGTACTAATATAAAGAGAGTAAATTTGGTTCATTATTTGTTGTAAGTTTGAGGGTGATCAATTAATTCTTTTATTTTACTACAGGCTGGAAACTGATCCTGTGAAATCGTTTGATTTGCTTGGAGCACAAGATGGCTCTAGAGGTTGGTATTGCTGCTCGCTCAACTTGTATTTTTGAAATCTATATTTTTAAGCAACCGGTTCCAATCCGCCCAGAAAGAAGGAAAAAGATTCATTGTAGCATTTTAAATTTTTTAATGGTCGGTGTTTTGGTTTTTGTCTAGTTTTTCCCCATTTGTGATGTCCACAATTTGAAGATTGGCCTTTTTTTGTTTGTTTTTCCTGCTACACCAATTTCCAATATTTTCGCTTCTTTCCATTTTTTGCCTATCGAAATAACCACCTCTTGTTTTTTGACATATATCCTCAATTTGAAGATTGGGGGGCGGCAGCTACAGCCACTGCAACTGAAGGTGAAGGTGAAGGTTGGAATTCAGGAGGATTTTCAACAGAAAGGTCATTCATTTTTTAACTTAATTTGGGCTCTCTTATCTTTTTGAGAATGGTTGGTTGCTCCTGTGAATACTTTTCACATTTTCTAAAATATGGGGATTGTACTGTACCTTGAGGACAGTACTTGTAAATTTGGTATTGACGTCACAAACTTGTTGAATGATTCTCATCTTAAGCTTGTTCTATATGTACCTGCAACCGGTTCACTTAATTGTAAAAGGGTCAAAACTGGATTTTTAGTTTTTTTTTATTTTTTTTTTTTTGAAAAATCTAAATTATCAAATGAATAATTGCACAAGTTAATTGTCTATGTCTGATTTGACATAGGAGTGTATTTGACCAATCTCTTTTTACTGCCTTATTGTAAATGAATTCTTAGAATTTTTAAAAGTGATGCCTGTGGTTAAAATTTATCCTGTGAGTTGTATTATTTTAGAAAATTGAACCTGCATTTTCGAGGCAAAACAGGAAAGAAAATTTCAAATCCCTTCCTTTTGTGCTGATTATCAATGTAGTCATGTGTGTCAACTCTTCAGTGGACATTACAAGTTGGGTACACTATTGAAGGAATGACATTTTATCAATTTTCGATGTGTGATTTTAATATGTTGTCTGTAGCTTTTCTCAGAACTAAATTGGCATCTGTTCAGTTGATCTTTTCTATAAAAGCCTTTTGTTTTCTTCTTTTTCTTAAATTAGTTATTTGTGAAACTTATTTGTTCACAAGTCTTTTAAGTATGACTAATGTATGTCTTGGTTATAAATTTCTATTATGTTCATTGCCTGCTGATAAAACTTTCTTGTCTTAATTATCACTGTATTCCTGATTTTATTATTCTTTTTTTTTTGGTTGCACATTGCAGGAGTTCTTGGCCTGCTTTTCCTGCCTCAAACTCTTTGGTTAGTTATTGCGTTCCTCCATTTCCCTCCTTTCCTCCCTTGTAATGTGACTATTTGATAAATTTCATCTGTGACAGCTTCAGAAGGAATCTGCTTCTTCAGTCCCCCCTAAATCTGTTGATGAAGTTGTCAATAAAGGTACGGCTGAAGTGATGTCTAAAAATAAGACCATAGAAGAGAATAAACAAAATACTATGAGAAGTTTTATTTGCAAAATAATTGAAGCTATGTGACTTCCTGGCTTTTTTTTGAGATTTAAAATCACCTTAGAGTGAGAATTTTTTAATTTCACGAGTCTTATCCTGCCAGTTTATGCATGTCCGGTGGGGTTCTCTTTCACAGTATTTGGAGTTTTAAATTATCTTGGGGGTGTGATACTAATAGCCTGCTAGAGCTTTCCCCTGCATGTCTCCTCTTTTTGGACTTTCATAAAAGATTCTTTTCGTATTTAAAATTGGATAGGAACTGATTCCTGACAAAGTAGCTATATATCTTGCCCAATATTGATGAGGATTTACTTTCTTGCTAGCATTGGTTAAACATTAAATTGAAAAAAGAAAATGCTAAGACTTGGTCTATCAGCTGAAGTAAGCAATTTCTTCTTTATATACTACTTGAAGTTCAATTGCCTTTCAGGGTTTACTTACCTCTAAAATGTGATATCATTTCTTTTCAGGTGATTCTTCTTGGGAGGTAAATGCAACTCCAAGTCTTGGTTCCTCATGGGGTGCATCTAGAGCAGCTCATGAAACTGTTGCTGGCACTGAACAAGTTGCTGGTTGGGGTAGTCAGAAGAAAGCTGCTTCTAGTACAGGCTTTGGAGATGGTGCTTCTGACAGCTGGGGCAAAGCAGTAGAATCTCGTTGTCAGACAACTGGAGAGGGGATCAAAGATGATTCTAATGGGAACAAGTCTTCCTGGAATCATACGGGAGTTTCTGCAGAGAAGCAAAACTTAGGATGGGGTAATGCAGGGAAAAGTTCAGATCAACCAGAAGGCAGTACCTGGAATAAATCCAAAACTGTTGATGAAGTTCAGACAAATGGCTGGGGCAGTAAAAACAATGATGAAGGTAGTAAAGGAGGTTGGGGGGAGAATGCATCAACCTGGAAAAACCCTGCAGAGAAAGCCGAAAAAGGTTCTTCAGGTGTGGGTGGTTCTTCAGCTTCATTGGATGGAGGAAGCGGGGGTTGGAACAAAACTACAGAAGTCTCACATGGTGGGTCTTCTTGGAATAGGCAAGATAAGGAAAGCTCATGGAGCAAACCAAGTGGTGAATCCTCCTGGAGCAAACAGAATGTAGGTGGTGGTGGTGGATCCTCTTGGAGCAAACCAGATGGTGGATCTTCTTGGAGCAAGCAGGATGGAGGGTCATCCTCTTGGAGCAAGCAGGATGGAGGGTCTTCCTCTTGGAGCAAGCAGGATGGAGGGTCATCCTCTTGGAGCAAGCAGGATGGAGGGTCATCCTCTTGGAGCAAGCAGGATGGAGGGTCATCCTCTTGGAGCAAGCAGGATGGAGGGTCATCCTCTTGGAGCAAGCAGGATGGAGGGTCTTCTTGGAACAAAGGGGATGGTGGAGCCTCTTGGAGTAACCCAGGTGGGGCAGGAAATAATGACACAAATCAGCAAGGGAGCTGGGGGAGGGCAAAAACATTTGATGGCGGTCGTGGTTCTGGTGGAAGAAGAGGAAGAGGTGGTGGTCGAGGAGGAAGAGATCATTTTGGTAGAGGAAGGTCTTTTGATCAGGGCCAGAGTACCAATTGGAGAAAAGGAGATCAAGAGTATCATGGATCAGGGGAAAGGATGTATGAAGGGAACAAGTCTAGTTGGAGTAGTGGTCAAGTAGGTGGTTTGGGAAACAAGGAGGATATTTCTCAGGATAAAGCAGGTACATCTGGGGAGGATAGTGCGTGTAAATGGAATAAAGGATGGGGTGCGAACAAGAGCCCAAATGAAGAAGGTTCTAAATGGGGTGCTAACAAGTCTAGTTGGAACAGTGGTGGAGCCGGTGGTTGGGGAAATAAAGAGGATATTGCTAAGGATAAAGCAGATGATCAAACTCGTGGCTGGGGAAAAGGATCAAGTGGCTATGGGGAGGAAAAGTCTGACTGGGGCAACACATCTGCCAATTGGCAAAGCTCTAAAAGTAATCAATCCAACGTGCTGACAAGTTGGAACAAAAGTTCTACTACCTATGATGAAGCCACTAAACAAGATAATGGGGCTGGTGGTTGGGAGAAAAAGGAAACTCCTGTTGAAGGTAACAAGTCTCCTTGGGGATCAAGCACTAGTTCCTTAAATGAAAACAAGTTTTCTGCTGGGGGAAACAAAAGCAATTGGGGCACTCCAAAAGCTTGTCTTGATGAAGATACTGGAGATGCAGGTAATGCTGGTGGTGGCTGGAGCAATAAGAAATCATCTGAGGAAGGTTCATCCTCTGGCTGGGGTCAGAGTAAGTGGGGTGTAGCAAATAATGCTGGTGGAAATCAAGGCTCCTGGGGAAGCAAAAGCAACTGGAGCTCAGAGAATACCTATAGTGGAAGTGAAGAGAAAACTGACCCTTTTGGTGACAAGGGAAGAGGTGGAGGGTGGAGAGGAGGCCGGGGAGGAAGGTGGGGATCAGATGGAGGTAGGTTTGGAGGCAGAGGCAGTTCAGACCGTGGTGGATTCAGAGGAAGAGGTGGTTCTGATGGTGGTGGTTTTCGAGGTAGAGGTAGATCAGATGGAGGAGGTTTTGGAGGTAGAGACAGATCAGATGGAGGAGGTTTTGGAGGTAGGGGTGGATCAGATAGTGGGGGCTTTCGTGGTAGAGGTGGATTTGGAGGGAGAGGTCGTGGAAGGAGGGATGACTGGAACAATAAAAATGAGTCTGGTGAGAATAGGTCAAATAGCTGGAACATGTCAAATAAGGATACATCCTGGTCAAGTGGTGATGGTGGAGGGACCTGGAGTGGAAGTTCTGGCTGGAAATCTGAGAGGGCTGCTGGAGGTGGTGATAGAGCTCAAGCAGGTGGTTGGAACAATAATGGCGGAAGTGATTCTAAAGCCAGTGGTTCTACTAATGAAGGTGGTAGCTGGAAAACTTCAAATTCTATTGGGACTACACCATCTGCATGGAATCAATCATCTGCTTCTCAAGGTGAAGTTGCAGGGAAAGAAACAAGCAGTTCTTGGGGCAAGCCAAACAGTGAAAACATGAAAGGCAGCTCCTGGGGTCAGCCAAGCAGCGATGGCAGCAAAAGTGGCTCCTGGGGTCAGCAATGCAATGAAAGCATCAAAGGTTCATTGGATCAGCCAAGTGGTAGCAGTGGAAGAAATAGCTCTTGGGGCCAGCCAAGTGATGAAAGAAACAAAGGAAGTTCTTGGGGTCAGCCAAGCGGTGATGGTGGCAAAGGTGGCTCCTGGGGTCAGCCAAGCAGTGAAAACAGCAAAGGCAGTTCTTGGGATCAGCAAATTGGTGGTGGCAGTGGAAAAAGTAGTCCTTGGGGTCAGCCAAGTGATGAAAGCAGCAAAGGTAGTGGTTGGGGTGAGCCAAGCAGTGGTTCTGGCAGAGGTAGCTCTTGGAACCAACCAAGTGAAGGGAGTGGCAAAGGTGGTTGGTGATAGCTCTTTTGGAGGTAATTGCAAGTACCCTGAGATGATACTTAGTTCCTTATATTCAGTTTGCAGGTCATATTGGTTCTATCATTATGTGCTAAAAGTAAAAGAAGGTGGGGATCTTTTGCTGTAGTTTGAAAATGTAAGTATTCTTGTTTACTTTAAATAGAGAGCTGTTATGTTGCCTACTTCAATTTTGAAAGATATCAACAATGTTTTCCTTTCATTTCTTTTTAGATATATCTGACTATTGATGATGCCTATGATTTTTATTACTTTATCATCACCATTAGTCATTCCCAACTATAGAAGTCATGCTCTAGAGGTCATATGTGAATATCAGACCTACACATCCAAGTTCTAAATTGAATGACTTATTATTCTGTTTTTACTATTAACAGGTTCGGATGATAAAGAAGCTAATTTGTTTGACTGGGAACGTGGCTGATCATTGTATATGTGCCTAAATGGAAGTGAAGCTTTGTTCAAAGCTCCATCATTTTGTGTAGGAAATCACAATGCTTTCTACTTAGGACAACAACTTATATGTTTTAGATATTAGCTATGCTGTGGTTTATGTTGATTGATGAAGTTGGTAACAAATATATAAAATATATATATATATACATTTATATTTTTGGATTTTGACATTTTCTATTCTTAGTCTTTCTGAAGTCTGCTAAAGCTATTTTATGAATGCAGTCGTCTTTAGATTCTTGCTGGGCTATAGTTCCTCTCTGCTTTTGAAGGGTGGGTGAGTGGTGGTAATTTGATTGATTGAAATTCAGGTCTATCTTGTTAATTAGTTGTAAGAGGTCTTGCAGCGAATAATATGATATCTTCTTTGATTGACCTTCAAGTCCCCTTTTATTAGTAGTGTATCAGGGGATCCTTCCAACCCAACTTAACTTATCTGTTGAATCAAAACTGTTAGTCGTTTTCTTCTTCTTCATTTTTTCTTTTCCCCCTTCTTTAAATAATCATTTTGAAAAGAGTTTCCATATTGGAATGATTCCTCCGCTAAACCCTATTATTTTCGTTGATTTACATGTTACATGACCATATTGAATACACTCCATGCATCTGTTCCCATTACATTATGTATATCAAAATCTGTCCCACCTCATCATACTCGCTTTTATATATATATTTCTCTTTCCATTAATTTACAATTATTATTATAAATAGTATGGCTTGAGTAGAAAATACAATAATTAATACAATGGTAACACTTGACAAGGGGATAAGCTGATATCCATTTCCACCCTCTTAAAAAGTGCTGCAAAACTATGGCAGTGTTTCTAATAAAAGCTTCTCCAGAGAAATCAAGTAAGTCAATTTTTTTTTTTGCCCCGCAAGGGGTGGCCAAGTTGGTGTAGTGGGTTGCTTGGGACCTCAAGGTCCCGGGTTCGAATCCTGTCAAATCTCTTTTTTTTTCTGTCCAAGTTTTTCTTAGTGTAGTTTATTTGGTTGGCGTAGTTTGTAGGCTACTGCACTAGCCCGGAGGTTTATCCAGAGCGCACTTGAAAAAAAAAAAAAAAAAAAAAAAAAAAAAGTAAGTCAATTTTTATTTTTTTTTATTATTATTAAAAAGAAAAAGACACTGCAATAAGAGAAATGATTTCTGTTTTATTAATACTCGCCCCCCACACCCAACCACACCCAACCCCCCTCCCCCCCCCAAAAAAAAAAAAAAAAAAAAAATATATATATATTAATTATTCTTATTTTAAAAAAATTATTTATTAATTCATTCCATCTTTTAAAAATTGATTTTATTTTTCTCCACGGGTGCATGAATAATAGAGATAAAATAAAGTGAAAGTGGGAGAATATATATAAAGCATTATCCAATATTTTGAGTAATCAATATGGTTAATATTTGGCCATATAGACATGTATATAAGTATGAAAATTAAAAGAGTGGAAAAAAGAAATGAAAAGAAAATATACATATATATTATGAATATTGTATGTCAATTACCTTCATTATCTCCATACCTAAATTATCTCAATTACCTTCACTATCTCCATACCTAAATTATCTCAATTACCTTCACTATCTTCATACCTAAATTATCTCAATTACTTTCACTATCTTCTACCTAATTACTTTCACTATTTTTATACCTAATTACTTTCACTATCTTCATACCTAATTACTTTCACTATCTTCATACCTAATTCCTTTCACTATCTTCATCCATATTGTTATTATTTACATTATTTATTTTATCTCTACTACTTTTCATCCCTATAAATAGAGGTGAAAATGTGGAGTTTTGAACACACAAGAATATATATGAAATATACAAGAAAGCTTCTCTCAAGAAAGCTTATCTTCCCTTTGATCTCAATCTTACATTTTGTGCTATATTTCTTTTAGTTGTGTTCTATATTTCTTTTAGTAACAATTTAGTAACAATAGTTTTATAACACGTTATCAACACGATGCTCTAACCAACCGAGACTAGAAGCTCTACTACGAGTAAAGTGTTTTTGAAGTTTTATTTGAAGCATAATCAGTACGTTATTTACTATTATGGCAAATCTCACTAAGCTTGACTTTGTGGCTCTTGATGTTACGGGAAAAAATTATTTATCATGGATATTAGATGCCGAGATGCATCTTTGCTGCAATGGGTCTAGGAGACACCATTGTACAAAATAATGTCACAACGACAAGATCGTGCCAAAGCTTATGATTTTCCTTAGTATCATCTTCATGAGGATTTGAAAAATGAGTATCTTATACCGTGAAAAATCCCCTTATTTTGTGGGGAAATTTGAAAGATAGATTCGACCACGAAGATGGTCGCTTCTCCTAAAGCACGGTATGATGGGTTGCACTTGAGGTTGCAAGATTTCAAATCCGGTAAGTACCTATAATTCTGCGATGTTTAAAATTGTTTCACAATTGAAATTATGTGGAGTTGATATAACCGATGATGATATGTTGGGAAAACATTCTCTACTTTCCATGCCACTAATATTATCTTGGCAACAATATCGTGGAAAAAGGCTTCAAGAAATATGAGTTAATTTCTTGTCTTCTTGTTCGGAACAAAATAATGAATTATTGATGAAAAATCATGAAACTAGACCAACAGGCTCTACTCCATTCCCCAGGAAGTGAATGCTATTAGAAAACATGATCCCGGAAGAGATCATGGTCGTGGCCGTGGTCGTGGTCGTTTTCCGTGGTCGTGGTCGTACATATAATCATGGACAAACTCGTGATAAATTTGGCCCTTATACTCGTAATTCGGTGCAAAAATGATGACCACCGAAATGGACAAAAAATAATGAGAAAAGAAATATTGTTCCGAAAAAATATGAAGATAAATGTTATCGATGTGGTATGAAAGGTCATTGGTCCCGTGTTTGTCATACGGCAAAACATCTTGTTGATTTATATCAAGCATCTATTGACAAGAAAGGCAAAAATGTCGAAGTAAATTTTACTTCTCAAAATTCAACGTATGGAAGAAATAATGATGATGATGATGATGATCTTGAAAATATTGGCGTGGCTCACCTGGATGTAGCCGACTTTTTGAACATCCGAGAAGGAAAAATTGATCATTTAATCGGGGATGGAAGTGTTCAAAAAAATTAGAATATAATATGATATGTAATATGTTATTTTTTATTTAATATTTTAATGTAATATATTTCATCTTTTTTAGAATTTTTAATTTTTTATTTTTATTATCTTATATTTTACGGTTTCTATTTATAAATATTTTGTTATTTTTATTATTATTAATGAGTTTATTATTAACTCACTGCTGAAGTTTGTGAGATTATTTGCTTAATTCACAACCGAAGTTTGTGAGATTATTTGTTAAATCACAACTAGAAGTTTGTGAGATTATTTACATTGAATATTCTTAATCCCTCACAACGAAGTTTGTGAGATTACCAAATGGCTATAGTCCCCTTTTATGGGTTAAATGATGACATTGAAAGTGTGTGTCTAATTGACAGTGGGACCGCACACCATACTGAAATACGAAATATTTTTCTCATTTGAATGTGGGAGAAACAAGTGTTACCACAATAAATGGTAGTGTAAAACTTATTGAAGGCTCAGGAAGAGCTAATATAATATTACCGGGAGGAACTATGATTGCTATTGATAAAGCACTATTTTCCTCGAAGTCTCGAAGAAATCTATTGAGTTTTAAGGATATCCGACATAATGGATATCATATTGAGACTATGGAAGATAACGGTCATGAATATTTGGCTATTACGAAAATGACCTCCCAGGTAATAAACATTTGTTGGAAAAGCTACCATCTTTATCCTCCGGCCTATATTATGCTAAAATTAATAACATTGAGGCGCATCATTTAGTAAACCGGAGTTTACTAATCCCGGTTACTTTTAAAATTTGGCATGATCGTTTGGGTCACCGGGATCAATTATGATGCGAAAAATTATCGAGACAACGCACGGTCATCCTTTGAAAAATCAAAGGGTTTTGACGCCGATAAACTTTCTTGTCTTGCATGTTCTAAAGGGAAATTGATTATAAGGCCATCACCATTAAAAGTAGGAGTTGAAAGTCCTACATTTCTAGAACGGATTCATGGAGATATATGTGGACGGATTAGTCCACCTTGTGGCGATTTCGATATTTTATGGTTTTGATTGATCATCGACCCATGGTCACATGTTTGTTTATTATCTACACGCAACCTGGCGTTTGAGATTACTTGCCCAAATAATTCGCTGGAGGCGCAATTTCGATTATCCTATTAAACGAATCCGTCTAGATAATCTTTGGTGAATTTTCTTCGCATGCATTTGATTCTTATTGCATGTCGATTGGCATAATTGTGGAACATCCTGTAGCTCATGTTCACACACAGAATGGTCTCGAATCATTTATCAAAAGGCTACAATTAATTGCTAGACCATTATTGATGAAAACAAATCTCCCCCTAACACTGGGGGCATGCTATTTTATCTATGCGGCCACTTGTGCGTTTAAGGCCATCGAGTTATCATAAATTTTCTCCACTACAATTGGCTTTTGGTTGAGCCTAATATTTCTTATTTGAGAATTTTTTGGGTGTCTTTGTATATGTTCCTATTGAACCAACCCAACGAACAAAAATGGGTCCTCAAAGAAGATTGGGGATATATGTTGGGTATGACTCCCCGTCTATTATAAGGTATCTTGAACCTTTGGCGGGGACGTTTTTACTGGCAAATTGCTTGATTGCCATTTTGATGAGAATTTGTTTCCCAAATTAGGGGAGAGAATAAATGGCATAAAATTGAACTTGCGTGGAGAACATCATTGAATCATTTAGATCCACGCACAAATGTGAGTGAACGGAAGTTCAAAAGATAATTCATTTGCAACAAATTGCAAATCAACCGCGAGTTTTTTCCTTGACTCCGGAAGAGTCACTAAATCGCATATTCCAGCTATAGATGCTCCTATACGAATAGAAGTTCTGAAGAGAACAAAAAGTAAATCCTATAGTTGTTGAATCAAAGGCACGCCGAAGCGTGGCCGACCCTTGGTTCTAAAAATTAAAAATCCTCGAAAGAAAAGAGGATTAGATGATCCAGAAGATCATGATGAAAACCAAGGGACAACCGATGAAAAGATTCCAAATGATGAAGAGAATTGAAATCTCTATTAATTATACAACTTTGAATAAAAGTTGGGATCGAAGTAAAATTTCTATTGATAATGCTTTTGCATATAATGTAGCCCTTGATATTGTCAAGGATAATGAGGATTTAGATCCTTCATCGGTTGAAGAATGTCGGCATAGAATTGATTGGCCTCAATGGAAAGATGCGATTCAATCGGAGTTAAATTAAACCCGCTTGAAAGGGGGAAGTTTTGGACCGTAGTCCAAACGCCGGATGTGTAAAACCTTGTTGGTTATAAATGGGTGTTTGTGCGAAAACGAAATGAGAATAATGAAGTCGTAAGATATAAAAGCACGAACTCGATCGCACAAGGCTTTTCACAAAAGCCGGGAATTGATTATGACCAAACTTATTCACCGTTATTGATGCTATTACACTCCGATATCTTATAAGTTTGGCGGTTCATGAAAAGGTGGATATCGTCTAATGGATGTTGTTCTGACTTATCTATATGGAAGCCTTGAAAAGAAAATTTATATGAAAATCCTGAAGGATTAAAATTACCAAAGGCTTCTAATGCCCTCGTGAGAACTATTCTATAAAATTAAGGAAATCATTATATGGGCTTAAACAATCTGGACGCATGTGGTACGATCGTCTTAGTGAATTCTTATTGAATTCCAGGATATAAAAATAACCAAATCTGTCCATGCGTATTTATTAAGAAATCAGATTTTGGTTTTGTGATTCTTGCTATATATGTTGACGATATTAATCTCATCGGAACTCGGAAGAGCTCAGAAGCTATAGATTGCTTAAGCGAATTTGAAGTTAAAGATTTTGGGAAAACCAAGTTTTGTCTTGGGCTTCAAATTGAACATGTGGAAGATGGAATTTTTGTTCATCGACCAACATATACAACTAAAGTTTTGAAAAGATTTTTCATGGACAAAGCATATCCATTAAGTATTCCAATGGTCGTAAGGTCACTGGATGTAAATAAGGATATTTTTTAGACCTCGAGATAATGATGAAGAACTACTTGGTCCCGAAGTACCATATTTAAGTGCTATTGGTGCATTAATGTATCTAGCAAATAGCCCTCGACCGATATAGCATTTGCTATAAATCTATTGGCAAGATTTAGTTCTTCACCAACACGACGACATTGGAATGGTGTTAAACATGTCCTTAGATACCTCCAAGGAACTATTGACCTCCGGTATTATTTTATTCAAATAAAAATGATCCAATATTAATTGGGTATGCGGATGCGGTGTTATCTTTCCGATCCGCATAAGGCACGTTCTCAAACCGGCTATTTATTTACATATGGCAATCTTGCTATATCATGGCGCTCTACAAAGCAAACTATAACAACAACTTCTTCTAATCAATTGAGATAATAGCCGTTCATGAAGCAAGTCGAGAATGTGTATGGTTGAGGTCAATAATACATTATATTAGAGAGAATTGTGGTTTATCTCCCAGTAGAGATTCCAACTCCTCTATATGAAGATAATGCGGCTTGTATAGCTCGATTGAAAGGAGGGTATATCAAAGGAGATAGGACAAAACACATTTCACCCAAATTTTTCTTTACTCATGAACTTCAAAAGAAGGGTGATATTGATGTACTTCAAATCCGGTCATGTGATAATCTTATGATTTATTCACTAAGGCTCTTCCAACTGCAACATTTGAGAAATTGAGATATAAACTTGGTTTGCGTGGTTCAAAGATTTCAAGAGTTCATCTCAACAGGGGAGTGTTGAGATTAATACCCGCCCCGATGTATGGATTCTTCATATTCCTCGAGAATGACCAATGAAGGAGGCGTAATTTGAAATTACGGTTTCTCACTGCGCATGGACGAAATTATTACTACAATCGCGAAGTTCGGAATGTTCCTCTAGCAACAGTACTTATGTAGAAGTCAAATCTTCCTTAAGATTCTTCTTGTGGAAGACAATAAAATTAATGTGATGGTAACGAAATCGATGATGAAGCGGTTGGGTCACGACATAGAAGTCGTAAATAATGGAGTTAAAGTTGTGCGTACATAAAAGAATATTGTACTCTTTTCCTTAATCGAATTTTTCCCCCCATCGGGTTTTTATCGATAAGGTTTTTAACAGGCATATTCTTTATGTAATGGATATCCGAGGAGAAGTGAACCCCGAAGATTCATCACATTGAATGAAAGTGATAAGGTTTTCATGAGACATATTTATTTACAATGGACATACAAACAAGGGGGAGTATTATGAATATTTGTATGTCAATTACCTTCATTATCTCATACCAAATTATCTCAATTACCTTCACTATCTCCATACCTAAATTATCTCAATTACCTTCACTATCTTCATACCAAATTATCTCAATTACTTTCACTATCTTCTACCTAATTACTTTCACTATTTTTATACTAATTACTTTCACTATCTTCATACCTAATTACTTTCACTATCTTCATACCAATTCCTTTCACTATCTTCATCCATTATTGTTATTATTTACATTTATTTTATTTTTATCTCTACTACTTTTCATCCCTATAAATAGAGGTGAAAATGTGTAGTTTTAAAAACAAAAAAAAATAAAAAAAAAAAAAAAAAAAGCTTCTCTCAAAAAGGTTTATCTTCCTTGATCTCAATCTTACATCGTTTTGTCTATATTTACTTTTAATTGTGTTATATATATATTAATTTAGAATTTAGTAATAATAGTTTTATAACAATATATATATATATTGACAATATAGGCGCGCACACAAATGGCCTGGGTTTTGCCATCTCACAGAAGCCCTCCCTTTACGGATCTCTTCTACTTCTTACAGGGAATTGGAATTTAGTCTCACCTTCCCCCTTTTTTTCGCCCCCCCCCCCCCCCCCCCCCCCCCAAACAACCCCTTCTTTTTTTTTTTTTTTTTTTCTGTATAAGGAGTACGCACGCGTGTAAATCTTTCTTTTCCCCCCCCCCCGCTGCTGCTGCACTTGATGACTTGAATGTTTCTGAGGTTTCAATTTCTTGTTTTGTTTTATTCTTTTTTTTGTTAATTTTCTTCAATTTTGTATTCTTAATCAGGTACTTTCACTTTCCTTCTCAATTATTTCTCCAAGATGATTTTATTCGATATTACTCCGGCTTTGTTTATTTTTTCTTCCATAGTAAAGCTAAATTATGCTTTTTTTATACAGTGAGAAATTTTTAGTGTTAATACGTATTTGTTCATTTATTTAATCTATGAAAAATGCTGAGTATCTCAATTTTGATTTAAAATTTTATAGGATTTGAAGGGTTACAATGGAATAGAAGTGGTGAAAAAGAGGGGGAAAATAAATAAATAAATAAATAAAATTAGGGAAATAAGGGAGAGTGTGTTCTAGTGAGTGTTTCCAAAAACAGAATTATGTTTAATAAAATCAGAAAACGTGGGAATAGAAAATCTAAATCAGATACAGCTGAGCCTCCAATACCAACTACCTCCTCATTACCTGATGTCACTGTAAATCATTCTTCACGGACTGCAGCTGCTGTCTCATCTCAGACTGTTACTTTGTCCACTGTTCCAAATTCTGGAGTGGTTGAAGTTCTGCCTTCTTTGAAGGAAGTCCCGTTGTCAGATCGTCATGTTTTGTTTATTAAAAAACTTCAAATATGTTGCCATTCTTTTGATTTTATGGATACTATGAAGTCTGCCCGCGAGAAGGAGATTAAGAGGCAAACCCTTGCGGAGCTTGTTGATTTAGTGCAGTCCGGTTCGTGCAAATTGAATGAGATAATGCAGGAAGAATTGATCAAGATGATATCAGTGAATATTTTCAGGTGTTTGCCTCCCACCTCCCATGAAAATACAGGGGCGGAGAGTGGTGATCCAGATGAAGATGAGATGTTCTTGGACCCATCATGGACTCACTTGCAAATTGTTTATGAGTTACTTCTTAGATATGTCATATCACCTGATATGGACACTAAGGTTGCCAAGCGGTATCTTGATCATTCTTTTGTGTTGAAGTTACTGAATTTATTTGATTCAGAGGACCCAAGAGAGCGAGAATACTTAAAGACTATTCTCCATCGCATCTATGGAAAATTCATGGTACATCGTCCATATATAAGGAAGGCCATAAATGATGTCTTCTACAGATTTATATTTGAAACTGAGAGACACAGTGGGATCGCTGAGTTGTTGGAAATTCTTGGTAGTATAATAAATGGATTTGCTCTGCCAATGAAAGAAGAGCATAAACTGTTCCTTGTTCGAGCTCTTATTCCATTGCACAAGCCAAAGAGCATTACTTCATATCACCAGCAATTATCCTACTGCATCACACAGTTTGTGGAGAAAGATTATAGGCTGGCAGATACTGTCATTAAGGGTCTGCTCAAGTACTGGCCTGTCACTAACTGTGGAAAAGAAGTTCTTTTTCTTGGAGAACTAGAGGAAGTCTTGGAGGCTACTCAATTTGAGGAATTCGAACGATGTATAGTGCCTCTATTTCGACAAATTGGTAGAAGTATCAATAGCCCACACTTCCAGGTTAGAGATGTTTTTGTCCAACTTTCACTGCATTGGGATGTTTTATTTGCGACTGTGATGTTTAAATGTTTACGTTTGTTTGTGGATTACATGGGCATGGACAAATCTAAGTTAGGATCTCCCCCCGCCTATCTATATATGTATATATACATGTGTGTGTAATTCTGTTGAACCTACTAGGAGTTAAAAAGAGGATACTTCTTGTTGAGTGAGTTGGTATGCAGTAACATTTCTCAGTATTGTTATGCTTTCCAGGAAATTTATGGAGATTATTATTATTATTTATTTGGTATGGATACGCTGTGGCTTAGTTAAAATATCATTATGTTTAAAGTTTTGGAAAGCAAAGTTTGACAATGAGAATTAAGTAAATGAGTTCTCCTTCAACTTCTCTTTGCCCCCATTTCCTGCAAAGTCAAGAGTTTTACTGAAATGTAATGTCGCATCTTAGAGTTTGTAGAATTCTATATTTTTCTATCATAATTAATAAACATGCCCATTTTTGTGATGTTAAAAATTTGTGTAGAGAATGCAGAAAATAGTAAATTAAGTGTTTATATTAAGCATTAATTGTTACATGTTCTTATGAGATTTTGAAGTTAAATCTTTTGTTGGGACTGCTATAGCATTCCATAACTCTAAAACTAGAGATGTAATTACTTTCTGCATACCTTGACAGAATACCTTCTCCCTCTTTCTCCGTTTTCCTGGTGAAATTGTTCCTTTCCTTTAAATGCTGCAAGTATCATTGACTGGTCTTGATGGCATTTATCAAAAGCTATTAGATATGTAATTGGCTTTCTTTCAGGGGCAGTTTAACATGATAAAGTGCTTTGGTTAATCTGATTCTATGTTACATTCTGCATGATTGGTGTTGAATCTGGAATTTTAGGTTCTATAATTTCAGCATATAGTTTGAAGGATGATGTGTTCGTGATTACTTTTGAGCAAAAACACTGTGATCAAATATGTTTAAGTTCTACTTTTGGAATTGCAGTGGGCATATGCATTTAGTTGACAAACCAAATAAGATCACTCTATTCAGTTCAATTTCTTAGTTTACCAATTTTTGAAGTTCAACTTCTAGTTTTACGATTTTATTTATGAATTACAAGAAGATATTATTATTGTGCAAGCTCATTTACATATAATATATACACACAGATAATGGCATTCCATTGTCTGAAACCTTAAGGTGGCAAGACGCTCAGTTTTCCTTTCTGCCATGTTCGCTTACATTTTAGGATGGCATGTCTAGCCTAGCCTTCTTTCTTCTTTCTCTCTTTTACTTGTGTCACATCTAGTTTCCAATCACTTTTCTGTTTCTGTTTGTGTTGTCTTTGACGTTCACTGAGCAGCCACATGTCCTGCTATAGGTTCCTCAGCATTATCCTAAAATCCTGACTCAATCTCTCAATATTCCATTGCTACTATGAGGATAAGTCTAGTCTACTACCCCATTATCATTTTTATGGCTGAGTTGTGATCATTGTGCTTTTGTTACTGCTGTCTGGGAGACGAGAATGTACACGAAAGCAGAAAGACAAGAAAAATGATCATGGATGAATGTGAAATCATACCATAAAGTGTATATCGCTTTTTCAACTTTCCATAATAGTCTCTCTCAAAAAAAAATTTATCAGTAAGTTGACTTGCTGGGTTTTGTCTGATTTGACTTATCTGATTCAGATTCTTCATGATAACCCACTCAAGATTGATTGGAGTTAGGAAACACCTCTAACACTAAATATTCTGGACTGGATTTACATGCATAATAATGCTGGTATGCTTGTAGTTATTTGGTCGAGAACTAAAATATGTTGCTCCTTCCAATACTTATTTTGCCTTTTTTGCCAAGTTTGTTGACTTTGAGACAATTACAAAACCTGAAAATTTTCCTTTCTCGTTGCATGTGAAGTTAGTAACGTTTCTGCTTACAATTTTTTGTGCTAAACTACATAGGTTGCAGAACGCGCTCTTTACTTTTGGAACAATGATCACATTGTTAGCTTGATTGCACAGCACCGGAACAGCATCCTGCCAATCCTCTTTGAACCGTTAGAAAAGAATGTGAGGAGTCACTGGAATCAGGCAGTCCATGGGCTAACTGCTAACATTCGAAGAATGTTCCTGGAAATGGATATGGAGCTGTTTGAAGAGTGTCAGGAACAATACGAGGAAAAGGAAGTGAGAGCTAGAGAACTGCAAGCGCAACGAGAATTGACATGGAAGAGACTTGAAGCTGCTGCTGCTGCTGCTGCTGCTGCACAGGCCAAAGGTGATAATACCATGATTAGTGTTAACTAATGGTTTTCCACTTCAGCATACATACAATTTTGATACGTCAAAAAAAAAAAAAAAAAAAAAAAAGGAAAAGAGAGCATTGTTAGGTAATGGTATTTTTGTGCAGTTCACTTACAGCTGAAGATAGGCAAAGTTCTTATTAGGGTTCTCTGGTCTCTGTTGCTGTTTCTTTTTTCTCCCCCATTTTCCCTTAAAATTTCTCTAATTGATCAAGTGCTGGGGTTCTCCTTCAATTGATTTTTTTGATCTGTGATTCAGTACTGGATTGATTATATAAATGTTTACTGTTGTAATTTGTAAGGTGTAGTTTGTCTTCTTGAAGAGGCTAATTTCTTCACCCTTCTCCAAGCTCTTCTCTCTCTCCCTTCCTATTTATTCTGGTAGTGTGCGTCTTTTCAGCATTACTGTTTGTTTGGAAGAATGGGTGGGATCATCTGCCCATCATTTTGGTATGCAATTTTGCAAATCTTAGTTCATATATATATATATATATATATATATATATATATATATATATATATATATATATATATATGTTTTAACTGAGTTAGATTTAGATTTAGTTGGCTCCCATGACCTTTTTTTGTGTCCTTTCCACTTTGGGTTACAGGTTTTGTGACCTTTGTTTGCACCCTCTTTGTTTAATATGCATGAACAGAATAGCAGCAGCTACTGAGAATTTTGGTAGAGATTCTGCGACACTCAAAATATCTTCCTTTAAGATTTTTGAGTAACAACAAATCTTATAAAAATCAAGAGCATGGTGAAATTTTTAATTACCCCGAAAAGGGAAATGTGTCTTTCAGGACAATAAAAAACATTGGAAGGGTTTGTCAATATTCTAGCATCATCATGGGACCAACGAATTAATTATGAGACACATTGAAAAACACTGATAAAATCACATGAGCTTTTGAGAAAATTCCTACAGGGGCCGCTCCGAAATTGATGTTTGATCCGAAATATCATTTCGGCCGCCACCACCACCCATATCCTATCTTCTTCTCTTTCTCTCCCCTAATTTAACATCTTCACTTTAATTATACAAAGAAAAAGATCCATAAAAAGTCAACAAATCTCTACCTTCAAATGGATACTGTTGTAATCAAAAGGCCCACAAAAAAGATTATATTAAAACCCAAAAAAAAAAGGGAATTTTCCACCAATTAAAAACAACCTTTGAGAGCTACTGCAGCTGCTGCTGCTGCCTTTTGAATAAATATTATATATAAATAATTATATACAGAAAGGAATCTGAATCGGATTTCTTTCTTTTAATTCGCTGCTCTTTTTTTTTTTTTTTTTTCCCCTGAAAATAATGTTAATTTACTTTTTTTTGTATGGTTCCTACGGTGATCATGAGAGTAATAATGATAATAGAGCAGAACAGTTGGTGGTACTGATGTACATAATAAAAATAATTAGAAAAGACAAAAATATGGTGGTGGTGGTTGCTGGTGTTGGTATTGGAGGAGCGCTACTTCCGAATATCATTCCGAAGTAGTCACCATCATCTCTTCCGCTGGACCCCCTTGCACCGCCGTAACCAGTGGCGCTGTCGCCGGTGGTGGTCCCTCCACCATACGATATGCTTACACTACGGTCCCTGTTTTCACATACACAATCAGATGAAGAATCTTTCACTCCAAAACTATAGAATTAATAATGTCAAGGAAATAAATATAACTGCCTGAAATAGTAGATTTCCATCCATATACTAATAAGAGAAAGTGTTCTGAAAATATCATTGGGCTCCATAACGGAGTCTGAGTCAGGTCTAGTATTTTTAGATTGGATAAAAATTAGGGAGTAGGGCCTACATATTTAGAATTTTGATAAAACTTGTAGGGCCCGTTTCAGTAAACTGGGCCCCGAAAAGATAATAAAAAAATTTGGATCAAAATTTATATCAAATCATTTGTGTAATAAAACTAATATTTTATATTCTATTAAAATAAATGATTTCAAATTTAAAATAAAATAAGTGCAGAAACTGGTACTCTCACTGTCAGTCAGTAGTACATACATACATACATACATACATATACATGAACATGAGAGAAGTGGACCCTTTATTGTTCCAATAAAGTAAAATAAAATAAATTAAAAAAGTCTCATATTTATTGGCTGTAAACCACCAACTCTAAAGACAAGAAAAGCTGCTCTCTCTCTCCCCCCACCCTAAACCCTACAATAGAACACATAATGTGACGTAAAGTACCCTTTTTGCCCTCACCATGAGACCTCCCAGCAGAAAAGCCTGAGAGATGGAAGACGCGTTCCAGCTTAAGCTTGGCTACATACAGTCAGTCCCACACACTCACCAGTACCATAACCTAATATATATATATATCTATTGTTTAATAATGTAGAACATGACCGACCCATACCTTAAACCTCTGATTTTTCTTTGGTTCTTTAATTTTGTACTACTCAAATCTTGTCTTGTCTGTTCTTTATTTATTTTTATACCCTTTAACTTACTTTATTGGGACACCGGCATTCACATTACACCGATATATTAAAAATTACTACTCTTAAGTAGTATTTTTATATTATTCTTCTGAGTTCATGGCAGAAGTTCCATAATAATTACGACCAATATATATATATATATATATATCAAGGGACAGAGAACTCGAGGAAGAAGAAAATGTGCCCTTTCCCACCACAGTAGATAGATACAAGATTAATATTTATACTGTATATATTCTAGTACTTACCTACCAAAAATATATACATACAATAGTAGCGCATTACTTTTATACACTCAAATACCAAAAAAGCTAGCTTCTTTGGGGACAGATGAAAAAGGGGATGGCTCAGAGAATAGAAGCAGCACACTAGGACTAAAAGACAACTCAGGACTCCATCTTTGGACAGCTATTTTCCTCTAAAGCTGTATATATATACATCATCACGTGCACCCTTTTTCCATTCATTAGTGTTCTAGGACAAGTAAAATTATAAAAAGTAAAAAAATTTAATACCAGAGGGGTCAAAGTCAAGTATTGCCCTCTTATCTTTACTGTTGGACTGTATTATTCAAAATTCGTATTCCTATAACCCATCAGAAATTATTGACTCTGTCTTCAAATCCTAAACTTTTCATACAAAGATGGGGAAAAAATGGAAATAGAGAGAATGCCAAATTCTAATTCTATTGCCCACTTGATACCCACCTTTACTTTGTGACATATGCTCCCTAAAAGGGCTGTAGTAAAAAGAATCAGCAAGTGGGGTAGGGGGCATTCCTGTAGATTCTCTCCCGTGTATATTTTTGAAAAAGTCTAAAATACCCTTGACAGGTATTTTCAGTTGTTGAATGACTGGAAAGTTGATAAATTTAAGTTTAAAAAAAAAAAATTGTAATGATTAAAAAGAAATTTTTTCACCAAAAAAAAAAAAAAAGAGTTGAAAGTTGAAAGGAGAGCGCGTGGGAGTGGGATATATGTGTACCTGGGTGCGCCGAGAACACCGGCTCCACCGGTGAGCTGAACGATTAGAGCGGCAGCTTTGGGCTCCACGCTGGAAGCTTTGGCGTATTGAGTAGTGAGCCCCGCACCTGAGGGCACGAAGAATGCTCCGTTCACCATTAGGTCACCGTCTGTCCTCCAGTTCCACCCACTCCACTCTCCCTCGTTTGTATCCACGCGCTTTGTAACCTGCTCCCACAACATTCACAATAATATTAGCACATAATTTTCCTCCCTTTCCCTTAACAAATAAATCTAATACACTCCCAACTTAGCCAAATATATTACCTCCTTAGCATCAGGATCCATGGGGGCAATGTATCGATTCCCCTGGCTGTTGATGGTAGGAGTAGCGCTACCACCAATTGCATACATTTTCCATTCTGTAAAGTCATTGTTGACCACATGTATGTACCCTCTCCTGCACCTTGGCATTCTCTGCACTAGTCCTTCCCCAAAGTGATTAAATGCAATTGTCACCTATCCATATTTCAAACTTCCATCAATTATATATATATAATATATATATATATATATATCTGTAATCGAATGAATTTAATCCCAAAAATCAAAATTTGAAGAAAAAAAAAAATTGGGAGAATTTGCTAACCTGCATTCCTGAATCAGGGAGATATCTATCGTCATGACCAAGTAACATCACCTCATTATGATGAGTAAAATAGCTATTTGAGATGGTAATGGCGGTGGAACCCATAATGGCATCAATCAATCCATCCGTACAATGGGAGAGATCACAGTGATCAATCCAGATATTTCTCGAGCTAAATATGGAAATTCCATCACCGTCGGATTTGCCTCTGTACCCGACGTGTGTTGGACTAGACCTTATGTTGGTATTACCGGAAGGGACACAATTGTAAATCCGGACGTTGTGTATAATCACGTTACTCACGTATTGCAAAGTTATACAACCGCCTCCGGTTATCTCAACGATTGCGCCTCTGCCGTCGATGGTTTTGTAACTGTTCACTATAAGCTCGTGTTTCAGCTTGATTTGCATGTTGGATGCGAAAACGATCCAGAGAGGTTCTTCTTGGATAACTGCGTGCCGGAGTGTTCCCGGAGTTGGATTAACGGTATCGTGGTCGGACGAGTCGGTGACTATGTAGATCTGACCACCTTTTCCTCCCATGGCGTTCTGACCGAAGCCAATGCTGCAGTCTGCTAGACGTTGCCGGTTGTTCCCCCAATTCGGGTCGCATTTCCAGCAATCGTCGATGGGGTTTCCGGTGAGACATTGGCTCTGGTCATTTATTGTGGTTGAAAGCATTTGTCTTCTTGACAGAGATGCATTAACCTTCCTATTTAGCAAAAGAAAAGGGGTGAAATTGTAAATTCATATGTTATAATTGGACCAGAAACGAAAAAGTAAAAAACTTAAGGGATCAAACTGATATTCTGAAAGGGGCAAATGAGAAAATTCTGAACAAGATGGGACACCAATAATGTAGTTTTTTTTTTTTGTGCATTTTTGCAGAAGAAAAGCAGAGTTGCAGTGGTAAAATGGTCAGGAAACCGTGCATTGAGAGTTAAATCAAGTTGTTTCCCATCAATAAATCATGAAATTAAAACGATGAAGCAAAAATAACAGACTCAGATTTCAACATTTCCCGACGGATTTTACTCTCTGAAACAGCTCAAAATCAGACACCCAGATGGAAAATTTTATGCGCAGAATGTTGAGGAAAACAAAAAGGAAAATGCAAGTGCTTACCGTTGAACGTCTTGAGCCACATCTTCAGGGTAAGGATGCTGATGAGGTAAAGTGAGATTGTTGAAGAAGGCACTGTTCAGATGAATAACAGAAGCTAAGAAAAAACAGAACAAAGGAATGCTAAACTTAGGAAACATCCTCGGAAGAAAAAAAATAAATCTTTGGGGAAAGGAATATATGTTGTGGTGAGTGTTGTTCTTAACGTTTGCTTCTGTAACAGAGAAAGTTTTTCTCTGAAGGAAAGAGAGAAATGTCTCTTGTAGATGAATGCTTCAGTAAAAAAGAAGCTGCAAATTTTGGGAAAATGTGATATATATATATATATATATATAATAATAGCAACTAGATTTGCATAATAGAAAAGGGGGGAAAATGAAGAATTTTTATCTTACTTTGTTTGCAGGGTTTTTGAAAGATTTAACGAGAAGAAAAGGAAAGAAAAGAAGAGAAGAAATTAAGGGGTGGCTGTGAAAGGGACGCCATTTATTCATTCTCCTCTGTGTTATAGAGAGAGAAAGAAAGAGGAAGAAGAAGAAGAAGAAGAAGAAGAAGAGAGGAGAGAGAAGGGGAGAGAAGGGTGTTTTCCTCTCATCAGCACTTCCCCTCAGACTCTCACATTCCTTACCTTGCTTTGCTTGCTAATTATTCTATTTTGGATATTAAGAAAAATATCTTAAGTGAAAAAAAAAAAAAAAAATTTGGAAAAAGGCTTATCTCATATACTTTCTCTTGTGATATATATATTATTTACTTTGGGGGGTTTTGGATTTGCAGATTCTTTTGTCCGAATGTGGTGAAATTTTGAGACCTTTTAATTTGTTAATGTTTTTGTTATGTAATAATAATCACTGTAAGTTTAATTAGGAAAAATTAAAAAGATTTTAAAAATTAAAAATTTATTAAGACGTGACTTAGTTAATAAATATTTTTTATATTTTTTTTTTTTTTTTTTTTGCATCATATGTTTAAAATGGTTCCAAATTATAAGAAGATACATTTAAGTCAATTAACATTGAGATTAATCACGTTTTTGTTGGTCTCTTATGATATGAACCTTTCGCCTCAAATTTATCCAAGAAAGTTTTTCACCAGCTCACATGTGTCTTAAGATTATTCTTTATTGTATTTATACGTTTTAAAATGAAAATTTTTATGACTGAAAATTAAAAAATTGACGAAAATAATTTGTTTATGTAATTAAAAATAAAAATGTGAATGCAATATTAGAATTAATATTTTTTAGAAAATATGTATTTTTCTATTGAGAATAAAAGAAAATTATTAGTAATTTGAAAATTTTATTATTGTAAAACAAAATCTAAATGTAAGTAAGAGTGATGATGAGGTTTGAGGGGAGTTTAGGGCTTTTGGGGGAGTCTTAAGAAAGAAGGGCCTTTTTAATGCACTTTTCACGTAGAGAGGGTGAAAACGACGTGAAAGGATTGACAGATTTTCTTCTTCTTATCATTTTCCATTTCACCTTTTCAGTTTCATTTAGGTCGTCATGCCCTTCTTAGGAAGGCCACTTTCATTTTCTTCTTTACCTTTTTTTTTTTTTTTTTATTAATTTTAAAATTTTATTGTATTTTAATATTATTTATTATCAATTAAGTTACGTTTTTAAATATTATATTTTTTTTGTTAAAGGTATCAAATATCTTAGATGAATTTTAAATTATGAAAGAGTACCCACATTTAAGTTGCATTTATATTCAAACTAATCTCGTTCGAGTCAGGTTAGTTTCTTATAAAAGGAAGCTCCGATTATAAATTTTAAACAATTGTATACATGAATCGAGATTCAAACTCTCGATCTCATTTAAATCAGGAAAGCTCCTTACCGGTTCAGTTGCTACTTGGGATTAAAATATTATATGTTTTCAATTATCAACTAATTTCATAATCAACGAAATTATGTTTTTAAAATAATGATTATAAAATAATAATAATAATAAATAAAAAATCTAGGAGGCATAATAAATTATGAAATTAAAACCAATGCAATTATTATAGGCATGAAGTCAAGGAATACAAACATAAAAATAACTCTATTTTTCTTCATTTGGCCTAAGAAAAGTTGTAGTATGTGGTAGGTAAGGTAATGGAATATATATATATATATATATATATATATATATATATATATATATATATATATATGTATGTATGTATAATCATATAATTTTTCATGTTCAAATAAAAACAAAAGAAATGATTGAATTTCTTCTTTTTTTTTTTTTTTTTTGCGAGGGAACTTATAATAAGAGATCCCAAATGAAGCAATAATTGAGTGTGTGTATATATATATATATGTATATATGAAGCCTTTAAAAAAAAATTACTTTTATTTTAATTTTCAAATAAATGGGAAAAAAGTATGGGTTGTATTTATGTTTGTGATCATTTTGAGTGAAACTGAAATCAAATTTTATTAAGTTTTATAAGGACGTAATGAAAAATAATGCAATAATTTTTTTTTTTTTTTTTTTTTTTTTGGCTACTTATTGTCTCATTTAAAATCGAGTGAGTGTCAAAAATAGTTAATTTAAAGTTTAAAATCTAATTTTTATTTAAATCATTACACTTTATTTTTATTTCGAGAAAAAGTATATTTAATTTTAATAAATAGCATCAAGTTGGCCTACTGCCTCATCTTTATTGAAAAAATTTATCAACCAATCAAAAATAGATAGAAAAAAAAAAACTATATTGTTGTTCATTTAAGAGCCAAACTTGTGAGTGGTGTGTCAAGAAGGCGTAAGCTCAGTTGGTAGTAGCCTCACTTATGACCTGCATGACATGAGTTCGAGATACAATAAAATAAAATAACAACAACTTCTTGTGAGTGATGTGTAACTTATAACTTAGTTGGTAATTGTCATCATCAGATCTTTTGGATGTGGCAACACCTATGGTGAATTATTGAGTATTGCCTTTGTTGCATTAAATGAATATCTCAAATTTTAAATTGATAATGAATATGTTTAGGTCAAATTCGTAATCAATCAATACATGTTGGTATTTTAGAGGTGTCTTTTGTAATGCTTATCTCACATTGAAAGTTATAGTGAATGTGTAATAGTATATAAGAATAAATCTAGATACTCGGTAGTCAACTCGAGATATTTTTTTTATATATTGAGAAGAATACCAAATAGTTGATTGTGAGTGCTTTGTCAAAAATATCTCATAAGTTTCAAAAGAAATAATAATGAAGTAATCTGACCCTTTTACAAAATGAATTGAACATTAAATAAAATAATTTATTGAGTTTAATTTAATCATAAGACCTGGTTTTATTTGCAAACAATTTTTATTTTTTAAATTTTTTTTTATCATATTAAATATTTTTTAATATTGTAAAAAATTATATTTAGTTAATAAATTATTATTAATAATAAGTATGTTTTTTTAAAAAAAAAATAATAATTATGTGAAAGAAAGAGGAAGATATCTCATAAGTTTAGAATGATGTTTCTCTCTTGTGGAATAAGAATGATGATTGTGTTCCTTAATATTATGCCTTAACGCATGTTAAGTCACGAATATTTGATTTCGATTAAGGAGCTGCAAAATTAATACCATTATTTCTAAAGTCCATAATTTGTCACGTAATATATATATATATATATATATATCCTTGAATTTTATAAAATATGTTATACAATAAAATAAAGAAAAATCACAAAATAAATTTTAATAAAATTTGTTTGTAAAAGTTGCATATTATGCGACAATAATATAATAAATAATCTAAATATACTACTATAAAATATTTTTAAGTTGCAAGTAAAATTAAAAGGAAGAAAAAAAGAAGAAGAAGAAATTGGAGTTTTTTATATATCTTGGTGAAATTTGTATTTTTATTATTATTTCTATTAAACCTCTCCAATAATAAAGTGAAGAGATGATGGGGAATATGTTGATGGAGATCTAAATATTATGCTAGAGAATAATAGATAGATATTTGTGATATGCGTGTAATAATTTTCATATTGTTTTGAATATCGTAGATTTGTTGTTTATATAAAAATGAGAGTTGATACCATTATGAGTATCGTTGATTTCTTTTGGATAAAAATATATTTCTGTCAAAACTCTCTGATAATAAAGTGAATAGATGATTCAAAGAGAGGACAAAGAATATGTTGATAGAGATCTAAATATTCTAAGGAGATAATGTGAAAATAAGGATGTTAGAGAATAATATATTTGTGTTATGTCTACATAACACAATCGAGGTGGTGCCATATGTTCCTTATGTAAAACTTTAACAGAGCGTACTCCCCAACATAATACTTATTGTCGAAATTTATGCCAAAAGTATTAAACAAATGTACCCGATAACACTGTACTTTAGAGATAATGTTTTATCTCGCACTCCAAATATCTCTAAAGGTTATACTTAGTGTCCTCTCAAAATATGCGAACTATATTTTATAAGAAATTCAAAACACGTGTTCAATTTGAATTTCATATAATCATTTTTTTTAAAAAAAAATCATATAGAAAATTAAAAAAAAAAAAATTGTTCAAACATGGTAGATTGATATATTTCAAAATTTTCTGCTGATAAAAACATCTTGGGCCTTATTTGTCAATCTCCTTAATTATTGACTAATAAGATTCTGGCAAAACTGATAGCAACATTAAAATTATATAAAAATTATGAGAAAACGTACATGAGATCGAAAGTTTGATATTTGTTATAAACTCTATGTAAGAATCAGAGCCCCGAATCTGGATTAATCAAAAAAAAAAATTGAAATTATGTAAATAATATATTACACTACTTTTTAATGCCAATTATTGAATAATAATATTTATTTAATATGAATTATATACTTGACTAACAATAATATTATATATTTTTAAAAAATAATAACTATAATTGAGTTTAACAGAAAATCATCAAAAATAATTTTATTTATTCAACTACGAAGAAAAATGCACTGTATAATTTAATTTAAATTAATTTTATAGTTCAGTATATTGTGTGGCTGAGTGGCAAGAGACCGCTCCCCCAACCGTCCCTTCGGGGGTTCGACACCCAAGTCCAGTTATAATGTTGTCTAATCCTAATGTTGGATTAGTCGAGTAAAAACTTGGACACCATCACTATAAAAAAAAAAATATATTATATATATATAATATGGTTGGGAGAAAATGGGTGCCGCCGTGACAGTGATTATAATGGGCGGAAAAGAGCAGCCAAGCAGCCGCATCTGCAACTGGCCATTATTTTGACTCGGGATAAAAACGACAATTTTATAAAAGAATATTTTTTAATATTTTCTTTATGTTTTAATAGTTAATACTTTAGAAAGTGGGATCATTAATTTTCCATTATATGATCTTAAAATTGTTTAAAGCTTAATGTTGGTATAGATAGGTCAATAAACCCGAGATATATGTGAGTCGATAAAAAATTCTCTTAACTGGTATAAGTGAGATCGAAAGTTTAAATTTTAATTTATATATGCAATACCAATTAAATTCAAACAAAAATTAACTTTGATGTAAATTGACTAAAAAACGTTCTCTCATAATTTGTGATCATCTTGAATATTTCTCATCATTTAACAAGTATAATATATATATATATATATATATATATATATATATAATTCCCATAAAATGCCAGCGGCGGCGGTGGCTTGACTAAACGGCAGCTGGGTTGTTCCCCCCTGTACTCTTCCTATCTTTCTCCCGGAAATATCACCGTCACTTTTATGCTACTTTCAGAAAAGAGGAAGAAAAAAAAAAAAAAAGAGGGAGAATATAAAAAGAAAAGTAAAGCCAAAAAAAAAAAGAGAGAAAAAAACCCATGTTATCCAACATGAGATCCATGTCAGCAGAGCGTGGTATATTTACTATTTTGGATTTCAATTCAAAACCATAAATCTAAAAGTTTGTTTTCTCTCTTCTTCAATAATCCTCTTTTGTAACTCCTCTTTATAACTTTCCCACAATCAAAAAAGTTTATAAGCGAATCCAGCCGCTTGGGGAGTTGGTAAGCGGACTCCTAATGATTTTCCTTAGAGCAGATGGTCGAGGTTTCGAATCCCCTGAGGTGGTTAACGCCACGTTAAAAAGCTCTGGGCCGGACTCTCACCCTCGAGTAAGAGTTGGACTCTACGAGCACACCCCAGGCCGAATTCGGATTAGTCGGCTCGTGTGGGTTCGGATACCGGATGCTTAAGCAAAAAAAAAAAGTCTATTAATGTTGGATTCGATATTCATTATGAGTGTTAAATAAAAGTTATATTATTACAATTACAACTAATTCGGATTCGACTCGAATTACATTTGTAAAGTTCAATTCTTACTCGGAGAAAGGTCTCACCCTAACTCTTACTTGATGCTCACAGTGAATTTTGAACTCTCGATCTCATGTAGCATTAACAATACGTCTTTCCTGTTTTGTCAAATCTAAGAGCTTAATTAGTCGAACGATTTACTTTGAATAAAAAATAGTCTAACCAAAAAAATAATCTTTTTTTGTCCAACGTATAAAATAATTTCGATTCCTTTTAAGTATTTTTTTAAATAATAATAAAAAAATGTTAAAAAAATTTATCTCCAAGAATAATAAAAATTTAATATAATTTCAAATTAGTTAAAATTATCAAATATATATATATATTATATAAAAATTATATATAAGTGATGAGTGGAACACATGCAATGTATAGTTTATCTTAATACTATTACTATAGTTCTTCTTCTGAGTAAGGACCAAGAAGAGATCTACTATGGCCATATAAACTGCACATGCACAGCAAAAAAAAAAAACAAATCAATCAAATATTAATAAGAATAATAATAATAATAATAATAATAATAATTCTCCCTTTTGCTTTTCACAACTCCATTTCAATAAATACTCCCCATGTTCTTCTCTCTTCTTTCCCCCAATTCTTTTATTTATTTATTTACAAATAATCTGCGAGTCTCGAGTTTAAGATTTGTGTATGAAGAAATAAATATAAAAGAGAATGAAAAAGTGCAAGTTGTATACATGGAATAATATCCGGTTCACACTCCCAAGTCCAAGTACTTACTTTCTTTAAAGGAACCTTTTTTGATCAAATACGATTATGATCGGATCGTATATATGAATAAGGAAGGAATTTATTTGTTTGTATACTCATATATATATATATATATATATATATATATATATATATATAGGGTTTAAGACTTTTATATACAAAGATGGTGGGAAATCTACGTGTAAATTAATTTGTCTTGGTAGGAAGGAAAGAAAGAAAGAAAGAAAGAAAGGCTTATATCCATTGCCTCGATATAGAGAAAGATGAATACAAAAAATAAAACAAAAAGGAACGGCGCTAAATGTGTATGTATGTAATATATATATATATATATACACACTACTGAATTTTCATTTGTTAAGTCGCTTTGTCCATGAAAATAATCAAGTTTCATTATCAACAACTTGCGTAGCCTGTTTCACCTAATTTGAGCTGCGTTCATGACAAATTATCGAAATTATATATATACAAAAAAATATTAGAATTTAATATAGGTAAATTTACTTATTTTTTTTAAAAAATAAGTAGAGTAAGAAAAAATCTTTAGTGTAGAGATAATCTTTACTAGATAATGTAATAAAGTTATAAACCTCTTGCATTTCCGTAGTTATTTTAAGTTTCGACTAATTTAGAATTGAATTATATATCAAATTCTATTATGGGATAAACTTTTCAAACATTCATTTCTCAAATCACAAGATTTGAACTCGAAATTTTATTTAAGAAAAATCAAGTTCCTTATAGTTGGAACAACAATACATTGGTAAAATCAGATTTTTAAGTTACAAATATATATATTTTTTGGTTAGACCATCTGGTATCTCGAGCCATCAAGACTTCAACTAATCCAAATTCGGACCCGGATTGCACCTGCATAGTCCAACTCTTACTTGGGGGGAGACATCATTCCGGCTCTTAAATGACGCTCACAATGAATATCAAATTTTCAACCTCTTGTACCATTCACAATACGCTTTCTCATCATGTCAATCCAAATGTTTAAGTTACTAAATTATTGATAACGTATTTTTTTCATTGTAATTTATTACCTTTTTTTTATCATAATTGAGAGGCCGTGGTTGTCATGAGAAATATGAGTTGGTTTAACTTAACTTATTGTGACTAGTTTTTCAAACCTAATATGATAGCAAATTTGTCATGCTTCACCAATATATATATATATTGAAAAAGAAAGAACATACCAAAATTCATTAGGAAACAAACAATTGAGAAGAGGATAGATAGGAAATCATCAGGAATTGAACAAATAAATAATTGTAGTATATATATATATACATGTTATGGTGAAGTTAGGCTTGGTTGGCCTTCTTTAATGTAATAAAATACAAAAAAACACATTATATTTTCCTAAATTCTAGTAAAAAAAAAAAAAAACACATTACATTTTAGCTACCAAGATATTATTCCTTGTCTAATTAGGTGAAAAGGTATATATACTTTTGTTACCATTAAAGGGAATTCTTATAATCTAGATATGTGATTTTTTGCATGCCTTTCACTTAAGGAAAAGTAGATTTTGTATTTAGATTTGGTAAAGAAAAGAGGGATAAGATCTCCTTTTAAATTTAGGGTTCCCCCCCTCACCTTCCTTCCTCTTTAAATGATCTAAAATTTACTTATTTTAAGGTTTGAAAAAGTTTATTACTTTCTAAACATGAAATGTACTCATCAATAATCTAACATTTTTAGCCATAATTTTCGAGTATAAAATTAGATTTTATATTTATATTATTGTCATAACTCAAATTTAGATCTTTTTATTATAAATAAGACATGCTCACTTTCATGTCTTACCTTTTAAATTATAGATAAGATTACTATCAATTGAGTTATACTTTCTTGACTTAAATGTAAATATAACTAATAATTGGTATGCATGCTCAATCGTTGGTTGGCTCAATGACGCATGAGGGCTTAGCTTGGTAGGGGAACCACGGTTCGATCCCCACAACCGCGATGGGGAGGAGTTTAAAGCCGTAATTCCTGGACCCGCTCCGAATTCGAATTAATCAACCCGTGTGAGTTCAGATACTTGGATGCTTAAGCCAAAAAAAAAAAAAAAAAAAAAAAATTGGTACGCATGTACTTATAAATATGTAAAATTTTTCTTTTTAATTGATTTTGTTCATTGAGTGAGCCAATTGGAAATGGGCTTTTCAACAATTTAAACAAGAAACCTTTCAATCTTTTCACTATGAAATATTATTTATCCAAAAAAAAAAAAAAAGTAATAATATAAAATGGTCTATTATTTTTCCACTGATGAAAGCTCTATCCTGACTTAAATTAGAAATATTCCTTACTTATTCACGAATGCCTGGGTTAAAATATGTCAACATGAATTGTTGGACGTCTTTTTTGGGCCAAGAAGCAAAAAGGCCTCTAAAAAACTGGGTAAGGAAAGAAAGTAAGCCCAACCCAGCAGCTTGGGGAGTTGGTAAGCGGACTCTTAATGTTTCTCCTCGGGACGGGTCGAAGTTTCGAATCACCTGAAGTGGTTAGCACCACGTTAAAAAGCTCTGGGCCGGACCTTAACTCTCGAGTAAGAATTGGACTCTGCGAGTGCACCCCAGATCGAATCCGAATTAGTCGTCCCGTGTGGGTTTGGATACCGGATGCTTAAGGAAAAAAAAGGAAAAAAAAAAACCAGCACTTGGGGGAGTTGGTCTAAGCGGACTCCTAATGCTTCCTCCAGGGCGGATGATCGAAGGTTCGAATCCCCTTGGGGTGGTTAGCGCTACGTTAAAAAGCTCTGGCCAAGCCCTACCATCGAGTAAGAGTTGAACTCTGCGAGCGCTCCGTAGGCCGAGTCCGGATTAGTCTCACCGAAGGTGGGGATACCGGGCGCCCCAAGTGGGGTCATACAAAAAAAAAAAAAAAAAAGAGAAAAAAAAGAAAGTAAGTAAGCCCAATTAGAGGCCCGGAGTTGGACAATCTGCAAAGGTTGGTCGGATTTGAAATTTGGTTGTTTTTTTTTTTGTACAACTACCGGTTTCGGTTCCGCATTTTCAATTTCCCTCTCTATTTTCAGAGTTCAAACGACGAGGTATGAGCCCTAGCTCGTCCTCACATCATCGGCGAGCACTTATCCTCGACGGTCGGATTTCTGGATAGAAGAAGAATTCTGAAAGGAAGAGCTTAAACAACGACATTATGTCGAAGGCGGAGGGGTTTGTGGTTCTTGAGGCGGAGAGTAAAGCTTCAATTGGTGGTAAAATTTGTTTATTTGTTGAATTTTTTTGTACTCTTGCTCTTCTACAATTCGTCTATGTTTAAATTTAATGTTATCAATTCAATAATTTAAATTTGGTTCTGATACAAATTTACACCCATTCCTATTTGAAGTAATGTTTTTTTTCCCTATCAACATTATTCATCTTGTCTGCTCTATGTTGGATTCTGACTTGAGAAATGATGTTACACAAAGCTAATATAGGGAAGGAAAAGAAATCCTCTTTAGGAAATTTGACAAGGAAAAAACTTTCGGATATTAGCAACTTACCTCCACAAGCTAGAGTTTCAACATTAGGTGAAAAGTCCCATTTGATGCCAAGTGCTACCGAAGAGTATAATGATCAGCTGAAAAAGGTACGTATACATCCATTTCTTAGTGTTAAAGTTTTTACAATTCTTTCGTTATCTATCTCATTTGGCTGTTATGAAATTCTCCATTCAGGAAAACATGACTCTAGCTAAGATGTTAGCCGAGAGAAAGTATCCTTTTCTTTATTCTGCTGTTTTATTTTCAATTTTGTCTTTTCTTGAATTGCCTTCATTAGGTAGTTATTTTTGCTTTTATAATTTTATGAGGTTATCTTAACCACAATAAACAGTAAAATTATTGAAGTGACGGGTGCTGAGCTGCAGAAATTGAGGGTGAATATGAGAAAATTGCAGGCACAAAATTGGGAGCTCGCCAAATCAAATAGCCAGCTGCTGGCGGTTAGTTTTCTAAGTCTTATGTCCTGCCTATGTTGATGTTCTTTGAGTTTGCTGATACTTCATTTACTTCAACCGTGCAGGATATAAATTCACGTAAAGACAGGGTGAGTACCTTTGGATTTAACTGAAGGTTTCTTATCTTATGTCTTTCATATAAGGAATTTCTCATACCTTGGTTGATTTCAGATGAATGTTTTACAACATGAACTCAGTTGCAAAAATGCTTTGCTTGCATCTAAGAAGTTGGAAATGCAGGTTGGTATAATTATTCTTGTCTTGAATTGTTGGGCGGTAGTAGAGGTGAGTAGTAGTCTGATATAATTTCCTTGTTTTTTCAGGAAAGATTAGGAACTAAAAAGTGCGAAAAGTTGGATGATAAGGTAGACATATGATATTTTGACCAAAGAATGCAAAAGTTTTTGCTTTTGCAACATCTGCTTCTTATTTGTTTAGCTTCTTCTTGTAAAGGTAGAGTTGACTAACTGTGAAGCTACTGAGGCGACAAAAGGCTCCTCCAAAGTAGATAATTGTGGAAATACTAGAGGGAGACCTAAATCAAAGAGTGAGGGCAGTTTCCAAAATTAAGTTTTGTTTGATAAATGGAAACAATAATATTTGTTAACTGGTATCTGGTTGGGTGTTCTGTACTTCTGCAGGTTTAGGTCCTAGACAAGTTCAATCAAAAGATGAAACTGAAAATAAAAGGTTTGATTGCTCTTACCAGGTTATAGGTTTCCTTGTCAAATCTTGTCATTTCTGAAATATTTTGGTATAGGATACTTTTTAATACATTAAAATTCTCAACAGGCCATGTGTTAGAAGACAATCAGCTAGGTTTAGACCTGAAGAAGTAAAATCAGCATCAGATCTGCTTGAAACAGAAGATGCCAAAGTTCTTGTACACTTTTCAGGTATTGGAAATGGTCCACCACAGGAAAATGGTTCTGCTTCAGTTAGCATATCAATCCAAGATGAGGGCATGCATCCCCCCAGATATGATACTGAAAACAAAAGGTAACTTTTCCAGATCTGTATGCATACTTTACAATTGTTATTTCTGATGTTTGGTTTATAGAATTATGATTGCAGAAACTCCTAATTTTGACAATTATTTTGCATGCCTAGTGTGAGAAGGCAGTCTGCCAGGCTTAGGCTTAAATCTGAAGAACCCAGATCTCCTTGTGATTTACATGAGACAGATGATGGTGAAATTGCTGTATCTGTTCCAAATAATGGTGCATTATTGGAAAATGCTTCAACTTCAATGAGCTCATTCTTGGAGAATCAAGATACTGAAGCAAACCTTGCACCTGGATTAGAAGCTCTGGAACCTAGAAGGTCTTCACTCAGTAGACCCTTACGACAAGCAGTCAAAAAGGTTCACTCATACAAGGAAATGTCACTGAATATGAAAATGCGCAGATCTGAGTAATGTGTTTAGTATGACTATGTTTTAGAATATGGTATCTGTCATGTGTCTCATGAATTTGCGGTTTCTAACTAATTTTTGTCAATACTCAATTCACTGATAGTGTCTGACCTGCTCATCCTCTGTATTCTTCAGAAGCAGTATATTGACCCCCTGGGACAACTGATAGAGTTGTATGAATGTAAAGTTTTAGCCATTCTCTGTGATAAAGTTGTTTATGACCTCGTATCATTCTCCACCAGTGACACACAAAATGCTTTACTCTAAAAAAAAAAAAAAAAGGCGGGGGTGAGGAGGAGAAAGAAATAGCCATCTCATACGGCTCAGATTAGGATCTTATCAGCTAATTCTTGAATCTGTACACTAGCGACATGGCAAACATGTATGCATTACGCATGCCATAGTTATTACAAATTGGTAGTGTATATTTTGTGCTAGGGATGATACATTTTGTATAATGTACTTTCGGATAGAATTCGGTATATAATGTCTTTTTCATGAAATAGTCTGGCATTGTATGTCATGCAGTGATTGTGCAGAGGATTTTTTAACGTAGGTGTCTGTAGTTTTCTTGATGCGGAGCATGTGTTGGCGTTAAGATTATGGATGGATCCAACATTCACATGCAAATGAAAAAGGGGGATTGAGGTGACAAAAGATCTGGGCTCATTTTAAACTGTCATTTTCAGGTATCTTGCAAAACCGTGTAGCTGCACGATCCAAATAAAATTATAAAATAATGCCAAATTATCGATACCTTTTGTAACTTTATAATCATCATTTTATTACATCTTCTCCAAAGGAAATGGCCTACCTTTTTAAGGATTTTTATTTAGTTTAGTTAAAATAAACATCTTGTGTACTGTTAACTTACTGTTGGTTTCGTGAAAAATTGTCAACGTGTTATTATGGCTTATATATTGCCCGAAACTTGCAATAGGTAGAAGATTAAGGTTAAAAAAAAAAAAGAGTTTTATTTATCGCCGACCTCATCATCCGTTTCTTGAGAACATTATTTTTTGTAAATCTCAAAATATATATTCATATCTTTCTTTGTTTTTTTTTTTAAAAAAAAAATTATTTGGTTGGCTTTTAACTCTTGCCTAAAATCATCATGTCCTTATCCAATAAGATAGACAGTCGATGTAAGTGGGTGCAGCAGGCCTTGGCGCAGCCTCCATTTCCAGAAAAATCATTGTGATTGAACAACATCATTCCGATTTATTTATTTATATATTTTTTTAAAATTTTAAAACTTATAATATCTATGATGTATAAAAATAGCAGTGTGAAAAAAAAAAAAGAAAAAGAAAAGAAAAAGGGATTGATGTAGTCTTGTTGGGTGTTCAAGTGGAGTTAGTTGAGAATGGTTATAAGGATAGAAGAGAGACATGTATATAGTTAGTTAAGCCATGATTAGGTTTTTTTTTTTTTTTTTTTTTTTTCTTACATATGAAAATAACATCAAATGTATCACTCTAATTCGGTAATCTCCGAAGATATAATTGTTGGGGTTTTTATTTTGTAGGATGAAGAGGTAGAATAATGATTTAAAATTCTTACACATGCGGAACCTTTAGCTACAAGAAGAAGCATTAAATTAAAGCCCTAGTTTTGGTATCATTTTGATGGTGCTCGAGAATCCTTGTTCATTTTGTGTGAAACATTTTGTGGTTGGAAGGGAAGTCTTGTGTTTGCTTAGTGTGGTACTTTTGATGTTTTTTATTTCCCCCCTTCTTATTAGTGCTTGTTTACTGTGGAAATGGAATGCGGCCAAGGAAGGAAAAGGGATTTTGAGTGGAGATTAAAAAGAAACAAAGATAAGCTTGTAATTTATATCATTTTTTTTTTTTTATACTATCCGATTTCTAGAGTCATGATGATGACTTCAATTAATCGAGATTTAACTTGTAAAATCTAATTTTTTACTCTGGAGAATATTTCAATTTAACTCTTAAATAGTGCTTATAACAAGTATTGAACTTTCGACCTCATGTAACATTCACCATACAATTTACCATTGTGTCAAGCCAAGAACTTTATGATACTACTAATTGGTTAGGAGAGATGTCAAGTTTTTCCAAGCATGTTAATATTATTTTGATATTGACCTAACGAATGAACTATAAAAATGCACAATCTCTAATATTTTGTGTTTATGAATGTTAAATTAAAGGGTATTTTAGGAAAATATGATATTGATTTATGAAATTAATATTGACAAGTACTTTGACATAGCTAAAATATGTTACTATTAATTAAGATAATATAAGGATTATCAATATTTTTAAAAAGGTTTTATCTAAGGTAGGCAATTTTTGAGTTTTTGTCACTAAATATATGGATTAGTTGCTAGTGTGGTGCACATGCATGCACTTTTTTTTTTTCCCTTCTCTTTTTTAAGATATGGATTCTAAGTAACATTTCCCCCATTGAATTAAAAGTTAAACTTCTCCAATCTCATGGGATTTGGAAAGGATATGCTTTTATTGAGACTTCCATAGACCACAACCACTTCAAAACTCCTTCCTTAACTATAGTTTGTGAAGGGTAAAGGTTCGGACTTTTTTAGGGCGGATGGTCGAGGGTTCGAATCCCCTGAAGTGGTTAGCGTTACGTTAAAAAGTTCTAGGTCGGACCATCACTCTCGAGTAAGAGTTGGACTCTGCGAGCGCACCCCAGGCTGAATCCAGATTAGTCGGCCCATGTGGGTTCGGATACCGGATGCTTAAGCAAAAAAAAAAAGGTTCAGAATTAGAAAAATATCTTATTCTGACTCTTATAACGTTAATTTCGTGTAATATTCATAATATATTTTATCATTGTGTCAGGTTAACAGCTTGAGTTGTTAGTATCTTTTTTTTGTTAGACCATATGGTTTTCAAAAGGTATTACGATTCTGACTAATCCAAATTCATATTGAATTGCACTCATATAGATCAACTCTTACTCGGGAGAATGTCTTATCCCGACTTTTACATCGTGTTCATAACAAGTATCAAAACTTCAACCTCGTATAACATTTAGAATGTGCTTTTTTTTTATTTTTATTTTTTTTTTTTTTTTTTTTTTTTTTTTTTTTTTTATTTTTTTTTTTACGGGGGAACCCGCAGCCGCTACTCTTCGAGTGCGCTCCGGTAAACCCCAGGCATAAGCGCAAAGCTTGCAAACCACACCCCAGGTAAACTATACTAGGTAAACCTTGTGTAACAGACTCGACCAAGGAAGGCGTTGGCAGGATTCGAATCTGGGACCTTCGAGCACCAGGTAACCCATCGCATCAACTCGGCCACCCCTTGTGGGGCGGATTTTTTTTATTTATTTATTTATTTTTTTGGGGGGTAATTGGAGTACTAATGGGCTTCCCGCCATATCTAAGGCCATTTATTTTTGTAATAGAGATGAAAAAAAGGAAAAAAAAAAAAAACACAAAGAAATCACGTGATGGGGCCAAATAATGATATGAAGGATAAACGGGACCCACGCGCTAACGCGTGAGAAAGGAGCCACCCCTCTTAAGAGTTGAGTCAAAACGGAAGCCGTTATTCCTTTTTTTCTTTTAATTTTTATTTTTAAACCTTGAAGGGGCACTTTGTTCTCCAAAAGGTTTTCAAAGGGACCCTACCACTAACTCCTAGTGCTCCTACGCCCCTATTTTTTTTTGTTAAATAAAAGCTCGATAAAGAATAAGATCTGAAGTGACTATCATAACTAAGAGAATTCAATAGTTATGGAATATTCTGTTAGTTGTATAAGAGTTATAGCTCGTTAAGACTAAACTTAATTTGGTCACTTTAGCCCCACTAACACACAAGGAGATAAGAACTAAGTCACAAGACCAAAGATTATAAGTCAGCCAACGCCAACCCATAATCCTCCCAAAGGATTATAGGCCCCCTATTTCTATATATATATATATATATATATATATGTTTTTAAAAAATAATCTATTTTGATGCCCCAAATAAGTTTTTGTAATTGGCAAACCTAATTGTGTTTTCGTGTGAATTTAGGTACCCCACACGGGATTATAGTGTTTCCAGCCTTTTTTTATCCGTTCTAGATAACATTATTTTTCTCGAGTCATGTGCTTTTCTTTAGGGTTTCATATCTCTACTTACCCTTTTTTTTTTTGTTTTATTAGCTTTATTAGATGATTGCTAAATAAGATCTAAAATTTATTATTTTATTTAATAACACATTTTAAATTTATAAAATTGATGTATAGTGTATTAAAACTCGTGTGTACGATTGTAAATTTATAAAATTGATATATAGTGTATTAAAACTCGTGATGGAGGGTTTGAAATCCCACCATCGCTTTCTGTTTATAACATTTTTGTTAATTTTTATTTATTGTAAATAAGAAAAATAAAATTGATGTATGTTTTGATTAAAAAGACAAACATATATTTTAACTTAACTTTTATAATAAATAATGAGTATGATTTATAAAATATTAATTAGTATAAAGAAAATAATAATAATAATACTACTTTTTTTTGTATCCACTTAGGGTGCCCGATGTCTCCACTTTTTGGTGAGACTAATCCGGACTCGACCTGCGAAGCGCTCGCAGAGTTCAACTCTTACTCAAGGGTTAGAGCATGATCCGGAGCTTTTAACATGACGCTAACCACCTAGGGGATTCTAACCCTCGATCATCCGCCATGGAGGAAGTATTAGGAGTCCGCTTACCAATTCCCCAAACTACCGGGTTAATAATAATACTACTTTGATTTCTTATTACGACCAGTAAATAAACATAGTTCTCCCCCACGATGATAAATACACATTGATTTCTTAACCTAAAAAATTAAAACTAGAGAAAGTACTATATTTTTCTCTATTACACTAATAATAAATGTCATATTTTTATTCATTATTTTTAAAAAAATTATATTGAATATTAATAAAATAATGATGGTTATTATATTTGTATGTAATAGAAAATACTAAGACTGTTAATATATTTCATAATTTATAAATATTTCCTTTTCACCTTAAATTTTTTTTTTTTTCAAAAAAAGTTTATAAATAATGACTTCATATTTAAGATTCGAATAATTTATATTAAGACAAATAATATATATATTTTTGGTGATTTATTCGTGTTCGATAGCCACTTTAAATTTTAACTAAATCGAATTTGAATCGTGTCAAAGCTCTAATGAGAAAGCTCTCCTACAATTATATATATATATATATATATATATAATAGTGTTTATAGGGATGAGTCAAAAAGGAAGAACAAAAAAAAAGTATATACACTTGGGAGGAAAAGATTTGAGAGATGAAATGTTTGTAATGATTTCGTCCCCTTGGTATTTGTCTGACCGAGGTACAATTTAGGATTAGCTTTCCATAATGTTCCTATTTTTGTGCGTTGAATTAAAGTCACTTAACAACAAAATACCAATTTTTTCTACGCTCATTATTTATTTCTTCCTTCAACCAAGAAAACAAACTTATATTAAGTATGAACTTAAAAAAAAAATTGATTGCTTGAAAATCCGAATAGGAATATTATCCAATTCAATCTTATTAACTTCAAAAGTTGCATGCCGTTTGTTGTTGTTGTTGTTGTTGGCTATATATTTCAACTCTTATATATCTATATACACATGAAGAATTTGCATTTATTTCTCAACCGTGATATACTCAAAAATATACTACTACTACTACTACTATACATATACATATATATATATAAGTAAGGATGACAATGATGACACGGTTTACGCCGAGTTTATTATTTTTTTTAAGGGCACAAAGTATTTTAGATATGTGATAAACTATAATAAAACATTTTTAAACTAATTCATATCCAGACTAATTCTCATTTGAACAGATTGATCCTTTACATGAGTCGATGTTAGAATCTTCAACCTCATTTAAGTTAGAAAAGCTTTTTATCACATCACTTGCGCCTTGGAGTTACGACAAGTATATATATATGTTTGATTTAAACATACATTTTCTATTCTTGTTTTCATTTATTTTGAAACTTTTTTTTTTAACAAAAAATTTTATTCTTTATTTTAAATTAAAATTATTAATAAAAAATAAGTAAATAAAATTTTAAAATTTAATAATATGGTCATTGTTTAATTAGTTAGTAAGTACCAAATATTTTTCATGTTTTATTTTTAAAAAAGTTTGATATGGATATTTATGATTCAATATAATATAAAAAATTAAGAAAGTATATATATAATATGATTACTATTTTATTAATTTGTATCCAATTTAGTATTTACTAAATAATTATCATCATTTATTTTATAAAATTTTAATAATTATACATTATAATTGGTGTAATTTTATTTTTATATAAATATATATAATTATTAAAAAAATTATATTTTTTGGGCAACAGGGTGGGGAAGAAATTAAGGGGGAATGCCATCCCCATTTTAATTTTCAGAGAATCACCATATACATCTATAAACCTAATCAAAACAAGAATTTTTCAGTCAAAATGATATTAGAATACAAGTTCAACGATATTGATTTTGATTTTAATTATCATCCCTATATAAAAAAGTCTATAAAATCATCATTAGTTGAAGTTATATATATATATATATATATATATATATATATTAGTTTAATGGTAATATGCATTAGTTTTTTCCTTAAATAGCCTCAATTTAATGCCTTATCATCAAGACCTACTAATTATTTTTCATAAAATATTAAAAGTCAAAATATAAAAAACATTTTAGTGTCTTACTACAAAAGATATAGAACTTTTTAATTTTTTTAAAAAAAGATATGAAACTAGTCATGTAGTAAGTAAAATAAATAGATCGAGAAAAAGTGATTGTCTAGCTTGTTTCGCTTCCCTTAAAGTGTCTCGCTTAGTCGGTCTCGTGAGAGAATTGAGTTCGATATATGTCGGAGATGACTTTTTACTGTAATTTTTGCTATATGTTGTAGTTCTTAGGAGTCTCATCCTATAGATTCCTCCCGAATTAGTCGATAAAGATATCGGATCACAAAAAAAGTAAAATAAAAGGAGTGGTTGGAATTGAGCAGTAAACAAGTCGAGTCGAGTCGAATCGAACATTGAATGTTTGAGCTTGTTTGTTTAATTTTCGAACAAAAAATTTTGTTCGAGTTGTTCAATTATTTGTTCATATAACTTAAGTTCGCTCATTTAACTTTCAAATTTACTAAAGCTCGAGTTCGCTCGTTTAAATATTAATTTTTTTTTAATAATATATATAAATATTTATAATTTGTTTACGAACGTTAGATTATATTCACGACAGTATTAGAATAGATTCAAAAATTAATTAAACTTAAAAATTATTTAAATTTAATTTATTTAATACATGAATAAATTCAAACAGATTATGGACAAGTTCGAACAAACTTTATTGATGAAGAATTTGGTTTGTTTACCGTTGAAGGTTGGAATTAGCAGTATATTATATAAATGGGCAGGCTTTTAGGCAGTTAGCTAAAGTTGTGTAGCTAGTTAACTGTTTCTGCATGCGGGTCCTATTTCTAAAGCACTATCCAACTATCTCATATTTCTCTAATTCAATCTTTATACTCTTTGCAATATAAATAATCACGTTACAAGTTTTAAAAAACTAATAAAAAAGAGAGTATATATATATATATATATATATATATACATATGTATATGTGTGGGTTGAATTAATGTATGAGCCTCTCTAGTCCGCCATATAATTAAGGGTTTCAATATATATGTTTTCATACGACAATTTCACATTCACACATATTCCCGCGCCCCGCCCAGTACATTATGTGTTCTCTCTTGTTGTACTAACTAAGGGAACCTTTGTAATAAAAAAGACATTAATATTTCATTCATTAAACCATATATATATATATATATATTGTCTTTTCCATGCTTTTTTTTGGCCTTTTGTGTTTTTGTCTAACCATAACATGTACCCCATGAGAAAAAAGAAAAGAGAAAAGAGAAAAAGAGCAAACAACTACCACTGTGTGTGTGTGGGTTCTTTCTTTATTTCTTTCTCCTGCTTTATATCCCCACTTATATATATATAATATATATATATATATATATATATATACATATATATAACTAAGTCATTTCTCTTTACTCTTTGTGGTCTGTCTATATTATACCCTATCTGTTATTCTCCTTAAACCAAAACAAGCAAAAACACAAGTAAACAAAGGATATGGAAGATCAATGTAGCCCTCTCAGCTGGGCTTTTTACTACCAAGAAGAGGTAAAAAAGAAAAAAACTTGACATTGTTTGATCTTTTCTTGAGTTTTTTGGTTAATGTGCATTGTGCTAATTGTTTTTTTTTTTTTTGGGGGGGTGGGAATTTTGGACAGGGAGTTCAGGAGGAGTACTTGAAGCATTCTCTGTTGTACACTAGTCTGGAATTGGAGACAACCATTTTATCAACCAGAGAAGAACTTGCTAGGAAAGATGATGAATTGGTTCATCTCAAAGTTCTTTTAACAAAGATTACTAAAGAGAGAGATGAAGCCATAGCAAAATGTCACAAATTAACTTTAGAAAACCTTCTTCTCCAACAACAACAGCAGCAGCAGCAATCTACCACCCCCACCACCACCATTAATGAAGATGAAAGGTCTCACCACCACCACCATGACTACTACTACAATTCCTCCTCCTCTGATTCCGATGAGAATATGACTATTATTCCCAAACCACTAGCAGTTGATCATGAAGCAACTGATGAGGATGAAATGGAAAAAATTTATGTAGTGGCAACAAAGAAACCATTTCCTGAAAAAGGCAAGTTCTTGCAAGCAGTAATGGAAGCAGGTCCCCTTCTTCAAACACTTTTACTAGCTGGACCACTTCCTCAGTGGCAACGTCCACCGCCGCAGCTCAGCTCAATTGACATTCCTCCGGTCACCATTTCTTCATCACCAAGTCCAAGAGGAGGAGGAGGAGGAGGAGGAGGAGGAGTACTTCTTCACCACCACCATCACCAGCAGGACTCATGTTCAGAAACCAAGAAAAGGGGTGCAAGTTATGTGAACAACAACAACAGTACTTGTAGTAATAGTAGCAGTTCAAAGTATCAAAGAGTTGTTCACCAATCACCATTGACAAACAATATCTAGCTAGTCTTGCATGCTCATAATTATTATAACCATCCTTTTCATACTGTTATAATCATCATCAGCATGAAAATGGGATATTGGCTAATATATATATATATATATATTATATCAATTTTTACAGGCCTAAAAAAAAAAAAAAGGGGTTGTACTGTACATGGTTTTGTCTTAGAAACTAAGGATCCTAACTCAATTAGGAGAGGAAATATTGTTAGGATTTGATCATTGGAGTCCTCTTTAGCTTTTTTTTTTGGGCTTTGGATGGAGACTTGATTTTTCTTTTTTCTTTTTTTGGATTCTCTAATTTCCCCGAAGAATATGAATTGGGGTCCCCAAAAATTCTCCAAAATGGTGGAGAATTTTTCAGTATTAAGACTATATATATATATATTTTTATATATATGCATACTTTTCTTTCTTGGCTTGTTTTCTTTTTCTTCCTAATTTTGATTATGGAAATATATCAAGTGTAATCTTGGTAGATTATGTTTGCAGTGGACCTGCCTGCAATATTCATGATGAAGCAGAGTATGATATATATATATATATATATATATATATATATATATATATATATATAGTATATTAATTAGACACTAAAGTTGAAGTTGAAGTTGTCCTTTGTTGTTCCTTTTAATGTTCTTTTTTCCTTGTATTACTTATAATTATACTAAGTATAGTCTTAAAGTTAAAAAAAAAGAAAAGAAAAAGGAAACAAGAATTGATCAATTGGTAAACACGACCTTAACAAGCAATCAAAGATTCCAAATGATCCTACTTTTCATCAAGTGTTACCTACCATGCATGGTGTCTGTCTGCCATTTAACTGGCATCTTATTAGACCCCTCCTTCTTTCACTATCATACAAAGATATATATACATATACATATGTATAAATATGTATCTATATATATATATAGCATATAGTCAATACAAAGAAACCAAAAACAAGAAAAAAAGAAAACATATAACGTTGCTTCATATACTAAATTATATATTAATCTCAATATAAATTTTATTTGGACAGAAACGTACATTGAATATATTTTTTTAGTGTACGTCTTTATTCAAAGACCTCACTCAGTATGCTAAGCATGAGTTTAAATCAAATTAAAATTGATTTACATTAATAGATTTAACATTAATTTTTTTCTTAAAAAAATATTATTTTGGGCAAACACTCTCTCTTTAGCTATATTATATATATATATATATATATATATATATATATATATCAGTTTATACGACATTGACAAAACCTAATTAAACACACAAGTTGTTGAACAGATTTTGAAAATATTTAGTATATATATGTATGTATATATTGTCTTAAGAAACCATATATATATATATATATATATAATATATATATATATATATATTTCTCAATTAATCTTCAGTCAAGCAACATTATTGAGATATTTTGTTTAGGAAAAAAAAATATATATAATTAAAAAATTTTTTTATCTAAATTGAGTAAACGTCATAATTATTGTTTGACTAATCAAAACCGCCCGAGGGAAGAAGTCAACTGAATATGAGCCCACACCGCCCAGCCGGAGAACCGGTTTTGGAGACTCTTCTGGTTAAGTAGTAATTAGTGCATTTTTCACTGAGAAAAATGCCGTCGTCGTTTTCATGCAGAAACAGTGTCTAATGTGATCGATCCATCGATGCAGGGCGAGCGAGGTGGCGGGTGAAGAAAGAGGGATTCATTGTTCATATATATATATATATATATTCAAACAAGAGCAAATTTTCAACAACAAACAGATATTTATATATGTATATATATATATATATATATATTTTGATTGGTGCAGGACAGTCTTTGTTTTACTGGCTGACAGTCTTTGTTTTACTTTCATTAGAATATATATGTGTTACTTAAATTTAAGACGATTAGAATTGGAGGTTTTACTGCAATCACGTCATGAACAGATCTTTTTGGATGGAGAAAATTGAGGATGCGTACTGATGTAACTGAAGAACTCGTTTGTCAAATCGAGGCTCTTTTATCTTGCACAAATAGGAGGGGATTCCTTCCAAAGAAACTGCGTTGCTTAAATTAATAAACAAATTAAGTATTAAAGCTAAAAAATAAATAAGAAAGTCATATTTTATGTTGTCTATGGTAAATCCTTTTATAGCTTAATATTAAGATATTTATTTAGTATTATAGCGATATGAGATATAGATAAAGTTTGTGAGAAAATAATTATACTCTTGTTCATGTTTAATCCCTCAACAAATTGTGTTTATCGTGCTTATGACCATCTCTGTCGATAACCATATGTATAATAATCTACATGTATACTTCAGTGGGTATTTACATTGGATAGTTTTTTTTATTTTTATGAAATGTAAATGTCAAAACCAAGAATATCATCCCTAAAATTAATTTGTCCAAAATAAATAACTTACCAACACGGAGAAGTATTAAGACAGAAAAAACAAAAAAAGCAATAGGTTTGTTCTTATCTTTATGCTTTGTTCTTTGACTTGAATAGTTTTTACTTCATATGCTTTTTTGTTCAGTACTTAAAGGAGCCTTGTTTGGTAAATTAAAAATAACCCTACAGTTTGGGAGTGTTGGTAAGCGGACTCCTAAAGCTTCTCCTCATGGCGGATGGTCGAGGGTTCGAATCTTCTGAGGTGGTGGTTAGCGCCACGTTAAAAAGCTCTGGGTCGGGCCTTCACCCTCGAGTAAGAGTTGGACTCTGCGAGCGCATCCCATGCCGAATTCGGATGAGTCGGCCCGTGTGGGTTCGGATACCGGATGCTTAAGCAAAAAAATAAAATATAAAATAAAAGAAGGGAAAATTGTTGAATACTTGTTCGCTACTGTATTTCTTTGAACTCCTCCTTTATTATCTCTCCCTATTAATATAACTTTTCTTTTAATGTAATTTGTACCAAACATTCTTAATAAAGCTTTTTAACAGATGGATTACACTAAACCGACCAGTAGATTTCGCATCAACCTTTTTTTTTGTTTTTTTGGTTGGTTTAATTTTCCAAGATATTTAGTAATTACTTTTGGACACTAATTTGGAATTAAGTCTTTCATACCCTATTTCGGAATATTTTTTTTTTCCTTAAAATCTCATTTCTCTATACACATATCTTTCCACTTTTTTGGCAATTTTTTCATGTCTAATAGCCAAAGTGGTTCCAAGAAAACTAAAATTGAGCCGCATCATAGTTAAAAAATTTTTTCTATATCTATCTTTATAGGTAAGATTAAAAAATAAGACCTTACATATGAACAACTAAACTCGTTTCGCTTGAACAAATAAGTGTTGCTCAGCTACGAATGCATATATATATATATATATATATATATATATATATATATATATATATATTTGGGGGAAAATTGAAGTGGCGTAGGGCTTTTGTGGAAGAAGCATGATAGTTTCAACATTTACCTCTGTTTGTAGGCTTCATTTAGCAAGCCCATTTAGTATAGTTACTCATGATTATAATTCAGAGTTTGACCATACTTTTTTAAATCACTCCGTGTTTGACCCTGTTTTTTAAACTATTTTCTAATCTTACTTTGACTCATTTACAAAATGAGTCATTCTTGGTCTCATTGACAATTTTTTTTTCTCTCTCCTCTTTCCGTCTACCGTTCACGCTGTTTCCATCTTCCTTTTTTTTTCTTTTTCCCTCTTCTTTCCAACTGTAATATATATATTTTAATTCTATTTGAATCATTGGAAATCCATATGCTACACGGGCGAATGAAATATCTTCTTCGACTAGTAGTAACTCATGTTCAACCACAATGGCGGCATCAAATGTTTCAACTAGTAATAACTCATTCGTACCGCACCGCAATAAACATAATATGAAGAGTGGTGGTCCGGGTCGTTTACGCTCCAGGAGGTATCGGGGTTCAATGGATGCAGGAAATCCTGATTCACCTCCAAGATGCGGTAACTGTCATATGCCAGGTCATAATAGAAGAACTTGTGTCATCGACTCAAACCGAACTAGTGATTGTTGATTGTTTAGTGTGTATCTCAATATACTTTTCCCAACATTATAAACAGACTCATTATTGTATTTTGATTTTATTTATTAAGAATGAACTCATTTTGGATTATATATTGAATTGATGTTGTGATTGTTTCTATTATATTTTGGTTTATATGTTGAATTACATTGATGTTGTGTTCTAAGAATGAGTCGTAGCATTATTTAGTCCAAAACGACCAAGTCTTATTTTGGGCAGTGAAGAATTCTAGGACTCATTCTCTATACGCGTCATAGAATTCTTTATTGTCCAAAATTGACCAAGTTTTATTTTGGGCAGAGAAGAATGCTAGGACTCATTTTCTGTACGAGTCATAGAATTCTTTACTGTCCAAAAAATTTATTTTCGGCATAGAAGAATGCTATGACTCATTCTCTGTACGAGTCATAAAATTCTTTATTGTCCAAAAATTTTATTTTGGGCAGAGAAGAATGCTAGAACTCATTCTCTGTACGAGCTCGTCGAGGTCTAATTTCGATACATGGTATAGTTTCTTCAGCAATAGAGTCATCGGAAGGATGAGAAGATGAACCACTCACATTTTCTTGTGTTGGATTCTCTTGGGAAGGCTAAGAAATTGAGGTAGAACCACAAACATATTGAATTAGAAAAATAATTATTCAATACTAATTATAAAAAATTAATTTAATGTGTATATTAGTAAAGTATTTCAATAAATATGTGAAAGCAGTAAGCATTTAAAATTTCTTGGTGTGTGAAAAACTTCTCATTGTACCCTGTAAGAGGTAAAATGAAATTACCAACTAGTACGCTTATTTTATTTCACATGTTCAATAGACAGTGATTGATAGAGCTCACCTAAACATTTCATCTATTTCTATTATAAGAAAGATAAGACCAACAAATGAGGTATTAAACAAGACAACATAATCAACGTTAAATAAAACTTCTGAGAATCAAAGGAGGAAGACAACAGAATTCATAAAAATGCCAAATAGCCAAATAGATCCTAAAACAAGATTCACAGGAATGATCTTTGTTACAAATTCATTTCATTTCTTCAAATATAAGAATAAATACAAATATGTGAAATTTATGGAGATAGTTTACTAGAATATTCAAATTTATGTGAAATTGATTTTGTACGGTATATATAGATTACAACACTAATTATCCCCAACGTGAGAGTTGGGGTCCATTAATAATCATGTGTCTCTTTGTTTTTCGGATAGTGCTTGTGGTGCAATCCACTAAAGGATTGCATTCAATGCAACCATGGACCAAACCAATAAAAAAATGACAAATGGATTTTGGTAACCTCCAATAATAGGTTAACAAGTTAATGGGTGATGTGGCATTCTCTATGCTTGACATGTCATAAAAAATGACCTATTCAATAGGTTACCAACAAAATTTGACAAAATAAAATAATAATATTATATTATAGTAGTAATTTTTAACCATAAAATAGTAAGTTTGATATAAAAAATGGTAAGTTAGAAAAAAAAAAACGAAAGTACCTTTTTATAAGCATCTTACCATTTTTTGAACAAAACATACCCCCCCTATTTTTTCCATAAACCTTACCATATTGAGTAGCATCTTACCATTTTTTTTTGAATAAAACTTACCATTTTTCCCATGAACCTTACCATTGAGTATCATCTTTACAATTTTTTGAACAAAACTTACCTTTTTTCCACCAACCTTACCATTCCGGGCATCTTACCATTTTTTGAACAAAACTTACCAATTTTCCCATGAACCTTACCATTGAGTAGCATCTTACCATTTTTTGAATAAAACTTACCATTTTTCCCATGAACCTTACCATTGAGGCATCTTACCATTTTTTGAATAAAACTTACCATTTTTCCCATGAATCTTACCATTGAGTAGCATCTTACCATTTTTTGAACAAAACTTACCATTTTTCTCATGAACCTTACCATTGATATTGAAACTTACCATTTTTTCCATGAACCTTACCATTGAGTAGCATCTTACCATGTTTTGAATAAAACTTACCATTTTCCCCTTGACCTTACCATTGAGTAGCATCTTACCATGTTTTGAATAAAACTTACCATTTTTCCCATGAACCTTACCATTGAGTATCATCTTACCATTTTTTGAACAAAACTTACCATTTTTTGAACAAAACTTACCATTTTCACATGAACCTTACCATTGAGTATCATCTTACCATTTTTTGAACAAAACTTACCATTTTTTCCATGAACCTTACCATTGATATGAAACTTACCATTTTTTGAACAAAACTTACCATTTTTCTCATGAACATTACCATTGATATGAATCTTACCATTTTTTGAACAAAACTTACCATTTTTCCCATGAATCTTACCATTGAGTAGCATCTTACCATTTTTTGAATAAAACTTACCATTTTTCCCATGAATCTTACCGTTGAGTAGCATCTTACCATTTTTTGAATAAAACTTACCATTTTTCCCATGAACCTTACCATTGAGTAGCATCTTACCATTTTTTGAATAAAACTTACCATTTTTCCCATGAACTTTACCATTGAGTATCATCTTACCATTTTTTGAACAAAACTTACCATTTTTTCCATGAACCTTACCATTGAGTAGCATCTTACCATTTTTTGAATAAAACTTACCATTTTTCCCATGGACCTTACCATTGAGTATCATCTTACCCTTTTTTGAACAAAACTTACCATTTTTCCCATGAACCTTACCATTGAGTATCATCTTACCATTTTTTGAAAAAACTTACCCTTTTTTTCCATGAACCTTACCATTGAGTAGAATCTTACCATTTTTTGAACAAAACTTACCATTTTTCCCATGAACCTTACCATTGAGTAGCATCTTAACCCTTTTTTGAATAAAACTTACCATTTTTCCCATGAACCTTACCATTGAGTAGCATCTTACCATTTTTTGAACAAAACTTACCATTTTTTCCCATGAACCTTACCATTGAGAAACATCTACTTACCATTTTTATAAAACTTACTCATTTTTTCCAAACTTCCCCTTGAGTAGCATCTTACCTTTTTTGAACAAAACTTACCATTTTTTCCATGAACCTTACCATTGATATGAAACTTACCCTTTTTTGAACAAAACTTACCATTTTTCCCATGAACCTTACCATTGAATGAAGCATTTACCATTTTTGAACAAAACTTACCCTTTTTCCCATGAACCTTACCATTGAGTAGCATCTTACCATTTTTGAATAAAACTTACCATTTTTCCATGAACAAACACCATCCCTTACCATTGAGTAGCATCTACCCTTTTTTGAACAAAACTTACCATTTTTCCCATGAACCTTACCATTGAGTAGCATCTTACCATTTTTGAATAAAACTTACCATTTTTCCCATGAACCTTACCATTGAGTAGCATCTTACCATTTTTTGAACAAAACTTACCATTTTTCCCATGAACCTTACCATTGATGAGGAAACTTACCATTTTTTGAATAAAACTTACCATTTTTCCCATGAACCTTACCATTGAGTAGCATCTTACCATTTTTTGAATAAAACTTACCATTTTTTCCCATGAACCTTAACCATTGAGCAGAACTTTCCCTTTTTTGAACAAAACTTACCATTTTTTCCATGAACCTTACCATTGAGTAGCATCTTACCATTTTTTGAACAAAACTTACCATTTTTCCCATGAACCTTACCATTGGACTAGATCTTACCATTTTTTGAACAAAACTTACCATTTTATGAACCTTACCATTGAGTAGCATCTTACCATTTTTTTAATAAAACTTACCATTTTTCCCATGAACCTTACCATTGAGAGCATCTTACCATTTTTTAATAAAAAACCCTAACCATTTTCCCATGAACCTTACCATTGAGTAGCATCTTACCATTTTTTGAATAAAACTTACCATTTTTCCCATGAACCTTACCATTGAGTAGCATCTTACCATTTTTTGAACAAAACTTACCATTTTCCCATGAACCTTACCATTGAGTAGCATCTTACCTTTTTTGAATAAAACTTACCATTTTTCCAGCAACCTTACCATTGAGTTTTTCCACGAATAAAACTTACCATTTTTCCCATGAACCTTACCATTGAGTATCATCTTACCATTTTTTGAACAAAACTTACCATTTTTTCCACCAAACTACGACGATCTTACCATTTTTGAAAAAACTTACCATTTACCAGAACTTTTTTTGAACAAAACTTACCATTTTTTCATGAACCAATTACCATTTCTCATGAACCTTACCATTTTTTTGAACAAAACTTACCATTTTTTCCATAACCTTCTTTCCTTACCATTAGTAGCATCTTACCATTTTTTGAATAAAACTTACCATTTTTCCCATGAACCTTACCATTGAGTAGCATCTTACCATTTTTTGAATAAAACTTACCATTTTTCCCATGAACCTTACCATTGAGTATGATCTTACCATTTTTTGAACAAAACTTACCATTTTTCCCATGAACCTTACCATTGAGGCATCTTACCATTTTTGAACAAAACTTACCATTTTTGCCATGAACCTTACCATTGATAAGAATCTTACCATTTTATTCACAAATCTTACTCTTTGAAAAAATTATAACATCTTACCATTTTTTTTATAAATCTTACTATTTGAAGAAACTAAAACATCTTACTATTTTTTGAACAAATTTTACCATTTTTTTTTATAAATCTTACTATTTGAATTAACTAAAACATCTTACTATTCTTTGAACAAATCTTACCATTTTCTTTATAAATTTTACTATTTGAAGAAATTAAAACTCCTTACCATTTTCCCATACATCTTACCATTTTCTTTATAAATTGTACTATTTGAATAAACTAAAACATCTTGCTATTTTCTTTACTATTTATACATTTGAAAAAAGTTAGTTAATAGAATAATAAGAAATAAAGATAATATAGTAACTTATCAATAAAATTATTAGTTTTAAATTAGTTTTTTAAAAATATGATTTTTATTCAATTCATATAATAAAAGCTAATTTTTCGTACCTAATATATCTACTAAAGTAATAATATAAGTATTAAAAACTTGAGTTTAATATTTGAGAATGTTCTCGATTGTTAAAAAATGGTAAGTTTTATTCAAAAAATGGTAAGATGCTTCAATGGTAAGGTTCATGGAAAAATGGTAAGTTTTATTCAAAAATGGTAAGATGCTACTCATGTAAGGTTCATGGGAAAAAAAATGTTAATCCAAAAATGGTAAGATGATACTCAATGGTAAGGTTCATGGGAAAAGGGAAGGTTTATTCAAAAAATGGTAAGACAAGATGCACTCAATGAAATAAAAAAAGGAAAAAGGAAGGTTCATGGAAAATGGTAAGAAAACAAGAAAAATGGTAAGTTTTGTTCAAAAAATGGTAAGATGTACTCAATGGTAAGGTTCATGGAAAAATGGTAAGTTTTATTCAAAAAATGGTAAGATGCTACTCAATGGTAAGGTTCATGGGAAAAATGGTAAGTTTTATTCAAAAAATGGTAAGATGCTACTCAATGGTAAGGTTCTATGAAAAAAGTTTTATTCAAAAATGGTAAGATGCTCAATTCATGGGAAAAAGGTTTTGTTAAAAACAATGGTAGGTTCATGGGAAAAATGGTAAGGTTTATTAAAAAAAGGTAAGATGCTACTCAATGGAAGGTTCATGGGGAAAATGGTAAGTTTATAAGTGTTCAAAATGGTAAGTAAAAAAAAAAATTATGGTAAGATTTGTTCAAAGAAAAAATGGTAAGTTTTGATCCAAAAATGGTAAGAGCGCACTCAATGGTAAGGTTCATGGAAAAATGGTAAGTTTTATTCAAAAATGTAGATAAAAAAAATAAGAGACCAATGGTAAGGTTCATGGGAAAAATGGTAAGTTTTTTTTAAAAAATGGTAAGATGCTACTCAATGGTAAGGTTCATGGGAAAAATGGTAAGTTTTATTCAAAAAATGGTAAGATGCTACTCAATGGTAAGTACAGAAAATGGTAATTTTATTAAAAAGGAAAATGTTGGTTCATGAGAAAAATGGTAAGTTTTATTAAAAAAATGGTAAGATGCATTAAACAATGGTAAGGTTTATAAAAAATGGTATTAAATTCAAAGGTAAGTTTTCAGTTCAAAAAATGGTAAGATGCAATGGTAAGAAAATTTTTAAAAATAGGAAATTTTCCAATGGTAAGTTTGAAATGGTTTTTCAAAAAAAGATGTGCTCAATGGTAAGGTTCATGGGAAAAATATGGTAAGTTTTATTCAAAAAATGGTAAGATGCTACTCAATGGTAAGGTTCATGGGAAAAAATGGTAAGTTTTGTTCAAAAAATGGTAAGATTCATACTCAATGGTAAGGTTCATGGGAAAAATGGTAAGTTTTGTTCAAAAAATGGTAAAAGGTTCATGGAAAAATGGTAAGTTTAACAATGAAAAAATGGTAAGATGCTACTCAATGGTAAGATTCATGGGAAAAATGGTAAGTTTTATTCAAAAAATGGTAAGATGCTTCAATGGTAAGGTTCATGGGAAAAATGGTAAGTTTTATTCAAAAAATGGTAAGATGCTCAATGGTAAGGTTCATGGGAAAAATGGTAAGTTTTATCTAAAAAATGGTAAGATGATACTCAATGGTAAGGTTCATGGGAAAAATGGTAAGTTTTATTCAAAAAATGGTAAGATGATACTCAATGGTAAGGTTCATGGGAAAAAATGGTAAGTTTTGTTAAAAAAATGGTAAGATGCCTCAATGGTAAGGTTCATGGGAAAAATGGTAAGTTTTATTCAAAAAATGGTAAGATGCTACTCAATGGTAAGGTTCATGGGAAAAATGGTAAGTTTTGTTCAAAAAATGGTAAGTTTCATATCAATGGTAAGGTTCAAGAGAAAAATGGTAAGTTTTGTTAAAAAAAGGGAAGGTTTCATATCAATGGTAAGGTTCATGGAAAAATGGTAAGTTTTGTTCAAAAAATGGTAAGATGCTACTCAATGGTAAGGATTCATGGGAAAAATGGTAAGTTTTATTCAAAAATTGGTAAGATGCCTCAATGGTAAGGTTCATGGGAAAAATGGTAAGTTTTGTACAAAAAATGGTAAGATGCTTCAATGGTAAGGTTCATGGGAAAAATGGTAAGTTTTATTCAAAAAATGGTAAGATGATACTCAATGGTAAGGTTCATGGGAAAAATGGTAAGTTTTATTCAAAAAATGGTAAGATGATACTCAATGGTAAGGTTCATGGGAAAAATGGTAAGTTTTGTTCAAAAAATGGTAAGATGCCTCAATGGTAAGGTTCATGGGAAAAATGGTAAGTTTTATTCAAAAAATGGTAAGATGATACTCAATGGTAAGGTTCATGGAAAAAATGGTAAGTTTTATTCAAAAAATGGTAAGATGCTACTCAATGGTAAGGTTCATGGAAAAAATGGTAAGTTTTATTCAAAAATGGTAAGTTTCATATCAATGGTAAGGTTCATGGGAAAAATGGTAAGTTTTGTTCAAAAAATGGTAAGTTTATCATATCAATGGTAAGGTTCATGGGAAAAATGGTAAGTTTTGTTCAAAAATGGTAAGCATGGGAAACAATGGAATGGTTCATGGAAAAATGGTAAGATGATACTCAATGGTAAGGTTCATGGGAAAAATGGTAAGTTTTGTTCAAAAAATGGTAAGATGATACTCAATGGTAAGGTTCATGGAAAAAATGGTAAGTTTTGTTCAAAAAATGGTAAGTTGATACTCAATGGTAAGGTTCATGGGAAAAATGGTAAGTTTTGTTCAAAAAATGGTAAGATGATACTCAATGGTAAGGTTCATGGGAAAAATGGTAAGTTTTATTCAAAAAATGGTAAGATGCCTCAATGGTAAGGTTCATGGGAAAAATGGTAAGTTTTATTCAAAAAATGGTAAGATGCTACTCAATGGTAAGGTTCATGGGAAAAATGGTAAGTTTTATTCAAAAAATGGTAAGATGCTACTCAATGGTAAGATTCATGGGAAAATGGTAAGTTTTATTCAAAAAATGGTAAGATGCCTCAATGGTAAGGTTCATGGGAAAAATGGTAAGTTTTATTCAAAAAATGGTAAGATGCTACTCAATGGTAAGGTTCATGGGAAAAATGGTAAGTTTTGTTCAAAAAATGGTAAGATGCCTCAATGGTAAGGTTGATGGGAAAAATGGTAAGTTTTGTTCAAAAAATGGTAAGTTTCATATCAATGGTAAGGTTCATGAGAAAAATGGTAAGTTTTGTTCAAAAAATGGTAAGTTTCATACTCAATGGTAAGGTTCATGGAAAAAATGGTAAGTTTTGTTCAAAAAATGGTAAGTTTCATATCAATGGTAAGGTTCATGAGAAAAATGGTAAGTTTTGTTCAAAAAATGGTAAGTTTCATATCAATGGTAAGGTTCATGGAAAAAATGGTAAGTTTTGTTCAAAAATGGTTTTTAAAAAAATGGTAAGTTGCTTAAAAAAATGGTAACTTACCATTTTTTTATCAATCTAACTATATTTTTGAATCAAACTTACCATTTTATGGTTAAAAATTACTACTACAATATAATATTATTATTTTATTTTGTCAAATTTTGTTGGTAACCTATTGAATAGGTCATTTTTTATGACATGTCAAGCATAGAGAATGCTACATCACCCATTAACTTGTTAACCTATTATTGGAGGTTACCAAAATCCATTTGTCATTTTTTTATTGGTTTGGTCCATGGTTGCATTGGATGCAATCCTTTGGTGGATTGCACCACAAGCACTATCCTTGTTTTTCCATTCAATTCTAGAAGAGAAAATATGGAGACTTGGAACAATCACAATCAAATGATCCAAAATAATATATATATATATATATATATATATATATATATTTAGGAAAAAGAAACATTTCATTAATCAAAGCAATCAACCAATCCAAATGGAGCACATCCATAACAAAAGGATGTGTAGAGAAAAACCAACAAACAGGATACGTAAGAATCCATCCTATTTTTGCCAATTTGTGAGCTACAATATTTATGGTTCTAGGACACAAAGTAAAAGAACAGTAGCTATAGCCTGTTGCGGTTTAGAGCACAACCGATCAATAACATCACCAAGAACTGAAAAATGGCATCCATGCTGAGATAAGTGTAACCAAACGTTGACAATCGGACTCAATCAGTATTTGCTTATCCCAGTATTCACTAATATTCTCAAAACCCTCTCATATTGCCATAGTTTCATCATGTTCAACAAAGACAATATTTTTCAAGGGACCAGCTCCCGATTTTAGAACTCTACCATCACTATTCCCGCAGAACAAAACCATAACCTGCACTCGATAGACAGTAAGAGGCATCTACATTAAGTTTAATCCAACCCACATATGGGGGTTTCCATTTTGACGGATAAAGTTTATATATATACACACCATTTACCCACTTAAAATTTCAATTCCAAAACAAAATTGGGATCAACCAATGGTGTACCTTCTTGAACAAAACTTATATACATTTTTTTTTATAAGTCGGATATGAATTTCATTAATAATAAAACAACAGAAAACAGAAAAATAGGAAACAAACCAAGCAGGACAGAAAACCACAAATAGGGAAGAACATAACACACCGGTCGGTCAGCGTCGGCAGTCTCTAGGGTTTTTTGGTTGGGAAGATGAGGAAAATAGAAAAAGAAGATAGGGGAAAAGAGAAATTTTTTTCAATGAAAAAGGGATCCTTATTATTAACATAAAAAGGTCAAAACACAAGGTGTTACAAAAAAGGCCGAAACCTACAAGGTCAACTATCGTTGGTCCTAGTTGTCCAACTAGCCACAATCTCAAGAACCCGATGCAATGTATTTTTTACAAATCGGGCAGCCCCTTCCCATTCTCCTCTACTGTGAACAATTTGGTTTCGGGCATACCAAAGGTCAATGAATCACTTGCCAAAAGATATACTTCCAGTGAAGTTGACCCGTCCGTTTTTCCATCTGTAGGGATAGGTTCATGCAAATCCAATCGTCATTGATATGGTAGTCCATAAAGCATATTGGTATTATGTAACAATAGGATCCACACCCCTCTTGCCTGGTCACAATCCCTCAACACATGGAATAGACTTTCCTCCATCTTGCCGCAACATACACACATTGGGTTATCAATCACCTGCTTCCTCCACAGAGATTCTCATGTGGGTAGTCGTTGGTGTTTGACAAGCCAAAGTGTCATCGACGCCCGTAGTGGGCCCTTGGACTGCCATATATTCGACCAGCTTTTGTCCCCAACTGGCGTACCCATCTCCTGTAGGAGTGAGTACACGGCTGCTAAAGAGAATTTCTCTGATGTAGTTGATTGCCGGACCCACTGGTCTTGTGTGTTGTTACAAAGTGTGGTTTCACGGATGGTGCTTAGCCGATTGTCCTCCAAAAAAGGAACAATGTCATCCAAAGTCCATTGATTCTCCTCATCAATGTAATCGGCCACTCTCTTCATGAGCCACCCCTCGGGTGGTTCCATCCTGCAGACCCCCAGCAGTGGACCGATCGGTAGCCAATGGTCCAGCCAAAAGTAAATGAGCTTATCATTTCCCACTCTCCACTATATGCCTTTCCTCAATACTGCCCAGCCCTCCCGAATGCTCTTCCATATATAGGAAGAGGAGGTTCGATGTTGGACACCTTGCAGCCCCTCCAAACCCCCATATTTTGCATTAAGAATTTTACCCCACGCTTGATCCGTATTATGTAGAAACCTCCAGTAGAGTCGAGCAAGGGCAACCAGATTCGTGTCACGAAGCTTCATGATCCCCAATCCTCTGTCTGCTTTTGGTCGACATACTTTCCCCCATGCTAGATGGTGCATTGTTCGCTGGTTCTCCTGGGAGCCCCACATAAATTTCCTATTCACTTTCTCCATGGCAGTTAGGGTGTTGCATGGCAAGAAGGAGGCATGCATGGAATAGCTCGGGATTGTCGACGTCACTTTGGATCAACAATGCCCGAGCAGCCCGTGAGAGCAAGTTCATTTTCCAGCCCACCAGTTTACCTTTAAACCTAGCTAATAATTGATTGTAGGTTTGGATACCTACTCGTCCATGTAAGAGAAATTAGAGAAGAAGAGGAAGAGAGGAAAAAGAAAAAAAAATATTATATATATAATATTACAGATCGTATGACAATCACTTAGTGGAAAAGGAAGTGGAGAGTGAGTACTTTTTCTCTTTCTATATATATATATATATATAAAGGAAACGACGTGAACGGTAGACGGAAAGAGGAGGAGAGAGAAGGAGAGGAAAGAGAAAATAAGGAAAGAATTTTTTTTATTGTCAGTAGGACCCGGAATGACTCGAATGAGTCAAAGCCAAATTGAGAAATAGTTTAAAAAATAGGGCCAAATATGAGGTGATTTCAAAAAGTAAGGTCATTTTGGGAAATGACCCTATAATTCATCGGGTATAATTGAAGTTTTTTTTTTTTGGTGAATAATAAGTCATATTTCATTAATAGCATCATCAACAATACAATCATCCCGTTCCTCCTCGGTCACACGGAACCTCGGGAGGGATAGTGGTAATATCAAGTTTTCCATAAGCAAAAGAGGATTTAGCCCAAACAAGCAAGTTTATGGGCAACATAATTGCAATTACGATACACATGACTAATGTTCCAAAAAGAGTGATTACGCAAATAACTTCTTCCTTTAGAAATGTTTGGTTGTGCTCTCCAGTCAGAGAATTGATCCATACCACGCAAAGAGAGAATAACCTGCAACGCATCACCTTCAAAAACAGCCTCACGAATCTTCATATCCTCAACAATATCAAAAGCTTGGACAACCGCTTCCATCTCCGCACAAAAGGAATTACAAGAATAAAAGTGGTTGGTCCAAGCCCCCAAAACTATGCCATCATGATTTCTGAGTACAATAGCAGAGATTGCACAGTTATCCGCCAAAGCTACATCAAAATTAAACTTGTAGTTACCCAACCGTGGCGGATTCCAAGTGTCAACGCTATGATGTTTACTCTGTTTGTTTTCCTCTTGACTTCAGCCTCCCAATATTGTTTACTCAAACGAAGTACTTTACTTGCAAAAACAGTCCAGTCCGGAGCATCTTCTCCGATACGAATTCTGTTTCGAGTCCACCAAATTTGTTCAATTAATACAATACCATAATGCATCATCCTTTGTTTTTCCTCGGCTTCCAGAGGGAAGTCATTGTCCATATCCAACAGTAAAGCCATCCATTTCCGCCATCAAAATGCAGCAAAATGTGAAATTCGAATTTTCCAGGGCGATTGTAACCAACAGAGGACTGCAGAAATCACCCAGTGGAATAAAATTTTTGATTCGCTCCTTAGTAGGCATTGCCCGATTCAGTAGCTTCCACACCAACATTTTATGCCTCTCATGCAAGTTGGACTTCCACAATAAAATCCACAATTTTTTATCAATACAAGAGGCACTACTAAATCTCAAACGATTGTTTTCTCTGTAAGAAGATCTCACGGTGAATTTCCCTAACTTAGAGGGACACCAAACAAACTCATCATGTTCCCCAAGGAATATAGGAATACTAAGGATAATCCTACAAACATTAGAGGGGAATATAGAAAGTAAAGTACCTTCATCCCAGCTTATTTTATCTTTCGTCATAAGGTCGGACACCAAATGAAATTGTTCCGGAATGAAAATATCAACAGGTACCTTGAACTCCGGCAGATCTAGGATCTAGGGATCCTCATGAATTCCGGTCGAAGAGTGCTGCCCAACCTTGATACATAGCCCATTTTCTAGTGAGTCTTTGCAAGTCTTGATCCCATTCCATACCCACGAGGTTGCCTTGACAGTCCTTTGAAAGTCCATCACTCTTCTTCCCCGTAGATATTTAGATCTAACAAGCTTAACCCATGTTCTATTTGGTTCGGTGCAGACCTTCCAAGCCAATTTTGTGATGTATGCAATGTTCATATCTCTAGCCCTACGGATGCCAAGTCCCCCAACCTGCTTAGGAGTGCAGACATTATCCCATGCCCGAAGAGTAAGAGTTCTTTCCCCCGAGTCCTTTGCTCCCCATAAAAATCTTCTAGATAATCTATCTAATCTATCACAAACAGCCACTGACAATAAGAAGACCTGCATGACATAAGATGGAATGGCTAAGGTGACTGATTTGACTAAAATGTTTCTACCAGCCATTGATAAGTTCTTAGCTTTCCAGCCTGCCAGCTTCGAAGCTAACTTTTCAGCTATGTATGAGAAATCGTTACCTTGTTACTAAAGTTAGAAAAGGGGTTGCTAAGATACTTTCCATTATGTGAGCACTCTTTCATGCTCATCGGATTGTAGATACTATTCTTCACATTTCTGGGGACATTGGGGCTGAAATGAATGTCCGATTTTTCCCAATTGATGTATTGGCCAGTCCAGGAACAATACATGTTCAAACAGTTTTTGATTTCCTGTGCCTCAGCAATATCGGCTTTACAATAGATTACCAAATCATCTGCATACATAAGATGTGTTACATGAGGAGAAGTCCGAGAAGCTTTAACTCCGCTGATTTTGCCTCCAATCTCTGCTCGAGCCAGTATCCGAGATAGGACATCCGATAAAAATGTGAAAAGTGCTAGGGAGAGGGGGTCGCCTTGTCTAATGCCTCGGGAGCTAGGGAAAAAGCCATATGGAGATCCGTTGACCAACACAGAAAAGTGAGTAGTAGATACACATTTCCTTATAAGGTCGATGCAACCACTATCAAACCCATGATATGCGAGGATATGTAAGAGAATATCCCACTCCACCATGTCGTAGGCCTTAGCCATGTCCACCTTTACTACCATGTATCCCTTTTTTCCTTTTCTGGACTTGAAATAGCTCATGATTTCGTGATTGATAATCACATTATCCAAAATCGATCTTTGAGGAATAAATGCAGCCTATGATGGATGAATTAGGCTATCAAGCGGAGGTTTGAGTCGAGTAGTCGGGATTTTCGTAATGACCTTATAAATTACGTTGCACAATGCAATAGGTCGGAATTGCTCCACCTTATTTACTGCAACCCTCTTTGTAATAAGGGTAAAAAAGGTGTGGTTAACTACCCCGCTCAAGCTGGAACGCGTGAAGAAACTTTGGATAACACTAATAACATCATCATCAATCGTACCCCGGAAATGTTTGTAAAAAGTAGTATTCATCCCATCCGGTCCCGGGCTCTTGTTTCCACTCATAGAATTGACAGCTTGTTTGATTTCCCGCCACTCAGGAACAACCATGAGTGCAACATTGGAGGAGTGTTGGATAGATGGAGAGATTGAACCCTGCAAATCAAGAGGAAAATAATGTGCTCCACTGTGGAACAGGTTAGAATAATATTCAACAAATAACTTTCCGATATTATCGGGATCATCTACTCTACCATCAACAGGATAAAAAATGTGGTGAATATGATTATACCTGCGATGTGATATAGTGGAAACATGAAAGAAATGAGTATTGGCATCTCCTTCAGCAAGCCACTTGGCTTTTGCTTTCTCTCTCCATAAAATCCGTTCTCACGTAAGGATTTCATCTAGTTCACTATAGGCAATCTCTTCTCGGGAAAGAGTAGTAGAAGTTTGAGGAACGCTTTAGAGGTGTTCTATAATGCATTTAATCTCAACAATCCTTGTTTGCACATGCCCAAAGCATGTTCTATTCCATTCTTTCAAAGAAACTTTCGTGTACTTCAGGCGAGTCATAAACTAGGATATATTGGGAAGGCTGGAACCTTTTTGCCAAGCATGAGTAACAATAAGGCCAACGGAGGGGTCCCTTAACCACATTCCTTCAAAAAGAAAAGGCTTGGGTCGGCTATAAAGTGAAGAAACAGTATGTAGGAGGATCGGTTTGTGGTCTGAGCTTAAGGCTGGCAAGTGTTTAACTATAGCAGAGGGGAATAATAGTCTCCATGAACAATTACCAAAACATCTATCTAACCGCTCTTGAATGTTGGCCTTCCCTGCCCTACGGTTGTTCCATGTAAATGGATTGCCAATGTAGCCAATGTCAATAAGTCCTAAATCATCAACCCATTTCCTGAATCTACAGACACTGCCGAAGTAAATATCCGCCCTCCTAATTTGTCCTTTTGATCCAATATGGCATTAAAATCTCCAGCTACACACCAAGGACCCTCAAAAGCTTCACCAATTTTGTGTAAGGACTCCCAAAAATACCACATTAGAAACAAAGGAAGAATCAATAGTTTGAGAAACATCAACTTGAAGAAACCGTTGTCCAGAATTCAAAGCCCCGACTTCCCTCTTCACATGAATTAAACGTCTCCCGAGTACAATTCCAATTTGAAGGGGAAGGGAGGCATGCAATTCATCTTGATTCGAATTCAAATTTGCAGGCTTTAAAAATCTTGCATACCTTGGATTATTGAGATTGAGACCGAGAGGACGTCCCTTCCAGATCCATAGAGAGCACCTTAACTTCATCCGAGTTTGCGCAGGTTTGCAAGTTAAAACTCCGACATTCACCTCCATTTCTGCGTTTATTCTCTGTCAGCATTTCGGAATTTAGGATCCTCTTAACTCCGCTGACATTAATAGAGTTTGACCTCTGCTGGTGGGTAAGTATTGAGGGTGGGGTAATACTTGTCCGGCTAACTAGGAAATCGGTTTGGTTTAGTTGACTTGAGTAGATTGGGTGCTAGGGTGGTTTTGGGTTTTCAATTGGGACAGTGGGTGGGTTGGGTTGAGGGTACAAGTAGGGATTGGGTTTACCATACATTACACTTAGAGGGCCCAATACACAAATTTGGTGGTTTGAAGGCTGAGTGTTGGGTATATTCTGTATATTTGTAATATCGGTAGAGGGGGTCGTGGGTTCGGTAGATCTAGGGTTTTCTGGGGATACGTACAAAGTCAATGAACTGTGGAGATTACTCATCCCCATTTCCGGGTTGACTACATTGTTACCACCATCTGGATATGTTGTCGGACTCGCCTACCGTTCTTCCTCTAGCATCGGTGGAGAATGGGACCACCCTCCGGAAGATGTCCTACCTCCATTAACTCTCATCCAAGGACTAAAAGCTGTCCGAGGATCCATGACACCAAAGGTTGGGACCAGCTTAGAAGAGCATCCAGCTGCCACATGTCCCAGTTTGCCACAATTGAAACAAAAGTCCGACAACCTTTCATACTTAAGCAAGCCAACGTATAGTTCCATCTTCAGTGGTGAAAAAGGCTCCCGATTTTAAACTTTTCGCTACATCTATTCGAACTTGTATCTGTAAGTGGTCTCTGAGTCTGTTCTCGGACATTCCTTTATCTACCCTAAAAAAGGACCCAATGAAGTTTCCAAACTTGGCTACATTTTCCATGTTCATCCTGTTGAGTGGAATGTTGTGTACCTGCACCCAAAAAGGGCTATGTTGAAAAGATAGTTCCTCTAAGGAGAGAGATGGTTGCCATTGTTTCGGAATAATAATATGTTCTTTGATAGCCCAAGGACAAGATTCCAAGACCCTATCTTTGGCAACAGAGTTAGGAAAAGCACAAACAAATTTATTTCTATCCAGATACGTAACTTGGATTTTTGAACCAAAGTCCCAAACATTCAGGAGGATTGCTTTAATGGCCTTGAAGTTGACCATCTTTTTTGAAACCACCAACCCAATGAGGGTAAGGTCATTAAAGGATGTAGTTTGTGGGTCAATGATTGTGAGATCTAGTAAATCATCATCTATATTAAATGTCGGAGGGGACCCCTGCTCCATCAAAACAAGTACAAGAAGAAACCATAAACAAGAGTAAAAGAAAAAGGAAGGAAGAAAAGGGATGAAGGAAAAGGAAAACCGAGAAGAAAACTAAAACAAAAACAAGGATGCCCGGGCTTTGGAAACCCAAGTGAACTAGAAGAAATTCAATGAGAATCATAACCTCATGAAGAGAGAGGAAGGAGAGTCTACTCTTGGAGAGAAACAATTTTTAGACACCTAATATTTTAAGTAATATTTATTCGATTTGAAAATTGTTGTTGATATTGAAGAAGACGAGAAGCAAAAAAAATTAAAAACTTCAGTGCTGGTATAATTTTTACAAAATAATTACTATTTATTTAGATAATAATAATAAAAAATTAATACACACATTTTATTTAATTCTATAATTAACTATCATTTAGAATTTTTATTAAAATTTTATCAATGAAGTTTTATAATTTCTTAAAATATATTGTATCTGAAAAAGAAAAAAAAAAGAAAAAATCAAATTTTTGCTAAAAAATAGCTAATTGATCCACATTTATCTCCCTAATTATCTCTTTTTTTTTTTTTTTTTGACAGATTTTCTTATTTTTTAATTTTTTCATTAATCAATTAGAGTCTGAAATCAATTCAATTTACTACCTCCTTCTTCTTCCGTCGTCCGCAGCCACAACCACTTCAACCTCTTCAACCTCCATGTCCTTCGACATCGACGTTTCCACCTGCAGCAGTGATGATTCCGTTGCCAGAAATGAAAAAACGGCGACTCCAAGCAAGCCTCGCATTACCTGGTCCGATTCGTATGCCAAAGCTCAAAAAGCAATAGAATCTCTTTCTACCATTCTTCCTTATATTCCTCCCAATCTTACCGCTTCAGACACCCCCGCGCATTCTCTTCTCCACGACGAAGAAGTCGCATCTCAGATTTCTCGGCTTCTCCGACAGCCTGACTCCGGTGCAGGTGACGACGAACTCTGTCGTTGGCTATTCGACACTTTTCAATCTTCGGAATCCGATCTACATTTAATAGTTCTTAGGTATTTGCCAATCATCGCCGGCGTTTACCTTTCTCGTGTTAATCAACATAAACCCCTAGCCGGTTTGGAAGTCGTTCTATTGGCATTTTATACCTACGAAACGACAATCAGAAACGGCCAGCCGATCTCTGTTAGCGTCCCTGATCTTTCGCACACGAGCATTTATCACGAAACAAAACTGACATCGAAAAGTTCATCGGTAGAGCTAAACATTGCAGTGTTATCTCCGAGTTTAGAGCCTCATACCGCCGTCAGATCCACCAGGAGAGCCCGAATAATCGGCGTTGGATTGGAACTCTATTTCAGCAAAATCTCGAAATTGCCCATCCGTTCGAAGATAGAATTATGCGAATTTTGTGAGATATGGGCCGGTGAGGATGGAGATATCTACAGAGATAGTCAGGAATCGTCGGGAGAAGGAGGAGAAGGTATGATCGAGGAGGAAGCAAGTTCGTCGACATTGAAAAGAGGCGGGAAAGAAGGAAGAACAGTTCTACCATGGGAGCTTTTTCAACCAATTTTAAGAATTTTGGGTCATTGTTTAATGGGACCGGATACAGATAAAGAGTTATACGAGGCGGCGTGTGGTGCCTGTAGGGCTCTTTACGCCAGATCACTTCATGATCTAAACCCTAAAGCCATTCTTGCCACTGGCAGTCTTCTGAAACTGGTAAAGATCACTTCAGATAGTGGTGATGATGCTTTTGATCCAACAGAGATTCCGCAAACTAATCTCATTTCCCTTTAATTAATTAATTAATTGAGCTCTCCATTTCCATTTCCATTTTCTCTGAAAACTTTTTCACTGTTTGTGACAATTTGTACAATACTCTCCCTCCCTATTTTCAATTGTCACAATAATTAATAATTTGAAAAATAAATAGTCAAAATATCTACAATAATTATTCTTTTCTCTATCACAATAGGAACAAATCTCACGCATTAATTCACCTAATTGATTATTTTGATTCACCTAATATAAAAATAAAATAAAATAATTATTATGATTATGATTTTGTATTAATTTTAAAAAACTTGCTTGTAATTAGATATATATAAAAAAAAATTAAAAATATTTTATTGATTTTAGAAAGTTTGGGGTTATTGATTAAAATAATCCATTTTTTTAAAAAAAATATCGTTTATTCACCTTTTTAAAAAAACCTTGTCGCGTTCAATAAATGCAAGATAGAAATTTGCTACATTCACTAATGCAACATAGCCATGGAAGGAAAAGCTTCAATGGTGGAGGAGAGAGAAAGGAGGGAAGGAGGGAGAAAAAAGATGATTTTTGTTATTACAATAGGTTTTTATTTTTAAAAAAAATTGTTTTAAAATGCATTATATTACATTTTTCGAATGTAATATAGTTTTTGAACTATGTTACATTCACCTGAATCTTGCATTTGTCAAATGTAATAATTCTATTTTTAAACTTGAGTTCGAAAAGTAAACATTTCATTTGGATTTCTTTTTTAACCCATTTTTTAAAAAATTATATAGCCAACAAAAAAATATCTTTAATATAGAAAAAGAAAAGGAAAAAATCTTCCGAAATCGGAAAAAGAAGGGAAGGTGGGGAATGTGAATCGATGAGAGGATAGAGAAATCACAGTGGCCGTTGAGTGGTAGAAGAATCCAATCTTCCACTTTTCTTTAACTGTAAATTCAAATGTCAGTTACTTTTTCATGCCTTCAATTGCTTCCCGGGTTGTCCTTTGCCGCCGATTCAACCCGCATTTCTCCTTCTACTCGCTCCCGACATCACCACAAATTCAAGAAATCGAGTTACTTGACTCGCCGCCAACTCGGTTTTACCGGTATTACCACTGCTCCAACCCCAACTCTTCTTTGTTGCTCCTCGGGTAAGCCCGTTGAGGGCCCCACTTCAATATCTTTTCCTACTCCTCCGGTATCTTCTTTTCCTACCTTCACTCACTACTAATTGCGTTTCTTGGAATATATATATATATATATTTGTTGTTCAAGTAGCAGCATAAAATTCAGATTCTTGAAATAGTATTTGTGTATTTTGATTTATTTGATTTGATCTTCTGTACTTGTTTATTCCAACACACACATGTGTTGCAAATTGATGTGTACGATGTGGCCCATCAAGGTCTACAATGATATTGAACTGCTAAAATATGCATAAATAAGGAAGAAGGAATCATAAAGTGATTTTGACTGATACAATAGGATCTTCTTGAATTTCATTAGGGCTGGAGATTCATCCATATGGTGTTTTGTTGCTTTATGTCCTGAGCAGAGATGGTTGCATGTGTTGGACTCTTAGGGTGGACTAGGATAAACCTTCCATTTTGATAGACTTACTGTTAAAGAAGATGTTCTTATATGTGTGTGTATATATATATTCAAATTAGTTATTGAAAATATCAAGGAGGACATTTTAGAGCAGAAAGGTGCATGAGAAGGATAGAAGTGGAGAGCTAGTTTCTTTAAATTTCTTGGTAGATTGGGGAATTAGAAGTCTTGATGAGAGGCAGTAGCAAGTATATTACTGAATGGAGGATAAAGGGATCCCATATATCCCTTTAGTGATGGTATTCATATGATTAAATTTCAGTGTTATTTCAGACTTCAGGATTGAAAAACTTTGGGAGGACATAACCGATACAAGGTCTATTTAATGAGTCATTAATAGGTGAAACTTTGAGGGAGGGAGAGAGAATCTTTAGGATCTTTGGCCAAATGACTCTGCTGCAACTTGATTTTCAAGTTATGATTCTTAATCTGAGAATGGTCTACACTTAGCCTTAATTTACATGTTGTCATTGTACTTAACAAACTTAATCTCAATGGGTTTCTTGTGAGAAGGCTTGGGTGTACATTTCTGCCATAGCTGGGCCAAGGTCTGGACAAGTATCACAGTAAAATCTTTTTCGGACTGTGCAGGGTGAGGATCTTTTAGGGAAATTTTGTTGTCCTTCTCTTTTTCCTCAATTAATGTTTAGCAATTAATTTATAAATCAATTAATGGGATGTATAGAAACAGAATAATCATGTTGTCTCTCCGACAAAAATGATATGTGCTGAATAGGTATTTTCAAAAGTAGATAAGAATATGATTTACTGTTAACCTTTTTCAGTTGCAGGATAGCTTATTATACTCACGAGCATTTTGGGTCAGTAAATCTATCATTGCATGGAATGTGGAATCTGGAACTGGTTCATGTTATCTGTATGCCAGTAGAACTGCAGATTTATCAATTGTAGATAATGAAATTCAAGGTGCATTCTGTCTCTCCTACTGCTCCGTAATGGAGGGTTGCTTTAGCGTAGAGAAATCTCTGAAGATACAATTCTAATTAGTCTAATTATCTGTCTCAAACAGGTTATGATGAGAAGATTAAACTTGAAGGAGGAGTCTTAGGGCTTCCAGATTATGTATATTTTAGCCACCCATTCACTGGAATTAGCCTCTTAGCCTGCACCTGAGATACTTTATCCTTGTCTATCAACCACATTTAACATTTTGATTACACTTTTTGTTGGGACCAGGTGATCGGAAAGTTTCCTCATATTGGAGATTATAAAGCTTTCAATGTCCCTCTGGATTTAGATGTGCAGTGCGTGCTAAAATGCCAACTGGCTATTGCTTCTTTCAGCTGTAAGCAGTCTTGTTCTAGTGTAGGTTTTTCAATATATATAAAAGAGAAAGGAAATATCATTGGACTGTTAGGTTTACAACATTAATTGGTCTTGAATATGAATAAAACTGCAGTATTTAGCTGATTTTTCTTTTTTATTTTTTTCTCTTTATTTTCCCCCTCTAATTTGGCATGTATTGCATAGAAATAGTTCTACGATGTTTGTGGTCCTGGGCATGAATCAAGCTGCATCATTTAGCTTCTTTCAGTTTTTAATTAATCTCTTTCTGTAATTTTGAAGATATTGTATATCTACACTAATGATTCTAAACTAACAGCAAGCCATATATGTATATTTCAATCAACATGCCACAGTATGTGATGTTCCTCCAAATATTCATTAACATTTCTACCAACAGCTGAAGGAAATTGCACTAGCGCCACTGGATTGCAGCTGCCTGGTGTCCTTGATGAATTGTTCTCTTACAATGGACCCCTTGGAGCTGTTTTCTCAAGTGAAGCTGTCTCTCTTTACCTTTGGGCACCAACTGCACAGGCACAAATGATTTAATCTTTAATACCTAGTTTCTGTTCTTCCACATCAATTAGCTTTGTTCTTACCTTTTTTTTCTATTATAAATTGAAGAGCAGAGTGTCCGTGCTTTTGTTTATGAGAATCCATCCTCAGATCATCCAGATGAAATTGTCCTGCTCACAGAGCTTAATGGTGTTTGGAGTGCCAAGGGGTTGAGAGATTGGGAGGGTTGCTACTATGTCTATGAAGTCTTGGTCTACCATCCTAGCACCTTGAAGATTGAAAGATGCATTGCCAATGATCCATATGCTAGGGGGTATGCTACTTGTCATTAGATAACTAGATTCTAAATCTTTGCTTCCTTGTCCAGTTGCTTGATCATATTTAATTATCTCCTTTTTAGTATTTTACAGAAGTAGTATGTGAAAACACTTTTTTATGCCATTTTATTGTTTCAATAGGCTTTCAGCTGATGGCCACCGGACATTGCTAGTGAATCTTGATTCTGATGCTTTGAAACCTGAAGGATGGGATGGGTTAGCGACTGAGAAACCGTACTTTGATTCTTGTTCTGACATCAGCATCTATGAGTTGCATGTAAGAGATTTCAGGTAAATGATAAATGTTTCTTATTTTGGAAACTTTAAGTCATCAAGTACATTCCTCTAAGACATATAAAGTGTTGATGTCTAGCAGTCTTAGGCTAAAAAGGCAAACTACTTGCCTAGGGCTCCAGAATCCTGAATAACTTCACCATGTAACCCTGTTCCTGAAAATCTTACAGGTTGTTGTCAGGCTGTGATTGTGCAAATTATAGTTTTTGCTGAAGAAGTTATTATCAAATTGTTTTGCACTTCTGTTGAGCTTCAACATTGTTTTAAATGCAGCTCTAATGACTTCTCAGTACATCCGAACTTACGTGGCGGTTATCTAGCATTTACTCTACAGGTAGGTTTCCAGTTATGATCTTGACTTGGTTAGGCATAGGTCAATTTATGAGTATTTCTGAAATATTTATTTATTTATTTTAGATTAATTAATTGATTATTATTATTATTTTTAAATTTCTTCTTCTTGGAAAGTTTTAAGATTCAGAGCTTATTTAATTGTTGAAGTGTCCAAAAATGTTTCTATTGGATCCTATTGAAAAGGTAGAAATTATTTTTAGGAGGCAAGCTACTAACGGTTTGTAATTGCATGATCTTTTTTGATGAGGTGCTTAGTGTAGTATGGCATCAAAGCAAGTATAAATCTTGGATTTAATTAAAAAACTAAATATAATGCCTACATTATCCTGAATATTTTGAATGATCCAGTCCCTATATTAAAAGAAGGAAAAATAATCTAATTTATTTATGAGTACTTTAGAACCTAGGAGTTTCTGAAAGATTTAACCATGAACTCCAAGGTGTAGAAGTGATTCTTTGAATATTATCATTGGCATAAACTGAAAAATGTTGCAAGAGATGAGGAGCCAATATCTTTAAAATAATAAGTTGGGTAACATATAAATTGTACTGTATATGTCAAGGTTGGAAGTAAGTAATGGTGCCTCTATGTTTGATCAAAATCTGAAATAGGTTTTGATATGAGGGGTTTTGGCCTTCATATGTGCACATTTATTGACTTCCTGGATAGCTATTTGGATGGATAATAATCTTATATACTTGGTGCAAGATGGAGCTAGTCTCTTTTTTCAGTTATACGATGGTTTAGATGGAACAACTAAAAACTGTTGAATCCCTTTCCTTAACTGGCTGAGGGAATTTGTGCAATCAGAGGGCTTTTAGAGCGAAACATTTAGCACTTCCTAAATCCCTTTCCACATATAAGAAATAAACGTTGCTGCTTTTGCTTTAATTTGAGTTACACTTTCTGAAATAGTTAGTTCAAGTTTGTGAGATTTTGTTCGAGTTATATGCTCCAATATTATTTCTGGTTCTCCTGATAAAAAAGTTGTGCAGTTTAAGACTGAAAGTTCTACTTTATCCATTTTACTCTCTTTTTGTTTTCTTATGCATAAAAAGGTAAGCAAGCACAATGGACTATCAAGAAGTAGACCATAATAGTTAGACACATACAGATGAAACTACTATTCTAAAATCATAAATAAGAGGCAACAGTAAAAGGGCTAAGAGATATTCTCCTTGGTTGAAGGACTCTGCTGGTGTGGTTCATCTGAAGAGATTATCTAGTGCTGGCATCACACATGTGCACCTGTTGCCAACCTTCCAATTTGCTGGAGTTGATGATGAAAAACATAAATGGAAGAATGTTGGTGAGAGCTCTTCTCTTTTGTTGAATAAAATCAAGATTATATAGAGATTTTCAAACTCATGGTGGCTTGTTAGGAAGGTAGGCATAATAACACCACTTCTGTACTTACCATTTCTCTCTGAGTCTGTATTTTAAGCATTGTCTTTTCTTTTCTTTTTTCCCATTTATTTTGAATTTCTAAATATTATCACTTTATTCGATTAGACTAGGATTAACACTGTAAAAGAACAACTTAAAACTCACATATCTATTGGTTTGGCGAGAAAAATAAAAGGCTTCTGTAAACATGGTGAAAATGTGGATTATTGGAAGAATTTATGACTTATAACACTTTTCTTGTTCCCCAAACTCTCTCTATAAGTAAATTTGCTCTCTTGCAGTATTCTAAAGCCTGACCTAAACTGGTTTTTCTTGTGATACCATATACTCTGGGTGCATGATAATAAAATAAGTTTGCTGTTTTCTCACTGACAAACACCACATATCTTTATCTTTGTTGGTTCACCAGTGAGCTCCTTTTTAATGTTGAAAGAATTTTTCTTACTTTATTTCTTGCTCTATTTCTGTTCTACTTGTCTGAATGACGTGATACCTTCAACAGATATGCAGCTGCTTGAGTCTTTACCGCCAGATTCTGATCAGCAACAGGCTCTAATCACAGCAATACAGGATGAGGATGGCTACAACTGGGGGTAAGATAACCCTTTTTCTACTGTCTCTTATGAAGTAATTTACATTTTGTATTTTAATTATTGATATTTCTGGTCACACTTATGCTGGAAACTACCTTCGCTTGACTGTGGCTGGAAAGCTATAACCCTGTCCTATGGGGAGTTCCCAAGGGAAGCTATGCAAGTGACCCAAATGGTCCATGCCGTACTTTTGAGTTTCGACAAATGGTGCAGGTATTAGTATCTTCTCTTACATGTGAAAAGAAAAATCCAACTTCAATCTTAATTTTATTGGTTCAGGCAAGCAGTTGACATTTGATGTTGTAATTAATTTTCCTAATTGTTCAAGGGGGTTATTTTTTCATATTATTTATTTCTTGTGCAGGCTCTCAACCGTATTGGGCTTCGTGTTGTGCTGGATGTAGTTTATAATCACGTGCATGCAAGTGGGCCCTCTGATGTAAATTCTGTTCTGGATAAGGTCATCAGTTGATGCTTTATTGTCTTGAAATTATCCCTCATTGAGAGTACTGTTCTTCAGTTTTTGTAAATATATATTTAACAGTTCGTTGAGACTATATGTTAGTTGGTCAGTTCAGCTTTATGAAAAAATGCTTAGGCAATTATACATTCTGTTTTTATAGTACCATTGTGTCTACTATGTAAAGAATATTTTAAGATATTGTTGCAATGGCTTGTAGAGCATAGGTTTCAATAGAGAAAATCTTAATTTTCGACTAGAGAACAGAAATCTTTACTAGTCATACATTTTCTCCTTCAAATTGATCTATCCTCTCAAAAATAAAAGAACCATGACTCAGAATTTATGTGCAGATTGTGCCAGGGTATTACCTTAGAAGGAACACTGATGGTTTTATTGAGAACAGCACATGCATAAACAATACTGCCAGTGAGCACTTCATGGTTGAACGTTTAATTCTGGATGATCTTTTATGCTGGGCAGTTCATTACAAGGTGATCATAGTGTTATTATACTTTCTCTCTCTGTGAGTTCTACAAATACAAGCTTTGAAGTACTGAATAACAATATTTGAGCTGTTGCTCCATAAATTGATGCTTTGCATGTCTGTGAAGAGGTTATAATTCATATGTTGTTGGGGTGAGCATGAATACAACCAGGGAAGTCACTGATTAATCTTTAACTACAAGAACCTTATTGAAATGTGTTTGATGGTTTAAGTATTTGATGAGTAAGAAAAGGCAGATTCACTTAAAAACCATCTATATCTAATGAAATTTTTTCTTCAGAAAGTCACCATAATTAAACTATCATAATAACCTCTATGATTTTTTTTTGCGGGCTTCTCCTCCATCTCAACATACTAATGGTTTAATAGACATATGGTTGAAATGCTCTAAACCTATACCCTGTTGGGCCTTGGTTCTGAATTTTCTAGTCAACCTGCCTTGTGTTCTTTACTGAACCACTTCTGGCTAGCATATAAGGTGATTTCTACCATTTTCTTGTCTCCTAGAATGCTTTTATTCTTGCAACAATTCTTGCACTATAAACTTCTAAAAAATTTTTCAGTTCCCTTTACTGACTATATTTCTGAAATTGAGTGAAATTTGATTGGTTATGGGCTGTGGAGACTATTCATCATGCAACTTCCTCAGAGGTGGTATTACCTGGTGTTCTTATATCACACTTTTGAACCTCTAAATGGGTATTCATAACTCCTGCACATACAGTTGTTAGAAGTTCTGAAATGGAAGAAACAAAAGTGAAATTCACATACAATATCTAGGATTGAGGATCTCCTGGAATTTACACCTTATGAAATATATATATATATATATATATATATATATATATATATATAATATTCTTTCTTTGCCATTCCTCTCTCTCTCTCTCTTTTGTGACATCTAATAATGTAGTAGCAGAATTATAAAGTTTCACGCTAATAGAAAAACATTCCAGATCTTAATTTTTTTTTTCAGTTTCAAATTCTTTGGAGGATTCTTCAAATATATCTCCAATAATCATTCGTCTCCCTTGCAGGTTGATGGATTTCGGTTTGATCTGATGGGTCATGTAATGAAACAAGCTATGGTATGGTCTGGTTGTTCATGTGCTCTACTTTTAGATAGCATATAAACCACCCACATCTTTTTTGAGTTGCCCACTATTCATGATTATTTCTTGTAATCTTGACAATGTCTTGATATCTTAATTTCTTAAAAGATTCAACTGGTGTAACTAATAATTCCCACTTCAGCGACATACCTGAATTATGCAATTAAAACATATACTCTATGCAGGTGAAGGCAAAACACATGCTTCAGAGCTTATCAACGGAGAAAAATGGAGTTGATGGATCAAACATCTACATGTAACAGTCATTTTCTTTGTATTTTATTTAGTCTTTATCAATGATTCTAACCGAAATATTTAGTCTGCATGAGTAAATGACTTTTATTTTTCTTAAAACAAAAAAATCATAGTCAATGATTGTAATCAACTAGCTTTCACACTTGTTTGCAATAATATTTTTGGAATTATTATCACTCCCGTTTTCAGTGATAACATTCTTGTAGTTATGGTGAAGGATGGGACTTCGGTGAAGTGGCAAAGAATGGGCGTGGGGTGAATGCATCTCAATTTAATCTCTCTGGAACTGGAATTGGGAGGTAGTACATTATATTTTATTCTCTTTTGCAGTCAACTATTTTTTCTTTTTTTATCAACTAGAAATTACAGCAACTGGAAACTATGTACAACTTAAAGTCTATACGCTTACAAAAAAAAAAAAAAAAAAACACTTAAAGTCTATACATCCTTGACAGCTGTGGAGAACTTAATTTTATAAAAAAACGTAAAATGTTATGAGAATCCTGGCCTTACAGAGTCAAGATGAATTAAATCTTTCTGTTAAAATAAGAAAACTAATGGAAGAATGACTGCTTGCCCTTTTATCTATACAATCGTATCTCCATGCTTGAAAGAGGTTTTGTTTTTATTATTATTCTTTTAAAACAATTGTAGCTTGTGATAGAAGATTCCCTTGTAGTATGACACTATTTGTTTATATTTAAAATTTGCATAATTTTATGCGAATCTTGACTTATGATACTCTTGGGTGACAGTCACATGTCACACCTTAATGTTATTTCAGTCGTGGGTTTGTGTTCTTTCTGGTTATCTTTCATCCTGTTGTTAAATCAGTCTTTCACCAAACTCAACTTTAGCTGATACTCCTGTGTGACAGTAGCTCAGTTAGAATGCTATGATTTAGACTGGATAATGTATCTATGTGTTGCTGTTCAGTCTAATTAGTTTTCGTGCATTCAGTTTTAACGATAGAATCCGAGATGCATTGCTCGGTGGATCTCCATTTGGTCATCCTCTTCAACAAGGTTTTGTCACTGGTCTATTATTGGAGGTGCTTGTAGTTTTTGGCCACAGCTGTTCATTTTCTACAGTTCTGAGTTTTGTTACCTTTATAATAAGATATATTGAATCTATCCTTCAGCCAAATAGCCATGACCATGGCGACAAAGTTGATGCAGAGCGTATGCTTGCTGTGTCAAAGGATCACATTCAGGTTCAATTTATAGGACTATGCTGGCGTTTTGTCAATATGATGTTTTTTTCCTTTTAATGCCTTTGTATGCTTTCAATCAATGTGGCTCTTAGAGAACTTTAAAATTTGTTTGATCTCTAATAAGTTTTGCCGCACATCCTGGTATATATTTACAACACTAGAACGTTGTCTCCTGTTAATTTTTTGTCGAGCCTTTTCAAGTTTTATATTAATCTGGAATGTGTGTTTAGTTTATCTGCTTGTATTGTTGAGTGCACATCTAATATGCTTCTCTGAACTTTGCATAAATTATCATGTAAGCATGGAAAACAATTTGATTTTAACACAAAGGACCCAGGCGAATGTCAAGTTGTAGGTGTTTTATTGCCTCTACATAAAAACTACTATGAACTTGAGAGGAATATAACCATGATCTTTGTGATTCAAAAACATTCTACTTCCTTTTAAAGAAACTTTTTATTACTTTACTATTGAACTCCTTTTCATTCAAGTCAAATATCTAGCCACTGGAGCCTGCTCCATGTTAATGAAACAAAAATAACAAACTAATCCTTTTAAATATCTCGAAGTTCCCCTTTATTTAACATTTTGGTTTACTTATTCTTGAATCTCTTAGTGCTGAATCCTGATTTTTCAATTCTAATTTACTTTGCCTTAAAATTTTATATCCTTCCTTACAGAGTTATCTTTTTACAACTTAGGTTGGGTTGGCTGCAAATCTAAAGGACTTCGTGCTAACTGACTTTGGTGGTCAAGAGGTATTCATTTCTCTCGGTGAAGAATAATGTACAAAGAAAAGGAAATTTTGGCTTGTATTATAAAGACAAAAATAAAAAACAACAACAACAACAACAACCACAACAACTTCATTACACTATCCAGAAGTTGGTACATTAGTAACTGAAGAAATTACCTTGATGTACATCCTATACACAAGAGCTAACTTTTGTCATTGGATTTCCTCCTATTACCCTTAGGTTAAAGGATCAGACGTTCTCACTCATGATGGGCTACCTATTGCATATGCTCTATGCCCTACTGAAACTGTAAGCTTCTCATTGTTTTGTTTAGCACTTCATTATCATTTCCTCTTAGATGAGAAATAAATACATTTTTCTTCTTCCTGATCTTTGTCTTCTCTAGTTGTTCCATATATTAACATGCTGATGAATATAGATATGAGAGTGATGTATAAGTTGCAAGTGAACAACTATCTCAAGTAATATATAGTAAGTAACAAACCATTCCCTCAAGAACTATTGTTTAATTGTCCAATAATTTCTATCTATATTCAATTTCTACAAAAATAATTAGAAGGATTCAATTAATCAACAGTAATTAAATAAGAATAACGAGAATTTATGAAGAAACAATCAATGAAAAGATGGACTAAACTCCCTTGTTCCTAACTACTACTTTATTCAAATTATGGTCAATTTTAATTCCCAAATTTGTTTATGGTAGAATTAACGATTATGGGTTAGACCTAATTTCTGAATGAAAAGCCACTAACATCATATCAATCATATATGTATATATTTAACTTATGAAATCAAATAAAACTCTATGAAACTCCCTAACTCAAAGCAGATGAGAGCTTGGTGAGAGCCTATGCAATAGAAATCAAATATATTTGTAGGTAATTTTACTAAATGTTATTATTACCATTTTCAATTTGACCTTATCTTTTTGAGTATGTAGATCGAATTTAAATGATTGGAATTATCAATCTGATTAATCAACCATCAATTTATAAAAGTTTTTAGCCTTCACAAAAGGCCTTAGTCACAAAAGATTTAGCAACAATAAAATTATATAAAACAAGCCATCAAATAAAAACTCAAAAAAGATAAAGAAAAAGAAAATGCCGAAATCTTCTTCCACCTTCACCCCCTTATTTCTTTACTACTAACTCATATTTTTAAGTCTCAAAAAAATACTAATCCTACTAGATTACTAATAAATTGTTTCTGAAAACAATTTCTATTTAATAATGACTGGAGAATCTCCTCAACTCTTTCCAAACTCCTTGTATGATTCAACTTCCACCAGCCTCCTCTTGGAAAGGAAATTTTATTTCTTTAGGGATTTTTGACCATATGTTGAGCATTTTATCCCTACAAACTAAATATGTTGAGCATTTTATCACAAATAAAGCTCAAAATTATATGTTTAATTCAAATAAATTACACACACAGGTATACATATAATGTCCTTGAAACTTGTTAGTATTCTTTTATGTTCCTTTGCAATCTCTGCTGCAGTACACTCATTCTGTTATTTATTTATCAAAGTCTAGACTAACTCTTGTGTATGCTCTGGCCACTATGTTGTTTTAAAAGATCAATTATATTTCAGCACATGACAATGAGACCTTGTTTGACATTCTGAGCTTGAAGGTATTACTCCCTCTTTTATTTTATATTACATGATAAAATTTACATTTTTTCTCATGTCTAACTCCCTCCTTCACTTGAGTAGACTCCAGTTGATATTTCTTTGGAGGAGAGGTGCAGGATGAACCATTTAGCAGTTAGTATATTGGCTCTTTCTCAGGTTTGACAAACATATATTGATTCATTGCTTTCTCTTAATTTTCCATGCTCAAATATGTTGTTTATGAGTACTTGTCTAAGTATGGGATTACCAAATTTCATGTGGTTCTTTTTGTGAAATGAATTAAGTTTTGCAGTTTTGCATGGCTTCAATCTGTCACCTCCCTCACCCCCACAAAAGGAAAAAAGGTCCTTTGTGTTGAATGAAATGTAATAAATATTCTTTTTTGACCCCATTTGGTGTGTACTTTTCATGAAAAAATATGAAGGGTTTTTTTTTTTTTTTTGGTGAAATGAAAAGAAAAAAAAAATGAAGGTAGTTCAAGGTAATTTTTCATACTGTTTTCCAGATTCACAAGAAAACTGAGTAATTGATTGTAACTAAATTTCAAGAATTTTCAATCTTAAGATTTTCATGAAATCCTTGCTTTTATCTCATGAATATTGCATACCTGAGATTTTTCTGTTCCCAAGGTAAAAAAAAAAAAAAATGCTAGGTCTAACAAAGTTAATAATATGTTGACTCGTAAAATCTTTATTGAACTATTATTTTTGTCTAGTATCTTTCTATATAGCACAAAGGATCACAATTTTGAGGCTGTGCACATTTCTATATAGCACTTTTATTTATGTCCAACCAACAAGCTTGATATATACTTCAAGTAAAAAGAGAATCTGACATTTTAAATCTTATGCACTGGCCAAAAGGCAAGAAGTTTTATTGAGTTCTGTGAAACATGAGTTTTCTGAAACACACTCCTGCTATATTCTTATTGTTGCAATGCCAACTCTTATTTCTTCCTTAGGGCATACCATTTTTCCATTCCGGTGATGAGTTGCTGCGCTCAAAATCACTTGATCGGGATTCATATAACTCTGGTGATTGGTTCAACAGGTCCCTGAAATATTTGTCACATTTTTATTTTGATGGTTCCATAACTAAAAGAAATTGTGCACTTCCTTTCTCTATCGTGGTGAATGTGCATTTGCACCTTGATGTTAGGAAACTAGTTCGGTCAAACAATAATATAGTATCTCAATATCTTGTCCATCTTGGCTCCACACTGATACTGCCAGCTTCAGTTACATAATATTTCCTACTCAATAAAGGATATTGCAATATTCAGGCTAGATTTCAGCTACTGCAGCAACAATTGGGGTGTTGGTCTTCCTCCGAAAGAAAAGAATGAGAAGAACTGGCCACTGTGAGCATCCATTTTAAAGCTTTGCATCAGTCATGATATCTTTTTCTTTTAAACTTCATTTTAAATTTTCTGTTTTTCTTAAATATAAGATTTCCTCATAATTCTTGTGTAGTATGGCAATTACTTTCTAAATTTTTTTTCTTATATCTGCTTTCAAGAATTAAACCTAGATTTACTGATCCACGATTCAAGCCTCAGAAGAGTCACATCCTTGCTGCTGTTGAAAACTTTCTGGCTTTCTTGCAAATTAGATACTCCTCACCTCTCTTCCACTTGAGGACGGCGAATGCTATTCAGGTTAGAAATATGCATGTGCCTTTTATAATTCAAAACAATTTAAGATATTTAAGAGCTTGTGAATAACCAATCAGAAAGAGTAATGTACTTTTATGCTAGATGTGTTTTAGTACTGTTTGGTGTCCCTTTACTGTTGCAGTTCAATTTAGGTAAACTAAGACCCCTTAAAATTCACAGATCTAGCAACTTTCCTTACAGAAAATTCAAGTTTTCATTTTGCCCAGGTTAACAACTATTTATTGAATCTAATATCAGAATCTCATAAATGATGCTTCTGTTCAGGAGCGAGTGCGATTTCATAATACTGGTCCATCATGGATCCCTGGTGTCATTGTCATGGGCATTGAAGATGGTTATGAAGGGTGTCCAGGGCTTACTCAACTAGATCATTGGTGAGATAAATAAAGCTCTGGCTTTTTTTTTTTTTTGTGGGGGAGGGGAGTTCTTAATCTGTATATCTTAATGTTTGAATTGATGATTGATTCTTGTTTATTTTCAGCTACTCATATATCGTTGTTATCATCAATGCATGCCCAAGTAGTATCTCGTTTATCAGTCCGGCTCTGCAAAATCGAACTTTTCAGTTGCATCCAATACAGGTAAAACTTACTTTCTCCATTATGAAGCTTTAAATCATTCCATATTTCAGTTCTACTAGATTTTTTCCTGCTTATTCTGATGCTTCAGCTGAAAATTTATCTGAAACACAAAATATGATGTCATGAAATCTGTATCAATATTTTTGATCTTCCTAGCAGTCTTCACAAACCAGCCTCTTCTTTTATAGTGACACCACAGAGTACACCAAATTCATGAGAAACATTTTCAAGTTACATCTTTATCCTGAAACATGATTATAGACTGATTTGCTTTATCATGCACAATTTGTTTTTCTTATATGAATGCTGGTGAAGATGTGGTCAACTGATCAGATTGTGAAGGACTCAATGTATAATGCATCTTTTGGATGTTTTAAGGTGCCTGCAAGGACGACATCTGTGTTTGTTTCGCCTCGCAAAGGGTGACATTTTTGCTGCCCTTGTGTGCCAATGCATACAAAATGACATTAGTAGAGCACATCTCACTTTCCTCTCTGCAGGATACTATGGGTACTGGGTTCTCACTAAACTTGTTTGGAGCCAAAAAAATGCATTAGAGAGGTAATGAGAAGTTTTTATATAGAACCAATCATTCAGATGAATAAATTGCTTCCTGTTAGGGAGCTGGATGCAATGTTCTTTTTACTATGAGTTGTAAAACAGAAATATGGTCTTTGGGTTATATGCATATTTGGTCTTGTCCCCTAAAATGCAAGGGGATGACCTTCTAATTTAATACATAAATCATTTGTTGCCACCCCAAACCTTATCAGTTTACCACCAACCCATAACTGCTACTCATGTGAACTATTATGTTGGACTTTGCAGCCTCTTGCTACCAGGGAAATGAAGTGGTTATATATATAGGTACATATATAGCATGATTCTTATCTACTTTATTATTATTAGCTATGTGTGTGCACGTTTTCTTGCTTATGAATGTATGTAATTTCTGAAAATTTTGACCTGTAGTGGAACATTATTGAGTCTGATTTTGATTATTTTTGATGGATTGCTTGATGCCACAGATTTATATCTAACACTTGAGGGTATTTTAGTGCATAAAATATACTCTGCATCTGTGACAAATTTTGTGTATTGATTTGGTGTTTGTTAGCTAGTAATATAGTATGTTTGTATATATGTATATATAATTATTTATATAGTGGCATTATTGAAAGACTTGAATGGAACCAAACTTGAGCTTACTTTAAGGAGTGCAGTAGTTGACTTGATCGAGTGAACGCAACTTCATGGATTCCCTTACACATTCTTTTACTATATTTTATTTCTACCTTTGGCTTTGCTTAGTTGCATCAAACATGTCATCTTGAGTTGCCCTGAAGCTACTGAATCTCTCTTTCATGACCTGTTATCCGATGTGACCACTACAACATACTACAGTCTGGTGTGTGTGTGTCTCTCTCTAAATATATCTATACCTATATCTATATACATATGATAAATTATACATTGTGCTTATGTTAGTGTGCTTAAAGATATTATTTTGAGTTAAAGTAATTTAAAATTAAGTCGGGTTGAACTTTTTTGAGATAAGGCAGGCGACCATGACTTTCTTTTTTTTTCCTCTGTATTATTTTTTTTTATTTTTTTATTTTGCCTTGAACTCATGACTTTTCATGTCATGGTGCTACCAACTAAGCTACGCTTTATTGATTCTTCTGTATTATTTTGAGTCTGAATAATTTTAAATTAAGTCGGGTTGAATTTTTTTTTTTTTCAAGATAAACTCTCTCATAATGGTTATGAAGCTTTTTGCCATGATAACAAGGTATGATTGAGAGAAGAGGAAACCATGAATGACTCAAGCTGGCTTTTACGTGCAAAACATTACCATAATTTCTTGAATCCAAGCAAGTTAACAGACAATCTGTATGACACATTTCACACTCTTTTGTCACTAATATTCCACTATCTAACTATTCTTTGTACAAATGCATGCACTCTGCTCCATTCCCTTAATTACAAACTTGTTCTTGAAGAAATTTGATTTGTATAATAATAAATTCAAAATTTGGGGGAAAAAAAAAACTGTAATATGCAAGAATTTCTGATTAAGTTAATGTGTATTATTTAATGAGAACTTTTTTGGTTTTTTTTTTTAACTATCCTTTCCCCACCAGTCCAATTCCTCCTCCAAGATAGAAACAAAAATTCTCATTGATTAATCTGCCGAGGAGGAATTTGTGAGAGGACATTCTCCAAAGACTACATGGAGATCAGGGTATGCTGTTTTTGCCATGTTTTGAATTTAGGTTCCTCATTTGAGAGATAAGTGAGACAATTAAGTAAGACAAGTCAAATCAACTAGGCTATCAATTATTTTACAAATTATGATAGTCATTGCTCAACTATTTCAGATTCGAACTAGAATATGTTTAAAGAGTCAACTCACTCTTATATATGATATTCATTCACACTCTAATTTTATATAATATTTATAATATACTTTTCAATTATGTTAAGCATAAATGATTAAGAAATAATGTGGAGAAAGGGCATGATTGGTGGAAGAAGGTTGCTTATCAAAGACCACCGTACCGTTGCATCATGCTGGGTTTACGTGCAAAACACAAACCCCAAATAATTTCTTGATTCTAAACGAACAATTTGCACAACCCTTGATTCTCTCATCTCATCCACACACTTTAACACCCTTCTCACTAAGGATCCACTATCTCATCACCACCATTTTATTTATGTATATATATATATATATATATGCAAATGCATGCATTAACATCTATTCTTTTAGTCACAAATTTGAATTTATCTAATTCGTATAATTACATGTAAAATATATTTTATATAATATGTAGAAATCATATAATTAACTTATATATATGAAACTAATCAAGAAATTTCATGGAAAAGGAAATTTTACTACCCTTAAAGTAGACAAAATTAGATACATCATAGATGGGTCAACGGAACATGCACTCTTCGATTTTGTACACTGAAATTTGCACATTTTGGCCAAGAAGAGGAAACAAGAAAAGAATAGAATGGTCCAAATATCTCATAAAGATTTGGATATAAACTAAAAGGATTTCCTTGATATTAATGGGACACGTTCCTATGTCTTAGTATTAGATACAAAATAGCCAAAAGACAAAATATATATACATATATATATGTATGTATCTATACATCTCTTTTGGGAGGACAGATGGATTTGAGTTCACTTATGGATAATTTTATAATTTTGGTCCCATTAGAAAATATATAATGTTTCATAGTATAGTTGTAATAAATTATTATTTTAGGGTTGGTAATCTAATCTTGCTCTCTTATTAAAAATGAAGTACTTACAAATGATTAAATTAGGTTTCCAATGAAGAAGTATTACTTTGTTCCATATGCGCGTACCACAATCACTTACTACTAAGATAACTAGTAACAGTATTCATAATATTATTTGTAACTCTTTTTTAAAATTTATTTCTTTTATAGATTATATTCATATATCTTTTAATTTATTGACCTTTATTATAGTGAATGTTAAGTAAAAAGTGACAAAATTGTAAAAATACGAGAATGATGGGATGATGAGAGATGAGTCAATTAAACCACTATAACCATTTTTAATCTCTCTCTCTCACACACACACACATATATGGTGTATAGTTAATTTGTGCAATAGATGGCATGCAAATGGGACACTTTTATCTTCTCCAAAATTGATCTTATCTTTTGTAACAAAAAACTAGGAAAAAGAAAGATAGGGAGAGAGAGAGAGAGAGAGAGAGAGAGAGCTGGCAAAATGAGGGATAGAGAGTATGAAACGGAACTTACATTAACAATATAAACAACTCCAAACCATCTATTTCTAACTCCTTTCACTCCATTTTAGCCAATACTCTAATTTTTATTTTTCACTCACTTAATTATTGTCACAAATTTCAACAGCTACCCATTCTTCTCTAAGTTAAGGGTAGCAAAAGCATCTTTTGACTCCCAAGTCTCCTAAACCTCTCATTTTTATTATTATTAATAATAATAATAATAATAATGGGATGATATATGTGTATTAAACTTAAAAGATATGTTTGTGTACATCATTTTACTACCTCTAGTTTGACAAATAATAATAAAAAAGGAAAAACAGATGACCAATTTTCACTTCTTTATCAAGGTCCCTCCAACCTCCTTACGTTTCTTCCATTTTGTGTAGAAATTAAATCTTTGTCCGATTGATCTTTTCCCTACTTTGTTCTTGTTTTTTTTGTTTTGTTTTGATTTGGGTTTCTTTTGGCTGCCTCTGCCTTCCATTATCTCCATTTGCCCCCCCACTTGTATGTGTTGTGGTGGTGGTGGTGGTGGAGGTGGCTGCCGGGAGACATGGAAGCTCCGGAAGAAGTAGTCATGGAGGGCAGAAGCAGAAGCAGTAGTCCTAAAGATCTCTGCCAGATTGTGATCAAAGGCAAGAGAACCAAAAGACAAAGGCCTCAGTCACCAATTCCTTTTACCATCACAACACATTCATATAGCGGAGGAGATGGAGGTTACGGAAGCAACGAAGAAGATGACAATGACAACAACAATAATGCCATAATTGTCAGTTCCAAAAACAACTCCGATGAGGAATTCCTCACCACCACCACCAAAATCATCCCTACACAAGAAGATGAAGACATGGCTAAATGTCTCATCCTTTTGGCACAAGGCCATCATCATCATCATCATCATTATCATAATCATCATAATCATCAGACAGCAGAAAACAACAACAACAAGAAAATGATGATTGATCTTGATCAAGATCAAGAAAATGAACTCGTAAGTCATGAGTTCAAGTTCACGAGCAAAAGGTACATAGAAACACCCGTCTCTGCTAATGGAAAGGCAGGAATGTATGTTTACCAATGCAAGACTTGTGGCCGTACTTTCCCTTCTTTCCAAGCTCTTGGTGGTCACAGAGCAAGCCACAAGAAACCTAAAAGCATGGCGGCAGCTGCAGCTGAAGAAAGAAAGATGTTATTCTTGACTTCTTCAGATGATGAAGACATTGATCACCTATTCAAGAACAACAACAACAACAACAACTACAATTACCGCCATGGGATGATCAACAGAAACAACAGAAGGATTTCTTCTTCTTCATCTCCTCTTACCTTGGAACTGAACAACAATGATTCCAGCAAGTGTTTTTCTACTACTCCAAATAAGGTTCACGAATGCTCCTATTGTGGAGCAGAGTTCACTTCTGGACAGGCCTTAGGAGGGCACATGAGGCGTCATCGAGGGGCAGCCAATATTAATAACACCATTATTAGCAACAACAACAACAACACCAATACCAACATTAATTCTAATACTAATACTACTAATACCACATTGTCCCTTAGTCCGATAAGCCCGGATTCAATTGATCAAGAAACCGATGATAATCATCATCATCAACAGGTGGTAAACATACATAATAAAAGACAAAGAAGATATAGCTTATCACTTGATCTCAACCTTCCAGCTCCTGAGGATGATCATCATCATCGAGATTCCACGTTTGCCTTTGTATCAAAGACAAAGACAGAACAAGAAAAGAAAGAACAAGAAAACCAAACACCTCTTGTTTCCACCACAAGGAGATTGATTGAATGCCACAACTGATCATCATCATCATCATCATCATCAAAAGGTTCTCCTTTTTTTTTTTTTTTTTTTTTTTTTTTTTTTTTTTTTTGTTAATTTCTTCTGAAAATATTAATTAATTAATGTTACTGTCAAAGCAAATGTGAAATTCTTTTATTTCTTACACTTACTTACTTTACAAGTAATCAATTAATGTTGGGGAAAAAAATGCAAAGAAGGTATTGTGGTTTTCTACTTCTTGATCTCTGTGGAGAACTTATGAAGCCAAGCATTCTATCAAAAAGGGAAAAAAAAAAAAAAAATTCCATTATTTATTCTGGAGATTTATGTACATAGAAAAAGCAGTGAGAGTGTGGACTTTACTTCTTACACACAGACACACACACACAAACAAGTGACAACTGAGACCTGAAAATTTATTATGTCAGGTTATATAGCTTGCTGCATTAATATATATATATATATATATATCCAAAGGAGTTCAGTGTTTAATTGTAATTTTTTTTTTTTTTTTTTTTTGGTTAAAGTTCTTTTAATGCCATTTTGTTTTAACAATGTATAATTTGTTTAATTGTAAAGATTTCTCTTTTTTTTTTCCTCTCTTATATAGTCTAACCATTTCTCAGCTCCATTCATAAGGTTAAACTCGAAATATTAAAAATCGAACTTTTTTTTTTTTTTTTTTGGTTACTTAAACCAACCATTTTTGTGGTGTAAGGTAATGTTGAGAGGGATGGCAATTAATTTGAAAAAGTATAATCAAAACCATGTGCTACATTTGGAGGAGAGATTAGGAGTTAATATATGTATCCATTTAGAGGCAACATCCAAAGAAGAGTTGAAAATTAATTTCATTAAAACATGGGTCCTTGTTGTAAGCCAGCCTTGTCATTATGAGCTGTTTGAGGTTGTAATCTTCGGTGTTCTCCTCACACTTGCTTGTGGTGACAGGAAATTCTTAGGTAAACTTAATCTTAATTTTATCATCATTATCATATATAGTGATAATATATACTGTTAGGAATTTATCCTATCCGATCTTAATCCGAAAGATTTAACTAAGATTACGTTTGCGGAAATAAATAGTAGAAAACAAATTACACCAAATCAGTGTAATTTAGTACATCCACGTTGAGCCTCAACGAGAGCTCACTGCACTATCACAATCAATCAATTTGATTACAAAGAGATGAAAGAAACCTTCAAGATAAACCCTATCGGAACATACCAGAAAACCCTAAGGTTTCTGATAAAGAACAACAACACAAGGATGATCGAAACAGACTAAAACAACCAATAAATCTAAGAAAGAAACGCAACTATCAAAGATTTACAACAAGAAGGCAAAGCCCTATCTGAATCATCAAACACCCTTGTTCTTCTGGAAACTCGACCACCAGAGAGGAAAAATACCGAAGAGAGAGGGAGGGAATATCTTAATTTTCATCTAATTGTTCAATACACAGAATGTGTATTTGTATAAGGGTTAAAAGAGGGGTTTTAATTAGAATCGTTAGATTCATCAAATGAGTGGTCGGGATTGATTTGAGATATAACCAAAACGGCATCGTTTTGCTCCACGACAGGGTTGCACTTATGTGCCATCAACTTGTCGTTTTGAGCTTGCAATGTTGTCGCTTTGATTCATATTTCAACAATATATATATATATATATATATATATATTTTAAAAGAAATATTTGTATTACCCCTCTTAAATAGTAAGAATTTACTATAGAATATAAAAATAAGCATTAAGCACTGTTAATTCGGATATTTTTTTTGATATATCAAAGAAGATATTATCAATTAATTGTCTATAGTGCCGTCAAATCTATACACGTGATCCAAATCTCAATCATGATATTAAAGAATAAGATTTTTATTTCTTAATTTTTTTTCACCTTTATATTTCAAGCAAAAAGTAGATCAACAAGAGTTAAAGAGCTAGAAAATTTAGATAATAAATAATTTACTAATCATATTAAGACATAAATAAATCATTCATACCATACCATGTAAAATACAATTTAGTAATAATACAACATATCAACAATTTTAATGACTAATCATTCATTGGTCATTAAAATGAGATAATTTTTTTTTGAATTAGAGCCATAATAGTTGAACATATATACTGCAATATTTCTCACTATGTAATTCACGGCTCATTTGCTTAAAAAAATTTAAAAATCCTAACTAATTTACACAAGAGTCCATAAATATATATATATATATATATATATATATATATATATATATATATATATTGAAGTTCCTCTCCTGACATAATGGTCTAGGAGTCTCTCCTTGGTTGAGGGTTCGAATCTCTCCTGGTCATTGGTCTAGGAGTTTCTCCCTTACCTCCCCAGCTTGTCAATAGGTTAAGGGTTTAAAACTTCACCCGGGGTTCCACAGTTGGGCCTTCCTAGGTGGATTAGTCTAGGCCGGAAGGGCATGGGATACCACCTCAAAAAAAAAAAAAAAATATATATATATATATGTGTGTGTATATATCAGAATTTATCCAGATTCTTCCTGGAAAACAAAAGAACAAGAATATGAACAATTACTCTCACTTTCTTAATAACATTATGGGAAGAAAATCCTAAAATGTCCAAACGTAAGTATAAATGGATTAATGTCAGCAACCAACCATGGTAACGCATTTTAAGAAGTTTAATTTACAGTATCATTATAACAATAACTCCCGAAACATATATAAACCTGCATGATACACAAAAGAATTAATATTATATATATATATATATATATAGGCCAAAACAATATATGACACTTATTTAAGTAATATATATAATGTATAGATACATAAAAAAACATGTATTGGGTTTTACTGTATATATGCTCACCACCATCTTATTCGTAAGGTTGGAGAACTGGATTTGTGAGGGAATGGTACTGCACTAGGAGGAGATGGAGGTGCTTCCACTATACCTGCAAAAATTAATCAGTTTAATCTTCGTTTTATTAGTTTCTAATAATTTTTAGTATTTTAATAAGTTAAATATAATGAAAAAAGACTAAAACGATGGATCACTCACCCAAAAATAGAATGAAAAAACTAAAGAAAGGAAAGAAATATTGAGAGAGAAAACACACCACAATATAGTAGATTGTCTGGTGCTGGCCTTTCTTTAGCTGGGTTAATATCAGGATTATGAACTCTTAGGTAAAGTTCTTGACCTAAGTACCAATTTTTCAAATTTTGGGACCTCAAGTTCCACATTCCAGGATTGTCAAGAAATGCATAAACTGCTGTCCAGCTTTGTGGATATACCTAAACCATCATCATAATCACAATATATTTATATTATATATATTACACGAGATCTTATTAAAACTTTTGCTTACCTGAACAGTAGACCGAACCACCGGATCATAAAGATTGTAGGACGAACGCAAGCTAGGGTTCCATTCACCTTGACCAAATCTAAAATTAATTTATAGGAAAAAAATTAGGGAAAAAAGAATAGAATATTTGGAAAGCTTCTAAATTAAAATGGTGCTTACCCAACAACATAAAATCCAAAACCATCCAAATGCCATGAGTTCATGCTATTGTGTTTATTTACAAAGATAATTTCATGCCAGCCTTTGTGAATACCACTTGAAACAAAAGTACCATTAACAGCGTTATGCAAGCTGGAGTTAACCGGAAAAACATCAAGTAGGAAAATACTAGAGAAGTTTAAGAAGTTGTCCGCCAATTTCAATGGAGTGTCTGGAGAAATGTACGACACATTGTTCACCGTGAAACGAGGAACATTATTGATTCTAGTAACTGATCCGTCGAGAATTAAAGTTTGTGATAATGTCACGTTCCATACATTGAATGTCCCTTGTGGGTTAGGTCTTGCTGCTCCCGTGGTCATATTCCATCTGCATAAAACCATTCCATGCAAGGTTAGTGTACGTGTCTCATCTTATGTATTTAAAAAGATGTAATCATGTAGCCGTTTAAAATATGACTAAAATTTATCTCTTGCGCGTTACAACCTAAACACGTAAATTTACATCTTAATTAGGTTTGACCGCACTCAAAGTCAATTATTTGACAAAGTCAACTAGTTGCTACTTGGTATAGTAACTAAGTCACCGCTTGGCACAACATGACACATTTATCGTTAATTCTATCAAAATGAATATCTTAAATTAACAATGAGTATCTAAACCACATTTTTTTTTTATATCATATTTTTCTTAAAAGGGTATCACACTACAAAAGATCTACTAAGCTCAAATAGAGATTAATTTAAGTATGAATATAATTTAAAGACATTTTTATAATTGGGATCCTTCTAGAACAGTTTCTATTATATATATATATATATATATATGAACCCCAATGTGCAGATGGTAAGAAGCTTTCCCGACTTATTAATTTAGATGTAAATTGACTTAAAGGTGTGCTTATCATAATTTAGGACTCATCTACACCTCGTGCAAAAGTAAAAATATATATAAAATGATATATGAAATAGTTTACCTAATAGATTTAGCTTGGAAAAGGGAGAAATCGAGATCAAATGGATCAGAACCAATCGGAAGAGGACGCGTAGGAGGTTTGTTGGAGGTGTCATAATGTAAAACTCCAAGTCCAACAAGAGTTGTGTTGCAGGTGACATTTGTGAATTTAGGGATTGCCACCATGTAATAATCTGTAGAGGAGTCCTGATCCGCTGTGACGAGAACAGAGTAAGACTGGCCGACGTGTACATCAAGAGAGTCCAAAATAATCTGGCTTGTGTAAGATCCTTCTGTTTCAACTAATTTCATTCCATGATTTTCAATTTTGAAGTTGAAACTCAATGTTGTTCCAACGTTTGATATCCTAAATCTGTATGTTTTTCCTAAATAATTAAGAAAAATTAATCAATTTTACCCAAAAAAAAAAAAAAAAAAAAAAAGTAAAATTTTAAATAAATTCTTACCTTTGGAGACTGCAAAAGATTCATGGGCTTTTGAAAGTGGGTTTTCATATGGGCCTTTTCCATTCATGAGCATCCATTCCGGCCCTTTATACGTGGCATCCGTCAGAATGGACCTCACGTGCTGTTCAAATCCCATATTCCATAAATAAATAAATAAATATAAAATTCTAAAAGGTAAATTGACATAAATGGTCCCCAAATTATGAAATTTTAGTGAAATTGGTCCCTATTTTAATTACCATGAAAAATGAAAAATGCGGTTAATTACCTTGAAACTGTGATTATGCCAATCACCGATGAGAAGATCAAACTCGGCTTCAGGTTTAGGAAACGGAACGGCTATAACCACACGGTTGTTTACTCTAATCGGTCCAAAACCGCCGCCGGCCTTTTGGAAATTTGTGGATGGGAAGTAAATAAAACTTCCGATTTGATCTTTCAATTGAAACAAATAAGTCCAATTTCTGGCCGGTTGAATTGGACAGTTTGTTCCTGATACTCCATCTTGCCATGAATTTAGTCTTTGTTGGATTCCATTCCTGCATAATCATCAATCCCCCCCCACACAAAATAATATGAACAATATGGATCATAAATAGTCTAATAGCTTGTGACTTAATTAATTACCATGTGATCAAGAGTGGTTCATCCATGTGGTTGAAGACATTGATATGAACATCATCGTTGGTCGAAGCATTGATAAGAGGTCCAGGAAACATGCCATTGATTGTAATAACCTACAACCGACCAGAAAAAAACATATATATATATATATATCATGCAAATTAGGAAAAACAAACTAATTAAAGATGAGATATACGTACACTTGTACACACAGGTACGTACCGGTTGATCAGATGAAACTGGGCGGAGTGTGGTGTTCAAAGCAACATGCCATTCAAGAAAAATCTCTGCACCATTATTTACATAAACCCTTATTAACAGAGTGAACAAAACTGTCCATAGAAACTTCCCCCAACCATGACTCAAAATTCCCATATTTTTCCTTTTCTTTTATTATTATTATTATTATTATTATTATTATTATTATTTATTTTTCTGGGGCTGGAGATTAGAAAAAGAAAAAAAAAAGAATAGAAACTTTCTGAGCAAAATAGGAAACGAGAAGAAATTAGAAAAACAAACACTTTATAGAAAGGGACGTGAGTTAAGAGAAATCTTAAAAAAATGAAAATGAAATCGAGGAAATCAAGAATGTAAGAGAAATCCTTGGTGTAAGTTTCCTTCCAATTAGTTCTTCTTGTTGAAGAAGAAAGTTGAAAATAAATTAAAAGGAATTAATTGGACGGAAATGAGAATGGAAATTAGGGAGAAAATGCACAATCAAAATTAAAAATTATAAATTATAGTAATAAAAAGTCTTCAGAATTTCAAAATATATATATATATATATATATATATATATATATATATATATATAGTTACATTTTACATTATCATTTTGTTACCCTTTTTATGGTTAAAACTTACTATTTTTTACTAAATTATTTACCTAGTAATGCGCATAAAAGTCACCACTTACGTTGTACCATTCTTAAAACTTCCCACTTTCATTAAAAATTTATATGTATATCTATATATATATATATATATATATATATATATATATATATATATATTAATTTCGATCTTTGATATTGCTGGTTTGTAGGAAGTTAGGATAAAGTAAAGTAAACCCCTAAGTCGGAGCTTCTCATCGTGTTTGCTGAATCACATTGACGATCTTGTTTTCCTAGCTTTTCTGAATCATGAAATTTCGGGGATTTTCTCTCTTTTCTTATTTTTTTTAAAAAAATTAATTAAGATAATATTTAAATCCTTATATTTCGGCTAATATTTTTTCATTTTGTGGACACACTTATACAACGGAATAACATAATTAATTTTTTTTTTTTAAAAAAAAATTATTATGTTTTCATACAATTGAATTTAAAATTTATTTATTATTTTAATTTAGAAATAAGTTTGTGTAGTAATTATTTTGAGTCCAATCAATTATTTAATATATTATTTGTTTAACTTTATTTCTTTTATTTAGATCATTTAATTTTCTAAGCCATCACAACGGGTTAGACCCACATAACTCATGGTCAAATAACTTATTGAACAAATTCAGACATTTATTATTCATAATACCTCGTGCATAAAAAGTAGTAATTAATACAAACTTTAACCTCAAATTTAACAAAAAAAGAAATTTTTACTATCTAAAGATTTATTCCCTTAAAAAAAAAAAAAAAAAAAGATCCAACTTTTCTACACAAAAATCCATGTCATATTCCAGAATTTATCCAGGTTCCTTGATAACAAAAGAATAATAATAATCATCTTCACTTCCAAATGTGAAAGTAAGTATGAATTGGTCGCTCCTTAAGAACTTGGATTTATAGAATTAGTATAAACCCTACAGCGAAAAGAAACCTACATGGTCCAAAAATGAATATGGCAATGTCAGTATATATAAATTTATGAATTTTTTCAACTTTAATTAAAAATAATACGCACACGTGAATTTAAAATTTTAAAAGAATGTCTTAAAAGATTTCGAAAATAGATTTTTAATATTAAGTTATGGATTGTCCTTACCATCCTAGTGGTAAGATAGGAGGAGCTCCAGATTTCTGAGAGGGTGGTGGACTTAGTGGTGATGGAGGAGGGTTAGGTATAGAACTTGGACTAGGAGAAATACCAGCCGGGGATGGAGGTGCTTCCACTAAACCTGTTATAAAAATAGATGAAATGAAACAATAGATGCATATTATACTATACGAAAGTAATTGTTACAATTCGAACTCATAAATCTGTTAACGTGACTATTAATTTAACAATACTTATATAATACTTACAATGCTGCGAGATAAGAGATATATAGAACTAACCACAATATAATAGATTTTGTGGGGGTGGCCTTTCTTTAGCAGGATTAATATCAGGATCATAAACTCTGACATAAAGCTCTTGGCCTAAGTACCAATTTTTTAATTGTTGTGACCTCAAATTCCACATTCCAGGATTGTCAAGAAATACATAAACTGCTGTCCAGCTTATCGGATATACCTATAATCATATTCAAAACATTCATTATATACATAAGGGTGTATATATATATATGTTGTACAAGGTTCTGTTGAAGTTGAAAACTTCATTAGAAATTAATATATATATATATATATATATATGCTTACCTGAACCGTGGACCGAACTACTGGATCTTTAAGATTGTAAGAAGAACGCAAGCTGGAGTGCCAATCACCTTGACCAAACCTAAGATTCATTATAGGAAAAATGAAGAAATAATTCGAGACTAAGGAGAAAAAAAAAGATAAGGACTATAATTAAAGTCTTACCCAACAACAAAAAATCCAAAACCATCCAAATGCCAAGAATTCATACTTTTATGTTTGTTTACAAACACAATTTCAAGCCAACCCTTATGGATACCACTTGAAACAAAAGTCCCATTAACAGCTTTATTCAAGCTAGAGTTAACCGGAAAAGCATCAAGTGGAAAAACCCTAGAAAAGTTTAAGAAATTATCCACCAGCTTCAATGGAGTGTTCGGAGAAATGTACGACACATTGTTCACCGTGAAACGAGCAATGCTATTAACCCTAGCAAGTGATCCATCCAGAATGAACGTTTGTGACAATGTCACATTAGTTACATTGAACGTCCCTTGTGGGTTAGGTCTTGCAGCTCCTGCAGTCAAATTCCATCTGCATACACATATTACATGTTTTGTCTTGTCACGTGTGTATATATATTTGATACCATAGTATTATGAAAGTGTTATTATTACCTAATAGATTTAGCTTGAGATAAAGAAAAGTCGAGATTAAATGGATCTGGACCAGATGGAAGAGAACCGGTAGGAGGATTATTGGAGGTGTCGTAATGTAAAATTCCAAGTCCAACAAGAGAGTTATTCATGGCTACGTTTGCCATTTTTGGACTTGCTACTATGTAATAATCTACAGAGGCATTTTGATCAGCTGTGACGAGAACAGAATAAGACTGGCCAACGTGTACGTCAAGAGATTCCAATGTGATCTTTTTTGTGTAGGATCCTTCGGTTTCAACTAATTCCATTGTATGATTTTGGATTCTAAAGTTGAAACTCCATGTTGTTCCCACGTTTGATATCCTAAACCTGTATGTTTTTCCTATATATATATATATAAATCAAGAAAAATTTAGAAAATACACACAACATAATCCATGCATCAATTTTCTTAAAAGTTGATATATATATTTCGAATAAATGCACGGTCCTTAACCTTTGGAGACAGTAAAAGATTCATGGGATTTTGAAAGTGGATTTCCGTACGGTCCTTTGCCATTCATGAGCATCCAGTGAGGTGCCCTATACGTAGCATCCGTAAGAATGGATCTCACCTCCTGTTTATATCACATTGCCCACAAAAACTATAAATAAAAGAAATTTTTATCTCGAAATTAGAATTAGTTTGAATGTGAAAATAATAAAAACTAGATTTATAAGATATTCATTAAATTATATTGTGTTAAATTAAAAAGATTATGGATATTTAAACCCTTAAAGTTGAAAAAAGAAATGTATGTAACCTTGAAACTCTGATTATGCCAATCACCAATGAGAAGATCAAACTCAGCTTCTGGCTTAGCAAAAGGAACGGCTATGATTTCACGATTGTTTACTCTAATCGGTCCAAAACCGCCGCCGGCCTTTTGGAAATTTGTGGAAGGGAAGTAAATAAAACTTCCAATTTGATCTTTCAGTTGGAACAAGTAAGTCCAATTTCTGCCTGCTTGAATTGGACAGTTTGTTCCTGATACTCCATCTTGCCATGAATTTAGCCTTTGTTGGATTCCATTCCTGCATAATTAATAACCATTATACTTGGACAAAATATATATATATATATATATATATATATATATATATGATTTAACAATTTGTGTATATTTTTGTAGTAAATCGTGAATAGACGGGACTTAATTAATTACCACGTAATCAAGAGTGGTTCATCCATGTGGTTAAAGACATTGACGTGCACATCATCGTTGGTCGAAGCATTGATAAGAGGTCCAGGAAACATGCCATTGATTGTAATAACCTAAGATCGTCCGAAAAATATATATATATATATATATATATATGTTCATGCAAAGGAAAACAAAAGAAACTAAAGATGAGAACTTGTACGTACCGGTTGATCAGATGAAACTGGGCGGAGTGTGGTGTTCAGAGCAACATGCCATTCAAGAAAAATTTCTGCACCATTATTTACATAAACCGTCCCTAACAGAGTGAACAAAACTGTCCATAGAAAGTCCCTCCCACCACGACTCAAAATTCCCATCCTGTTTTTGGAGAGAAGACAAGTAATTAACGAGAAATACCTTTATGTATAGATATATATGTATATAAATTCTGATAAAATGAAAGGGTTTTTTTCTTTTGCTTCTCTCTCTCTAGGGTTGGAGAAAATACAAAAGGGTGGTGAAAGTTTCAGAGCAAAAATATTGGAAACAGCTGTGACTTAGGAGAAATAAAAAAGAAAAAAAGAGAAATCTATGGTGAAATAACTTTGTTTTTGGTTTGCTAGCTAATTAAAGATGTTCGTTCTGGAAAGATTGTAATGAAAATGACAAGTAAATTAGGAAACTTAGCTTGTATATATATATTATTCATTAATTATTCCGACAAATCCAATACATGATTTCGGGAAATTTTTCCTTTTTTTTTTTCTTGTGTTTGTTGCAGTGTAATAAGATGTGGACGGAAATGAATGGAGAGTTGTAAAAGTTTTGGAAACGTTGGAAGGATTGGATTTAATTTAAAAAATTCTTTTAACTATTTTTCTGAATTATTTTTTACTTGTCACTAAATAAGATTTTATACACAAAAAAAAAACAGAGTTCTTTGCAAATCGACCTTTCCTTGGCTCGGTTCCTTACTAGTATTGTAAAATTATTCCTTGGCGGTTCATTAGATGACTTTTGTTGATTTTTAAATTCATTCAATATAAAAAAATATTACAATATTTGAAGTTTAAAAGTAACTAAGTGTGAAGTTTCTTTCATGCCCTAATGACCTAGGAGTCTCTCCCTCAACCAAAAGGTTGAGGGTTTAAATCTCTCATGGTCATTGGTCTAAGAATTTCTTTCTTACCTCATGGCTTGTCAAGAGGTTAATGATTTAAATTTCACCCGGACTTTCAAAGTTCGATATATATTCGCAAGTGCGGGTATATTCCCAGGTGATTGGGCCTTCCTAGGTGGATTAGATTGGGGATTAACCCATCAAAAAAAAATTAACTAAGCACTAAAAACATGCTCCTAAATTTGCTACACTATTATAGTGCATGAATAACAAAATAACTACTTCCTAAAAAATAAGAACAAACAAACTTTGACATAATCAACTTAACAAACGAACATTAAAAAAGTGTGAACATGTTTAGTCGTGAAGCAAAGAATCTTTGTGTTGTCCTTCTGCTCCAAGTTAAAGATCATTCAAGACCTTCCTCAGCCACAAGGCTTGGTTAATAGATGTTGTGGCAGCAACAAACTTAGCTTCTATAATGATGGATTGAGTCACTATTTCCTATTTCTTAGATCTCCATGAAAAAACACTAGATTCGAAAGTGAAACAGTAGCCTGATGCTAGCTCCTCACATCTGGTCTTGTTGCTATGAGATACATCAAGCCACCAATCAAACTCCTGAAATATCCTTCATCAACTAATTTGTTGGCACCTCTTCTTTGCACAACTTGTCTTTTTGATTCATTGGAGCACTTACTACATTGCACTCCTCCATCTGAAACTTTGTCAGTATTTCCTTTACATGATACTTTTCCTGGCAGATGAAAACTTCACTTCGCCCTTGCTTGATCTTCATGCCAAGGAAGTAGGATATGAACTCGAGATTTGTCATTTCAAACACCTTCATCATCTCCTTTTTGAAATTTTGAATATGATATGTATTGTTTACTGTAACCAGTAGATCATCAACATACAATGAATAACAATAAGAATGTCAGTACCATTGTGCTTGACGTACAAGGTTGATTCGGATAAGCTTCAAATTCAGCATGTGATCATCAATTTTGCTATACCAAGCTCTTGGAGCTTGCTTCAATCCATAAAGAGCCTTATCTTCTTCTCCATTTTTAACAAAGTCTTCTAGTTGTTCTACAAATTAAACCTCCTCCTGCATAAAACCATGCAAAAACGTTGACTTGACATCAAACTGGTACACATTCCAATTCTTTTGTGATGCAACAACAAGCAAAAGTCAGATGGTATCAAGTCTTGCTACTGGTGCAAACGTATCAGAATAATTCGCACCAAACACTTGAGCAGCATACCCTTTAACCACGGACCTAACTTTATGCTTGTTTGATTAAGCCATCAACATTAAGCTTGGTTCTGTGTACTCACTTAACTCCAATCACTTTCCTATTTTGGGGTTGATCAACGAACTCTCAACCTATTTTTTTTCACAATGTCAACTCATCCTCCATTGTAGCCATCCAATGCTGATTCTTCTTTGCTGCTTCAAAATTTTCAGAACTTTCTAATATCATTAAATTATATTCGTCAGATTACTTATAAAATCAGAAACTTTTTATTAACTCAAATTTAATAAGAAATAGAAAGATCAATATATAACAGAAAATTTCACTAAAACGATAATCATATACGTATATACTTTCAGAACTTCTAAAAGTATCAGATAGCATTAGAGTTCAATTTTTAAATGATAATAAATATATATATATATATATATATATATATTAAACTAGGGTTTATCAAAATTATTTCATTCATAAACATTAATCAAAATATTTATCATTTATCTATATACACATATATCGAAAACTAGAGAATGAACCGTCTCCACTTACCTCGATTTTTTAAACGAATAGCTAGCTAGTTGTATTTCCATTCATGTATTTGATCATACATTTTCTCCACATTCAAATCCTATAGATAAACCCTAATTAATAATAAACTCTAACTAATCATTGTAATTTAAATCTATCTGTTAGCTATTAGATAATATCAAAAATTGATAATCAATCAACCGCACCTTTTCATTTGTCTTAAACGCAATTGCTAATAACCATCTCGGATTCATAATCCTAACATCACTTTGTCTCAATTCTCATCAGCCGCCATATTTATTCCTTCATTTCTCTCTCTCTCTCTCTCTCTCTCTCTCTCTTTTAATTTAATCGCTATCAAGATAACTATAACTCATATCACTTAGTTAATATCTATTTAGGTTACTTCCTTAAACTATTTATTAATCAGTCCTCCATATTCTTCACATATTCCATTTTAACCCATAATAGAAGTACACCATTTATTTACTTCATAATTTTTTTCTTCTTTTTTTTATAACTAATAACTTAAATAGAGACTTGTTATATTACCTAATTTGGGTCAGGGTATTACAGTTCCCTTTTTTTTAACTGAAATATATTCACCATTCTCAATTCTAACTTTGATGATGTTAGTTAGCTTCAAATCTCTAAATAGCTCCTTGCCATGAGTTATATATATGGTTGGTGCAGCTATTGTCAATCAGCCAGCTTTCATTTGATTCAAAACTCACCCATGAAACATGTAGCCACAAATAGCTAATCTCCTCCTAATCAGCAATATTAGCCTCTCCACCTTGTTGCTCCTGCAAATTACACCTTCATGCCCCATTTGGTTACATTGGTGCATTTGGTGTCTGGTCTTCTCTAGCATTTGAAAGGAGGATGATCCTTTCTATTGCAATGTTGACATGGAGAGTAAGATCCCTTCTTGACTCTTGCTTTGTTGTTGGCTAAAAATTCGACAGTAGGAAATTAATTCTTCTAATTTAAAAACTTCTTTTTCTTGTTCCTCACATTCTCATGACGCTTGGGCGGGCAAGACTCCTTCAATAGCACCTTTTTGCACCATGGCTCTTCTTTGCTTGTGCGCTTGCAAAGTATTGAGAATCTCTACAAGCATGATTTGAATCAGATCCTTGATATTTTCCAAGCCTGAAATAGATGCTTCAAATTTTTCAAGCACTATTAAAGAAAAAAATTTCAACAATTCTTGAGTCCATGAATGTAAAACCAAGTAACCTAATTCGGTTTGCAATGTCTAGAATACTCATTAATTGATTTTGTTTATTCCTTCATCCTGTAACTCGAATTCTCGAATCAAGTTTAGCACATGCATTCCTTTGATTCTTTCATCTCCCTCATACTCTAACTTGAGATAATTCTATATATCATATGTTGACTTCAAAGTCATAATCCGAGGGAAGATAGTAGATGAGACTGCAACAAACAAACAAGCCTGTAACTTGGATTTCTTTGTCTTCTTCTCCTTCTGCAATTTGATCTACATCATGGTAGGATTGTTTAAAAAATAACTAACTACTAGCAACATGCTCCTAAACTTGCTACACAATTATATAGAGCATGAATCCAATATAACTACTTTCTAAAAAAAAAGGAATAAACTTTGACACAATCAACTTAATAAACAAACATAAAAACATATAAACATGTTTCAGTATTGAAGCAGTCTACTAACAACTTTTAATAATTAAAAAAAAAAAAAAAAAAATGAATGGATTATTCATTTTGTATAAATAGTTTAATATATATATATATATATAGATGAAAACAATTAATTTAATTAACAACTAAAAAGAGAAATTTCCAATCCCACCCTTTTGATTCATATGCATGTGGAGGGTGGCTAATATTGAATGAAAATACACTTTTTCTTCTATAATTACCATTTGGTATCAATAACATAACATTGGATCGTCAAAATACAATGAAAAATTATTCCTATTCCCATGCAAGGGGACTTGGTGCAAATGATGGTGGAAATGGTCGTCCAACAGGCCCTTGTGCACTTGGAGGAGACGCCATTGGCACCATTGAAGGTGGAACCGTTGGCAAGGCTGGTGAAGGAGTAGCCACAGCCGCAGGTGGTGGTGGCAAAGATGGTAGAATAGGCGGTGGTGCCATTGGTGGTGCCGGTCCAAATCCAGGTGCTGGTGGAAAAGATGTTCCAGGTCCTGGTGCTATTGGCGGCATAGCAGATGGCTCAGGAGCTGGAGATCCTGATGGTGATGGTGATAATATTCCTGTGTACACAAGAAATGGAGAAATCTCAAACATGTTAACTGGTTACACTTAACGCATTCGTGGAATGCGTTTTAAAATCTTTATCCCAAATCTTTGTGCATTTTTTATATGAGTAATATAATATTTAATTTTTAACTGTAACCTATATTCTTATTCTTGATATGCGTTATAAATCTATATAGCATTTTGATTATATGTTGTTGTGAAAAATATGTTACACATTTTATTTGTGATCTAAACTTTATATAGAGCGCATTTCAATCATAAATGTTATATTTTTTAAAAAAAAAAATCATTTGCTAATTGTTTTTATTGCTAATTGTTTTTCAAAAAATGAGGTAATTTTATTCAAAAATCCGATAATATTATATATATATATATGAAACCAAATTAAGGGAATGGAGCAAATTAAGTTATGGTACTGACCACATAAAAGGAGATTATCAGGGGGTGGCCTCTCCTTAGCAGGATTAGGATCATTATCATGAACCCTAATGTAAAGTTCTTGACCCAAATACCAATTCACCAAATGTTGTGATCTCAAGTTCCACATGCCAGGATTGTCAAGAAATACATACACTGCAGTCCATCTATTGGGATAAACTTGCACCGTGGAACGAACAACCGGATCATACAAATTATAGGTACTACGAGATTCTGGTGTCCATTCTTCATCCCCAAAACTGGAAAAAGAAAAAAAAAGTTTAAAACTTAGTTAAATCGACATAAATTTCCAGTCACTCTAAAAGTTTAAACCCATAGTGAGGAACTAAATAAAAATACATTCCCTCTTGTTTGGGCTAATCACAAATTTTCTTTATAGAGACTCAACACGTGCACAATATTCAACAAATAAGATAATGACATGTACTTAAGATCTCCCACTCAAACACCATGACCATTTATGGAGTAAAAATCAGGGCAGGGATTGCTTACCCAACAACAAAGAAGCCAAAACCATCCAAATGCCAAGAATCCATACCATCCAAGTCATTCTTGAAAACAATTTCCAACCACCCTTTATGTACACCATTTACAACTGATACACCATATGCAGCAGCATCATTGACAGAATGGACAGGAAATTCATCAAGTTTGTATACACCAGATCCATTAACAAAGTGATCAGCAAGTTTCAATGGAGTGTCTGGAGTTAGATACGACACATTGTTGACTACATATCTCTCGAGACCATCAATTTCTGCATTTGATCCACGGAGAATAAATGTTTGTGACAAAGTTATGTTTGTAACATTGAATGTTCCTTGTGGATTCGGCCTTGCAGCTCCAGCAGTCAAGTTCCACCTGTTCATATGAACAACAACAATAACAACAAAATGATGAACAGGATCCAATATATATTATTCCAAATGAAACAGATCAAGCTAGAAGGCGTAGAAATCGCTCATAAAAACCTGATTGATTTTGCTTGATTAAGAGAAAATTCAATATCAAATGGATCAGGGCCAGCCGGTATAGGTCCGGTTACTGTTGTACTGGAATTAGTATAGTGTAGTATTCCTTTAGCCACAAGGGGACTGCTATCATTGGTACTGTACAATTTAGGAGTAGCCACCATGTAGTAATCAGCTTCTTCTTGATCAGCAGTGACAAGAACAGAGTAGGATTGGCCAATATGAACATCAAGTGAATCAAGAATGATCTGGTTGGTATATGAACCTTCTGTTTCAACCAACACCATTTTATGATTCTGAATCCTGAAATTGAAACTAAATGCAGTTCCCACATTTGAAATCCTGAATCGATAAGTCTTTCCTGGATTAACATAAATCACCAAATATTAGGAAATTAACAGGTTTTTCTTTTGGGTTTTGACAACAAATCAACAGAAAAGGTATGGTCATTTTACCTCTGGTGACATTGAAAGATTCATAGGAAACTGGAATTGGAACTCCATAAGGTCCTTTACCATTCATTAGGATCACATCAGGGACATAATCAAAAGTGGTGGATTTATCTTCCAAGATCAATCTAATAGCCTATAAAAGAACAATCAGGAATTGATATAATTTGCAACTTTTCTTCAAGAAACTAAGATGATCGATCACCTTATAATTTCCGCTAAACAAGTCACCGATAAGAAGATCAAATTCAGCTTCTGGCTTGGGAAAAGGGACCAAAATAACATCCCTGTTATTAACTCGAATGGGTCCAAATCCACCAGCAGCCCTCTGGAAATTGGTGGAGGGAAAGTAAGTGAAAGTGCCAATCTGATCTTTGGTTTGGAATATGTAAGTCCAGTTCTTCCCTGGCGCTATAGCACAGTTGGTGCCAGAAACTCCATCCTGCCATGAATTCAATCTTTGCTGTATGCCATTCCTTCAAAAACGCCATCAATACATGTAAATATATATATATATATATAAACCTTTTTGTTTCTAACAATAATGAATGTTTTCTATTGATAATCTAAATCATACCATGTTATAAGAATAGGTTCATTCACATTGTTGAAGACATTAATGTGAACAATATCATTAGTTGTAGCATTAATGAGAGGTCCTGGGAACATTCCATTGATAGTGATAACCTTCAAAAGAAAAAGATGGCAGAAGGTGAAATCAACATTTCCATGGCTATTATCTGCACACAACATCAAATCATCAATCAGTAAACTAAGAAGTGAGAACTCACAGGCTGAGGAAACAAAGCCGGTTCGATACTGTAATCCAAAGAAACAACCCATTCATGGAAAATGTCAATGCAACTGATTCTAGCAACAATTGCAGCAAGAACTGTAGCCCATGTTGTTATCCACCTAAAAGAACTAAAATTCGCCATTGGAAAATGCAGAACGAAAAAAAAAAAAAAAAAAAAGGGATAATCAGTATTTAAACATGGAAAAAGTTCTCGTTTCCATTAAAAAGAGTTCTTCCCTAAGAAATTGGTGACCAAAATTCGAAAATCCCAATTACTAGAATTTACAATGTGGCTCTGTCTGTCTTCCTTAAAAGTTGTGCTACCGCCGGCGGCCGGCAGATTCGATATATTTGATTACGCGGCGGAGAAAGCACTAATATTCTTCTTAGAAGTTAATGGATTCCTTAGTTTCTTCCGTCCTGTTTGTAGTGATTTTTCTTTTTCTTTTCAGCAGAATTTATTACTTCCTTCCATTAGTATAATAAATAGATATAATTTAATTTGTTGCTATAAAAATGATGCAAAAGAAAATTTAGACACTGTAATAAATATAATCTTTTTTAATGTACTTTTTCATATGTACAACTAAATTTATACTTCTACAAGTTCTATGTTGTCCCCAAGTACAAAACATCTGTGCTATACAAAAATCAAAGGATTGAAAAAGAAGAAAAGAAAAAGAAAAATGACCGTTTGTAATAGAACTCTGTTGCTTACAATAATATTTGACACAGAAACAGAAGAGGGCTGCTGCTATTATTGTCTTCTGAAACACATCAAAATTCTTTCTTTTTCTTTTTCTTTCCTAGTTTTTTCCGCTCCAATGGTTGGTTATCCTAGGAGCAACATTTACTTCTATGTTCATCTTGCTTTCCTTGCTTCTTTTCCAAAATTTGCTTCTTCACAACTGTGGATCCTTTCTCCATTAAACTAGGTACCTCTAGTATCTGCAAGTCCAGGGGCAAAAACAACTCAGTTAAATGAATACTTAAGCACATCCTTATATTTCACGACATACATATGATATCCGAGATTGAATGTATCACAAAAGACAATGTAAACAAAGGGTGGCAGGGGGGACACACTTCTTAGGCAATGAATTTGGTTAAGATGGACTAATATATACCTTCACTATAAGTTCTTTAAAGATAAGATGTACGTTTGCTCTCGTCTTTGCACTGCACTCAAAAAAGAGACAATTTTTCTCCTTGGCTAAAGCCATGCCTTCTTCTGTTCTTACAGCCCTTTCGCAGTCCTGAAATTGGCATCACTAATATCATGAGAAAAAAGCCACTGTCAATAACTGTTATGTCTGTTATATTAGTAGAAGTAAATGAATGGAATTGAAGATATTCCAGCATTCTTGGAGTTTTTCATATGTGTCCATTACTAAGACAAGCTTTACGGTTTAAGGTTGTCCATTTTACAAGATTGAGAACAAAATGCAGACAATAGACTCACCCTATCAACTTTATTTCCAACTAATATCCTGATGCACTCAGGATTGGAAGAGTAAAGCTCTACTTCCCTTGCCCATATGTCTGATAAGTTCGTGAAAGTTTCTCGCCTCGTTACGTCATAAACTATAATGAACAAAAACACCAGTAAGAAACTTCACCAGAGTTAAGTGGAAAAACATCAATAAAGAAGAAATGAAGCATAACTCAATACTCTCCCCCATCTGCCACAGGGCATCCATTCATCAATATTCAGGGAAGTCGAAAATTAAGAATATATGGATATGGGTTTTTTTAACACTTATATTTGGATATCTCCAACGACACTGGACGACAGCAGAGCAGAACATATATGGTTATATACTTTTTTGGTGTATATTCAATGCTCATGTCACATATATATATATATATGTATTCTAATAGATGATAAATCAAATATGGAATTATCAAATACCTGTCTACATAATATAATGAATCAAAGGTCAAAACCTCCACAAAAAAATTCAAGAAATCTTGATCACCTTTATAGCAGATTAAATAAGGATTTTTAGGCCATGACAATAGTAATAATAACTCACCAAGAATGATTCCATGTGCCCCTCTATAGTATGAACTTGTTAATGTTCTAAACCTCTCTTGTCCAGCTGCATTTAAGACAGGATAATTTTCCTTTTCAAAACATGCCTCTAGACAATTTAATGTGAGAAAAATGCACTCAACTCACACAAACAGATCAAATGCCAACTCAAGAAGTTTCCAACTGAGGATATCATATATATATATACACACACACACATATATAACCTGTATCCCACATCGTTAGCTTCAGTCTTTTCCCACCAACAGTGAGCATCTTTAACTTGAAATCCACACCTGGAGATGAAAACATCGTTTCCAAGAATCAAATTAGTCCAGAATACCTTTTTTATACCCCTATTTGTATCGATAATTCCAAGAAAAAGAACTATTGAAAAGTGGAAAACAATAATCAAGGCAACATAAGGGGAAAAGGGATTTGCTAACCCGTGCCAGTGATGTCTGAGGATCAGTTAATTCATCAAACGAAATTCGGACAAAACATAATTTATAAAATTTCATTTGATACACAAAAATGAACAATTTTTTTAAGAATGAAAGGCAAAAGTCATAATAAATCTATATTAAAAACATTAAATTCAGCTAAAAAAACATTAGGAAATCGATATAATCGTGTAAGAAAAAAAAAATGCAAGTACCAATGGTTGGGGAGAGATCTTGAAAAGCCTGGTGGGAAATGAAACTAAGAAGAAGACTGCTCTTCCCGACACCAGAATCACCAATAAGCAAAATCTTGAACGAATAATCATAACTAGCACAGTAGTTTCTGGAACCCATTAATTACCCAGTCCAGAATTCAAATATTGAATTCAACAAAGAAAGAATCTCTCTAATACTACTACAACTACTTTCCTTCTTTAAAATCATAGAAATTAAATCAGGATAAACAGTAGCTGAAACAGAGTTTTGTTTTGAATTAAGCATAGAATGTTGAGTTTGGTTTGGCGCCTTGGGTGGGGTTGGGGATGGATGACGCGAAGAAAGAGAAAATAAAATAAATTAAATTAGAAAAGAGAGACAAGAAAACGGAAGTTAGACAAACGTCGTGTTTTCTTTGAGCCGGTTGTAATGAAAATGTACACATGGCAGCACGAGGAATGGACTGCGTGGGAGGCGCTTCACATCTCTATTTTTTATATAAATATATATCTTGTATCTCATATTGAGAATTACTCGTGTCGCGATTATGAACTTAACAATATTATAATTAATTATTTGGTATTATCTCTTTTTTGTTTGAGTACTTAGATTTATTATTATATATCATTACACATTCACTTATTATTTTAACCGGAACATCACATATCATCTATTTTAGAGCACTTTAGAACAAAAACTCATGTTTAATAATGTTTAGTGATTTTCTAGATAAGAAATATGAAACTTTAAATTATAACATATTTCTATTCTTATAGCGATAAAATTCAGAATTATTTATATTCATATGCCAAATAACTTTACTTTCTCTTTTTTTTATTTGTTGAAAAAGATATATATTACTTAAAATATATAAAAATTGATGTTTTTAAATTGAAAAAAGTAGAATATTTTTAAAAAAAAATCAATGAATATGAATGATGAAATATTAATCATAGCGAATAAAAAAAAAAAAACAATTAAAAATCAAATTATATATAGGGAGAATTATCTATAATTATTAGAAAGAAGCTTTCTCATAAATTGCTTAATTCTTTGGTAACCTCAATTGGGGGGGTCCATGCATGCAAATTGATATATTTAGGTAAAGACAAATAATTATGTTTGAATATGATTAATTTAAGGTAAGGATGTTTTGAAAGTTTGAAAATCTTGATTAATAATAACGACATGAAGCGGCAAATAATTTTGAATAATTAATTAAATTGTTGGGCTAAGTCAAATTGAAGCTTTCGATTTCCAAGTGTGACAGATTTGTTTGTTGTTCACCTGCATAATGACCTACGAAATCATCATTTCATTTTTTTTATTTTTTATTTTTTATTTATTATTATGGGTTGAAAACCTCTGTGGAGATCAGTTATACGTAACTGTCCATTTGCATGATAGTAAAGAATTTTTTTTGTAACATGATATGTTCATGTTAATTTGGGAGGGATATTTAAGAGAAGACTCTCAAAATTACAAGTATATAGCTAAAGTTGCTAAAATTATTGCAATATAAAGTTATCTCCTCACTTGGTAAATCATGTGAGACACGCTAAATAAAAAGGAAATCAAATCAACTAGATTATTACATTTCTAAATACTAAAGATTTTGATTGTTTTTAAATTAGACCCAATACTATTTTTGTATTCATAATGTTGAAAACTTCGATACTAACACGTGTTGGTCAAAGTGAAAGAAATTTGATTCTTTTTATGTAAAGTTTTGAACTTAAATCTTGCCTATAAAGAGACGGGTGTAGGTAGAGATTCCCTCTAATAGGGGTTCGACGCGACTAAACTCTAGATTAGTTGGGATCAAAAGTAGCTATCGGAAACGGAAAAATTAACCCCCAAGTTCAAAGTCGATTCTTATTTAAGGAGAATAAAAATGTCTTTTCACTTTGACCAAATATTTTTTTTTTTTTTTTTGTTTTTGTTGTCGTCGTCGTCATCGTCATCATCGTCAAACCTCCTCATATTCTGTAACTTTCTTTCAACTCTAACTAATTTGGAATCTAGCCGCGTGAAGTCCCTTTTTTTATGTTAATTATCTGTGTCTGAAAGTCACTTTGAGCTATAACTCATTCGGAGTAGGCTGTGTCAGATCCCTACTAAAGAAAACTCTCCCTACACATATTTCTTATTAGGCGTGAAGTTCCTTTTTATAAGAAATTTTCTCAACACTTAATTTCCTCAAAATCTTGTTTAGCTGACTAAACTCATACTTAGATCAGCGGTTTATTGGTGACCAATGGGTAGTTGTTGAGTAGTTGGGTTCATAAGTCAGCCCAATAACTATTTCTATTAAAGGCCCAAAACTTAAGGGCCCCCTATAGAAATGAAAAGGAATCAGAGCCCAAACAGACTCCCTTTCCGGCTCAAAAATATAATGTAAAACTTCCCCTACAAATCAACGAGATTAGTTTGAGCGTGGAATGACTTGAAGGTTCTGCCCCTTAGTGACGGGATCCACCCAAGACACCCGTGCGATAAGCAAAAAAAATAATGTAGAACTTCCCCAACAAGATCCCAATTGAAAGCATAGGAGACCATAGAAACTTTTTTCAAGTCAGTTTAAGTGAAGCCTAATTTCTCCAATGTGACCATAAATAATATATATATATATATATATATATATATATATATATATATAATAACCTTGTTGGAATAACCCCAAGGCGCAAGTGATTTGGTAAAGAGCTCTTCTGACGCTTAAACGAGGATTAGTCCGAATGTGCTTTTAATTTAAAGGTGTCCTCTTATAGTTTAGAATAACTCGTACTAAAAAAAAAAAAAAAAAAAAAACAAAAAAACAAACTTATTGGAATGAATTGTGACCTAATTTGAAGTTTTGTTGTTATCCTTTGGTGCCCGAAAATAAATATAAGTAGGAACAACTCAGCTAGCAAAATTTTATCAATGAATATAAATATTATAAATTTAAATTTTGTTCATAATTGTTTTTAAAAAACATTAAAACAATAATAATAATAATATTTACCTCATATTTTTTTTTTTTTTTGTGAATAATGTAATTTATATAATATTTACCCGATATTTTCTATAAATTTATTATTATTATTAAAAAGGAAAAAAAGTATGTTGTAATTAAATTGTAGAAAACTATATAAGAATAAAATATAGAGTGCCCAAGAATGTGCAAAATAAAGTTGGTAATTAATTAACAATAATTTGGTTATCATCTTATTGAAGAAATTTCTTTCCTTAATCTTTTCGTATTGTATACTCATATATTGATTAAAACTTCTTACTTTGAACTAAATCTTTTTGTTTATGTAAATATAAGCTTTTCTTGATTCTTAGCAAAAAAAAAAAAAAATTAATGATAATCCAACTTAATCCACACAACCGATCATTACTAGGAAACTTCTATCAATACCATGAAACAAAATTACCTTAATTCTGTTGGTAATGAACTAGATGTACCAGACTTGGATTCTCTTTTCTTATTTAGAATTTTTTTTTTATTATTAAAAAATAATAATATTACTACTAGTAATCGAAGTCCTATAAAAGCCCACGTAGGATGGGCTGTCCGAGGTGGATTCCACGAAGGATCCACGTGGTCTTGAATAGGAATCCACCAAGGTCCAGTTGGCAACTAGAGTACACACGCTCGGGACATGATCTCCGACAAGGAGATTCTCACTAAACTCCACATTAAATGTACCTGGCCCGACAAGCACTATTTGAAGCCACCATTTTAGAATTGTCAAGAAAGGTACCACTTCAGGTGTCACCTCCCGATTGGCTACCCTTCTCCATAAAACAATAACACACACTCATGCATAGACAAGTGAAAGCTAAATACACAGAATATACTCCAAGTGTTCAAACTCATTCCGATACACTCTTGATGCTCGGTTTGGTCTATCGGAACACATTTTCCGGTCGATCGCCTGACACCCCAATATTCTTATTTGTGACTGACTTGACCGTCGGAGAGCCAACGCCGGGAACACACCCCTCACCACTTAGTCTTTTTTGCAAGACTCGTCAGGAGGAAATGGGCTCTACCGACTACGCATGGAAGGATCGAGAGTCATTCCCCGATCAATTACCATATTAGATATACATTCTTTTTTCTCCAAATCTTTTCTTTCTTGTTTCACGTTAATATATTTATATCTTGTGTTTGACATACTATTTTTACCATAATGTTAAGAAAATATAAGAATTAAATTATATATACATTTTGAAAAGTATGTATGTATATATATATATAAAGAAGACCTAAAATTCAATGATTGAGTTGCTATAGTAAGGGCGAGACCAAACTTTTTATGCCAATAATATGTATATTCTACTACTTTAGGACAAACACTTTTGACATTATCAAAGTAGCCGAATGTCCTGATTTACAAAAAGCCTCCAAAGTCCTAACATGCACCATTGACAATTTTCTTAATCTTCTCTCTCTCTCTCTCTCTCTCTCTCTCTCTCTCTCTCCTCTCTCTCTCTCTCTCTCTCTCTCTCTCTCTCTCTCTATATATATATATATATATATATATATATATATATATCATATATCATATATAGTATGTGAACAAATAAATAGATAGAAAGAAAGAATGAATGAATGAATGATTTCACAAGTAATTAATACAATTATAATAAATTTGCTTGAGTAGTAAGAAAGAAAAAGAAAGACATGGGGGCCATCAATTAATTAAGTTCCTTATTCAAAAAGTTCTTTACTATACTAACTTTATCTACATTCCAAACAACTGCTGAGTTGTTCAGCTAAAGACCTAAAAAATGTTACTAATTTAATTCATATCTTGCCAATGCAACTACCAATATATATTTCTTCTACATATATACATAAGTTTTCTTTTGCAATATATGCAAACATATACATATAGGAAGGAAACTTTTTTTTTTTTTTCTTGATTTGATTTGATTCTCTCTCTCTCTCTAAATATATATATATATATATATTCCTAAGCAAATCTTGGTTCAAACTTGTCATTTAATCCCTTTAACTTGGCTAAAAATGCACCAAAGATGGAGACTTGATCTTGTTGAATAATATTTGTTAATTATTTATTTTTCTTTCTAAGTTTGTTTTTCATTTTGGTGTTTAAGGTTTTTTTTTTACTTCTTTTTGGTTCAAGTAAATCTCAAAATCACAGCAATTTTATATTTTGCTTCAAATCTTTTCTTTTAATATATGTAAGAGATCATATAAAAATATGAGATATACATATTTCCGCTTTTAAAAGCTTCATATCATATCACATTATACAAGGAAAATCTCTCACAACATAAGTTGTATTTTTCACAAAATTATAATAATAATAATTTTGGTATATTGAAGATAATAGTGTAATGGATGTATTGATCACGTGACAAAAGTGATCATATATTGGCCAGTTTATGTTCTCCTCGCCTCAAAATATAATTATTTCTATCCCTTTCTTTGTATTTTGAATTCAAAATTCAACAAAAGAAATATCTTCAATTATAATAATTGTGTCAAGAAAGACACAGAATGACAAAAAGCTCTTTAAATATAATGAATGTATTGATCATGTGACAAGACTGACTATATATTAACCAATTTTAATCAAAAGAATCAATTTAAAAAAAAACTAAAAAAAATATATAATAAGTCAATTTACTTAAAATTAAAGATTTAAATCGAATCCGAAAAAACTTAAATAACTAGTCAAATTAAATCGAGGTTGAGTTATATATAATTAAATTTTCAGTATGTGAGATATTTGGTACGGATGAATGCTTAAACAATTAAAAGGCTTAATTTCTTGGTAGCTTGCTTGCTTGCATAAGAAGGATGAAGATCAAAGGAGACATGCATTAATAATAATAAAGATCCAAGAAATTAAAAAGACATATTTGAAGAACCATGCATGACCTTCGTTTTACTCAATAGGTTGAGTTATAGATCCGTTCTTCTTCTCTTCTTAATTTTAGTTGACCCATAAAAGGGTCGTTCAAGCTACTACTATTTGCTCAAACACTCATCTGAAATATAAAATATAGTTTAGGTATTTGTTATTATCGATGACAAAATAATTGCTCTTTATAAGACCAAAAAAGTATATTCATTCAATTGATTAAACACGCATTCATATTAAAAGATAATAAGTTCAAATTATATTATCATCACGAATAAAATATATCTTTAATTATTTTTTTTGAGGAAATATATCTTTAATTATTGATTATAAAAAATAAATTGATTATATAACCTCCATACATATATATATATATATATATATATATATATATTTTAAAATTTTAAGATATTTTAATATATCTGGATTTATGAGACTTATATTATAAACTTATGTTTTAAGAATAATAATAGAATAATATATATTCATACATTTATTAGGTCTCGAAGCTCGAAGCACACCCCAAGAGTCAAGACTGAAGAGAAGAGACAAAGTACGTATAAATCTGCAAGAGAATTTGCACCATTCTCTCAGTGTGTATACCTATATTTATATATATATATATATTTGAAATATATAGATATATATGATATTTATAAATTACGTGTGAAGATTAAAGCCGCACGCACGGCAATCGAAAAAAAATTAAAAAAAAAAAAAAAAAATCTGTATATAAGAAAAGAGAGATAGAGAGAAAGAGGTTTCTTAACGGACGGGCAAGAGGTTGCTTTACTTGCACTACTAAGTTTATTACACTTCACACCCTTTGTTTCATTATTAGATTTTTATTTTTTTATTTTTTATCATTTTGACTAGCAATATTATTATGTCCTTTTCAATTCAACCACAGAGAATAACTTATTATTGTTTCCATTATATACTTCACTTTTTCAATTATAGATTTATCCTGTCTTCTCCAGTAGATAATGACAAGTATATATGTATATACATAATAAGTTCCATGCAAACTTCTCTCGTATTATCATTATAATATATTTATGAAATATCATAATAAATTAAATTAAATTAATCATGTATCAAATAAATTTTAAGTTTATATATATTATGTATAAATTTATTGATGGAATAATTGTAATTAAATTAAATTTTTCATTTTTTAAATTATTTATATTTATTACTTTTGAATTTCTATTTTACATGTTTTTAAATTTTATATTAATTTTATAATAATAATAATAATAATTACTTTTATATTAATAACAAATAATATTTTTAAACTTTATTAAAATTTTATCTTTTAACTTATTTAATTTTATATTCTTTTATTTTATCATTTTTAATATTTTATTATTTTGTCATTTATAATGTTTCAATAATTACTACTAGTCACAATGTCATGATAAAATAAGAATAAGACCTATAGAATCATTTTTCACTATAAAAAGGATCATTTAGCGTATTGTAAAACCATTTGAATTCCTCTATAATTTATTAGAACATTTTAAATGATAGTGAAATAATGTAAAATATTGTAGAAATTCGTAGAGAATACTAAAATATTGTATATTAGCGTAAAATAACATAACAATTATAGATTGTTATAGTTAAATCTTAATTACATTCATATCAAATTGATCTTAATTAATTATCAATAGAAAAGATAGAAAATTATAAATAAAGAGTTACTAGAAATAATAGTGAATTAAAAAAATTATGGAAATTTTTTTTTTAATATATACATCTCTCACGATGTATATCTAAATATCTAAATATATATATTATTTGAGATATATAAATAAAATTTACTATTTTAAAAGATAATTAGTGTGTTATTATAATATTTTGTTAATATTATTAAGAATAGAGTTGAGCTCATATTCCATAAATTAAGTTTGTAAATATAATATATGCAATTTTACATTATGTTAGAATTTATTATAAAATATAAAATAAATTTAAATAATTATAATTAATTTAAAATATTTATTTTAATAAAATAAAAATAATTTATAATAAAGAATTAAGTACATATAAGATTTGTAATAAGTTTATATAATATTAAAATAAGAAGTCTGAGTGTTTGAATATCTTACTTGATTATGAATATATACACATCATGCATGACACACATTGTTTACATTAATTCCAAATTGAAGTGAAATGAAATTTTGTCACGTAAAATGACTCTCCAATAGGTAACATATTGTCTTCTCCATTGGGACAAACTTTTCTTCAATAATGGACAAATGAAAAAGAAACTTTGAGAGACTCATATACCTATACATATATATATATATATATATATATATATATATGGTTATTTACCAAAAAAAAAAATACATATATATATGGCGGTTGACTAAACTATACTAAAAGTAAGACCTCTCTTTCTCTCTCTCTTTCTTCTTATCGATAATATGTCCTAAACCAAAACTACCAAAGGAGAGAGAGGGGTGAGAAGTGAAAAAGGATGTGGTCGATTTTTCAATCATTTTTCTTGCAAAAAGAATTTTTTATTTTCTTTTTCTTTAATTTTTAAAATTTTTAAATATAAAAAAGAAGAAATGGAAAAGTCCAGAAGGAAATTGATGCAGCCGTGTTAGCTGACTATTATGACCATCTTATCTTTGTTTTAGTGTAGACACCGCCGTTGAAGAAGATTGAGATGGGAATTAGCGAATAATTTGTTGTTTTAAGTTTTTAATAAAATTGGAGTTTGGGAAAGTTTGTTGGATTTTTATAAAAAGGAATGTGAACTGTTTTTATAGCTTAATTAAGACTGTAAGTTCAAATTTATATGTATGTATATAATTATTTAAAATTTAATGTCAAAATTTATCTCTTACAAAAACTTTCCCTCCCCTTACTATTGCACCATGGCTCCTTTCTTCTCAAGTTACTTCATTTGGTCAAGAGAGATCTTTAGCTTTGGCTACAGTTTTTCTTGGTGATCGGAAAACCTATTTCTTTGCGCTCCTTTATGTCATAGTTTATTTATTTGCGTTTATCATTCTATCTATTCTTTTAGTATTCTTTTCAACTTTTACATTTTATATTTAAAGTTTTCATATGATATATAAATATTGAATTTTTGTTCTTCTTTAAAAGAAATACTTCTTCGTACAAGTTTAAACTTAGGTCATTTATTGGATTTTAACATTTTTTTTAGATAAAATTTCTGTCACGATTCAAGATAGATCGAGTTATTGTTGAGTGAAAAAGACAAAATCAAAAAACTTCTTGGCATATGAGGTTTGTGACTATCTACACAAAAGCTTTAACTTTAGATACAATTTTCATTTTTGTTATTTCGTATGCTGCCCTTTTTATTTTAGTTATCTACAACTCATCTATCTATATATATATATATATATATATATATATATATGTATATTTTAATGTAGTATATTGGAATTGTAATAATTTTTGGATTCCGAACACGATGCTTGATATAGATGAGATGAAGAGCAGTTTGGGACCCGTTTACTCAGTGCGGGCTGCTTGTCTGCTTCTGCCGCTTCTTACTATTTACCACACTGCAGGTGTCCTTCGCTCTAATTTTTTTTTTTTTTTTTTTTTTTTTTCTAAAACAAAATAATTTATTTTATGTAAAAAATCTTTCATTAAAAAAAAACACCTACTAGGTAAATTTTATAATTTTTATTTTCTCTATAAATTTTGTCCAACAAAATTATGAGTTGTTTTTACTTGCACAACAATATACCATTTTATTTCCCTAGGGATAACTAGAACAAAGAAACTTCAAATTTAAGTACTAAAATATATATATATATATATATATATATATATAGAAGATGGAAGATAGAAAAATGGAAGATAGAAGATGTCCTTATCCACGATGAGTGAGTGAGTGAGTGAATGAAGTCATTAGAGAGAAAAAAAAAAAAAAAAAAAAAAAATCAAAATTTATTATAATCATACTAAAATTTTGTTTTTTGTTTTAATATATTTTAAATTTAACATGAACGTACCTATATTTTCATTTTATTTAAATCAAAATTGTGTCAAATATATTTTTTATGTTAAATTAAATTATATTTTAATAATAAAATTAAACACGATTTTTAAAAAAAAAAAAAAAAAAATTGTGTATAATGTTTTTTTTAAAATTTTTTATAATAGCTAGTTATTTTTCTATCTTTTTTCATCAATAATCAATCATCCAAAGAGTCTTATTCCACAAGTAAACAAAAACAACAATGACGTGGTAGACTATACTCTGTAATGGTAGAATATAGTCATTATTCTTTATTATTATTATTATATATAAAAATATTAGCACAAAAAAAAAAAAAAAAAATTATTATAAATTTAAAGATATTTTTTTTATTATATTAATAATATTTATCAGCATATTTAATTATTATATTTTGGATCATGATTAATATGTCTTTGGTAAATAAAAATATTTTTTCAATTAAACATATTGAAAAGCTACATATTTTATTTAAAAAACAAAAAAGTTTATAATTTTTTTTTAGCTTAATTTGACTAGTTTAAATTATTATTATATTTATATATTTTATTTAAAGTGCAAAAATAGCTAGTAAAACTTTTTAATTAGGTTTTTTACTTTAATTAATATGAATTCAACCATTTACGAGTTTAATTTTTATTTAGAAACAAAAAATCATTCTGGTTCTCATAATATTACAATAAATGTCGAATCAGTAATTTTATTTAAAAAATTAATAAAAATTATTTTTTAAAAAAAAATTGTAACGTAGTAGAAAAGAAAATAAAAAAAAAAAAAAAAAAAAGAAAAAATGAAAATGGCAAATTCCAACCCCACTCCCCCGAAAACACAAGCCAAGAGAGCTTTTTTCTCTCTCACACACAAACACACATCTCTGGTTATGGCCATTGTCATTGATTTTCGATTTCCGTGTCAAGCAAGCATCCATCTCTAATCTCACCCTCCATTAGAGATTTCTTAACCGATGGGCAATACCATTCTCTCTCAGAGGCCATATTAGCCTCTCACTCTTACCTTCCTTCCTCAACACCAACACCAACCCCTCTCCCAAAAACTCTCCAACTTCACTCTCGTCTTTACTTCTCTTCTAATCCTATTTATTTAACCTAACTCCCCATCATCTTCATCTTCATCTTCATCATCATCATCATCGTTCTTCGTCATATCTCTTCACTGTGTATTTTTACTTCTTTGTTGCCGGGGGAGATTTTTTTCTTTTTTTTTTTTTTGTGGGCCTTTGGGTTTCCGTTTTGTTTTTGTGGGGGTTTTTCTATTTTTTTTTTGGTGTGAATTGTGGAAGGCCTTAAAAAAATAGACGGAAAAATGGGGCAGGAACTGGTGGCCGTCACACCTGCTACCCCGGTCGGAGGTGGGATTAGTGGGCCGGTTTCTGCGCCGCCCACAACTTCTCTCGCTCCCGGTTTCAGGTTTCATCCGACTGATGAAGAGTTAGTCAGGTACTATTTGAGGAGGAAAGCATGTGGGAAGCCTTTTAGGTTTCAGGCCGTCTCGGAGATCGATGTCTACAAATCGGAGCCTTGGGAACTCGCATGTAACTTTCTTCTTCCTATATTTTATTTATTTTTTTTTTTCAGGATGAATTTTGTCTGGGACTGCCTTTATTTGCTTGAATTCCTCCCCTTTCATCCAGGGTTCTGTGCGGGTTATTTCAGGCATATTCTGTGCTATTTCTCTGATTTCTTTATCCTTTGATTTCCCCGAGTCTGATTTCCGTTTCCCCTTCCTTCTCAAAGCATTTTCTTTTATTTCCTATCACGAAATTGCTTTCTAGAATTTAGTAGAAAATGCCTTGGTGTACACGGTTTTAATTGCTGTGGAAAAAATTTGATCTTTTGATTTATAAAAATTGAAACTGAGGTTTTTAGGCCCTGCTGGAAAGTTGGGAGTTTTATGAATTAGCGGTAAAAGCAATGAGGCTTTCTATTGCCGCGTGGTAATGGGAATGAGATCTCTTTTAGATTGACATGCAACATCCATGAATGTTGAGCAAAGATATAATAGAATTGTTTGTTCCAATTCACCTTATATTCTTGCTCTTACACAAAACAAGGGGCAGGAATAAGTGAATGTTGTTTTCTTATTGATCAAGCACTGCATTTTTCTTGATTTCTCCTCATAATAAATTTGGGGCCATTCTTTTCTGTTGATAGTCTTAACAAAGATCATTACTTTTACTGTCTATGGCTCTTTTGTGGTACAGAATCTGATTGTTATGGTGCCTACCTTAGTGATTCTGGTAATCTTGTATGCCTCACAGGTTTCTCATCTCTAAAGACGAGAGATCTTGAGTGGTACTTTTTCAGCCCTGTAGATAGAAAGTATGGTAATGGATCCCGGCTCAACCGGGCTACCGGTAAAGGGTACTGGAAGGCAACTGGGAAGGATCGTCCTGTACGTCATAAGTCTCAGACCATTGGGATGAAGAAAACTCTCGTATTCCATAGTGGACGAGCTCCAGATGGTAAGAGGACAAATTGGGTAATGCATGAGTACAGACTTGTGGATGAAGAATTGGAAAAGGCGGGAGTGCCACAGGTGTTGAATGTGACTTCAAATTTATAGCTTATGCATAGTTCATTGTGATTTATTTTCTGAGCATTCAAACTGACAATGAACTTTTTGTTGTCATGGGGAAAGGATACTTTTGTGCTCTGTAGAATTTTTCAAAAGAGTGGCCTAGGGCCACCTAATGGTGACCGTTATGCACCATTTATTGAGGAGGAGTGGGATGACCATGCAGCTCTTATGGTGGTTCCTGGTGGAGAGGCTGAAGACGATATGGCTAATGGAGATGAAACACGAGTCGACTACAATGAGCTTGACCAGGTTTGTTTCTTGATTGGGCATTTGTTGGAATTGCTCCTTTATTGCTGTTGTTCCTGGGCAGAGTGTTGTTCTTGTGTATACCACGAGTAATGGGTGATAGCAAATTGTGTCTGCTGGAATAGGACAGCATTGTCATGATGATAACATTTTTGGGACATCCTTTTTCCTAATTTTGTGCTCCGGCGCTTTAATCTTGTGTATGTTTCATTTTATTTGTTCACTGTATATGCTACACAATGGAAATCTGGACTTCATGGACCTTGACAAAAGCCGTCTCTTGAAATTTAATTTCCCTTGGAGTTTGTCTCTTTTCAAAAGACATAGGTTGCTTATATATGAATGATGAAATTTCTGATACATCATTTTTGCTATCTCCAGGATTTACTACTTCTATCTTGCTTTTTATCAAATATCAAACAACCATCCGATTGAATTGCTCTTTCTGTCAAGTCCTTGACTTGTATAACTTTTGGGGAGGTGGTCAAGGGTGATATTTAAATTCTTATTTTGAAATAGTGCCTCTTAATATCTAATATAGTTTTGCAGAATTGAAACTCCATCTTGACTTTTGTGCATACAAGTATGTTGAGGGAATTTCTAGTCTCCAAGTGAGGGACAAATATTTTTAAATTTCAAAAGTAGCCATGGACCAAATGCAGTTCAGTATATGATGACCCGATGTGGTCCACTCTTCCTGAAAATAGCACAACACATTCTCTAGAATCCGTTGCTTAGATTTTTTCCAATTCTTCGGTATCCTTGATATTTGTGTATCTTTGCAAACATTTTCATGCATTAAGAGGCAATTTTCGAGTTCTCTACTTTTTCTTTCAAAGAGTTATCTTTGACCCATTATACTCATATTATGAGTAACAAATATAATCCATTTTACCCATTTTTGTCTTTGCACCATTGATGAAATCAGCACAGTAGACTTCATATGCTGACAAATCATGGTATATCTTTTGGAGTCAAAACTTGTTTAAAAATTGATATCAAAACAATCATTTTATATTTGAAATGTGAAAGAGGGATGGTCAATTTAGCATTAAGATGTTCTCAGCTAAGTTTGTGACCAAAGGAATTGAGAGAAATGCAGTTCAGGACTGTTAATCAGTTAATTAGGAACTTTTGAACTTAAGATCTCAACAATTTTCATTTGGTATATGATCAATTTCTATTGTGAACACTTGGATTTTATAGTTTATTGAACCAACTGCTGGACTGTTTTCTGACATTTATATAATCCAGGCCTGTAGTTACACCATGTCCTTTGAAATTTTCAAAATATTCTTGTTGAATATGCTCGTATGACTCTCCTGTATCTTTATGCTGTTTTTTCTTGTTTGATGTGACTAATCCATTGAGAAGGTATCACTTTTGTTGGGTAATGCAGCTTCTTCCAGTCCATGTGATTTATGAAATAATTGATTTTAGCTAGAGTACTAGTACTATTCTGTTTTTTGTTTATTTATTTATTTATTTTTTTTGCTTTGGAGAGGGGTGTAAATGGCATACATCATTTTTTCAAGTTTTGAGAACTTTACTTACTTGCCTTAGCATATGCCTTGTCATGGTTATTACAGGATATGAATAAGGCTCCTCGCCAAAGTGAGAATCCAGTTGAGGGCATTCCATTTATTTGCAAGAGAGAGATGTCAGAGGATCCAGAGCCTCTCTCCTTAGGTCAAGCTAAAAGGTCAAAGCATGATGACCCAAACTCCAGCCATGCAAATGGTTCAGAGGATTCGACTACCACAAGTCAGGATCCCACCACAGTGATGACGACGACAAATTTTTCCTCCCCAGTTTTGGCATTTCCTTTACTAGAATCTGTCGAACCCAAAGAAAGTCAGCCTTCCAACCCACAGACTTTTGACTCTTCAAATCTTGAGAAATCTGTGCCCCCAGGCTATTTAAAATTTATCAGCAACTTAGAAAATGAGATCCTAAATGTCTCCATGGAGAGAGAGACACTGAAGATTGAAGTTATGCGTGCTCAAGCAATGATTAACATCCTCCAATCGCGTATTGATCTTTTGAACAAGGAAAATGAGGAGCTAAGGAGACTTAATCGAGGCGGCTAGATAACCTTAAGTTTTCTAGTTTTGTAGTTCCCATCGGCTAGTAACTGCTTCAACTCTCTCCAGTGGCAAATTTTTATCTTTTGGAACGAAGAAAGATGAGTTAAAAAATAGCCATTTGAGATGTCTTAAAGTAGTTTGTGGCACCTCTGTGGTGTTGCTATTGTAATCTGAACAAATGTGTCAGTAGCTGTTGACTGTGTCCTTACCTTTCATCTTAATTTATCTGAATAAAATGTATTGGTACCATTTGGTGTCTATTTACTAATAAAGTTTTAACCTGAGGGTTAAACTGTTGATGGTTTTCCAGATGTTCATTGTTAGCAACCTCCTCAAAGAATTCTCCAGGCATGGCCATGGAGGTAATGTCATGTATATATTATGAAGGGATAGGACAGTAGGTGAGGAGGGCCTCCCTGAAGGGGACCTTTTTTTTCTTCTTTTTATTATGGATTCAGACAGGGATGACTTTCTTAGTTGCAGATTTGCTGTGAGTTCTTGTTGTTGGATATGGCATGGTCTGTCAGAATGATGTACAGTTACTACTGATATTTCTTGTGGAAAAAGACATTAGAACAAGAAAATATCATCAAGTGGGTTGGTGTACAGTTTTCACGTTTTGGAATAGAGGACAAGACCTACAAGGAACTGAGGTAAGACTATAGTTATCATTTTATGATCAAGTTAGGTTTCTTTCTTGATGAGGTGCTTATTTCCTGTATTTGATAAATTTTATTATATTGTGTTTTGTATGTTTTAATTTTTAAGTTGGGAGAAGACTCAGTCGCCTCGTACTTTATCAGGTACTGTTTATTTCTTATATCACATGTATCGTTTTTTTTTTTTTTTTTGGTAAATCAATATATCTCATGTATCAACTCACTAAATAGACCATGGTTAAATGAAGAGTTTTGCTTTCTGGTACGGAACAAGTTCACGGGAAATTTTGTAGTCATTGCATGTGTGCTTACTGATCATTTTACGTATATTTTGTTTCCTTGTATCAAAATTCTTCACTTTTACACACATTAACCGATCATGACCATGATTGACTAACTAAAGGCTAAAATGTAGGCAATTATAGGAGTAGGGTCTTGTATATAGGTGATTTAGAATGATATATTTTTTTTTTTTGGGTAAGTAAGATAGTTTATAATTTTTTTTTTTTTTTTTTTTTTTTTTTGTTGTTCACCCGGTTCACCGAAGTTTTGTTCCGACTACATCTGGATTCAGGTCGCGCACTTGGTTATGGTGCGGGAGTCTCCCAGCGGAGATTTTCTGCATTCACAGGGTTCGAGACCCGAGACTTGCTTAAGCGGAATCAAGCCGCTTACCACTTGAACCAATTCCGTTGGTGATAGTTTTTAAATATTAATAGAATAACGATACTTATTATATTTTTATTATTGATATAACGAAGGAAGAAAGTGATAAAAAATATAATTGGAGTTTTTTACTCAGTTTATAGCTACTTTACCATATCCACCTTGCCCATCACTGTCGTGAAGTTCTGACTGTGCAAAATAGGCACTATGGTGGATAGTTTATTGCTAATCTTTCCATTTTAAGATAATGGGTAATAACTTTTGAAAGTTTAAATAGTAATGTAACTAAAAATGATTTGAGTAGTACTTAAAGTGGAAGGTGGTGACTAAATTGAATTCTAGTGGCTCTCTTTTTTTGGATTGATTCGTGAATTTAGATTTCTGCAAAAGACAGGCTTCAAATTAATGAAGTATGTTGAATATTTATATGTTAAGACAATTTTTATTTCATCTAAATATTAATAATTAGTACAAGATCATCTAATGTGCATGATACTATATTTTGGATAATCCGTACAAAGGGGACCACACTAATTCGATAAGATAGTGGAGTAGTGAAGTACTCGTAGGCTTGAGACCAACAAAGTAATGTAGAGGAGTTTCACTCTTGCGCACCACCACGTAGGTAAATGGTGAGTCTGTCGAAGTGACATAGAATCCAGTCTTGAGTTCAAGATGTGTATATATATTTGAAATTTTTTTGAGGTATTTTGGAATCCAGTCTTGAGTTCAAATGAAGTTATTACTACTAATAGTATATTTAAATTTATTATTAGATTGTTTGAAATCTAATTATGATTCAAAAATTGTTTCTTTTGATTTTGATTAAAAAAATAAAAAAGAAAAAGAAAGAAAGAAAGAAGAGAATCATCGAATAAATCATCTTCAAAATTGAATGGAATAAAGTACGACACATATGACCCGCACTAATTTATTTAATTAAGAAATAATCTTTTTAAATTTTAATATAAAATCTTTCCATCAATATAATAATTACTATATATATAATGACGCAAGGTGCATATTTTAAGTTGATTCTTAACTTGACATTGAAGAAATGAAATAAATAAATAAATTCCTCCATAAGATAAGGAAAGGTATATAAAATATAATTAAAAGGAAGATGACAAATTTGGCCAAAGAAAAAATTGTGCACGAACTCCTTCATCTTCCTAAGGTGATTTAAAAATGTCAACTGTAATTTGTAAACCGCATTCAATTAATGACGTCATAATTCTTTTGCTGGCGAAGGCGCATACGTCTACATTTCTGGCTCAACCCAATAATCACTCTTTCATTTAAATATATCCTCCGAGTTGCAGAGTCTATATATTACAATTTTTAACTTATAGGTTTTTTTTTTTTTTTATTATTTATTTTTAATTTATAATGATATTTATTTATTATATATTTTAATTTTATAAATAATATTTTAAATAAATATTAAAAAACATATTATTAAATATTTAAATACAATATATATATATATATATATATATATATATTAAATTCTTAAAATAAATTTTTATTTCTTTATTATTATTTTTTAAAAAATTTGAGGCATTCTAGCATTTATCATGACCTCCAGGTCATAAGGGAAAATGCTACAAACTAAGCTACACTTTCTTACAAATTCTTAAAATAATTATATCAATAGATTAAATTATTTTTATAACAATGATTATAATTTAAATATAATTTTTTTTGAGGGAAAAAGAGGATAATTTAAATATGATAATAAATATTAGTTCTAACAGTTTGTTAATAATAAAAGTTGGTACTTGATTGAAAATTCATATTTGAATTTTATTTTTCAATTATATCTCATATCAAATTTATCACTTAATGTAAATCATTGATTTATGAACAATAAGTTTTTTTTTTTTTTTTTTTTTTAAGAAAAACAATAAGTTAATATAATTTAAGTAATTGAAAGAAATTGTGTTTAAATCTTCAAAGAAATATATATATAAAATCAAAATAGGAAAGAGAAAAAATCATATGTGTGTGATGTCAAAGATGAGATTCTATAAGAAGAAAAAAAAAAAAAAAAAAAAAAAAAAAAATCAATAAACAAAAGAATGCAATAAATAAAATTACATATTATATAAAAAAAGAAGAGATAATGAAAAAGTTAAATAATATAAAAGGATAAACTTTATTTTTTTTTTCTAACTTACTAAAAAAAGGGAAAATATAGATTTGAGAAATAAGTTTTTCAAATTTTTGTCAACAAAGGTGAAAAAGTTGATAAATAAAAATATATAAATTTTTAAATTCAATGTATAATATATATTAGATAAAGAAAAAGCACTAAGAAGATAAATATAAAGATTTAAATAAATAAAATTTAAAATATTCAACCCTAATAAATCCATTTAATTAGAATAGAAACATTAGAAATATATTAAATACAATATATAATATATATTAACTAAATGGGAAAGATTTAAAAGATAAAGATATATGATAGAAACATCAGAAATATATTATACATATAAAATTAAAAAGAATATAAAATAACGTAAAAAATACATATAATTACACTAAAACCATTAAAAACTGTAATATAAACAGTAAATTTCATAAAATAGACAATTTATAATAATAGTTTTGTTTTTATTTATTTATTTATTTATAAAAATTTACTATAGTATTTCATAATGATATTTCTAACAAAATAGATACTATCTCTATTCTTTTATATCTTTTTAAAATATAAAAATTAACAAATTTTAATTAAAAAATAATAAAAAAAATTGTTTAATTTAATATTATACAAATTAATAAATATTTAAATAATTATTTCATTTGGATGAGAGGAAAAAAGATTGTGGATAAGTTTAATTGATAATTATTGTCACAAAAAAAAAAAAAAAAAAAAATTACTCGTTCATAAATTTGACGCGTAGCAATATTTGAGCCATTAATGTCTTAGTACATTCTAGAACCTCCTGCTTTCAGGTCCTGGAGAAGAATAGTAGTAGCAGAATTCCCTTCACCGCAGAGTGAGTTTAGCTTACCTCAAATTTATTCATCAAGTATTAAATGTTTGACTTAATTCTATTTTCTCTCTAAAATTTCGTGAAAATTACTGACTAGTCCTCATAGTTCAGAAAAATTCCAAATATTAGGATAAAAAAATTACTTGCTTTATTATTATTTTTTAATTGTCATGTTAGAAAATTATATATATATATTTATGTTTATAATATACAATTAATATTTTACAACTCATATTAATTAATTATTATTATTAAAAAAATAAAATCAAAGATTATATTAATCTTATTAATTAAAATGACACTCTATTTATAACTTTTTATTGGAACATGTAAAAAAAAAAAAATAGTAAAATTTCACTCTTTCACATTATAATTATTTTATTTTTCTACTATTACTATTTATGTTTATTTAACTTAATTTTTCTAGAAAAATATTTTAAAAAAATTTGATTATTTTCATCACGTGTTTGTGTTGAGGCTAACTTTTTGAGGGCATATGTATATTTTATATATTTTGTTTTTCTATTTATAAGGCGTTTGTAAAATAGATTTGAAATATAGAGGTCGTTTGGGAAATATTTCAACTTTTTGGGGATTAAAATGAAATTTGAATTATTATATTATTATTCATTTTCCTTTTTCGCTAACAAAAGTTAATAGAGAAGAAACCAAGGCGACTATTCTACTAATGGCGACTTTCTCGTTTCTGCTTCACGGAAGCCAAATTTTACAGTAAAGTTGAATTTCCTTCTTTGTCTCGATTCAATTTCTTTCTATCTCGCAAAAATTTTCCCTTGTTAAGATTCAAACACCAGGATTGGAGAGATTCTGTGGAATGGTTTCCAAATCGTCGACGTCGTTAGCACCGGGGTTCAGATTTCACCCTACCGATGAGGAGCTGGTTCGGTACTATTTGAGGCGGAAGATTTGTGGGAAGTCTTTTCGTTTCGATGCTATTTCTGATATTGATATTTACAAGGCTGAGCCATGGGACCTTCCAGGTTTTCTTTTCTTTCCCTGACTTATTTTTTGGGGTATTATAGTAGGGGTTCGCGTGGAATTCTGATCGGGTTTATTTGGATTTTTTGGGAGGTTTTATATGTTTTTAAGGTTTACGTGTTTAGAATACAGTTGGGTATATTCAAGTTTGTGAGGGAAAAAAAAATCTATATTTTTCGTATTCTAGCTGAAGGGTTTTTTGTTTATCCCGGATCTGGGGATTTATTTAGTACTTTCTTTTTCTTTTTTTTTCGTTGGGGACTTTCTTGATTTCCTCTTTTAGATAAAAGAGACGGCATACTATGCCAATTTTGTTGGATGTTTGCTGTCCTTAATTGTACAGTGATAGTTATGGCAATGAAATCAATACCAAATCAAATTGTATGGACTAGTTGGTACCAGGTGAACATATAGCTTAACTGAGTTAATTTTTGTCTGTATAGTTAAATATTGAACCAGGCGGATGTTTTGTGATATTGAGGCTTGATAGTAGTCATTTTATGTTTGTGCTTGGAAGTATATATCAGGTCTGTTGTGTCCACCTGCTAGAGTTGGAAACTTTCAACTGTGACATTAACCCAAAGTTGTCGACTAAGGCCAAGCAATTGTCACTCTCTTGTCCAAAGTAATGGTAGTATAGTATTACACCTAATCAGTGAATAAATAGGTGTCATAGTGTGTGCTTCTGATGTATCAACTCTTTTAGTGGATATTGGTGGTTATATTTGGTGAGAATTTTACCTTCTACATAAAATGTTGGATCATGATTTGTGTTTCATTATATATTACGTGTATTTGTTTAATCCACCCCCCCCCTCTTTATGTATAGTTTTTTTATATGGGGAGGAGGAAGACAATAAATGGGAAAGGAGCAGGGAGAATATGTCTCTAATCTGGTTTCGTTCTTGGTCTGTGATGGAACATAATTACTGATTATACTACCATCAATCACTGTGACTTTAGGTATGGCAAAGTTGAAGACCAGAGATTTGGAATGGTACTTTTTCAGTGTGCTTGATAAGAAATATGGTAATGGGTCAAGGACAAACAGAGCTACAGAAAGAGGCTACTGGAAAACAACTGGAAAAGACAGGCCTGTATATCATAGGTCACTTGTTGTGGGGATGAAGAAAACACTGGTTTATCACAGTGGTCGGGCTCCAAAGGGTCAGAGAAGTAACTGGGTGATGCATGAATACAGACTCATTGACGAAGAGTTACAAAAGGCTGGAATTATTCAGGTGGGAAAATCTTTTGTATGAATTGTTTTCTGCTGTTTACACATTTGTCCTTTGGTCATTTCTTCACTTCTGACCACACACAAAAAGGGAAAAAAAAAAAAAAAACCGACTAAAAAACAGCATAAAAAATGAGTAAATAAGTGAGAAATGGAATCCTATTCTCTCCAACTACAGTATTTAAGTTTATATGAAGGGTAAGCTTTTTGATTGATATTTGCAATCATTTCACTTTGTTTGTAGGAACCATGATAATTTGTAAATCTAGTAGTTGTCCTGTAATCACAATATTTTCCTCTGACAAACTTTTCTGATCGTTTTCCTTTGCTTTGTTCTCTCCTTTACCACGTGAAGGATGCCTTTGTTCTGTGTAGAATTTTTCAGAAAAGTGGTTCAGGGCCGAAGAATGGGGAACAGTATGGGGCACCTTTTGTGGAGGAAGAATGGGAGGATGATGAAGTGGGAATAATGCCCAAGGAAGAGGCTGCAGAAGAATTTGAGGTTGCTGATGATGCTTACTTGGATGGAAATGACCTTGAGCAGGTTTGTTCTTTCTTCAGTTTTGTATTATGCACACTTGATACTTGCTTCTCTCTTACAATCATATGTAGAGAAGTACGATTCTATGGCTTTTGTTTGTGTTTATGAGAGATGGACTTACCTTTCTGTGATGCTAGTAAATGGATCCTAGTCTAATAAACATTTTCTTCTCAATGGGAAAAATCAACCTTGTATATTTAATTCATAAAACTAACCCTAGAGCTTCCTCTCGAAAAGGAAAAAAAAAAAAAACAGAAAGAAAGAAAGAAAGAGAGATATAAACTAGTTGATTAAAAATAATGTTTATTGTGCCAGGTCCTTGCTGCAGAAATCCCAACAGATGATGTTCCTTTGCCTCTGAATTACTATTTTGGGGAAAACACTACTCTTGTTAATGAAACTACAGAGTCTGGGGATGATTCGCAGAAGCCTTCAGCTGGTTCTGGGGAATATGATTATGGAAATAACCAGTCAGAAGAGCAGAAGCCTTTTAACTTGCCAGTTCAATATGATATGCAGGAAACACTTGTCAAGCATGAATTCATTGCTGAATCGAGCAAGACTGTTAATCCCCAGGGCATGGATTATTTGCTTGATGAACCATATATAGATGCTCCTGAGAACTTTCAGTTTGGTGATGGAGCATTCCTTGAAACTAATGACCTTGCCAATCCAATTGACCCTGACACTGCAGGTTTTGATATGCTTGAGGAGTATCTCACATTTTTTGATGCAAATGGTGATAGCACATTTGATCTTCTACCTGAGGAAGCTGGTTGTGATGTTGTTTCTGGAGAATCATCTGATATAAAGAAGGTGAAGCTAATCTATACTTCGTTGTAGACTGAACTCTATTTTTTTCAGGACGTGAAAACATTATTGACATTGCTATTATTACCTTTTCTCAGGATGTAGAGGAAGCAATTCAGCCTGTCATGTCAAGCAAACAGATAGAACATTTTGATGATTCTGCATCATCCGAGGATTCTTTGAAATTAGAATCAGGTACTATGAAAAATATTCTCTCAAGCTTTTACTGGAATTTTTGGTGGCTTAATTATTTTCTACCTTCTTATCTTTTCACAGGTTATCAATATCCATTCATGAAGCAAGCAAGTAAAATGTTGGGCAGCATTCCTGCTCCACCTGCATTTGCTTCAGAGTTCCCTTCAAAGGATGTTGCACTTCACCTGAATTCTGCATCTCAGCCTTCAAGCTCAGTTCATATGACTGCTGGCATGGTTCAGATAAGGAATATGAGCATGGGTATGGGCAGGCAAGGAACAGACTGGTTCTTAGAGAAGCAGGGAAGGTACAATGTAACCTTTTCATTTGGCTTTTCAAGAGGTGAAGACAATTCTACCATCCTCGAATCGGCTGTTAGAATTCTTCCAGGGAAGACCAACTACTCTTCTGCATCAAACAGTTGGTTCTACTTTATGTTCTTTTGGGTTCTCCTTCTTTCTATTAGCTTCAAGATTGGGACCTGGATTTGCGCCCAGTAGAAGAACTCTCTACAATCTGAGAAGCAAGCTTCAAAGAACTTGGAAGTTGCCTTGTATGAATTCTCTGGTATGATGATTTATACGTTTAGAATCATCTTATAGAAAAGATAGTATGGATTGGTGCAGAAATTTCTATAACACATAGATCGAATTGTAGACGTACATTTAACAGGTTTCTCTATATTAGGGGGTGAGGGGGTGGACGGTAGCTTCTTCCTCGGAAGCTCAGGCGGTGCCATATTTTCTTCTTTCCCTCATATCTATCTATTTATTTTGTTTCTTAATAAGTTTAAAAAAAAAAAAAAAAAAATCTAAACTTAAAGGTAACCTTTCTGCATTCAAATAATATGAGAGTAGGCGTGTTAGTCTTATTATGGTTTAACGAATTTGCTTTTTTATATCTATATAAGCATAAAATGTTGCTAAACCCTTAGATGTAAAGGTCTAAGTTAGGCTTCATCACAACTACAGTATGTGAATACTATTTTTACCAAACGGTAGAACATAAATACGAGCTGATTTATTGGTTTCCTGGCGTAACTAAAATACAAGGAAATGGCAATAACGAAGCATGATTTTTGTGGCATAGTAGAAGTCTTGCAGGGTGATTCTGGCTGGTTATTACTTCTCACATCTCCCCTGGAAGCATTGTGTCCTCCGGTAGGTCACAAACAGCAATACCCTATATAAACACACGAGATATATTAGTCTCCATCAAAGTAAAATTCTACACGCACCTAAAATACAAATAATTTCAACTTGTATGATGCTCTCACCTCCCCTGTAAGATGTGCCACACATTTCTTCTCGGCAAGCAGCTCAGCCTCACTCTGCATAATTATGGTGACAATTAAAAACAGTATACGATAAACGCGGTAACAATCTTGGCCCTAAGCTTCTTATAACCAGTCAGATTGCAACAATGAATTGGTAACAGTTACCGACGGCAGACAGGCAGAGAGGGAGAGATATTCTTAAATCAATCTGTGAAACAGAAATGTGGTACCTTTTTGATACGAGAGCGAAGGAAGTCATCAAATAAAACATCCTTCACAAGCTCATAGTCACCATCGCCCTGACAAGTAAGCTGCACAATTAGCATATCCAAAAAAATAATAATTACAATAATAAAATACAATAAAAAAAAGAGGAGTCCAAATATCTGGCGACTTACTTTTGATACACATGGCATGCTGAAAACAATATCATCAGCTATGCCATAAGGATTGCCATTGGAATATACCTGAGGTTGTGTTTCACAAGATTAGTCAAAAGACAGTAAACTTGACAATGCAAGCAAAACCACAAGTGTGTTGAACACCGAGAGAGGTCTAATTTTCCCTTTGAAGTGAAGCTCAATTTTCCATTACGCCATAAAAAGAAAATATTGGAATAGCCGACCGTGAAAGAAACTAATGATTAAGGACCAAATCTTACTCCAGAAGAAAACCAATCCCCCTCAGGTGTTGGTGTTATGAGAGATTTAATAGCATCAGCTATTGATACAGCAGTTGATGCTGCAGAAGATCGTCCCCATTTCTGAATTAGGACACCACCTCTCTGAAAAAGAATTATAAATAACAAGTGATGCTTAAATTCAATATAGTAAAAATGAAATGTTAACCAATTAGTAGTTATCTTTTACCTTCTGAACCTTCTCAGTGAACTCTTCCTCCAACCATTTGGCGTCCTTTATAACTTCTTTGACTGGTATACCATCAATTCTAGCATTTAAAAAATCAGGAACCTGATGAAAAATAAGAAAATGAAAAAATTATAAATAAAGAAAATACATATCTTTAGAAATTTTCTCAGACAAGAAGATATTTTTATTTCTGAACATCATTAATAAGATAAAATTGTTCGCTAGGACATTATCCCAAAGGAATTTTGCATAGGTGGCTTTGTTTAAAAGGTAGCCATGCAAGAATCACAATCACAGGGACTATACATTTAAACTACAAGAGAATACAGAAATGATCAAGTACCTGAGTGGTTGAGTGATTCCCCCAAATGGTCATATTAGAAACTTTGTCATAGAAAACTCCTGCTTTTAGAGCCAGCTGAAAGCACCACCAAAGACGTTTATAACAGGTTATTCTCTTGTACCTTGTAGATGCAAGTACAAGCATGAACTTCTAACAATCATATGCTTGGCATACCTGGCATTTTGCTCTGTTTTCATCCAATCTAGTCAGGGCATGGAAATTTTTTGCCGGAATGTTTGGAGCATTTTTCAAACATATCAATGCACTTCCAAGGAAATATCATGAATTAGCAAAAGGAAAGCGGGAATTTTCAAATTAAAGAAGTAGTATTTGATTGTGCACTTCATTACTTGGTATTGCAAGGATTGCCCACTACTATTACTTTAACATTACGGGATGCAACCGCATTCAGAGCTTTTCCCTGTGATGCCACAAAGAATAATGCATAGGAGTCTTTCACTAATATTTGTGCAGATATTGAGGATTTGTAAATTACCTGGGCAGCAAAAATATTTCCATTTATGTCTAGTAAGCCAGCCCGTTCCATCCCAGGGCCCCGAGGCTTTGCCCCAATCAGAAGTGCCCAATCTGCATCTTGGAACACTTCATATGGATCTATTCCTATACTAACTTCTCTCAATAAAGGATATAAGGAGTCTTCCAGCTCCATTGCAACTCCTGAATCATCAGAAGTAACATAGTTAGAGCACAGCTGCATCAATCATTGCAGAAACAAATTTGAAGAGAAGTCTAACTTTATCTCTTTTGTCTATATGGATAGATATAATATTGTAAAATAAAAATAAGAAATATCACAGGGAACAAATCCAACATGTAAGATAACTATTCAAAGAATTCAATAGAACAGAAGCAGAGGAATATGACTATTTGAACCAACACTGCTGCAATTTGAAGTAACATGATTTTCTCAATTGAAGGAAAATGTATTTTTCTTGGTAATATCAATTAAGGATATCACACTCTAAATGATTAGATACATATAAATGGAAAAGAAAAATTTTGGACCTTGGAAGATATCAAACCAGCCAAAGTGGCAAAGCCAGACAATTGAATAGATGGAAACAAAATACAAGAGGTGCAGCCACAGGTTCCAAGTATTTTGATTTGCTAAGGGAAAGGGCAACTAATGCTATTGTTCGTCTAGATCTATTAGCGCAACATCGTCATTAGAGAAGAAATATATTTCAAGTTTGTTAGCAGTAGTTCATAAACTCGCTAGCACATATGATGGACACCTTAATTGAACAGAAGTAATGTTTGATTGATTAAACTATCTCACCTTCTAGTGCTTGAAAAGATCTCTCTGATCCTAGTAGTTTCAATGCTACAGGTTGATCTGGCCCAAAAACCTCACCAGATGCAATCTGAGGCAGCAGAAAAAAGTCGAAAAAAGTCATTTAGCAGAACAGAAGGCTAAGAACCACAAAAGGGAAAGACAACTTGATTACAATACATAGCAGAGTAAAACTATGACAACAATTATCTTTAGAAGCTTAAATTGTTGGCATAGTTGTAGGAAATTATCACCAAAATCCTCAGCACAACATTATCAAGCCTCAGGGATTTTATATAATACAACCAATTGAATAGTTGAATTCCTAATCTAAACTAATTGTTTGAAAGTACAGTTTGCAGACCATTATATGTTGGTAATGTATAAAAATGAGGAAAAATATGATAAAATTGCATATTTTTTATTCCCATTTGTGCAAAAACTAAGCAATTACATCAATGATTAGGTAAACATAGTTTCAGCTTTTAGATCACAAAGACATGCAAAGTGGATTTCGAGCATGGACATGTTTATAAGTAAGCTTACAATCCAAAAGCCAACAAGATAATTTCCAGTCTAGACAAAATTCCAAACTCGAAACTAGAAATATTTCTTACTTTAAAGAGAAGATGATTGGCAATCATCCCAGCGGCACCTGAAACAGCTACATTAACCAACTTTTTCCAGGACTTAGTCTCCTCTTCCTGTGAACAAAGGTATAAGACAGTTACCCCATAAACTTGAAAAATGAAGTTCTTCTGTAGTGGTTTCTTGAACTTGGAATCAAACTTTACAAAAGAAAAACATATATATATGTAAATTGCATTTGTAAAGAATGCCATCAATTTTTCCTCAGTTAGGGACTTGAAGTTGTTTACCAGAAAGAAACACAGATTTTCATGCACAAAGATAACTAACTCACAATAAATATGGTAAATTGAAACTGAATTCTAGGATCTCTCCTCTTGGATTGGATGACTAGGGGAATTCTTAGTTGAAGAAAGGAGCAATTGCTAAATCACTTGTACGAAACAGAAAACTCATACATCCAATAATGAGATTGTTAACTGACATCATATCAATAAAGAGATAATAATAAAAATAAAATAAAAATAAAATAAAAATGCTAAAGCAAATCTAAGTTGAAATAATGAAATTTAGTATATTTATATTTTCTAATAAACTATAGATATTTCTAATGTGCAATTATAAACTCGAATCATGATTATCCCAAAAAGTTCCACTAAAAAATGTTTATATGGTAACTTACAGCTTTAAGATCATAAGTAAGACAAAAGACTCCATAACACTCTGGTTTCTTCCTTGGATCTTCAATCTGTAGAGCAACTGGGGCTTGAACTTCCCTGAGGCAATTAAACTTAAGTATAAAACCAAAAAAAAAAAAAAAAAAAGAGCAAAGGAACCATCTAAAATCTAAGATAAAATTAATAACAACTATAATAATTTTTTTTTTTTTAGAGGAAAAAAAAAAAAAAACGAAGAACCGGTGGCATACTTGACAGAGCAGCATATTTTAGCAGTCTGGATTCTAGGAAGAGACCTTCTGTAACTGATTCTCCTATGATGTGAAAGACGATCTGACACGTAGGAAAGCTGTGAGGAGTAGCGATGGGAAGTTGTTTTAGTGTATGAAGTTGAAGAAGTGGCAGCGAACTCTGCTACCGCCATGGCAGTGCAGCAGAGAGAGAGACAGAGAAACAGAAACACAGAGAAAAATGCGAAGAAACAAAAAAAGAAAAAAAAAAACGAGAAGAATTTAGGGAAGAGAGGGTTTTGGGAATGGAGATTGGGGAGTTAAGAAGAAAACAGGGGAGTTTGTGGTTTAGGAAAGGAGGGAAAGAGATGAAAAAACAGGCTGTAGGAAAATAATTGGAAAAGGGGAAAAAACAGGATTGGATTTTGAAATATGGTTATAAGGCCATGCCTATGACACTTGTCATTACTATATCTCATCTCCCCTTATTCAACTCAAACACTTTTGATTTTAATGACTAGAAATAAAACTACTACTTACTCCTGTTTTTTACTTCTTGCAAAAGTTCACGCACCTTTTAAAAAAATACATTTTTTTAAAAAATTTTAAAAAACAACTAAAATATCATTTGAACCTTTTTATATATAATATCATTTTTTATTTATTAAATTGAATTTTTTAATTATCATTTTTTAAAAGGAAAATCATCATATTAAAAAATTTATATTTCCATAATTTTATTTTTTTTTTGGGTAAATGAAGTATTATATAGATCTAGGCTCTTCAGCCTCCTCGGAAATCTCAATACCGCCCATGTCACACAAAATCTCGGGGGGATAATAGTTACATCCAATCTGCCACAAAAAGAAGTGTTCCTAGCCCATTTAGCTAAATTATGGGCACACATATTACAGCTATGATTAACGAAGTTAATCGACCAAAAATTGTACATATGCAAAAGCTTCCTACCCTTATCTAAAAGATGTCGAGCACACCAATCAACAAATTGGTCCAAACCGTGAAGCGCCAAAACAACCTACAAAGCGTCCCCTTCAAAAATAGTATCATTCATCCTTAACTCCAAAGCAATATCAAAAGCTTGGATAGCCGTTTCCATCTCCGCACAAAAAGGGTTACAGGAGAGAAAGCGGTTGACCCAATCTCCAATAACACTCCCATCATGATTCCTAAGAACAATAGCCGAGACAGCCTCATTGTCAAACAAAGAAACATCGAAATTAAATTTGAGTCTACCAAGAGCAAGCGGGGACCAATTCTTTGGGGTTTCACTCCTTCTTTTAGCATTCGTCCTCTGTTTAGCTACAGTCAATACCTCGGACTAACACGATTCACATAATTTGCAAGCTGATCACAATCTGGAACTTCACCCCCCAATCTCACATGATTTCTATACATCCAAAGCAATTCAAAGAGAACAACCCCAAAATGCAGCATCTTATGTTTTTCATCCAATTCAAGAGGAAACAAGTTATCATCATCAAGTAAGATATACAACCATTTCATCCAACCCATAGAAGAGAACTAAGCAATCCGTACCTGCCAAGGCGACTTCATCCAACAAATCACAGCAAAAGGACAATCGAACAACAGATGATCAACGGATTCAACACCCGAGTTACACAAAAAACAAGATAGATCCGAAATAGGAACAAAGGATTTAATTTTATCTTTAGTAGGCATCACCCCATTAAGTAGCTTCCAAACAAGTGTCTTGTGTCGCTCATGTAAGTGTGATTTCCATAGCAGTTTCCAAACTTTCCTATCAAGCCTTGAAGCATCACAGAAACATACCCTTTTGTTTGCTTTGTACGAGGATCGTACAAAAAAGCACCCTGTCGAAGAGGGACACCAAACAAGAGAGTCATGTTCCCCACAAGCAATGGGAATACTATGAATTAATTTACACAAATTAGGAGGAAATACAATTTGAACAATTTGGGGATCCCAACTTTGTTTGTCCTCCTGCATCGGATCTCTAACCTCACAGTAATCACCGGGGATATTCAGCTCCTCGGGAATCTTAAAGTTAGGGAGATCAGGAATCCACGGGTCATCACGAATCTTAACCAAAGAATTCTGGCCAATTCGATAACAGATTCCTCTATCAAGCGAATCTTTGCAGACTTTGATACCATTCCATACACATAAAGAGGCCTTACCTGTATTCTTGAAGTCAGTAACCTTCTACCTCTTAAATATTTTGAACGAATCAACTTCACCCAAGTGCGATTCGCGTCAGTGCATACTTTCCATCCCAACTTTGTAATGAAAGCAATATTCATGTCCCGAGTCCTCCGAATACCCAAACCACCAGCTTGTTTTATATTTTCATAATTAATTTTTTACAATTTATAGTCATTAATTATTCTTATTAAAAATAAAATTAAAAGATATTTTATTCTTTTGAAGATACATTAATTAATAACTATGAGTTATATAATATTAATTATAAATATATTTTAAAAAAATTAATAAACGCACTTTAATTTCCTAATATATATATATTGCACAATTATAAATTTATTTTGTAAAAAAATTATAAATATTGACTTAATAGAGATAATTAAATTGACATATATCTTACGGCAAATTGGCCAAATTAGTCATTTAACTTATAATTTTTTTGCGATTTCATCCTTTTCTCTTTTTTTGGAAAATTTCATCCCTTATCTTATAAATTTTGGCCAATTTCATCCTTTCCGTTAATTTTTTTTTTTGTCATGTTATATTTAAAAAAATTTATTTTCTCAGGGGTAAAAATGTCATTTCACTTTTTTTGTTTTAAAAAAAAACCTCAAAAATCCCGCCTCCATCTCCACCACCACCTTCTCCCTCTCCGCCATCTCCACCACCGCCTTCTCCCCCTCCGCCATCTCCCCCACCTCCTCCATCCCCTCCACCGTCTTCTCCTCCTCCTCCATCACCGCCAGTGGTAGTACTCAGTCAATCTTGTGTCATTTTTTTTTTATTTGTAGGTGAACATTTCAACAGGGATTTCATCATCTCCTGTAATGAATTTTCAGATGGAGCCCCCTTCAAACCAAAATATTCCCGCAACCAACAATTACCCACCCTTGTGGCCGGATGAAGAGAAGGTAAATAACTTTTTTGCCTCTGTGCTTTAGTTTACATACAAAGTTCGGATTTGTATTTTTCTCTCTTTCTTTCACTTGGATTAAGTATAACATTAGAAATCAAGATTTCCCATAATTTTGTTTTTCATCGGTTTTCAATTCATTGATGTACAACTTGATGATGGTAGCTTATTATATTTACTACAATGAACAAACACGGTTCTTTTGCCACTTCCTCTGGTGTAGCTAATTCATAATTTAGTCTTGGGTTTTTGTAAATCATTTTCCTTAGATTCATTAGTTCATGTTCCATTTTTTTTCTATCAATTTTGTGATTCTTTCCGATAAAAATGCAATGCGGATGATTGGCATGAGGAGGAGAGGCGGTGGAGGGATGGATGAGGTGGAGAAGGAGGTGGGGGAGATGGCGGAGGGGGAGAAGGCGGTGGTGGGAGATGGCGGAGGGGGAGAAGGTGGTGGCGGAGATGGAGGCGGGATTTTTTTTTTTTTTTTTAAAAAAAAAAAAAAGTGAAATGATATTTTTACCCCTGAGAAAATAATTTTTTTTAAAATATGACGGTTGACAAAAAAAAATAACAGAAAGGATGAAATTGGCCAAAATTTATAAGATAAGGGATAAAATTTTCCAAACAAAAATAAAATGAATGAAATCGCAAAAAATTTATAACTTAAAAGACTAATTTGGCCAATTTGCCTATATCTTAATTTTATTTAGCATCAATATAGAATTATTATCTCATGCCCATTGTCTATTTTTCCCTTGGTTAGTGATAGTAGGTGCAATCCAAATAATTTATGCACCTTCAACATCTCTTAGCGAACGGAATTTTAAAAAAAGAATAGCATATTCTTTTCTATCTCATATGAGTTTCCTAATTATTGGAATTTGTTCTATAACTGATACAAAACTCAATAGAGCTCTTTTACAAATAGCCTCTCTTGGATTTATTGGTGGTGCACTTTTTTTCTTGACAAGGACAACTTATGATAGAACATGCCTTCTTTATCTTGACGAAATGGATGGAATAGCTATCACAATGCCAAAAATATTCGCCATGTTTAGTAGCTTTGCAATGGCATCCCTTGCATGCATTACGAGGTATGACTGACTTTATCGCTGAATTGATAGTATTTTTTTAGAATAATTACTAGTCACAATTTTTTTTTAATGCCAAAAATACTAATTACTTTTATATTAACTCCTATTTATTCATTATTTATGTCACATCAAATGTTTTATAGATATAAACTTTTTAAACTTGTTGAAAAAATATTTTATGTAAAATACGAAAATGTCCTTCAATATTTATGAAAGGACTTTAAATTCAATCTAAGAATGCATGTAAATTAATAAGAAATTCTTTTGATTTGATTTAATTAAAGTTGCGATCCTAGATGAGTCTCAAATCCGGTCCCTTGCGAGAAGAAGTTCTGACCCCAAATTTTAACCAGCTACATATATGAGTGAGGATTTGAAACCCAACCCCACTTAAGTTAAGAGACCTCATTACCAACTCACATACCCTTGGGTTCACTTTTCTCTGAATTTATTTAAAAAGAATGAGGAAAAGTATTTTTTTTTTCTTAGGGCAAAAAAAACCATTTGAGCCGGGTTGATCCCTTCTGGGAGAAAGTTCTGACCTTAAATTTTAAAATTTTACATACATGAGTTGAGATTCAAACTTTCAATCTCACTTAAACCAACAAAGAGCTCCTTACCGGCTCATAAACGCGGTTGAGGATGAAAAATATTTTTTTTTAATTTCCCAGAGTGTGACGGAAAATAATCAAACTACTGGGCTTATAAACAAGCCTCCAGAGTGACTGGACTTCGTTATATTGGGGGTTTGAAAACCCAAAATCAAAAACTATTGGGTAAGATATCGCAGGATCTGATGGAATACACAAGGCCCAACTTTAGATATCTACGTAGTATTTGGCCCAAACATTTTGACCGTAAACCAGATCCAATGTTCATTAACTTAGCCGAAATTAGAAAACAATGTGGAGTTAGTTTTTTAAAAAATTGGAAGCCATTTTAGATCATTTAATCAGTAAAAAGTAAAAATGTGTTTTTGAAATTGAAAATTTCAACAAATCACTGATCACTTATCCACCCTATAAACCCCAATAAAAAATCATAATAGAAACTCGTTGAAAGGTTCCAAGAAACATGTGTGTGAATCTTTCCTCAAGAAATAGTATTATTATTTTACAGCCAGCCTAGAAAACCAAAGTACAGAAAGAATCCAACACTCTGCTGCCATACACATGATGGAGACATTCCGCTAAATGTTGAACACAAATTCTTACCTGTTGTTGCTGTCCAATTCTAATACCTACAAACGTTTGGACGGCAAAAACTAATGTTACATTCTATACAAAACAATAAGAATTAAGAAGCCGCATGTACTATACGAAAAGGATATTCCAATTGTTAAATTAAAGAGATAAAATTAGATATTTGTAACCCACTCTTTTAAAAAATATATATTCCCAAATGTATCACCTGTAAAATTCCAAAACCTCAAACGGACTTTACTATGAAAAGATGACCAATTCCCAGACACCCCATGAAAACTAAGTATAAGTGTGTTAATCCTAAAATTCAGGCCTCTTACATATATATATATATATATATTATATATAAAAGAGTTTTTGCCCGAAGCAATATTGTAAATTTCATCCAGTCTCAGGAACCATGTCAAGTGAAGAAGGATGGATAGCCTCCTCCACTATTGACGAAGCAACAGCAGCAAGCAGTGGGTTTGATCCACGGACTGGAGTTTATTACTCACTCCACCGACTTACTGAACGTCAAAAGATTCCGATCCGGCCTGAACTCGATACGGCTACATTTGTGCTATCACAGTTCCCACCCCCGGAACAAGCAGAAACGCAGATTGCTCTCATTGATTCAGCCTCCAACCAGAAAATCACCTATGCTCAACTCAGGCACTCTATTCAAAAACTGGCTACTGGATTATACCATGGACTTGGGGTTAGAAAGGGTGATGTCATATTCCTCTTGTCACCCAATTCTCTATTGTATCCAACCATGTGTCTCGCCATACTCTCCATTGGTGCAATCTTAACCACGGCTAACCCTGTCAACACTGAGATAGAAATCAGCAAGCAAGTGCGTGACTCGGGAGCAAAACTTGCAATAGCAGCACCCGAGGAAGCACACAAGCTGCGTCTTACAGGAGTTCCTACACTTCTCACTTCTCGTCCTGAACTTGAAGATGATTCTTCAGTTTCAGTTGAGGAACTAATTGATTGCTGTGAACCTCCAGAACTGCCGGAGTTTCAGGGAACGCAATCGGACACTGCAGCAATACTGTATTCTTCGGGTACTACTGGGACAAGCAAAGGTGTTGTACTAACCCATTCAAATTTCATATCTGTAATCTCACTGATGAGGTGGTCTGTGGACGTATCATCATCTCAAGATGATGTGTTCTTGTGCTTCATCCCAATGTTTCATATCTATGGTCTAGCATTTTTTGGTCTCGGGTTGCTAGCCTGTGGTATAACTAGTGTGGTTATGCACAAGTTTGATTTCCAGGCAATGCTGGAAGCTATTCAAAGACACAAAGTGAATAACCTTCCTGCAGTTCCACCGGTAATACTTGCCATGGTGAAGTATAATGGAGGGGGATATGACTTGTCTTCATTGCGAAGAGCAGGTTCAGGGGCAGCACCCCTGAGTAAAGAGATAACTGATGGGTTCAGGGAGAAGTTTCCTGGGGTGGAGCTGAGGCAAGGTTATGGACTTACTGAAAGCTGTGGTGCAGCCACGTTCTTTGCTTCTGATGAGCAGGCGAAGGTTCATTCAGGCTCTTGTGGACGGTTAATACCAAGCTTTAGTGCCAAGGTGGTGGATGTTGAGACGGGACTAGCAATGCCGCCACTCGAGAAAGGAGAATTGTGGTTCAAGAGTCCAACGTTGATGAAAGAGTATCTGGGTAACAAGGAGGCTACAGCTGCAACTATTGATTCAGAAGGTTGGCTACATACGGGTGACCTTGGCTACTTTGATCTTGATGGATGTCTATACATAGTTGATCGGATAAAGGAGCTTATCAAACACAATGGCTATCAGGTACTTAATGGTGTCCATAATAGTAGCAAAAAATGTAACTCCATTTTTAGGAGAGCCTGAGATTCTAATATGACTTGAATGCAATTGCAGGTGGCTCCGGCAGAGTTGGAAGCAGTACTTTTGGCTCACCCCTATATACTTGATGCAGCAGTTGTACCGTAAGTCTAAACCCTAAAACACTACAAAAATGCATGTTCATCCATCCTTCAAACAAACAAACAAACAAAATTAAAGCAATCCTAACTAAGCAATTTGAAGGTGTTACCTATATCTTTCTTAACTATAACCAAACATTCTAGATTTGAAGATGAAGAAGCTGGACAAATTCCTATGGCATATGTTGTAAGAACAGCAAATTCTGACCTCACAGAAAATCAGATCATTCAATTTGTCGCCAGCCAGGTTCGTTGTTAGCCCTCCTGCCCTTACCTTTATCATTTTTTTTTTTTTTCAGAGGGGACAATGTGAAGTATACATATCTTCTTACTTACAGTTACAATACTGAAACTTGCAGGTAGCTCCATATAAGAAAATCAGAAGAGTGAATTTCATCAATAGTATACCTAAATCAGCAGCAGGCAAAATTCTGCGGAAAGAATTAGTATCACTAAGAAAACAGAAAGGTGCCTCCAAATTATGATAAATTTCACTCAATTCCGGAAGCCCAGCCCTACTTCCCTACTACATTATGCAATGTATGGAAAAGGGTAGACTACTTGAACACATGCTGGGTACTCATAAAACAGAAGTACATTGCCATCAAATTATAACCGTAATAAAAGAAAGAAGTGTTTCCTGTACAGGTTTCTATGAACATCCCAGTATGTGTTGATGTATCAGCATAAGGAAATGAAACAGAAGCAGCAAAAAGAGAGAGAATGAGATGTTCACCCTTTTTTTTTTTTTTTCCTAATAATATGTCTATTCTATAATTATAATATATGTAGAAATTTTCACTGGAAGATAATAGAAGACTGAACAAAATGAGGACAGTAGAGCAAAATGTCAAATGTTGATTTGGGAACTGTACCAATATACCATTATTTAATATCCACAGCTGTAGCCACCTATAAACTTATTTTGGAAGCTTAGTCATTTACAGTAACAAGTGGTTAAGAAATAGAATTTTTCCAACTAAAATCATGTTAATCTGACTGGTAAAAGTAACCAACTAAACAAGAGAGAAAGCATATAAGTAGATAGACAATTCATTTGTGGCACCATAAAAGTTATACATATTACAACTGAAACCTATCACTTTTAACTTTACAGAAACTTGTCACAGTATAAAGAATAAAGTAACTATTAACATTAAAGTTTAAGAACTGCACAATTGCACATGAGAAGAATGTCCAAGATTTCAAAGTTGTGTTCATTGCAACCAAAATCTATAACTTTAATTAAGATAAACTTGTCACAATAAAGAATGGAAGTTTTAGGGAATTTTTGGTCCAAAAGTATTACACAATTGAAAAAAGATAGAATAGCCAAATAGATTAAGTTAAAAAATGTTAGGGCACTATACTATCACATCAACTCCTTTCTCTCTGGTTCAAAATACAACAGATCTTTCATGATTTTTTTTACTTCCCAAGCTTATCAAATGGCATAGCTTGGCATAGTGGTCAGATCCTACCACATCTGATATTCCTCAGGTGACACTGACCTTGTCATTCAGCAGTTTGCATCTGCCACAATTTAACCAGAAAACAATCTCCAAACACCACCAGAACTTTGCCTCTGAGATGCAGCTGCAAGCTCCAAATCATGTTCATATGCAGATTTCAGACTCCTAAGTTTCTCAACTTCTTCCTCTATGGCATGCATTGATTCAAGCATCTTCTGTAACTCAGCTATTTGTGCCTATAGAAATAAAATTAAGGAGAACATCAACTATGCATCACAATAAAGCAAGTAACATGAAGAAGAAAGCAATGGAAGTATAACCTCAAGTTTAGCACATCTTGATCTCTCAGCTATCAGTTGCCCTTGAACTGAATTAAGTTCCTACAACAAACAGTGAGATGCTCAAAACTTAGTGGTTCAATTTAAACAATTTAAACAAAAACAGTAGTAGTGTGAGCTTACCTTTGATAATTCTGCATAAGTTCCATTTGTTTCTTCAATCTTAGCCATCAGAGCTGAGTTTTCAGAAATGACCTCCTGGAGCGCTGATTCCAACTTCTTTTTTTCTTCCCTAACTACGCTGGCTTCAGCAGAAAGGTCCTGCTGCGAGACCACCTTGAAGTTTGAATCCTCTCTCTCAGATAAATCTAACTTTTCAGAATTGGCAAAGGCATATGCAGCAGTAACAGAAGCAGCAGCAGCTGCTGCTGCTGGGGATTTAAATATTTTTGGATGTAAAGCATCTCTTGGTTTGGGCCGCATCACAAAAACCTAGGTTTCAAGAAAAACATATATCAAAACTTTAGTGCATAACAGCCATGCAAGAACACCAAAGAAAATGCATACTCTCAAAGATGACAACCAACCCTGACTATAGAATGAAAGTAAAATTTTACAATCTGGTCATAGAAAAACAAAAAGTTATAATATATAACAAGTTCATCAGTAGTAATCTGGTTGTGAATGCAAAGCAGGGTCACACTGAAGAGTGTGTACGTGCAGCACACATTTCTGCAGACTATTATATTTACTGGAGCTAAAGAAACTTATAGAAAAGCTGACAAAAATATAAACTAATGAAACTTCATGGTGGACTGCCATCCTGGATAAACAATTGCCTCCTCCATCTCACAGATGTTAATGTTAAATGTCTTGCCAGTGTGTTAATGTAAGTAGCTTTACAAATATGCAGTGAAGGGCTACAGCTGAAGCATGCTCCTCTTGTGTTTCAGCTTAAAGCAAAAAGTTTACAACATTGACACCCCTCTTAAAAATTGTAATGTGCAAATTTTCATGCTTCTTTACTTGTCAATTGGTCATGGTTTTCATCAAATAATGTATTCTCACATGGAAATCAATTGACAGACTTTGAGGGAGGAAGAATTTTTTTTCTGGCAAAGAGAATCAAAATTAATGGCATTTGCAAACAACAAAAGAGTATACCTCATTATTATATTTTCCATTGTAGCCACCAAAAGCAACCAAGAACCTCTCAGAGTCTAGCACAGTTGAGGAAATACTAAGGCCCTGTTTCAAAAGTTTTCATCAGAACTAGTAACATAAAAATCAACAGTACCTACCCCAACCATGAAAAGAAATATGAAACATGTTAATATGAATAGGTTTATCTAAAGATAATTAAGCTTACGTGCAGTATGATATCAATGTAAAAGAAAACCATAAAATGTAAAGTTACAGGTTCTGACATGAGAAGGAGCAGCACAACCATGAGAAACAAAACTAAATTAGAGGTGCTAAAAGAAAAAAAATGAAATATCAGTAAGGGAATTGTAGAACCTGGATTGCACATGTAACTCAGAACTTACATGGATTAACCAGAGTATCATACTTACATGGGTTGCAGATTTAACCAGTAATAACACGTTGAGAAATTGTTCTTTAACAGTCTAATTCAATTTATATTAACTACAATAAATTCCCTCCACCCTACTGAACAGGAAAGTTTCAGTTTATCAAGAATATAAAAATTGCTTCAGAAAATAGAAAGTAGTACTTTTCAGAAACCTGTTAAGTAATTGTACATTCATCATCTTTACATTTGTAATATGTTTCTTTAACATTCTGGTGCTGTACCAGAATGCATTAACAGTGTCAAGACAAACAAAACTGGCCTAAGTCCAATTCTGGACTCCCTGTAACTTAACTAAGGCTTTTGAAGTACCTATACAACACCAGTCATCACTTCTTTCTCCCATTTTCTTCTTTTTTTTTTGCATTTTCCATTTTCTCTTCACATGTCTTTTTTCCCTTTATTTTCCTTTGTCCTTACAAAAATACTCAACTTTTTGAAATATTGCTGCTATAATGCCAGAAATACGTGACATAAAAACAGTTAAAGCTCTTTTAAACACCAAATGGATCAAAGTTCCCATTTGCAAATAGACCATGTTTTTTCATCCAGATAACGAAACCCATTAAATCACAATATCTCTGGCAGTGCCACTCAATACTCCAAAATCTTCTCCAGTTCAAGCATATCTAGAGTCAAAATCTTCCATCATCCTTCAAAGTCAAAGAACATGCACGGTTCCAAAATTCTGCAGCATCACTCTTTTTTGACTAAATCATTAACTTGTGTGGGATTAGTCTTGGAAATTAATCAAGGAGCTGAGATGAGGGAAGGCGACAAAGAATGAAAAAGATAGCCAAAGTCCGCAAGCCTCACTTTTTAGTAGGACACTCTGATGCACTTTTCACTTACCTCCCCTAGTCCAGTTTAGGAAAGGGACAAGGCAAAAATTTTACCTGAGTTCTCTGTTTAGTTTCCTTTATCTGAAGGTTGTTTCACAAGAAAATGTGATTTCATATCAAGCACAAGCTTTATTGATGGTGTTAGTTAACCTAGATTTATTGAAACCTCCAAAGGAATTCCCAAGATAGCTTTACCATTATCCTCAACATCATGTATGACTAGATATTTACACCATGATGCAAACCACAGTTGCTACAGACTCCACTAACAAGAAAATTTTTCAGAAACAAGACGGGCAACCTTGCAAGAATTCAGAAATGACTAAAAGTAACTGTATGCAATGTTAGAAATCTTTAGTTTAAAAAGAAAAAAGAGAGATAAACCCTGGTTATAGTAGCTTCAGCATAATAATTCTTCTGCTATAGATTAAAAAAAGCAGCAAGGAGAAAGAATAGAAACCTCACTGGCTAGCGCATGCCGTCCTTTAACATTTGCCAAAACTGAGACAACAAGTTTAGACATGTTTAACACAAGAGTCTCTGAGGCACCTGCAAAGAGACACAATACTAATTAACAGTAGTCACAAAAAGAAACACAACTAATATATATTAAACAATAGGAAAAACAAAAAATCAAATCAAAAAGAGATTTTGCTTTACCACTCTTATTATCTCCACCGCCAACTATATACCAATTCTCATCAATGGTGACACCAGCATGGCCAGCCCTTGGAGCAACTAAATCCCCCTGAATTTGTGGTTGTGACCACTCAAGCTGCAACATGAAATCAGTAATGATGTTTACAAATGAAACAAAGAAATATATAAATGTTGACACAGAGAAGACACATATATATAAATCTCCAGGTTTTATTTCAAGTGGACTTTTTTTATTTTAACTGCAGCTTAATTTTCAATAATTTGCTATTATGGAAAATCAAGTAAAGAAGACAGACTCCTTAATTAGTGCCAGTATGCTTAGAGATAAAGAAAGTGTGTAAGCATGAAACCTACTGTTTCCAGGTCCAGCACATGAAGATTGTTAAAAAAGACCGAATGAGAACAACCACCAAAAATAAGAAGGTAGCGGTCCACATGCACTGCAGCTGCATGATCAAATCTGGGAGCTGGAGGTGTCTGCCTATCAAGATTTACATGAGGTGAAGTGCAATCCTTCAGCAAGCACAAAGTCAGCAGATGGATAATTGATAAAGATACTTACGTTGTCTCCAAAGCTCTCCAAGTCATTGTTTCCAAATCCAGAATGTGAACATCATTGAGCAGTTTTCTATTTCTGTCTTCCCCACCAAACATTAGAAGTTTAGAACCTACCAATGTAATAGATTGTCCACCTCGAGCTACCTGTGAATATAGAAGAAAAGAAAAAAATATATATATTAGCACAATTAAGTACCATTAGTACTAAACATAGGGTCTGAAGAATACAGTAGAAAACAGCATTTATTCACACTCCTTTCTCCTTAGATTCTGGTCAATAGAAATAAGAAATAAGTCCCAAATTAAAAGTAGGTCTAGTAACAGTTAGATGCAAGGAAAAACAAAGTAAGAATAATGAAATTAATTACCGGAATCTTTCCACTGGTCTCTATAGTACCACAGTGATGTGACTCAAGGTCAATAAACCACACTACAAGAGAGTAATTAACAAGGAGCTATCAGGCAAAAAAAAATGTACCAATTGGCTTCTTTATTCAATACTCAATAGCTCTCAAAGAACAAACCTGCTACGCCATCAGAAACATTCTTTGAGTGACCAGCAAGAATCAGCAGCCTATTTTCCCATTTAATCTGTAGGTACATGTATTAATTATTAGCTCATGGAAAAAAGAAAAACATAATAACATTATTGAGTGAGATCCAAGCAATTAACTTCCTAAGTTACAATAAAACTAAATCATAAAAGTTGCAAGCCCTATAACTAGCAAGGAGAATTAAAAATCCAGCATAAATAACTCACCATGCTGTGCCCAGCTAGGGCAGGAAGAATTTCGAGCTTGGAACCATCTTTAATTCTATGGCTATCTGGTTCAGTGTTCAATTTTATGGTGGACCATGTCAAATTCTGAAGATCAAAAGCCTGCAGCAGGGGATCAAAGGAGTAAGTATCTAAAAACAAGCCAGGATAAAGAACATGCACAATAAGAGGAGGTGAAGAACCATGACTAAGATACCTGTACATCGGACAAGTATCGACCATTGCGGCTTCCACCCGTAATGTATAATTTTCCTTCAGAAACAGTTGCTGCATGCTAGATTAAAAGTTAAAAGAAAAAACAGTTAGGACAAATAAACGGGGTGGGTTTACACACTGTATATTAACATAATTATTACTATTCCAAAAGTTAGATAATAAATAGATGACCGATGCGGGAACATATCGGATTTTCCTAAGGACAACAAAGCTAAGTTAAAGGCAAAAGACAACCTTGTACCGAGCATACGGTCGTGGACCAGGAACTGGGACTGCCACCCATTCATCATAGGATACCTCTGAAAGCCAACTTTGACTTTCCATTCCCATTAGAGCCCTCTACCTGTTCACCCGAATCAAGAAAGAATACAAATCTCTTTATGTACCTATACAACTACTCAAACAAGCATCAGAAGAGGAAAACTGACACCCCAAAAAAAAAAACTATGAACTTCAACAACATATGATAAATTATCATAAAATAGTGATAAGCCAAAGATTTATATCAGATAATGTATAGGTGTTAAGAGAGATATAACTGAAATACCAATACTGCCACTCAAGGAAACACATGTGTTACAAGGATGATAGAAACCATATAAACCTAGATCAATACCTGAGGCACTGGAATCTAGGCATAACTTTTATGTAGTTAGTAATTTTTTTTTCTGAAAAAGAGACTTATAATAGCAGGGAAAGGCAGCATTTGATACAAATTCAGCTCAGGAAGAGGCGACAAGCAGGGATAGCATTTTGGAACCAACAAATGATGATCAGATTAAGATAATATGCAAAATAATATGCTGATTTGAATAAATTTTACTTGAAGAATTCATTCTGCATCTCTTCTCAACCAAAATTTTTAAAAAATAAATAAATAAAATTCAAGAGCATTCTGAATTTGCCACATCCAAGAACTAACTACATGCCCCAGTAGCAAATCAAGCAATCACGATAAACTGACAAATATAACCGACCAAAAAAATCATAAGTAAACAGAAAAACGTAGAAAATCTGCCAGCTAAAATGAACAAAAATGAATCAACAGAAATGTAGAAAATGAGAAAATATAATCAAATAAAATTCACATAGTGATGACACCACCAAATTTTAGAAATGCAGAGGAAAATTTTAGGAAGGTTAGGAAAGAATTAAGAGCGGAAGCTTACACAGTAAATTAAAGGTTTGGGATCTGAAAGCAAGCGGTAGAAATTGGAGTTTGATCACCGGGATCTACAGAAGACCATGAATTGATCCCTCGGGAGGGTTTCTAACTTCCTATGTTGAAATGTGAAGACTTTGTACTATCTGTCTTTTGCCATTTGTATTTCTACGTCGCCTGATGCCTGTTTTACTCAAAGGATCTGACCTTTGATTTCCTTTTCCTTTTCCTTTTCCTTTCCCTTTTTTTTTTTTTTTTTTTTTTTTCCTTTTTTTTTTTTTTTTCACTTTTATATATATACTTGGTTTGAGTGGATCTGAATCAAATACATTGTAGGACCCGTTGGATCGTTTTTAAATAAATAAATAAGGTTGTTTTTTAACAGCCACTCTGCTTTAGTAGAGTAATTATTATTTTTATTTTAGTAAAATTTATTTTTTAAAATAATAATATTCATTAAAAAAAATAAAAGTATCTAATGAAGATTATTTGAATAAAATTTTGATTTCAATAATATAAATTTTTATGAGATATTATATATTGATTAAGTTTTAAAATATATATACAAAATTTATTATTGAATCAAAGATGATCCTTAATAAAACAAGAAGTTTCACAATAATTTTACTAATAACTAAATAGTTGAATTCATTCGAAACCTGTATTTGTTTTTTAAAAATAAAAAAATAAAAACCTAAATTTTTATGGAGGGTTGTGGATTTTGTGATTTTGGAGCACATAAAAACCATGTGATGAAGCTAATTCTAGGAGGGAATATTACCAGCTCCAGGTGTCGGTTCAACTACTTTTCTTGCTGCGCTCTGCAGCAACAAATTTGCCACTTCTTTAAACATTTTGAGGCCCACAAATGACAATATTACTGCAATCATCTCAGTTCACCTGTTCAAGCTGGCCATAATGCACTGAGCTAACAATAGGACATTATGATACTCTTTTTGCTCATGGGAATCCCAAATCTGGACAGAATCTTTAAACCAAGTTAAATCATGTATACATCCAAACTCCCAAACAACATTATGATGCTCTTACCAAAAGGCAAATGTTGCATTTTCTAACATAATCTTTGAGAACCAAATATAAGATGGGCAGTATCATCCTGTAAAAACTGCTCTGATAAGATAGCATTTTTCCATGTCTGATTTCACTACATCATAGTCATCATTGTTAGCAGCCCAGCAAACACTTACAGAGGTTCATAAGTATTTTGGAAGATTTGAGGTCAAGGTGTTGCTAAAAATACAGTATCTGATTTCCAACATTCTAATAAAAGCACAGGAATCTTGTTGCCGTGGACATCTATCCTCTAATCGTGATCAGCATCTTCTATCTCTTCATCTTCAACCCCACGCAGATAGAGAACATTGTTGCATCTTCAGAGCAAAAGTGAACAAGATTCAGCACAATAAGACAAAATGCAAGGAAGTTTGCGATATCTAGTTCGGGAATGCAATAAGAAAAGGATAAACTCAAAAGGAACAATATGAGGAGGAATAAAGCAATTACATAGGAACCACCACCAGTGCCTTACAAGGTAGTTCAAAATGCTGATTAACTATTTGAGCAATCAAAGCATCGAAATCAAAGGCCTATTTTTCAACAAGAAACAGAACAATCACCTCATACTTTAATCTCTCTACAACACAAGGAATTTAATTTGACTGGAACCATTTAGCACTTGGAAAATTTTCAACACATAATGATTCAATGACCCAACAGTAACTCAGGGAAATATTAAAAGTGGCAAAATGGATATCCAAATCTACTGGGATATCGATGGACATCCACTAACATTCTCATTTCTAATTAAAAAATATAAATATTTGTATTATTTTTACACTTAATTACAATTAGTTTCTCATCTCACATACTCTATTTATTCAAGTACTGTACAACAATCACTAAGTATCGCTTTAAACTCAATTTAAATTTTGGTTAAACTGTAAATATTATAACTTTTAGGTACTAATTTTCAAAATATTTTAGGTCAATGTTGTATATAAACTAAATTTTAGGTACTAATGTGCAGTTAGCCATCTCTAATGTGCAGTTAGCCATCCTATTAACAGAATTTAAAAAAATTTTAGGGCCAGAGTATAATTTTCACAACGTATTTGGAGTAGAATTGACTTGTGGTTGACTTTTTTAAACTAATGATTATTGGATTTGATGAATATCACTTGTGTCAATTAAAATTTTAGACATTAATGGATATCCAATTAAATAATGTAACCATTTTGCCACCTCTTGGGAATGTATCTTGGTCTATGCTTGCACTCTCACACATGATGAATAGTAGATTTAGTTGAAAAACAGGGAAATGGGGGAACTGAAGAATAAAAAGGTAACTAGAAGTGGCAGCTAGAATAAATCTAGAAGCAAAGGCAGCAGTAACTCCAAGAGGAAACTTCAAATTCAGGACAAACTTTTAAAATTAACAAGAGAATCAAATGGATGACTCATGTCCAATATGACATTAGATTGGGGTTAACGGGAGCAAACTTGTGGTAACCAATTGATCAGCTATATAAGAGTAGTGTCAAAATGCCAAAAAAGCAAAGCAGAAGAGAGAGGTACAAGAGCAGGACAAAAATCACACAATAGGTAATGTTATTGTGAACAACTGAGGAGGTCCAGTCTAGAGATAGCTCCAAACAACACACAACTCTTAGATCAAAAAACCTCTTTGCCTTGAATATTTTAGCAATCTACACAGCATATATCTTGTCAGAAAATTAACTTTTTGATATTAAAGAAGTCAAACGGATATGAACAGAACATGAATTCTCAAGGTACTTCACATCAACAAGATATTACATCATTTTTCTGAGCATTACCTGATTAATATCTCTCCCAGACTTCCAGTGAATTGTCCTTCAACATATTCTTCAGCACTTGCCAACTGAAGAAAGAAAGCCAAACCAAAGGAATTAATAATTCAAGATCTTATGAATAGTAATTATAAAGGTGGTAAAAAACACACATACACACCCCCCACACAGATTATTCTAATTAAACACAACCTTGGGCTACAGAGTACTTAAACTTACACATGTAAACCCTCACTGAGAATAAACTTATTGATTTTAACAAGCATTGTAGTCAAGGAAAAGCTATATACGAGAATCATAGACACATATACCCCCTCATGTACAAAACCAACTTAAAATGTTGAAAACAAATTGGAAGGGGCATTCAGCTTACCTGCAAGTTCATGTATGAGTCCACAGACACGAGAACACCTGATAGGACCACAAGAAACAGGAAGAATCTCATCATTAGACAGCACATAACTACGGACACATGTCATGTTCTGATATAGCTCAAAAATTATAGATGGAGATGAGACAAAGCAGAGTACCTTTGTATTCCATTCCCCACTTTAGTTTTACCATCACATGTTTTCCGGTAAGATTGTTCAAGAACGGTTTAGGATTAACTGGAACAGTCTACAATAATGATGTCAAAAATCAGTCTTAGAGGCATGAAAGAATTCCACCAATAATAATATCAAAAATCATTGATGAACAAAATTCTGTGGTTCCCAATCGTGTTAACAAGATATCAAGAAGAATCTACTGAAAGTCAATAAGTAATTTTAGTAAAGATTAGGCTACAGGAGTACATTACTGAGCTTAAGAATTCAAATCTAATCATATTGATTTAGTGCATTGTATTCATAATTCCAGAAATGAGATATTGACTACAACATTTTCGTGAAAACAGAAAAAGAAAACATCGTAGTCCATTATATTTATAGAGAAGTCCAGAAAAAAAACATATCTGAACAAATGGAACCACAAACCAAAGAAAAAACTTAAGGTAATAATTTTAGGGCTAAAAAGGAAAAAATGATAGTTGAACTACTAAACTATTCAAACAAATAACCAAAAATCTTGGATTCCCACCTTCCCCTGCTAGCACACGATTTACTAAGAGAAGATACATCAAGGACGACAATAATTAAATAAATCAGCGCAATGAGTGAAACTTTTAACACGACTAGAACAAAATAAACTCACCGCCATTACAGTTTCGAGGAGAGCTTTACTTTGTCCTGACGAATGAAGATGGTTTAGGGTTTAGGGTTTAGGCCAGCAACAAAAAGACAATAGCGGGGTCTTGTTGCTATTGCAAAGAGCTAAGGTAGCAACGAAGGCCACAGGCGGCGTAGATGGAGGAGCAACAGCGGCTCGAGATAGAAAAAAGGGTACAACCGGGTAAAGCTGGTGGGTTCTTCTTCTGCAAAATCTTTAACAAAATTAGCCCATTTTAATTTCTAAATTATTTTTTTGCCCATTTTGTTCTTTATTTATTTATTTTAAAAATTAAAAATCGATGATTTTATTTCTTACATTATTTTTTATTGGGCAAATAAGTACTTATGTTTTCTTTCTTTTTCTTTCTTTTTTCCTTTTGTTTTTTTCTTTTTAAGAAAATGGATCCTTATAATGGGCCGTCTAGAATATTTTAAAAACTTTATTACAAAATAATATTGGTTTGGATAAATAATCTATTTGTTAGAATAAAAAATATAAAGATTGAGAAAAATTATAACTTTGTCTTTTAATAAAAAATAATTTAATAATTAAAATTTTCAATTTGACGTTTAAATTAATCAGCTTTCAAGTTTCCCTCTTGTATTTTTTTAATTAAATATGTGGTTATTTTATTAAGTAGATAATGCGTGCATACTTTGTTTATAGATAAAAAGGAAGATTATTGTATTAAACTTTGGTAATTAAGTTCTCTTATTTTTCATTTATTTAAAAAAAAAATCTTTATTATTCTTTTTTATTTATTGTATATCTAAATTTTTTTTAATTAAATTAATAAGATTTTTTTATATAAAAAATTAAATATATAACAAATATAATGTAAAGGGTCTATACCCTTTGATGAAATCCTCTAGATGGTTTGAAGAAACCAAAATGGTTGTTATTAATAAGTATGGAAAAGGACTTACCAAAATAAATAAATAAAGTATGGAAAAGGAGGACGATGAGACACATTCCAATGATTAGTTTGAATAAACAAACTAAGCTCGTATATTTATTGAACAAATTAAACTTAAATAATTTTTTAAGTTTTGATTAATTTTCAAACCTATTCAAACAGTGTTTGTGAAGATAATCAAATGTTGGTGAACAATTATAAATATTTATATATATTATATATTATTAAAAAAAATATCTCTAATATTTAAAAAATGGTATATATATAAGGTTTTTCTCTCATTTTTTCCTAATCTATAGGGGTGGCTCCCTTTTTTTACTTTCTTTAGAGTCTAAATTCAACTTTCCTTCTACCTCTTTGACAAATTTTAAAAAAAGAGACGACTCCCCTTCCCTTACCTGAATTCTCTTAGAGTTATAAACAAACCAAGTTGTTCGCGAATAAAGCTCATTCATTTATTAAACAAACCAAACTCAAATAATTTTCAAGTCTATTCAAACTGTATTCAACAATTAAACAAATCAAGTTCAAACCTCCGATATTCAGTTCGACTCAACTCATTTACAGGTCACAAAAGTGATCAACAATGCTAGAATTATCTTTTTTAGGGACATGGGCAATAAAAGTATGATTAAGAGATTTAATTATATGTCCATTTTCAAACAAGTATTGGATAATATTAGTGACCTTAGAATGAATGATATACCAATAATACTTAAATTTTAATTATATTAAAAAAAACTCAAAATTAAAAAAAAATAAAAATAATAATATCTTTCTACTAAAATGATATGATACCGATTATTGACAATTATCAAAAAAAAAAAAAAAAGATACCGATTATTGATTTTTTTTTTTTAAAGGGGTTGATTCATATTTTTCATGAAGTCCACTCGGATTTGATTAAGACTTTGAACGCGGAATTACTTTTCCTTTTATATATATATATATATATATATATATATATATTTTTCGTGTGTTGTCCGAGTTATACCCAAATAATCCACACTTAGATTCGATAGCATTATGACTGAGTTGGGTGTCGAACTCTCGCCTTTTGGGCAAAGAGTGTGGTTGCTGACCACTCGACCACAACACACTTGACCCTTTTTTATATTTTGTTTTGTCTGAAACTTTTTATTATCCAATTAATCACTTCAAATCTCCATTAATTATAAACTAAGTTAGATAAATTTTTTTTATGAAAAAATTCTTTTTATACTTATTTTTCCATTCTTTATATACTTATACAAAAAAAAAATTAAATTTGTGACATTATTTATAGATAAATAACAAATTATTTGTATAACTAATAACTATATGACTAGAGAGGTCATGAGTTTGAGATAAATATAGACAAAAATATTTTAAATTTTAAAAATAAAATCAGTCTTTTTTTCTTTCTTTTTTTTTTGATAATCGGCAATTGCATTAATAGAAATTAAAAGAGTACAGAAACAACAGAAAGACAAGACAAAAGGAAGATAACTGAAAGCAGAAACTAACAACAAACAAAACCCTACAACTAAACATCATCATCTTCCCCTGCAGTATCGACTGTATTTATATATATAATTAAAAGATAATATTTATTTTCATGAAATATACTTTTTAAATATGGGACTTACCTATAATTTAAAGATTTTAAAGGCATTATAAAGTGATATTAGATTGAGTTTATTAACTCGGTAGCTTGGGGAGTTGTTAAGCGGACTCACAATGCTTCCTCCAAGGCGGATGATTAGCGTCATGTTAAAAGCTCTGGGTCAGGCTCTAACCTTCGAATAAGAGTTGAACTCTGCGAGCGCTCTGCATGCCGAGTCCGGATTAGTCTCACCGAAAAGGTGGGGACACCGGACGCCCCAAGTGGGTAAAAAAAAAATGATTTGAGTTTATTTAATAATCTTATAATAATTAAAATGAATCCAAATAGCAAGATGAATAAAATGAGCCCCCACCATGAATAACCCTAAAATCTTCATCAATAACCGTACTTCACCATTATATAGTTGTTATGGAAGGTTTGATTGAAAATTTTATGTAATAATTTTGTATATATAATTAAATTTTGCAAAATTTTAAATTGGTCAAATTATTGTAAATAAATATGTTTATTTTGTTAGATTTTAAAATCAAGATATAGGAGAACGATTCAAAATAAATTTTTCTTGAGATAAAAAGATGTGAATGATTAAAAAAAAAAGTCTTTTAATTGTAATGGTTGTATTAGTCACGTGAAAAAGAAAAGAAAAGAAAAAATCATATATGAGCCAATTTTGATCAAAATGATTAATTTAAAAAAATTAAAATAGATAAATGATTATTTTATTTAAAATAAAAAATATAGGATCAATATAAAAAGAGGTAAGTAATTAAGGAATTTTTAAAAAAAAAAAAATTGTCAAGCAGATATTGTTTAGTTGGTAGCTGTCTCACTTATGATCTTGAAAAATCATGAATTTGAAACATGATAGAAGCGAAAAAAACCTCCAATATAAAAAAATAAATAAAATTTGTAATAAATAAGATAGAGGACATTTTATATATAAATATATATATATATATGTGTGTGTGTGTGTGTTTGTGTGGAATTTATCTAAAAGGATAATATTATCCTAAATAGGAGTTGGCATTTTAAAATTTGATCAAACTTTTTTTTTTTTTTTGCTAAGTAAAATTTGATCAAACTTAATCAAATAAGAATAATTTAATGAAGAAATAGTAATGAAAAATTACCAACCTGTCATAGTGGCCAACTCAAGTCAAGTCAAAACGCATAGAAATTGACGTGATTTATTATACATTTTTACGCGGAATCACTTTTGTCCATCACCACACAAACCATTACCACCGGCTTCATTTATTTATTTATTTTTTTTTATAAACATGTTACAAATATTAATGTTAATTATCACATAAATACATACATAATTAAGATTGTTATCAGTTTCACTCATGTCCCAAAAAGTTATGAGTCTGACTTATAATAGAAGTAAAAATATTTTAAATTAATATATATATATATATATACATTCATTAATGTAATTATAAAATTCTCTTATTTCTAACTTGTAAAATATAATAAATGTTTTAGAAATAAGAATATCTAACTTTTTTTTTTGTACCCACTCTTTTCGGTGAAACTAATCCGAACATATGACTCACTTAACATTGGACTCTGATACCACTTGTTGGACCCGTTATTCCCATCAGGTTGGGCTGCAACCACATCTAACTTCACATTAGTATGATATTGTCCGCTTTGGGCCTAAGCACTCACGAGTTTGTTCTTGGGACTTTCTAAAAAGGCCTCATACTAATAGAGTAGATGAAACTCCTTATATATTAGGCAACTTTTGCCTAATCTTCCGATGTGGGACTTAGGTTGACACACCAACCCCAACAATATATATATATGAGATATAGTGTTAAATTGTTTTTAAAAATTGAATAGATGTATTATATATATAAAAAATTTCTACTTTAGTTTTGAATTTACCTCAAATATACAATTTGAACATATAATGTTTGATAATATTTTATTCTACCTATTTAGTCACTAAATACATCTATTCAATTTTTATGAAAAAAAAAATGATATAAAACTAAAATTGACTTAAGACAAAATATATATATATATATATATATATATATATATATATATATATATATAAAAGAAATATTAGAATTGGAATGGGAAGGAAGTCGAGCGATGGATATATATATGATGATATACACATTGATGAAAGCTGTACAAAAGCAATGATTGAAAGCAAAAACATGCTACGCAGTATAGTAAAGGCAAAGAGAAAGATGACAAATGTCAATCGATAATGGCGTAGAGATGAAGGAAGGAGACATAGAAACTTTCCTCCACTACTAAAGTAAAGAAGAATAGGGATCTTTCATTTATAATTGAAATTGACAGGAGAATATATACATATATATTGGGTTGGTAATTATCAAAAAAAAAAATATATATATATATATATATATATATATATATACATATATATTGGGTTGGTGACTTTAGTGGGTTTTTCATTTTTTCTTCTTTGGATATGTAATCTATAGAATTTTTATAGAAATTCATTTGTTTTTCATCAAGATTACGCGCAAGGTTTACTTTGATATGTGCCTTGCATGTGATCAAGAATTAATTTTTATCAAATCAATATTCTATTCCTTTATTAATTTAATTTTTTTTTTAACAAAATAAGAATTTTTTTAAAAAATAGTGATATATAATCAATATTTTATAATCTTGTTTATGAATATAAATATTAATGATTTGTTTCATATTCAAGATAAAATTCTTTATACTTAAATATATATATATATGCATAACTACTCAATATACCTCTACCTAGCTTCTTGAAATTTGATTAATAAGAGAGAAAATTATATAGATTTTTGTTTTAACCGTATACAAACCATTTCCAGATCTTGATGAAGATTATATATATATATATATATATATATATATATATATATATATGCATTCTTTAATTATATGGTGTTTAAGAGCCCATGTGTGGCCATAACAATCACTTAATTAAAACCGAGTTCAACACACGAGATGCAATTTACATAACAAACATATACATATATATATATATATATATATATATATATATATATATATATATTATATAATACACATAGCATTAAACCTACTGTTTATTTTTAGTGTGTGAACAATGAGACAAAGTGGAGACGAGACGGTGCAATTATAGTGGATTTGTCTATCTCAATTTTACTTGGTCCCATATCCTATGTTTATATTTATTTATTTATTTATTTTTACGGCTTCAAGTCAAAAGTGGGTGTGAAATTACATTTTTTTTTTTTTTTCTATTTTTTAGAGAATGTTTGCATGCAGAAAGAGGACAGCATCACCTCCATTATACATGTACCACCACTTCCCGCCACAGCTTGCCACCAACACCACTATCGATATCGATATCGACATCGCATTTTTTAATATTTCATATTTCACCTAAAATATATACTATATAGGAAGGAAGCTACTAGAAACCCATGCAACTTTTGAGAAAAATGTTCATACAATACCTCTATATAAAGGGACTCTGTCTTAACCTCTAAGCACACACTCACAATAAGCAATACAATAATTTATTTCTCTCTCTCTTCTTTTCTTTTCTTTTCTCACAATACACATATATATATATATATATATATATATATATATATGTATATCGGGTACGTACACTAGCTACTATTTCTTGTGTTCTGCATTATTTTGGGATTTTCAGAATGGGCCGATATTCTTATAAGTTGTTAGCTGCAACATTATTGGTTATGATCTTTGTGGATCTTGCATTTGCTGCAAGGATAACAAAGACGATGGGGAAAGGAGGAGGTGGGGGTGGTGGAGGTGGAAGTGGTGGGGGAGGAGGAGGGGGATCAAGACTTGGTTCTGGTTCGGGATACGGTTCGGGGTATGGTTCGGGAAGTGGATCAGGATATGGTGGATATGAGGAAGGACGAGCCAGTGGTGGGGGAGGTGGAGGAAGCGGAGGTGGAGGTGGCGGAGGTGGAGGTAGTGGAGCATCAGGCTCCGGTTATGGTTCTGGATCAGGATACGGGTCTGGATCAGGTTATGGTTCAGGAAGTGGAGGAGGAAGAGGTGGAGGTGGAGGAGGTGGTGGTGGACGTGGTGGAGGTGGAGGAGGCGGTAGCGGCAATGGAAGCGGTTCTGGTTATGGAAGTGGCAGTGGCTCCGGATATGGAAGTGGAAGTGGTGGTGGGAGAGGAGGAGGAGGTGGTGGTGGTGGAGGCGGTGGAGGAGGAGGAGGAGGAGGGGGTGGTAACGGTTCCGGCTATGGATCAGGCAGTGGCTCGGGATACGGGTCTGGCTATGGTGGTGGTGATGGAGGTGATGAACCGTGAACTCCTGCGGGCACGCATGCATGCATGCATGAGATCAGTTTTTAATTGAAGCCTTTGTTTTCTTTCTGCATGAATCCGGTACTCTTAGATAAATTTGCAATTTTTCAAAAATAATAAATTGCATGCAGCATTTCTTATAGCTATTGTAATAACGTAGTAGTGAAAATTGGTTCTATATATTAAATACTTTTCATGTACCATCACTATGTGTGTACTACCAAAGTCTTGTATTTTATTTTATTTATTGTACTCTTCTTTTTATTATTAATATTAATTATCACATAATAATTTTGAATTAGTTTTCGAGTTTTAATTTTGGTGATAATTTACTATATATTGAATGTAGATTAATACAAATATAAAATATTGAGTTGAATATATGTATATATATAATATGGAAGTCAAAATTGGTAGATAGTGTCTGTCAACACCGCAACTCATTTAAGGAAATATTATTTTATATACGCAAAGCATGGAAGTGATCTGTGAAGTAACTATTAACTATAAAGCCAGTATCACTAAGCACTTGGCACTGTGAGAACATTCCATCTGAAAGAAAAAGGTCGTACAATTAAAGTACCGAATGGCATATGTATCGCACCATAACACATTTGTACCCTCTGTTTTCAATAAACAATCCAGTCCCCAAAGAGCACGAATCCGATTTCTGGTTGAAAAATATACACGAGGGGTAGACTAGTGACGACACTACACCACACTAGTGCGTGTTATTCATGGAATAAGAAAGTACTAGGCCATTTCGAACCCCCTCCTCCCCAATAAAAATGGAAAAAAATGAAAAATCCTTTACATAGGTATCCGGCCACAAGATGGGGATGAAATAAAATAATATCATCCCAGACTGCAAAGATTTCATTTTACCAACTGATACATGGGATAAATATAGACCGTCGGTTCCAGATATATGTTGAGCCGCACATATACTCCAATAATTCTAATAGTAAAATCCCTCAAAGACGGTTTACAATATAGAAAAATCCTCGCAAATGTCATGAATCTCAAAGTTTCTATCTCTAGATTAGTATCTAGAAGAATAAAACTACAGCTGTGTAGATATGTTGTATATAACTAGTGTGTTTTATCAAAGGAATCTAAGATAAAGTATGTCCTATTCTGAGTTCTATAGAGTTTTTCCATGATCACAAATTAACTATGTCCCCCTTCCCCAATGAAAACTTCTGGCCAGATCATCACATTCACCACAGAAGAATTTCAGAAATGCACCGCATTAAGAGACGTCACAAACTGAAATCTTTTGAATGTGTATTGACCAAGTAAATCCAATAATATTATGACCCTTAACAAGGACACACCAAATAATTGAAGCATTCCATCATCTCACGGAAACTGATGATAATTTTCGAGATATCATGGCCTCAGCTGCAGAAATGGATCTTTGGGTTCCTGTGATGGTTACTTTCCTGCATTTAGGACCGAAGCTTGTAAATATGTTACACATTATAAGGCATTCAATCAAGCAGCAAAGTGTTCATTTTGTACCTATCAGTTGTTCCGGACATGAAATCTCCCCTTTCCGATATTCTAATCTTAGCACCACTCATCTGCAAGGAAATAGCCACAAAAATAAGCAAAACTTTACAAATATAATTTATCTTCATCAACCCCAAGAATCATCTCAAGCTATAGGAAAGAGCAAATCAAATTCTGATCTCACCTGACTGATTTCCATAATATTCCTTCCACCTCGCCCAACAACAAGCCCTATATGCTCGTCTGCAATACCAATTGTAACAGAGTTACTCCTCTCATCCTGCAGATTTGAAAGACTGTTGTTAGAAGAAACAAAGAGAAACAAGCATTAAACAATGTTATGGTAAAACTATTAACCATCTTTATATTAGCACAATAAACATGCATAATATAAAAAAGTACCAGAAAAGTGTAAAGGAACAGATTAGTTAAAGTTCTCACCACCAAAGCACGCAGTGCACCAAAAGAAGTTAAATTTCACATTTGTTGACTGATAGATTTAGACAATACTAGGTAGTGTAAAGCCAGAAAACATTGAAAAGATAACTAAGTAAAACAAAATTTGGTAGATCCTAAGGACCCAACAAAGCAATAAACCAAAAAAAACTGCAGTAAAGTAAGTGTTAAAAGGAACACAGTAACATAAGTCGGTACAAAAGGAACTGGATTCATGTAGCATAAAAAATGCAATAGTGCAAGTTACACCCTAGTGAAATTGTGAGGAAGAAGAGAGCAAACCTTGTTCTGGGGCCTACTATTCTGAAACTTCCCTGCAACTCCATTTGGTCTATAGTTCATCCCATTGTATGCAATAATTGGAACTAAAAGAAGCAAAGAAATGATATTAATTAACTTTTATTTGTAACATTTTCTACTAATTTTCAATATCCATTTTATATGAAGCGATAGATAAGTCCATATAGAACATATTATAATGCCTCCATCCAAAGTAATTGCTCAATTTTCCATTTTGGTTTATCCAAAATCCTATTTCTAGATGAAGAAAACATTTCCCCCCCAAACCCAAAATATACACAGTTATCCTTCCCCACACTTCACATATTTTTTCAAAAACAATAATTCTAATAATAAAATACTTTTCCCAATGTTGAATTTGATTCTTTTAATAAAAAATCTAAGACATTTTATCCGTACACCAAAAGAGGAGAAAAAATAAGAGAGAAAAGAAAAATTAAATATAGTATTTTAATCATAATAATAATGGTATATTTAATACTTTGTTATCATATACCTGGAAAAGTCAATTAGGAGTTCTTTGACAAAGGGAGTAAATACATAAACCAAAATAACCACTTATCAAAAATCCAAAGTGCTTGGTTTTACATGTAGAGAAACATAATCAAATAATTTAATTTAATGTTTTTATTCTAAAAAACTGTAACAAGAGCATTGGCACAATATTGTAAACATGAAATCCAACAAAATAACAGAAGCATAGATCATTTACACCACCTTCATATCAAATTCTGCATTATATGTCAGAAAATATATCAATTTGAAAACGGAAAGGGAAATTTCTAAATTGACTTGTGAACAAGAAACGAAAAAGTACTCAATTATCTGCATTTATGTACTCAGTGTCATTGGCCAACATGCAAAAAAGTATTAATAAATGTAGCCTCCCATTTACTCCATTTACCTTTATAAGATTTTTGACACTTTTTTTTTTTCCTCTTTCAAAAGAAACTCCCTCAAAACACAACTACAAAATACTCAAAGAAGATTAAAATCAAAAACAGATTCAATACTACTAAAATGTACAAGATGGACGCAAATTATGACAAAATAAAAGTTTTTTATTTTTAGTTTGATCTTTTTCTGAAAAATTAAATCTTTCAAAAGGAACTCTTTCAAGGTAAATGTAACTCACAAGGGAAATTTGTTCAGTCTAGCGGGTCTCCTTCAAGAACGCATCTCCTTAATGAAACCAGTTCCTTCTTAATGGCTCTCCTCTTGAGACCCAATTTTATCCAAAAAAGAGTTCTTTTTAAATGTTCAAATTTTCACCAAAAAATACTAATAATAAAAATAACAATTTCCATACATAGTTTCAGATATCCATTAGAAAAATTTTAAATTTGATTAAAAATAATAATAATAATAATAGTAATTTAGAGATTCAAACTTTGCTTGAAAATGATGTAAATGTCAATGGTGGAATAGAGAATTTAAAGAATTCAAGAGTTAGAAAGAGAAATATCAAGTGTATTATTGCAATGAGGGGTGGTACTTAAACTGTGTTTAGCAATAATATGTCAAAAATGTCTTCAAGATATATATTACTAAAATTTAGAGAAAAAATATCCCCTTCTATTCTTTTTACCAAGATTCAGTGAATTATTATATATTCTAGGAAATTTCAGACTTCAGTTGCACAGTTTCATAAATTCCTCTCTAATGCTATAGTATTCAATCAAATTCAGGTAACTTTTTCAAGCATGTCCTCACCAATGTTATTTTAAATTAACCAAAAAACCACCACTTGACAGGACCCTCATGTATTAAAAATAAAGTTATTGATAAGTAATGACTAAAAAATCTAAGGGACAGCAAGAAAAGGAGGAAGCACATAAATTTACCTGCATATTGAAACGGTGTAGTAGCAGCCTGTAAGTATTGAGGATCTTGAGTCAGCTTCAATAAAATCAGCTCAATAGCCCGCATCTGATCCCCTAAAGTACCATTTACTGATACTATCCTCTCATATAGGCCAGGAAATGTACTATCCAGTGGGGATATCTTAATACCAGCTCCAGACTCTTCAATAAGTGACCTTAGAGACAAATAACACCACCATTGTTAGGAAGAATTATGAGAGCATTATACCATGTCACGGTCCTAAGAAATAGAATCATCAGATTGCATTACAGAGCTCAAATACCATTGAAGACCTGCTTTAACATACACCTTGGATGCAGAAGATTATAAAATTTGAAAACTAGAATACCTTGAGCAAGTGCAACTCCATCCATCCCTTTTTTGCTTCTTTATTTAACTTTCTTTAATTCCTATTTTGACATCTAGAAAATATTATTACAAACAATCAAAGTAAATAACCCCACCATATTACTCCTACACTTTGGATTTGAAATAAAGCACACATATTTGCCAATATGCTCTTCCACATAGCATTTACAATTCCAGCTTTTGCTAAAGTCTAATTCCAAGGAGCGGGTAAGTAATAACAAGATAATAAAAACAAGTTACTTTCTTCTTTTTTCCACCAAGATTTCAAAATTAGTCGATTATGTATGGCATAAGAGAACAGGCAAAAGCTAGCTTGTGCTAGGGGCGAATTTATACATTGCAATTGTGTTGATTACATGAATCTCAAATAGAGATCTTATGCTAACCATATAAGTCCACAGGATGTAATAAAACGATAGAATCAAATAAAACCATCTCATGTTTTCTTCATCATTCAATAAATGGTTAGAGCTAATAATGAAAGGGATAACACTTGAATGGGACTATTAAACATAGAATGCAAGGTTGATGAACTCTTGTACACCTTTTCAAATAATAACACAAACTGCATAACTATATCAACTAGGCTCTCCAAGTGGATAGAGAAAATTTGGCATCAAGCAATATAAGATACTGCATCACTACCATCAAAAAATTCACATTCATCAGCATTATAGATGTAGAGTTCACTTGGTTACTTGTTGCAACCAGCAAAGAGAATATAAGACAACACAATCAAAAAAGCATATGAATTTAAAACTTCAACACTTAGGATTACCTCTTATACTAGCATGCCACTTCTCAATTTTTAATAATGCACAAAAGCAAACAACTGATTCCAAATAGAAAGCAAATTACCAGGGGAAAAAATGAAAAAAAGACAATCCGTGCTCAATCCCATTTGAATGTTTGTTAGCATACTTCTCTTTTTCATGTTCAAATCAACGCAAAAAATGCAGGGAAAACTGAAAGAAACTTCAAAGAGAGTTGGAACAAAAATTTCATCATAGTCCTAACACAGCACATGGCTATCTTATTTAAAAGATAAGTGATCAAGAAGAGAGTGAAGAAAGCTGACAAGAAAAAATTACAGGAGAAAGTTAAGAAATTCATAGATTTAACCTTTTCAAAAAAAAATTCATATTTACTTCTTGACAAATTAACAAAGCATGGGAATATTTTGGACATGAAATGCAGAAATGATCTAAGAAATGGATTGATTAGACAACTGGCACTGCCTATCCTATTACTTCAAGTGTACCAAGGATGAAGAAGCTCCTAACTCACACTATACTTAAACTTTTGACCTGGATAGTGAGTTGGGATCTTAGAGCAAAAGTAGATAATAATCACCGAAAATTTGAAAAAGTTGGGTTTATGGATCATATTGGAAAGAAACATAGTAAATGAATCATCTATGGGCTTTTTTTTTTTTTTTTTTGTGACGTCCATCCATAGTGCTAAAATGCAAACAAAATATAGGTATTCCTATGCATATACAGCAGACAAATAGAAATAATTTTACTACTTATTCATTTATTATTCTCTTTTTAAAATGAATGAGTTGTAAGAAATATACAGCATCTTAAGTTTCACCCTGTGTAACACAAACACATCACAAGCTGGAACCTACATCTTTCAGGAGAAACCCAAAACAAAAGAGGAGGGGTACTAAAATGTTGAAGATCCATAACATATAGATATGTAAAGTTGCTACGGGACTTGTTCCTAAGTTGAAAAAAACTTGTGATGAAAATGGCGATATTGTTCGTGTAAATTTTTAGTTCCTTTCAATAATTTTATGTCGTGACTTGGACCTTTATGCACATAACTTTTACAAACAAAGGTTTACTTTATTTGCTTACTAAGGCATGTTATTCAACTCCTTTTCAACTTTATCCTCTGGGCAGCGCACAATAATCCATTCCAAGAAATTTAAAAAAAAAAAAAAAAAACTTTGATACACCATACAGTTGTTCAGGAGATCTATTTTTGCCCCACCACCGAAGGGAGAAAACAAGAGATTCTTCTAGTGAATCATCAGCAGAAAGCATTCCTAGGTTCAGTTTTACATTCGCATCAATATATCCACAAGATGTCAGAACATACACATATCTATGTATGCCAATCATTAACTATCTAGAATTTCATTTTTTACAGTCCTAACCATAGTGATGATGGGTTGATGAACACCATAATGTTCCAAGAGAAATATTCACTTATTGTTTAATTTCACATAAATTCTCTGACTAAACCTTAATGACACTGAGCAGAAACCAAAAATCATTTGTAGTATCCTCTAGAGGAACAGGGAATTTTGCAGAACAGTGATGCACTAAATTTGATCAAAACCAAGTTCAGCAACTACAGGAAGAAATTTTTCATTAAAAAAAAAGGGCAATCATTACTTGCAAAACAAATGAGATGATAATCACACATGTGACATGTTCTGACAATGGAACATATAAATTGAATTTTAAACTGAAAATCATCAATTTATGCTAGGGAAACAGAACCAAAGGCACACATAAAAGAAGAAAAAGATATCTAGCAAGATTCCATACTTTATAATTGAACCTCCCTTTCCAATAATTCCACCACAAGAACCACTGGGCACAACTAGCCTAACTTTGATGTGTGGATCAGCCTCTCCCCCTTCTTCAACATAAAACTACAAAAAAAGAAAAGTATTAACATGTCTGATCATAATTTCAAATTTATTGAAAAGAGAGTTGACACGCTAGGATTACTTCATCAAGCAGTTTATTGAGAACAAGATCAACTGCTTTGAGTACATCATCAATTGTTCCAGAAACCATTACAACCCTGTCGGATGTTCCAGGAAAAAATTCAAAATTGCGCGACAACTGGATTCGTGCTCCAGACTGTGACTGGAAATCATTTATGGTTGAGCCACCTTTGCCGATAACAGATCCTGCCTCAGCATTTGATAAAAGAAACTTAATATGGGTTGACTTCTCTTCATGATCTGAAAAGAGAAAAGATGTGAAATGTTAGAAAAATAACCAAACAAGCAAGGGTGATACAGTGCAGGTGCAGGTAAGGAAGGCATTGTTAGACCACTGACTGGAATTTATAAGGGAAACTACATGAATTTGTGAATTTGGAGTCTCCAACTTCAATGTACACATTTACTGAGAACTAGCTCAGACATGAGATACAAATATAGCGTTTCTTTTCTAGGAAAAAGAATGAATGTCCTTCTGATATAATTATCTTATCATAAAATGATCTAAAAACACCTGTATCTTTTTAAGCTTATACAATATATCCCATGAATGACAAGCAATTAGCATACCCTAAACTGAAACTCTCCCAACGGTATTGAATAATATTGTGTATTAATTACTAATATGATGGTTTATAAAGTTATCATCATTAGTTCCATTTTGATGTCATAATATTCTTTGTGCTTTCCATTAATTATTTAAATTAAAACCATATCATATTTTCATATACGCGTCCTATACTACACCTATGCCACAAGCTTTGTCTTGACATTGCAATATCCATCTGAAATTACAAAAATAAATTAAATAATGCACCACATCAAGTGAAACTGCAAATCCATTGTTAAAACAGCTCTAAGAAAGTATCTTATCATTTACCAATTCAAATTCTCAGGTGAAAAGTGGATGTAAAACTTAAACACACAATTGAGCCAAGCTAAGTGCTTCAGGATGCTTATTTCGTACTCCACTGCATCTCAATTAAACTAAGTAGAGATTCTAAATACTCAGAAGAAACATTGCAGCTAGTAATTGACATTCCAAATTCAAACAGTAGCATATACTTAATCTATACTGATATAAGCTACAGAGCTTAAGTTTTTCCTCTAATTCCAGAACATGCTCAATAAACAGAATTAACAGTAAATCCAATTATCCAAAGTAAATTTCCACGAGCAATCAAAGATAGGAGCAAACTTTGAAAATGTCAAATTGTACTATCAGCATTGAAAACAAAATTTAAAAAAATAAAAATCATAATGGCGTAGAAAGTCAACAACATTACAGATACAGAGAAAGACAGATCGAACCCGTAGATCTTTCCAGAATAATATGAAAATAAAAAAACCTGTCGGAGGCGGAGATTTTGGAGGCGAAGATGGCAGTTGCTTCTCTTGATCTTCAGTAGAGCCATTGTACTGAGATTCAGCGCCTTCCATTGCCATGTCGAATATCTTAAGAACGAAAAAAAAAAAAAAAAGGATAGGAATACAGAGAATGTGATTACGGAGAGAGTGTCAGAGCATTCGCAATCTAGAGAGAGAAACAAACAAACAAACAAAATGGAGGTATGGAAAACAGAAAACACGAGAGATATAGAAGAGTATAGCGTAGAAAAAATAGAGAGAGAGAAATGTAGGGGTTGGGTTTTGGGGGGTTGTTTAGGTGTTGAAATAGCCGCGTTACTGGGAAGAGAGGTGAGAGATGAGGGGGGGAAGCATCATGTGAGTAAATGAAAATTGAAATCTGCTGCTGAGCTGTTTCGTTAGATACATAAAAGATAGGGGTGGGGAGTGTCTCTCTTTCCCTCTCTCTATGCTTAGCTCTTAACATAATAATATAAATCGCCTATTTGGGATTTGAGTAAACATAATTTAACTGCAACTACTAAATCCCAGTTGGACACCAACTTTTTTAAAACAATAAATATTTTTAAAATTTTAATCAAATCTTCTTTCACTTATTTAATAAAAATATTTTTTTGCTTACATATGATCAAAAAAAAAAAAAAGTCAAATTTCAAACGTTTTTTCCATAAAATATCTTAGATGAGTTTCAAACTAGAAATCATTTTTAAGTCAAATTCACATGCAAAACTTCAAGTTAGGTGGGTCCTTTGTATGAGGAATATCTGACCCCAAAAATTTTAAATAGATGTATACATAAGTTGAGATTTGAACATATAATTTTACTTAAGTCAAGAGAAATCTCATTATTAGTTCATTTGCGCCTTAAGGATAATTTCAGTCATGTAAGAGTGAATATACCTTAAAATAAATAAATATATATATTTTTTATTGTAATATATAATTTAATTGATAGTAACTTCACTGGTAGTATGTCATCTTTAGTCATTAAACTTTTTATGTGATTCAACTTTGATCTCAATATTTATTTTTAATTTTTTTAAGTCATTAATTTTTTTGCACGATGCACAATAAGCGTTTAATCTTTACATGTAAATTTTTAAGTCATTAAACTTTTTTATTGATAACTTATTAAGTGATCAAATTCTTTTTTATTAGGAATAAAATACAAAGTTTTAAGTTATTTATACCTTTGAATTTGTATAATTTTTTGACTTATTTTATGTACTTGTAAAAACTTTAAATGACTTAAAAGTACATAAAGTATGTCATTATGAAATAAAGATGAATTAAATATTTTTTTAAAAAAATTGATTCTTTTATTTTTAAGCTAAAATTTAATATCCAAAATTCACCGTAAATTATTGATACTCTCTGCAAGAAAAATAATCATATTTGTGAACCATGGGATTTATTATAATCTCCTTTTATTTTTAATTAATTTTAGTTATAATTAAATTGAATCTAAAAATTGTAAATAAATAAATAATATGTATATGAATTCCAAGATTTATCGAGTGTAGTGGATATCCATTAAATAATCATTATTATCATTTTCTAACACGTTCAAAGTTAGAAATGAGATTTGCACTTAATTATGTCTCAACTAATGAATTATATCAGTTTTAATCTCAAAGTAATTAAATATAATATTTTGAAGTAATTGAACATTGGAATGATTTTTTATGACTCTGATAATATTATTTAAATTATTGAATTTTTTTCACAGTATTTAATATTTGAAATTATTTTTAAAATTCTATTGAATAATTGAATTATTTTAAAATTTATTTGATATTTAAGGTTAATTCCAAAGTTATAATATTATCAAATTTTTATACTTTCTACACTAATTGTATAAATTGAATGATATTTTAAATCTTTCAGTAAAATTTCTAAAAGTTATTATTTATTTTTAATTATATTAAAAGAAAATGATTTTTAAGGTAATGAGTCTCTAATTGAAGAAATTAGTAGAAATGATATTATTTTAAGTTATTATATTAATATATTAGAATATTTTCAATTATAGGAATTGATTCATTGGATGCTAATAAAACGACTTTGTTTTTTAAAATATTTATATTAGTGTAAGAAAGAAATAAAAAGAACTTTATGTTATTTTTGTTGATTGGAAGTATGAGGTTTTGTATCTTTGAAAAATTTGAGAACGGTTGTTGTTGTTGTTGTTGTTGTTGTTGTTGTTGGGTTAAATCTTGAATTTTGGTCTTAAGTCTATGAATTAGCAAGATTCGCAATGTAATTAATTTAATAATCACTTATGATATTTATTCCTTCTCTCATACAACTCTGTAAATAAAAGTTTTAGAACACTTTGTAAATATATATAATAGTTGAGATTAATAGGGAATAGTCAAAATTATTATAAAATAAAAATGTATTGAATATGTTTGAAATTATAGAGATAATCCATCAAAAAAAAAGAAATTATAGAGATAAGTGTGAATTAATATATATATATATATATATATATATATATATTCTAGATTTTAAAATATATTTTATTTTAATTAAACAAAACTAATAAATTAGAACAGATAAAGTATTAAATTGTTTCTGTGAAAATTTTGTTTAATGAAAAATAAAATAAATAAAAATAGTTCTTACTTTTTCCTTTTTAATTGATGTTGAAATCTTAATTTTTTTTTTAAAGGAAAATACTAATAGCATATAAGTTTGTGCAAGGATAGTATCTATAATGATGCATAATATATCCACTTCTCATAAGTTGCTATTTTTGTTAGAATATAGTAATATATTACTGTTACTGTAAACAATAACACAGCCAGGAGAGATTAGGTTGAGGGAGAGACTCCTAACTATTGGGCTAAGAGAGGAACTTCGAATAGAGTTCTTAACTTGCAGTTATTTAACAGTTTATTGAATTTTACTTCTTTATTTCTTTATTTCTTTTTCTTTTTTAATTTTTAGATCTTAAATTTTAAAAACTTTGAATCTTTAACCTTTAAAGACATAATATAATCCTTGAGAGACATCAAAGTTCCAAAAAGTCCAAGCGACTACAAGTACCTCACAAAGGACATAAATTGTCACTTACTTTAAAAATTTAAGCTGATAGAGTGAGCTTACATTTGTTCTCTTGAACACTTCTTGCTTCAGATTTGACCACTACCAAGAGGCCGCCTTGAAGTGTCACCTGAAGCCCATGCCTGATAATCCTTGACTAACTGCAAAAAATGGAAATTATGATCAATTTTTGCCAAATTAACTAACAAATAACTACCTCAGTCCAGGACCGAAGGTATACATTCAACAGGAACAAAAAACTAGAACCAAGGGAATTTGAATATGTTTTTCAGATTTCTTTTAAGATATTAGTTCTGGAAAGATAACTGAAGAATGGCCACAAGAGTATAAAATAATTCAGGTAAGCACTTACTTCCACTATGCCTCCTGGAATTGCACGACACACATCAAATTATAAACAAGCAAATTAGCCATAAATTTTTAAAAACAGATCTTACTAAACCATCTCTTCAGGTGAGATTTAATTATCTACTCAAGATTGCAGCAATGCCAGCAAATCAATTAAATAAGATCTCATATTCGCGCCTTAAAACTAGAGTCATTCAACCCAGTAATTCATGCATAACCCCAAGTTTCAACAAGTACCAAATTCATGTCCTATCCTGTGTTTCAAGATACTAACATATTCAAAGAAACACTGCTAGATATTTTATAAGAAGGCAAGGTACCTTATCATATTTATTAAGGTCGACTACAGCACGCTTGATTGGTGAAATTAGATCAAGACGGTGTTCTAAAATCTTAAAAACTCAATTGGATGATTGTTGAGTTTCAATGATGACCTATCTAACTAGAAACCATGTGAAATATGCACAAATGTGAAGCTCAAACTGAAATCCTGCTAAAAGCCTAAAACTCGAGAGAAAGAAACCAAGTATATTGTTCAATTAAATTATCTAGGAAAGCATTCAAAAAGTCCTTATTGATGGGGCAGTCATAGCATAGCTTTATATCCATAACGCTTTTTTACATGATCTCAAGAATCAGTTATGAACAATTTAGAAGATCATCTATAGATTAAAGATAATATACATATATATACGTTAAAAGAGGCCTAGGAGTACTCCAGAAACTAACTAAAAGTTCTTCAGGAGCCACAGTTGTTTCTGACCCAACTAAGAGAAGCCTAAAGAATTTTGAGCCAATACCCAAAGCTTCTTTAGTTACCGCTCCTTTTATCCAAATACTATCAAAACCATTCCTCATCCTCCATGATTTGAGACATATTCTGAACTAATAACATAACAGATTTCAAATACAACCCCAGACAAGCAGCAGTAGTGCCTCAAAGAACTATATAGTAAAAGGTTGATAGTGTCTAGAGGCTAAGATACATTTCTAACATAGAGATATGCTGTGTTCAAGACTCTCAGTGTTATCGCCAAACATTTCACATGAGAGACCCAACAGAATAAAGTGAATCATTCTTTTCCCTTGAATTTATTATTAATCCCTTTTTAACCTTTCCAACAAGTAAATAGATAAATATAGGTAACAAAAATATCAATTTGCCTTAACAAATACAAATAATCTTAATAAACCATAGACCTTCCCTTTTCCAGAAAGGAAGAGAAGTTCTCCATGCTAGCACCTCCCCACTGTTGAGGTTTTTCCCCATGTAGATATTGCCAATCATGTCTTCTCCATTCCAACCCCCCCCCCCCCCCCCACTTTTTTTTTTTCTTTTTCTTTTTCTTCTTTACACTACTACGATGGCAAATAAGATATGTGTGTGTGAATGTGTATGTGTATGCCTCTATTCCTATTAGTGTCAACCCGTTCTATTAATAGAAGCAGTTGTTCCGGTGCAAGATGTCAGAGCATCGCTACTCATATGTCACAGTTTGATTTCCCATACCTGTGCCATAAACCGGGGAAGCATGATCCTCAATATCTGTTCTAGGACCTGGTTCCCAGCTGATTCAATAACTTGTATCGGAATTGGTCGAAAAGCAAATGGAACCTCAATGTTAACCTGACACACAAACACAAATTCAATTCACTTATTGACAGATCCCTAAGTTTGTTATGATGAGCAGAAAAAGAGATCATGAAGCACCTCTATAACTGCATCTGAAGTGAGTTTCTGCACTGATGAGTCGCCTTTTGCGCTATCACATGAAATTTTATTCTCCATAGAAGCTGCATGCCCATACCAAATCAGTGTCAAAGCTCTCCTGAAAACATTTATGTAATTACATTCAGAACCAAAGAATATGACCTAATAAATAGACATCCTCTCACAAAGAAAAGAAATTAATTATTGCAAAACTTTTCCAAACACAAATAAATATAAGGACTCGCATTAAGAGAGTGATTTCCCTTTATTTGAAGAGACTACAGTATAATGGAAGCTTCATAAATGAAATACATCAAGACAAATGGTGGCAAGTCCACAAGATACAAACACTGTAAGTGAACCCAGAAACGGTAACCATAAAAAATTTCCAGGTGATATATTCAGAACTAATTGATAATTATATATATATATATATATATATATATATATATATATGGGGTTGTGTAAGCGTCATTGATATATATATACACACACCCATACTTAAGCTTCTCTGTTTGCAGGTGTGTTAATAAATTGGTTTCACTAGGCCAAGAAAAAACATCAAGGAATTAGTCAACACTTCTATGTTCTTCAACTACTGATGTCTATGTAGCCAACTATTAAGCAAAGATGCACATATTAGGAATGATCAGGTGGATAAAGTAGGTCTTTTTGAATAATTCTTATAATGCTAGTTATGACAATTTGACTATGGTGTAAAAGTATTTCATTATGCATCAAAACAGAAAGATCTCAAAACCACATGCCTTTCAGGAACCCAATTTCATAAAATGAGTAAAAATCTGCATCGGATTGGAATTCTAAAAATAAATATATCATTGAGATGCTAAATAAGTAGAGTACAATTGAAACTCAAAACCATTTCCAAACTTTACAGAAGAAACCTTGTCAGGTACATGTGGAAAACATAAATAATATAACATTGTATCTTCCATGAAAAATTGGAAGGAAATTAAGTAGAAGGTGGGAGAAAAGGAATGAAGAAGAATGCAAAACAGACTTTTCTATTACATAAATCTTGCATAAAAAAAGGAAAAATCATAAAGTCCAAAAACAATTCCAAAGGCATACACACGTAACCTTGGGCATCCTTATGATACCTGTTTGTAACATACTGATTAGATGGGTGCAAATGCTAAATGCTACTCATAATTTGACTCCCATTTCCACAATCATTGTTATAACAAGATAAAAACTTTCCGTCAGCTATTGTACTGTTTCTGCTGAGTTAGACTATCAACTCAAAACCCCAGAGTTGTCATGAGGATCATTCAAAAAATGCAATCAGCAGATCCTCTGTCTTGTTTTTTCTTTTTTCATCTTTACATTAAAAGGCTGACTTCCTTCTAGGATCTTCAATGTGTTCATTACCGGATCATATGAAATTGGCGAGACTAAGGGATAAGTACTACGCATTTCACAATCACACACCACAATGTGCAAACTAGTGCTTCAATTATAATATGCACATGAAAGACACGTACCATCAAATTTGTCATTCTGTGCAACCACGATTGGTGAACCCTCAAGCTGTAATCATCAGAATACAAAATCCAAGCATCAAAAGACTCTGAAAACCTCCAGCAACAATCCACAGAGAAGAAAAGGAAAAAAATTACAGCATACAAAGTTACCTTGCAAGACAATAGTTTGATGCAACAGCCATTCAACTGCTCCTCAACTCTAACTAACAAAACGGGGCAAACCTCAAATGCAAAAAACTTGAATTTGTAGACAAAACATCTGAAGGTATTATCATCCACTCTCTCAATCCTCTCTGCATCCAACACCGAATACTGACTCGCAGGCAAACTCATATACTGAACTGCAACAAAATCCAATCACAGGTTAAACAACTTCTACAATGGTTTGAAATTGTGAACAGAAACAAACTAAGTATACTATGCAAATTACTTAGAGGTCGCTCTAGCTGTTGAACTGAAACTGACTCCTTCCTTCGAGAAACAAATCGAGCTCTAGGAGCTGAAGCAGCCGAAATGCGTCCGTTAGGTTTTGAAGAATCATCCATCAAGCTCAGGCCAACACGAGAAGCAGGAAATATCGAATTCCTAGGGTTTCTGAAATGGTACGAAATTGAACTCAAATGAGTTGAAGAACTTAATGCCATTTCCAAGCAGAGCAAAACAGGTGTGAATCCTAATTCCGATATACAAAAAACAGTGTATGTATGGAATCTGTGACGGTTACCGAAAGAGTAGTCTTGTGGTTAAGGATAGGACCACGAGGGGGTATATACAGAGTGGTGCCACAACTGCGAGGCGCATTTTAGTTCATACTCTTTTTTCCTACGCCCTTATTAAGAGATTTTTTCTTTGTTAAAAAGATTTATTTTATTACTACTAATAATCGACGATAGCGTTCCAAAAAACGTAGTGAAATTTATTCTAATAATAAATTGGAAAAAAGTCCCGAAATAATAATAATAAAGACAAATAATTGGAAGAAAGTCCCAAAATATATTCCATATATATATATATATATATAACCGATTACAAACTTAAGTTTTTAACTAAAACAAGGCAGTTTGAAAATAGATGATAATATGTAAAACCCTAAAATTTAACCCTAATTTAGGAACTATTAAATTTGGTAACAGCCTTGATTCCTTCAGGGACAGCATCTTTGGTCAAGAAAACTTGGAGCAAGAAGCGTGGTTTGGTAAAGACGGGTTGGGATTTCATTATATAAGGAAGGAATTGGGTTCAAGAAGTATTATGTAATTGAAAGTCAAAAAAAAAAAAAAAAAAAAAACAATTAAGAAGGTAGAATATGTTTTGATTTTTTGAATTAAAAAACAATTCTAAACATAAGAATCTCCAAAAACAAAAAAAAAAAAAAAATACAATTCATACAGAATTTAAAGAATGTTGTGATTCTCCATTACAAGTGGTTGTGGTATATTCGCATAATTCAAGCAATGAATCTCAACATGTTTTGCGAAACCAAGTAGGTCGGCAGTCAACAGCTGACCAGCAGGATTATTTACGTAGCCGAAATTGTCTATTGCCGACACACAAAGCAGGTGTACAAGTAGGGAATTAAACACGTACAGTAAATCTGGAAATAATAAATTCATCAAAAAAAAAAAAAATCTGAAAATAATAATAATATTAAGTATAAAATATATGAGATTAAATATATTTATTGTATATATAAATCAATATTAATACCTGATGTTAATGGATTCCAAACAGCATCCATCAAATTTTGGCACAGTATTCCTGTACTAAAAATTACAAATTTTTGTTAAAAATTATATTTATAGTATTAGGATGGTATAGTGACATGCAAAAAATATAATATTATAATATAATTTTACTTACTCCAGATTCACATTAGGATGGTAAATACGGTTAAGGAATTTTATTTCTGGTGCACGCTCAGGATAGGTGTGGTGAACTGTGACCTTAACTTGCCACACTCCAGTTCTATACAAACCTGTATTTATTCCATATCTTAAATATGATAATAAATTTTAATAACTAACATAACATTAAAATAATTCTCTTAAATCCTTACTCCAAGCAGGTCCGCGAAAACAAACCACAAACTCGTGATTATTGATGAGTCTAACGGTGTAGAGCATAGACCTAATCCAGCCCAAAATTTTAAAACCAACCCAAAAATTTAGGAAAATTCAAACATTGTTTAAATACTGAAATTTCAAAACAACGTAACAAAAAAAAAAAAAAAAAAAGTTTAAATAATAAAGACTAACAATAGGTTGACGTCGACAGCTATGCGATTAGCCGGGAAATGACCGTTAGGACCGTCAGCTGCCATGGTTTTCTTCTACCAATTTCAGAAACAGAGAAAACTAAGTAGAGGAAAGAGTAGAAAATACAGAAAAAAATGTTTTAACTACGCAGCAAGCAGAACCCCTCATATTTGACAAGAAACAGAGCAAGAGGATTATTGTTTTATCTAAATTTTTCATATACTTTAAAATACATATTTGACATGTAATAAGTACCACCCCCTCATTCTAATAGTATTCTCTTTCTAACTATTAAATTCTTTGAATTCTCAGTTCACATAACCAAACTTTACCTGCTTACTGAAACAGTGTAGTATTGAGAAATATTCAGTCAGCTTCAGTAAAATCAGCCTGAAGACCTGCTTTAACATACAACCTTGAATGCAGAATTTAATAAAATTTGAAAAATATACAACACCTTCAGCAAGTCCCAACTCCATCCCCACCATACGTTACTTCCATAGCGCTCAATAAACAAAAATTAACACTACATCTAATTATCCAAACTAACCATAATAAATTTCATTAGCGATCAAAGATAAAGAGCAAATGCGGTTGAAATTGTCAAATCAAGACCAAAAAAAAAAAAAAACAGGAAAAACTGAAACAAACTTCAAGGCAGGTTCATTTTGATGTCATAATTAATTCCAGAGAACTAATTACAATAGCCCTCAATAAACAAAATTAACAGTACATCTAATTATCCAAACTAACCATAATAAATTTCCTTAGCGATCAAAGATAGATAGCAAATGCGATTGAAATTGTCAAAAAAATATTTAAAAACCTGTATGAGCAGTTGCTTCTCTTTTGATCTTCAGTAGAACCGTACGCCTTCCAAATATTGTAGGAGCGAAAAGAAAAAGAAAAGGGTTACAGAGAATGGAAATCAGAAAACACGCAGATACAGAAGAGTATAGACAGAGAAAGGGCAGGGTTTAGGGGTTAAATGGAGGCGAATATTTCAAGAATGAAAGATTTTTTTAGGAAATCAAATTTAAAATTATCTTTTTAATCTTGTTTTAAGAAATATCTTTTTAATAAATATATTTATTTTCATTAAATACTTATATCGTGTTATTTATTTGTTTTTTTACAAATTTTTAAATTGGGACGATTAATTTCTTAGAAATAAGAGTACTCTTTTTTTAAAAAAAAAAAAAATTTATTTAAATTTATCTAGTAAAATATTAACAATTAATTTTTTTTTTTTAAATTGGGGGAAGGGAGGTGTCCCTCGCAAGGAGGGTTTGGGGGAAAACCCCCCCCCCCCCCCCCCCTCCCCCCCAAACAATTAATTTAATACCTAAAAAGTTATATGTATACATATATATGAAAATTTTGAGGTTTAAAATATTGTAAATAGGTTAAAATTTTGATTAAATGAAAATTAGTGGGTTTAGTCCCAAATTTTTATGATATATATAACTTCACAAAATACTTAACCAAAGAAATAATCACAATTTTCGATATAACTTAAAATTATTTGGATAGTAATGCTTGACATATCTTAATTTATTTTGAAACTAATTATTATTACCAATAATCGTGGGATTTAATCTTTTAATAATTTTTTATTATTTGAAATTAATCTTTTTTATTACTTATTTGTAGACCAAGAAATTTTATAAATTTTGGATATTATTTAATTAATTATGAGAATGAATAAAGTAAAGACATGCTATAAGGCGACAATATCGACCAATGAAATAGAAGAGAGTGTCTCTACCAATCAGATTATGACACATCACATTCTCTTTGTCACATTCAAGTGGGGTGAAATAAGAAGTGGATCGGAAAGAAGAAAAGAAACTTCGAGATTCCCTTCGAGGATTGTCCATAGTTTTAGAAGAAGTAGCGAAGCTCCGGCTGCATCCTAGCGAAGAAGGTTGATCAGAAAAAAAAAATCTGGCGATCCAACTTTCAAATCCAACAAAAACTCTATCCAAGGCTCCATGCAAACTATATACATATAAAAAAGGCTACATATTGAACTACGTTTAGATTTGATTGCTAAAAGATAAGGGATACGTAGAATATAAAATTCTAAGTCCGTAAAAAAAAAAAAAAAAAAAAACAATTAAGAAAAAAAAAGTCAAAAGAAAAAAGAGCAGAAATAAAAACAAAAAAAATCAGGAAAAAAAAATCGTATTTATTTGCGAGGATTTATTATCTCTATCCACTCAATAATATTTATCTCATATAAATTTTTAATGAGATAAATTGAAACTTGTCCACTTAATAGGGCAATTTGTAGACACAACCCAAAAAGACCCTTAGAGATATACAAATATTGGAACTCAACATCAAATAAATATTTTTGCAGATAATAATGATCGAAAAATTTTATTGTTCACTTATCAACCAAAAAAAAATAATAATCTTCTTTATTTATTTCTAATTGACAAAATTTCACTTATTTGATTAAATTAAAATTTAAAAAGAAATTTACTACTAAAATTCTATGGAAAGAAAGTACTGTACAATATTCAACCAAAAACAATTGAAGGAGAGTGTATATATACACAAAATGAAAACAAATTAATATTTGCATAATTAATGGAATAAATATAATAAAAAATAATCAAACCATATCTCCAATAAAAGTTTAAAAAAAAAAATTACATTCCTCACTTCTTTTATTAAAATTCTTTTAACCAAAAACTTTATTCTAAAAAAAATTGAAATCGGAGGGGCACTAACTAAGATGGAGACTTTGAACCAGTTGCTTGCCATATACATATATATATATACAACTAATTCATTGCTGCATAACCAAAACGAAAACGGTAGGTTGTTGTGGGAGGTTTGAGCCGGAATGTAGTTTCAACATACTTAGGGACCCTTAAATATGAATAATCAGTTTTATTTCCTATCCTGACATTATTAGTTGCCAGGTCATAGAAGAAATAGAAATATTGCTCCTCGGTCCCGGGCGAGGGGGAGGGGGGACTGATCATCCTAATTGTAGGAGGTAGGAGAGGCATGTGGATAGGATGAGCAGGTCGATATGCTTTGAACATAATCTCAGAGTTGCTGTGAATTGTACCAATAGGATGATACAAGCTCAAATTTGGTGGTAATACCATGTTTCTCGTAATCCAAGTCGTCTTCCTCGTCCCATTCCTATTGTAATTTTCTAATATCCATAGGGTTCCCTGTCTCTCATATATTCCTAATTTTCCATTCACTTCCAATGCCATAAATGTGTTACTTAAATTCTTCCAGGGAAGTTCCTGTCCCTCTAACACACCAATAAATTTCTCTTCTTCTATTCCAAAGACAAGTAAATTCTTCTCGCCTGGTGCATTGGTAATAAAAAAGAATATTTTGTTATCAACCGATAGATACTTACAGATTAAAATCAACTTTCCCAATCTCAATTTCAATTTCAATCCATCTGTACCTACATCTACATCTACATCTCTCCAAGAATTGGTGGTTCCCAATGTTAGAACTCGGCCAATTAGGAATGCTCGATGCGTACCACCATTAGCATAAGGATCCATCAATATAAGAGGCAAAGTTAAAACTTTGTATGTTTTGGAATGAGCGTCAAACCCTAAACAATACAAATTATTATCACCCCGCTTTACAAAAGGATTATTAGGTCTTCCGAAGAAATCGTCATTTTCACTGGGATCGGGGAGTTTAATAGCTTCCTTAGTGCTTGGATTCAATATGAAATTTTCAATACTTACCAATCCTTCAACACCTCGTGCTGATTCTATTTCAGAATACATCATCCCTGGCCTTAGCTTTAACTCTTTTGGTAATTGAATTCTCCTGGTTGTGGACTTCGCTGCCGAATCTCCTTCCGGATCTACAATTAACAAATCGGGAAATTTATTTAAGAATCTAGATCTAGATATGGTCACGTCCAATTCCAGAACCCTAACGACTCCTGTTCGGGTGTAAGATCTGAACCGCCGATAAGAATCCACAAATTCATCATTTTCCATAATACAAATCCATAATTTACACACGCTCCTCAACTTCAACAGACTTTTCACAGGAAGTCTAAGAAATATTTCAAAAATAATGTCACTGGGAACATTTAATAATGATCTCTTCTTCCTAAATTCTACTGCCCCTTCCATTCTGCTATCCTCTTATGGAAATACTGATTTCCGGAGGAGAAATCTCTCACGGAAATACTGATTTCCGGACTCGATTGGTTTTCTCCTCCGCTTGTGTAGACTGTTGATGGTGCTAGAATTTGGTGATATCTAAAATCCCAAAACCCATACCTTTATATTTAATGAATAAATATTAACTCATTCAAAAAGACTTAATCCACACTCGTATCGTTTACCCAAAAAAAAAAAAAATAAAATAATATAGTAATTTTTTTCAAATAAAAAATATTCAAAATTTTTATTATTCTGTGAATCCATCCGTATCTTTTTAGTTGATAGAGTAATTTACCTTTTACGATTCTTTTCTTTTTATCTTTTTCGTTCATGACTATTATTATTATTATTATTATTTCTTCTCCTTATTAAATTATTTTCTTCTTTTTTGAGCTAAGTTAAGTTTTTTTTTTTTTCTATATGGATTCTTTTCTTGTAAATAGAAGAAAAAAAAAGCAATTGAATTTAAAATAAAAGTAAAATTTTTCTATAAAAAATATATCTATTATATCACTCTTAAATTCAAACCTCCCGCCCTTCAACCTCCACAATACTACTATGTGGATGATTTTCAAGATCAAAGAGATAATGTTTATTATCATAGAAAATATAGATTTATCTTATTCTTAATAACTCTCAAAGTATAATTTTTTTTTTTCTTTTATCATATTTTTACCAGTTCAAGGTGCAAATATTTAAGTCTCGTTCTTATCCTAAAGGAAATAAAGTGGTTGCGACACAATTAAAAGCAATTCTTCAATTCTATTATATTCTCTATAAATATTTTATTTACACACTGCACACTCTTCCATATTTTTATCAAAAAAAAAATAGTTTTTCAACAAATTAATAACAAAATTTAAATTACAATTTTAAATAAAACATATACCTAGTTATTCCATGCCACAAAAAAATAAAATTAAAAAAAAAAAACCAAAAGGAAAAAGAAGTCTAACTTGAGTTGTCCAAATCCCAATTCCGAAATGAGATGACCATCAAATCCTACGTCCACCGGCGTACAGATCCTATTAATTTTACTAGAAAAAAATTCAAGAAAGTTGAAATTAAATGGTTTTTTTTCCCCCTATGAAAGGGAGGGCTTTCCTGAATCCTGAGAAAGCGTCCACGCTTAATTTCAGACCTTTTGATAAAGAATTCAGAAAATGGGAACAAATATTAAATTTTAGAATAATAATAAAGATAAATAATTGGAAGAAAGTCCCAAAATATATTACATATATAACCGATTACAAACTTAATCGAAGAAATTTACAGCGCAGAAATATAAAGCCTAACTTTTAACTAAACAAGGCAGTTTGAAAATAGATTATAATATGTAAAACCCTAAAATTTAACCCTAATTTAGGAACTGTTAAATTTGGTAACAGTCTTGATTCCTTTAGGGACAGCATTCTTGGCCAATTCACCGGGAAGGACAAGACAAACAGGAATAATAAACTAGCTTAAGTATGGGGTTCCAACCATATTTATGTATGCAGTTGTTTAAAATCGGGTTCAATAATTCAGTTCGAAGGAGAATTAATCTAAATATAAATTTGGTTTAAAAGTGTCCTCTCATAGTTTAATAGTTTAAGACTCATCTAGAAAAAAATAAATAAATAAATACACTAGAACCAAGGGAATTTGAATATGTTTTTCAAATTTCTTTTAAGATATTAATTCTGAAAAGATAACTGAAGAATGGCCACAACAGAATAAAATAATTCAGGTAAGCACTTACTTCCACTATGCCTCTTGGAATTACAGAACACACATCAAATTATAAACAAGCAAATCAGCCATAAATTTTTAACAATAGATCTAACTACAGCATCTCTTCAGGTGAGATTTAATTATCTACTAAGATTGCAGCAGAGCCAGCAGATCAATTAAATAAGATCTCATATTCACGCCTTAAAAATAGAGTCATTCAACCCAGTAAGTTCATGCATAATCCCAGGTTTCAAGGAGTACCCAATTCATGACTTATCCTGTGTTTCAGGATGCTAAAATATTCTAGAGACACTGCTAAACATTTTCTAACAAGGCAATGTATCTTATCATATTTATTAAGGTCGAATACTGAATTCTTGATTGGTGAAATTAGATCAAGACGGTGCTCTAAAATCTTAAAACTCAATTGGATGATTGTTGAGTTTCAATGATGACCTATGCAACTAGAAACCATGTGAAATATGCACAAATGTGAAGCTCAAACTGCATTCTTGATACAAGCCTAAAACTCGAGAGAAAGAAACCAAGTATATTGTTCAATTAAATTATCTAGGAAAGCATTCAAAAAGTCCTTATTGATGGGGCAGTCATAGCATACGTTTATATCCATGACGCTTTTTTTGACATGATTTCAAGAATCAGTCATGAACAATTTAGAAGATCATCTATAGATAATGTAATTTAAAGATAATATACATATAAATATATATATCTTAAAAGAGGCTTAGGAGTACTCCAGAAACTAAACTAAAAGTTCTTCAGGAGCCACAGTTGTTTCCATACCAACTAAGAGAAGCGTAAAGAATTTTCATCCAATACCCAAAGATTCTTTAATTACCGCTCCTTTTATCCAAATACTATCAAAATCATTCCTCATCCTCAATGAATTGAGACACATTCTGAACTAATCGCGTAACAAATTTCAAATACAACCCCAGACAAGCAGCAGTATTTCCTCAAATAACTACCATATAGTAAGAGGTTGATAGTGTATAGAGAGAGAGGCTAAGATACATTCCTGACGTAGAGATATGTTGTGTTCAAGACTCTCAAAGTTATCGCCAAACATTACACATGAGAAACCCAAAACAGAATAAAGTGATATCATTCTTTACCCTTGAATTTATTATCAATCCCTTTCTAACCTTTCCAACAAGTAAAGAGAAAAAATAGGTACTTAAACAAAAGAATTAATTCACCAAAACAAATAGAAATAATCTTAATAAAACATAGACCTACCCTTTTCCGGAAAGGAAGAGAAGTTCTCCAGCAAGAATACCCTGACGTTTTCCCCCATGTAGATATTGCCAGTCATGTCTTCTTCATTCCCACCCCCCACCTTTTTTTCTTTTTCTTCTTTACACTATGATGGAAAATTAGATATGTGTGTGTATGCCACTATTCCTAATAGTGTCAACCCGTTTTATTAACGGAAGCAGTTTATCCGGTGCAAGGTGTCAGTGCATAGTTACTCATATGTGACAGTTTGATTTCCCATACCTGTGCCATAAACTGGGGAAGCATGATCCTCAATATCTGTTCTAGGACCTGATTCCCAGCTGATTCAATAACTTGTATCGGAATTATTCGAAAAGCAAATGGAACCTCAATGTTGACCTGACACACAAATACAAATGCAAATCACTTATTGATAGATCCAAAGTTTGTTATGATGAGCAGAAAAAGAGATCATGAAGCGCCTCTATAACTGCATCTGAAGTGAGTTTCTGCACTGGTGAGTCACCTTTTGTGCTATCACATGAAATTTTATTCTCCACAGAAGTTGCATGCCCATACCAAATCAGTGTCAAAGCTCTCCTGAAACATTTATTTAATTACATTCAGAACCAAAGAATATGACCTAATAAATAGTCATTCTCTCACAAAGAAAAGAAAATTAATTATTGCAAAACTTTTCCAAACACAAATAAATGTAAGGACTCGCATTAAGAGAGTGATTTCCCTTTATTTGCAGAGGCTACAGTATAATGGAAGCTTCATAAATGAAATACATCAAGACAAATGGTAGCAGGTCCACAAGATAGGAACACTGCAAGTCAACCCAGAAACGGTAACCATAGAAAATTTCCAGGTAATATATTCAGAACTGATTGATATATAAATATATGGGTTGTGTAAGCATCATTAATATACATATATATACGCACACATACTTAGGCTTCTCTGTTTGCAGGTGTGTTAATAAATTGGTTTCACTAGACCAAGAAAAAACACCAAGGAGTTAGTCAACACTTCTATGTTCTTCCACTACTGATGTCTATGTAGCCAACTATTAAGCAAAGATGCACATATTAGGAATGATTAGGTGCATAAAGTAGATCTCTTTGGATAATTCTTATACTGCTAGCTATGACAATTTGACTATGGTGCAAAGGTATTTCATCATGCATCAAAATAGAAAAATATCATAACCACATGCCTTTTAGGAACCCAATTTCATAGAATGAGTAAATTTCCACATCTGATTGGAATTCTAAATATATATACATAGCATTGAGATGCTAAATAATTTAAGTACAATTGAAACTCAAAACAATTTCCCAACTTTACAGAAGAAACCTTATGAGGTAAATGTGGAAAACATTAATAATATAACATTGTAACTTCAAGGAAAAATTAGAAGGAAATTAAGTAAAAGGTGGGAGAAAAGGAATGAAGAAGAATCCAAAACAGACTTTTCAATTACATAAATCTTGCGAAAAAATCATAAAAAATCATGAAGTCCAAAAACAATTCCAAAGGCATACTCGCTGCATGCGTAATGTTGGGCATTCTTATGATACCTGTTTGTAACATACTGATTAGATGCGTGCAAATGCTAAATGCTACTCATAACTTGACTCCCATTTCTAGAATCATTGTTATAACAAGATAAAACTATCCTCCAGCTATTGTACTGTTTCTGCTGTGTTCACTATCAATTCAACATCCCAAAGTTGTCATGAGGATCATTCACAAAATGCAATCAGCAGGTCCTCTGTCTTGTTTTTTCATTTTCATCTTTACATTAAAAGGCTGACTTCCATCTAGGATCTTCAATGTGTTCATTACCGGATCATATGAAATTGACGAGACTAAGGGATAAGTACTACGCATTTCACACACCACAATGTGCAAACTAGTGCTTCAATTATAATATGCACATGAAAGACACGTACCATCAAATTTGTCATTCTGTGCAACCACGATTGGTAAACCCTCAAGCTGTAATCATCAGAATACAAAATCCAAGCATCAAAAGACTCAAACCTCCAGCAACAATCCATAGAGAACAAGAGGAAAAAAATTGCACCATATAAAGTTACCTTGCAAGACAATAGTTTGATGCAACAGCCATTCAACTGCTCCTCAACTCTAACGAACAAAACGGGGAAAACCTCAAATGCAAAACTTGAATTTGTAGACAACATCTGAAGGTATTATCATCCACTCTCTCAATCCTCTCCGCATCCAACACCAAATACTGACTCGCAGGCAAACTCATATACTGAACTGCAACAAAAACCCAATCACAGGTTAAACTATTTCTACAATGGTCTGAAATTGTGAACAGAAACAAACTAAGTATACCATGCAAATTACACAGAGGTCGCTCTAGCTGTTGAACTGAAACTGACTCCCTCCTTCGAGAAACAAATCAAGCACTAGGAGCTGAAGCAGCCGAAATGCGTCCGCTAGGTTTTGAAGAATCATCCATCAGGCTCAGGCTAACACGAGTAGCAGGAAATATCGAATTCCTAGGGTTTCTGAAATGGTACGAAATTGAACTCAAATGCGTTGAAGAATTTAATGTCATTTCCAAACAGAACAGGTGTTAATCCTAATTCCTATATACAAAGAACAGTGTTTTGCATAGATAGATTGAATAGAATCTGTGTTACCGGAAGAGCAGAGTTGTGGTTAAGGATAGGACCACGAGGGGGTAACAGAGTGGTACCACAACTGCGAGGCGCATTTCAGTTCATCGCTTTTATCCTACGCCCCTGATTAAGATATATTTTACTACTAATAATCAGGCTATCTTCACCGACTATAGCGTTCCGAAAACGCAATGAAATTTATCGAAATTACTCCAAATTATATTTAATTTTTAAATAATGTTTAAAAAAATAAATAATTAAGAAAACGGGGAGAATATTAAATTCTAAAATAATAATATAGACAAACAATTGGAAGAAAGTCCCAAAATATATTCCATATATAACCGATTACAATCTTAATCGACCAAATTTACAGCGCAGAAATATAACCCTAACTTTTAACTAAACAAGACAGTTATGAAAATAGAAACTATGTAAAACCCTAAAATTTAACCCTAATTTAGGAACTGGTAAATTTGGTAACAGCCTTGGTTCCTTCAGAGACAGCATGCTTGGCCAATTCACCGGGAAGGACAAGACGAACAGCAGTCTGGATCTCCCTGGAGGTGATGGTGGGCTTCTTATTGTACCTAGCGAGCCTAGAAGCTTCTTGTGCCAATTTCTCGAAGATGTCGTTGATAAAACTGTTCATGATTCCCATGGCCTTGCTGGAGATACCAATATCAGGATGGACTTGCTTCAGAACCTTGAAGATATAGATCTTGTAGGTCTCACTGCTCTTCTTCGTTCTCTTCTTTTTCTTATCTCCGGCAGCGGCTCCACCCTCCTTGGGGAGTTTCTTTCCAGCCTTCAGCTTCTTCTCCGCCGGTGCCTTCTCGGCTGCGGGGGCCTTCTCAGCCGCGGGCTTCTTGTCCGCTGGCTTCTTATCGGCCTGCTTTGGTGCCATAGCTAGTAAACCAAAGGAATTGAAAAGAGGAAAAAGACACGGAATTGAAGAACAAAGATCAAGAATACTTCGAGCAAGAAGCGTGGTTTGGTAATGACAGATTGGGATTTCACTATATAAGGGATTGGGGGTCGTTTCTTATTGGCTAATGCAATATCACAAGGATCATAAATAGCAGCCGTCGATGTGAAAATTAAATAACGGTTCAGATATGTGCGGGAGTTGAAATGAGTTTTGAAATTTTTCGTACGCAAGTTTTGGCAGATTCCGAACCCAAACAGAACTGGCTAATGACATGTGGGTTTGTAATTGAAAAATGAATAAAATATCATAAATGGGCCTGAAATATCAGACTCTTACAATTATTCCCTCCTTTTTAAATTTTTTGATTGTTTATTAAACTACAAAAAGTTGATAAAGAATAAACTTAAACATTTTTATTTAAAAAAAACAAAAATGAAAAATAAAGAAGTAAAACTCAAACTGTATTATATAATTGCAAGTCATTTATAAAGGAAAAAAAAAACAATTAAGAAATAGAATCTATTTTTATTTTTGAATTAATAAGCAATTTTACAAACAGAATCCCAAAGAATAAAAATAATTTATATAATGTTTGTTAGAATATATATTAGTTTTGTTATTTATTATTTCTTATAAGGGGAGTATTAATTTTTTGTCTTTTACATTATTCCTATATATACTCTTATTTCTCTATTGTAATTATTCATTCGATTATAATAAAACTATAACTATTGTTTTGTTCTCCCAACTTCCTCTTCAATTCTCACATGATATCAAAGCCAAGTTATGGGATGTTTGATTAAAAATTTAATAGGAGAATTTTATAATCCAGCCACCTTCTTCGCGATTTTAGGGAATTCGTATAGTACATCTTGAGTTTTCATTTGTAGCATTTGGGATTTTGTTTGCAGTAATTGTGTTTTCTTGCGTCGTGATTTTGAGAGGCGGAATTAGGGATTTCATTATTCCAATTCGCGTTTTGATAGAGGTTGGTTTACTTGCAAATTTTTGTTTAATTTGTTCGATTTGCATTATCTTTCACTATTTGGAGACTTATTTGTTAGTTGATAATGGCTACTGAAAGGGTTGATTCATTGCAATCTATTAGTGTTAGATTAAATGGAACTAATTATCCGTATTGGAGTTATGTGATGAAATTTTTTTTGAAAGACAAACGTATGTGGAATTATGTTACTGGTGTATTGAGCAAACCTGCCAATAATAAAGATGACAATTATGTTGCAATGTTAGATGCTTGGGAAGCAACTAATTCAAATTTTTTGACTTGGATTAATAATTATGTTGAGCATTCTATTGGAATGCAATTGGCTAAGTATGAGACTGCAAAACAAATTTGGGATCATTTGGCACGATTGTATACTCAATCAAAATTTGCAAAACAGTACCAATTGGAATATGATATTCGAACAGTTCAACAAAAGGATATGAGTATTCATAAATTTTATTCCAAGATGTCCGACCTTTGGGATCAATTAGCACTCATAGAGCATGTGTCACTTCAAAATAATGATGACTATATTACTAATAGAGAGGGGCGACGTCTTGTTCGGTTCTTGATGGCTCTTCGTGATGACTTTGAGGGACTTCAGGGAAACATTTTGCATCGTCAGCCTCATCCATCGCTTGATGGAGTGGTGAGTGAACTCTTGGTAGAAGAGACTCGCCTTAAGACACAAGCAGGAACCTCCTATTTTGCAAAGCATCTACTCCGTCTGTTCTTGTTGTTCCTGGTAAACCTATTTCGAAATATCGGTCTAAACCACTTGGACAAGTTGGCATTGATGAATGCCACTTTTGTTAAGAATAAAGGAGATTGGAATGCTCAATGTCCTAAATTGTTGTCCAAAGCTTCATCGATACAAGCAGCAACCCTCACCGATGCAACAACCTTCACCGACACAACCTCAATGGCGTCCTAATCGTCCATCTCGGTAGAGATTTTATAAGCCACCACAATCTAATACTGCAATTGTTGTTCATGAAGTGGCATCATCTTCGGATCCCCAAATGACATCTCTTGTAGAGCAGTTTCAACAATTTCTCGCCACCCAACCATCATCACAACCATATGCTATGTCCGCTCCATCTTCATCAAGTCTATATTTCATTCATTCTATAGGTACAATTTCTACATCGTGGGTACTAGATTCTGATGCATCTCATCATATGTCTCCTTCTATGTCATCCTTTGTATCTATGTCACAGTCTCCTTCCCCTACTTTTGTTATGATTGTTGATGGCACTCACATGCTTTTAGCAAGTGTTGGTTCTGTACGCATCTCTCATTTATCCCTCTCTGATGTTTATTGAGTTCCTAAACTTACTATGAATCTCGTATCTGTGAGTTAGCTTTGTGATTTTGGTTATTCTGTTTCCTTTTCTTCTACTTCTTGTGTGGTGCAGGATCCTCAATCTCGGAGGCCGATTGGGACAGGCCGTAGGCGGGGGGGATTATATGTCTTGGACAATTTGCGCATTTCATATGTAGCTGCATCGGGTGTCGATTTGTCTTCTTTTCATTTAAATTCTTCGTTTTCTCCTTTTTACTTGTGGCACTTTAAACTAGACCATGTTTCATCTTCTCAACTACGATATTTAGTTTCTCAAGGTTCTTTGAGAAATTTAGAAATTTGTGATATTTCTTATTGCAGTAGTTGTAAAGTAGCAAAATTTTCTACTTTACCTTTTAATCATAGTATGTCGTTATTTGTTGCACCATTTGACTTGATTCATTCTAATGTGTGGGGGCCTTCTCATGTTCCCACCAAAGGTGGTTCAATATATTATGTTTCTTTTATTGATGATCATACAAGATATTGTTGGGTTTATTTAATGAAGTGTAAATATGATTTTCTTCATATTTATACATCTTTTCGCTCATTAATTAAAACTCAATACTCTGCTGTGATAAAATGTTTTCATTCCGATTTGGGTGGAGAATATATGTCTATAGCATTTTTTGAACTCCTTCTTTCCGATGGTACTATTCATCAATCCTCATGTAATGATACTCCATAACAGAATGGAGTAGCTGAAAGAAAACATAGACATATTGTTTAAATAACTTGCTCTCTTCTCTTATCTGCTAGTATCTCAAGTCCTTTTTGGGGTGAAACTATTCTCATTATTGTCCACTTATTAATAGAATTCCGAATGTTCACACATCATGTTTGTCTCCTTATGAAAAATTGCATAGACATTCTCCTCCTTATTTCTCCTTACGTGTGTTTGGTTGTACTTGTTTTGTCCTTCGTCCTAATGTTGAAATTAATAAGTTATCTTCCCGCTCTGCCTGTTGTGTTTTTCTTGGTTATGGTGAAAGGCAAAAAGGTTATCGTTGTTATGATCCTATTGCTCATAAATTATATGTCTCTCGCCATGTCTTCTTTCTTGAACATATTCCCTTCTTCTCTATATCTAACACATTGATCCTTTCTTATATGATCATCCATCTACTAGTTCCCCCTCCGTCCACGTTTCCCCTTCACACAGGCCTCGAGAAGCTACTGATGATGTTTTCTCGTGCTCTCCTGCGGTCATCCCTACTCCTCCTCCGATTGTCGATCCTCCACCATGCTATCCACAACATACTCATAAGTCCACTCAATTACTTGATTTTATTTATTCTTGTTTTTCGCAATCTTTTACTTCATTTTTAGTGTCTCTTCACAATCTTGGTGATATAGAGAAGCTGTTCTTGATCCTAAGTGGCAGCAAGCTATGGTTGAGGAACTTGATGCTTTGAATCTTACCAATGTTTGGGATTTGGTGCCCCTTCCTCCTAGTAAGAGTGTTATTAGTTTTCGTTGGATTTATAAGATAAAAAAAAGTCGGATGGCTTAGTAGAGCGTTACAAATCACGTTGCAAAGGGTTTTGCTCGGACGTATGGTATAGACTATGAGGAGATTTTTGCCCTAGTTGCCAAGATGACCACTATATGTGTCCTTATTGCAGTTGCTTATGTTCACAAATGGTCTATATCTCGGATGAATGTCAAAAATGCCTTTTTAAATGAGAATCTTAAAGAAGAAGTTTATATGGTCTCTCCTCCTGGTGTATCTCATAATTCGAATGAAGTTTGTAAATTAAAAAGGTATTGTATGTTCTCAAACAAGCTCCTCGTGCTTGGTTTGAGAGATTTTATGATGTGGTTTGTTCTTTTGGATTTTCCTCTAGTGCTCATTATTCTACTTTATTTGTTAAGTTTACATCTGTTGGTCATATTCTTCTTTCACTTTATGTTGATGACATGATTATTACTGGTGATGATGTTCTTGGTCTTGCAACATTGAAAGGTAAGTTGGCTAATCAATTTGACATGAAGGATTTAGGTCCTTTGCATTATTTCTTGGGTATTGAGGTTGCTACTTCTTCAAAAGGTTTTTTTTTGTCTTAAACTAAGTATATAACATATATTCTTCATCGCACTCGGTTGACAAATACTCGGATTGTTGATACACCATTGGAACTTAATGCTCTATATAGTCCTACAAATGGTTCTCTCTCATCTGATCATACTTTGTACCACACTTTGGTTGGTAGTCTAATCTATCTCACTATTACTCGACCGGATATTGCTTATGTTGTCCATATTATCAGTCAGTTTGTTACATCCCCAACTACAGTTCATTGGGCTTCTGTTCTTCGTATTTTCGCTATCTCTGTGGTACTATTTCTCATGGTCTTGTGTTTCCATCTAATTCGTCTCTGGATCTTTGTGTCTATTCCGATGCTGATTAGGTTGGTGATTCGAATGATCGTAAGTCCACTACTAGCTTTTTGCATATTCTTAGGTGGTTCCATTGTTTCATGACGAAGTAAGAAACAACAAGTTGTTTCTCAATCCTCCACAGAGGCTGAGTACCGTGCCATGACTACTACCATGAATGAGATTATTTGGTTGTGTTGGATTTTGGCTAATATAGGAGTCCACATTACCACCCTCACTCCACTTTATTGTGACAACAAGAATGTCATTCACATTGCTCGTAATTCAGTCTTTCATGAATGTACTAACCACAATTTCATTGCCTTTTATTTCTTCCACCATGCAATTAGCTGGCATTTTTACAAAATCTCACATTGTTTGGCCCTTTTGCTTCTTTCTTGACAAACCCTCTGTGATACCCCGCCCCACATCGAAAAGATAAGTGAATGTGTAATGGTATATAAGAATGGACCTAGTTATTCATAGTCAACTCGAGGTATCCCTTTTGGTGCAATGAGGACAACACCAAATAGTTGATTGTGGGTGTTGTCATGCTCATAGTCGCGATGTGGGCCTGCGAGTCCGGGTCGTGACAGTTGGTATCAGAGCGGGTAGCCAGCCCGGACTATGGGAACTAAGTGCTACACTCGAGGGGTGTGAGCCACCTCTAGAATCTCTGGACGTCCACTGGTTGATCTTGGGTTGAAGTTCGGTTGGGCCCTAGCAGGGACTCTAGGCCTTAAGGGGGGTGAATGTGATACCACGTATCACATCGAAAAGATAAGTGAATGTGTAATGATATATAAGAATGAGCTTAGGTACTCATAGTCAACTCGGGTATCCTTTTTAGTGCAATGAGGAATAACACCAAGTAGTTGACGGTGAGTGTTATCGGACCCATTGATATTGTTTTGTTGTCTCAACTTCCTCTTCAATTCTCGGAAGAAGTTGAAAAATACATTCTTTCCTTTGAAATTCAATGAATTGCTTGTCTGCCTGCCATCCATCTTCTCTAATTTGTGTGGGTGAATGACGAAGTGGATATCGTCCTTAAAACAATTCAACCAGGGAAATCATAGGAAAGGAATCTACTATAATTTCAGTACTACATTTTGTTTAATTCAGCTTTTTTATAATTGTTTTTAGCATATCTACCTCGAAACAACCACTTCAAATCCTTTGACATTGGCTCGTCATTCGCTTGCAAGCGAAATTCTGGGCTATTGGGCTTTTAGTGGGCCTGAGATCTCAGATAGAGGCCCAAATTTTGATATTTACCCAATGAAGTTTCATATTTCAGACAAGCTTTCGCTTCTGTTTAAAAGGGGAAGAAAAGGATCTAAAATGAAAGAACCTTTTTACTTTTAAAATATTAAAATATTTTTTAAAAATAATTCAGTTGTCTTTTGTTTTTCTTTTTTTCTTTTTTTGATAAGTAAATATGTCTTTTGTTTTTCTTATTTATTAAAAAGATTACATTTTTTTTTAAAAAAAAAAAAGTTGTCATTTTATAAAATAAAAATAAAATTTATTAATATTTTCTTTATTCGTTTTAGTGGAGTTCTACAATTAATATTTATAGAGGATGTAAATGAAAAAAAAAAATTTATTATGTTTAATCGAAAAATATTTAAAATCTAATATCATTTTAAAATTTTATATCCGAACCCACACGGTGGATTAATCTAGATTCGGTCTGGGGTGCACTCACAGAGTCCAACACTCTTATTCGAGGGTGAGGGTTGACCCGGAACTTTTTAAGCTGACACTAACCAACGAAGCTTTTTGAGTTCACTTAACAACTCCGTCAGGCTGCTCGGTTCTCTTCTTTCCTATTATTATTATTATTATTTTTTGGGCTCGTTGGATCGTGGATCACTTTGATTGCAGTAAAATTTAATTTGATGGGATCAGGCGCTGATAACAACTGTTTTCATTAGCCTAACTCTTGAATAAGATATGTACACGCGTCTCCCCGTCGATGGTCATCTCACTCCGGAATTGGGATTTGGACAACTCAAGTTAGACTTCTTTTTCTTTTTTTTTTTTTTTTTTTTTTTTGGTAAATAATGACAAAGTAACTTATTTTGTGAATTTTCTTTTTGCTAAAAAGTAATAATTAGTGGTGTAAGGAAGGTTGAGAGTGATTTATGTTTTTAGTTTTGACGAAAAATTTATAATTTTCACGTGAATTTATTGTGTGTAGTTTTTTTCACATAAATATGTGTGTTATTTATTTATTTATTATGTTATTATCTTTTGTAGTTTTCTAACATATTTAATTATTTATGATGCTTTTTTAAAATTAAGTTCACATTTAATTTATTTTATCTCCACTCAAATTTGTAAGTAAGTTTCTTGTGAAAAAGTAAGTTCTAACCTCAAGCACGAAATTAGAGAAAGTAACAAAAAGATATATCACTTTTACAAAATGAAGATAAAACATTCAATTTGAAAATTTTAATAGATTAGTATATTTAACTTTGAAAAAAAAAAAAAGAGTGATTCAAATAAAATTAAACAGATAAACAATATATTAAACAATAACAAAATTATTCTATTTTTTTTTTTTTTTTTTTCAGTATTTTGGCTACCAATTACGTGATTCATGTGCAAAGAGGACTCATAATTTATCTCTTTTTTTCTTTAACAACAAACTAAATAATCATGAGCACATTAGAAATTTTAAAGAATTTTTTTTAAAAAAAAGATAAAATTTGAGCAGAAAGCTCATATCTAGAACGTATGTAAAAGTAAATTTTTGTAAAAGAAAACAAAAGAAAAAAGATTAGCTAGATCTTCTTTTTTTTTTAAGGTGGTATTTCGGGCCCTTCTAACCCAGACTAATCCACTCATGAAGACTCAACAGTGCAAGTATATATTTCGAACTGTGAAACTTCGGGTGAAGTTTTAACCCTTAACATTTTGATAAGTTAGGACAAATTATGAGGTAAGAAAGAAACTCCTAGACCAATGATCGGGAGAGATTCGATTGAGGGAGAGACTTCTAGACCATTAAGTCATGAAAAGAACTTCGACTAGCTAGATCTTTAAAAAATAAAAAATAAAAAATAGAAGGGAATGAAACTGAAAATTTAAACACAAATACAAAATATATATGGAAAGGGGAAAAAAAAAACAGAAAAACGGTGAAAAATGCTCTGATCGAGGATGGAAAGAAGAGGCCTAGGTGTTAAAATAGTCATTCTCAACTTCCGCAGTAAGTTAATTGTCCTTAATTTGTAAGATAAGGTTTTAGGAGAATCAAGGCGGTGTTCATAAATTAGAGTTTCAAAATTAAATCTTTCCTCCATTGAGTATAGAATTAATTTTGTTGAATCCAACTTAACGAGTATAGATAGTATGTGATCGATGATTGACTCTTCAATCTTGTTATGTAAGGTGAAAGGATTCCACTTTTTTTCCCATATCCTATAAAAAAGGTCAACTATCGAGGGTGTGTTTCCAATATTGACTCTTCGATGATTAAGTCAATGACTGAATTTAAAAAGTTCTCAAAGAACCAAGGGACGAAAGATATCCTCTTGATTATCAATGAGAATGTAATAGAACACTAATAAGGATAATTTGTGACATCCGACTTTTATTCTTCATTGTGTGGTGTGTGAGTTACTGTTATATTTAGAGTCTTGGCGAACGGGGAGATTACACATCTGGATTGGGTACCCTATTCAACAATTTGAAATTGTGGCTCCAACAGTATTTGTTGGGTCAAACGAATCTAATTTGTTGTATTGAGGATTATCTTTTTATGTTAGAAATCATATCATTTGCATGGTACTTGTAGTCGTCGATCAACATCGAGTAGAACCTATTTAGGACCCAGTCAACCCGTTATGTGGATTCTCTGGCAAATGTAGATTTTTCCTCACTTTACCTTTTTGAACTTGATTAATTGTGGGAACATTGTTTAATTAATTTTTAGAATCTAAAATCTTGTTAAAAATTACTAACATCATTCAATCTTTTTATAATTAATTTGAATTCGATTTTAAACTTGAATATCAATTATATTTTTAATATATAATATATAAACATTATAATTTATTTTCAAACGTTTTGAGTAAATCGTTGAGTTCATTTACACAAAAGGAAGAAGGGTCTATAAAATGTTTCCCCAATGGAACACAAACCATGTGATTCACGAAGCAGCATTTTCTTCCCATACGGATTAGAAGAAAAAGAGTGAGAGAGGGCACAAGAAACCAAACGCTAAAAACATAATTTTTAAGCAAACCAAAAAAAAAAAAAAAAAAAATTGCAAGTGACAAAAAATGATAAGGGAATTTTACAAAATGGCTTTTTTTTTTTTTACAAAATGGCTTTTGGTTTGATGCAATTTGGACATTTTTTTATTACAGCATAATAATAAATGAAAAGATCCGATTATGTTCACAAAAGATCCAACATCTTATCTCCAAACCCCTATTACTACTATTCATTCCAGAGTTCGACATTTGCAAAACGATGCCAAACCTTTCGGTGTCTGTTCAATTATCTAATAATGGACCCCCCAAAAAAATATATAATAATATATATATATATATATATTGTAGGCAAATATTTTCTTGAATTTAATTAATTCTACACCTATATATCTTGAATTTATATATATATATATATATGATATATCATGATCATCTTTCAATAATACTATTCAATTCATGAAAATTGACAAATTTAAATAGTGTCTATTTTATTAATTTTTTTTTAAAAAAAATTATATTATTTTTGAGTAATTGTTTTTTTTTTTTTTTTTTTTTTGCAATTAGTTGATATCTACTCTAATTTATTTGGATAAGTTGAGAGTGAACGTGGATGGATAGATGTGAACCTTGCATGTCAGGTAAGGCTAGGGCCCACCTCGGTCTACTTGGCCTCAGGTAGTGGCAGTTAGGAGAACATTCTAATGGCATGACTCCTAATAAATTAGTATATGTCAATATAAGAGTATTAAGTGGACTCTGATGGATAGACATTGTTTACGCTCCAAATCGGTCAGGCAAACGAACAATGCCCCACTTTCCAGGTGTCATTCCCTTAATTGACTACAACCCTTAAATATAAACGATAACATATGCATGACACACATAAGATATCCATTTTGCATAATTTTAACACTTAGCATTCAAAACATATTATGCATTCTCAAGAGCATTCAAGAGGAGCATTCTCAAAACGATCGACGAAGCATTCTTCATCGTCTAAGTGACACACACAATAAAAACATTCTTCGTCTTGTAATATTAATTAAGACTAATTACAAGATTTTAATCAATAAATTAACCATAAATATAATTGAAATGATCGAAATAATCAATAAAAATTAAAATAATATTAAAATTATAAAAAAAAGATTAATAATTAAAATGATCATTTTCATTCGATATATATAGAGAGAGACATGCATGCACACTCTTGTTTTTGAGAGTATGGAAGGATCTCTATAACCCTATCTCTAACTTAGGATTCTGACTAGACTTTATGCTCTGAGACATGCACATAAATCTCATTTTCCCAATAAAGCCCACCATTTCTGACCAAAATTTGATTCTCCACTGATTACGTAAATCCAAGTGCATTGTTGCACCATGGATTTAATGGTTTTCTGGCATCTTGGAGATGGAGTTTTGCTGAAATTTAATCGTACAAGATAAGTTTTATATATATCCAGGTGGGTTGGGGGTGGTGAGGGGCACAGAAAAAACTGGTGGTAGTGATGACAATGATTCCGAGTTGACGAGTTGATATAACATTGCTTACATACATACATATACATACATATATATATCGATATTCACCAAAAATATATATATATATATATATATATATCGATGATCGCCATTGTTTCTTTTCTTTCATCCCAATGCTTTTGTCTTCATATCTTTGAACATATATACAATTTGTAAGTAACTTTCTTTGTTATCCCTTCTACAACTCATACCTACTCATAACTTATGTCTGCTACTTTTTTCCTCATTAATAATTACTTCTTAATTAATACTTCCTCTATTTTTTTTAAACACAAACTTTAAGAAAAAGCACAAAAAATTGATGTGTTTTTAACAATAAAAATAATTATACGAGAACAAAAGAAAAAATTCAAGAAATGACCATTGATTTTCTGATTTGGTAAGGAAAAACAGCTTAATTTTTTTTTTCCAGCTACCACAAGTAAAAAAAAAAATAGAAAGAATAATTTATATTTGAAATATGAATATAATTAATTATTTTTTCTTATCATATTTTAATAAATTATTTTTTCAAAAAATTGATATACCCTATAAAATTAAATAAGTGTATATATACATATTTTTCTCTTCTTCTTTTAAGGTAAACTAGGGGTTGTTTTAATTATGGCATGCACAAACTCAATTGAAAGTTGAAACAATTCCTTATATTCATCAAATTTTATTATTCAATGATTGCATGTGGTTGGTTAGGTTTTTCACATACTAAAATAATAAATATTTTATTTATTCTTATTTAGAAGATGAATGATTGGTTGATTAACGATAATCATCATTTTTCTATTGTACAAGAAAAGATAAATCCATTTTATGAGAATTAAACTTTGGACCACCAAATTGGTATATATGTAGTTTAAGAGTAAGGTTTCACCACTAATCTCTCCGACTCCCTACAATATATACATATATTTTGCCTTTTTGCTATTATTCATCATTCTCAACCGTAATCGCTTACTTATAACACAAATATATATAAATAATTCATTAATTTAATCTCTTAATTTATATATATTTATTTATTTTTTTTTAAAAAAAAAACGAACAGGTGCACCTAAAGAAAATGATCATTATAGGTAAAAAAAAAAGGAAAAATTGAAATCATGGAATTTTATTGGCTTAAAAAGAATATATATATATATATATATATATATATATATATATATATATATATAACATAATTTAACACAGTATATCCTCCTATATATATTATTTCGGTTAAAAAAATTATACAAGAAGGGGAAAGGCGGAAAAGGGATGTTTTATAATAAAGCAAAAATTGTACATTTTGACAGTAAGAGGAAAAAAAAAGGATTGGTTTTGGAGTGTAGAGATTTCATCAGTCATCACCTTTGAAAATGGCATTCCAACTCACAGTTTTATCACCTGTGCGGCTGCTCACTCTCTCGATAACTGCCCTTAAGACTAACACAATAATACACCCTACTCCCCCATTAAAAAAATAATAAAAAAAAAAAACACCCAAAAAGAGCTCTACCTTTTTTTATATCCTACTTTTTTTTTTGTTCTTTTCTCAAGGATTTCGAGGTTCTTGCAATGCAGATATTGCTTCTTCACAAAGTAAATACCATCACCACATTAGGTAATTCCCTTTTTCTATTTTATTTTAAATGAGAAATATGTAATCGAAGGTGCAATGAGTTGGTAAAAAATTATTCTTGTTTAAGTGAAGTTGAGGGTTCGAACCTCGACCAATGTAACTGTTTAAAATTTAGAGTTAAAGTTTCTTCTCGTAAAAGATCAACTTAGCTTGAATAAAAATTAATTTAAATGTGAATTGATATAAAATTTATTTTGTATCTCATTAATTTAAAATCGAGTGGAGGTTAAATTCTTTCACTCTATATATATATATATATAAATCTTATGCAAAAGCTTGCCTTTTCTCATAAAGTACTAAAGATGTATTTTTATTAAGAAAAAATGACATTTTTTTTCTTCATTTTAAAATTATATATATTTTTTGGGAGGTTAATTTGTTATTTAATCTTCATATTATTTTTATTGGTACAAACAGATTTTTTTTTTTTTTTGGACTATTAGATTCTTATTTTATTTTATTTTTTAAAAATTTTCAAAATTTTCAACCACCAAAATTTACATTCTAAACACATAAATATGTCTCTAAACATATAAATATTGTAAGTATCTTGGTGGGCATTTTTATTATTTAGAATATTAATAATTAAAATATAGCTTAATATTTTATTTATTTAATCGAATTAACTTTGTTTGGAAATATGGAAAAATAGAAGGCATTTTTCTTTTAAAAACAAAACTAAATGAAATTTTTTAAAAAAAACAAAAAGTTTCATTAATATATGAGTTACACAAAATTTGATAAAAATACTATTTTCTTCAATTAAAAATAATTAGAAATATCATAATCTGAAAAATATAAAAAATTATTTTTCTTTTCAAATAAAAAATAATATAAGGATTAAAATATATAAGGATGATTTTTTAAAATTTTTTTTGACAAAATCTAGAGAGAAAAATTTCTCCCATTCATCAAAAGGAAAAAATTCTCCCAATTTAATTTTCCCGCAAAACGAGGTCTACTTAATAGGCTTTCAAAAAGTCAAATCACGTGACCTCTCTTAAATAAATTTTAAATAATTAAAATCATCATTATACATATATTATACCTATTATTTGTAAATATATATATATATATTATTATCTACGCCTATCAAAAAAAATATATATTATTATCCAAAAAAACTCTAAGACTTGGACTTAAATCAATTTTTTCAACACAACGAAGTAAGTCCAAATTATGTTTTTTGGTGATGACAATAACTCTACCTTATTATGCTTTGACTAATGAAAGAATAGTTATTAGAATCAAACCTTTTTTTTCCGAAAATTTTTAAACTTTTTTTACATATTAAAACATAGATTATCTTCTTTTTTTTTTCCCTTTAAAACAAAAAGTAGATATAATTTAAATATTCCCGCAAGACAAATTTCAAAAAAAACCAACGTAAGTAGATGAATAATCCATGGACTTATATATATATATAATGTTAAGCGCATGAGGTGTTTTATATGAGTTTCAATCTATGAAAAGATGTAAAAAAAATGATAACTTGATTGGTTTGTCTTCCTTTACTTAGGTGTCTCATATGACTTGCCAAGTGAGAGACTTGAGTTTGACACATGTCAAAGATGATTTTATCCCACAGTTTTAGTTATATGTTGTAATTTTGAGAGTCTCCTCTCACAAATCCCTCCCAAATTAGTCGATGAGGAAACTCTAACCCCAAATTTGAAATAGGTGTATGTACACAAGTAAGGGTTCGAACTCATCCTCACTTAAGTTAAAAGAATTCTTTATCAACTCATTTGCATCTTAGAGTTAATCCATAAAGTATTTAGTCTTTTCTTATTATTTCTCTTTTTTTTTTTTTCTATAAAAAAAATATATTATAAATTTTAGGTAAGCATTAGTGAGTCCAATTGTTTGATTAGGAGATAATATATAGATGGTTAACTTAAGACAAATTAGTGGTTGGTACGAGAGAGGTTAGACAATTGTACCACCGTGGATCAGCCTTTTCGTGTCTTTTGCCTACTTTTCTAATATTTCTATTTTTAAAAATTTAAAAAAAAAAAAAATTAATCCTTATATATATAAATTTTATTTTGTAAATAATCTTATTATTTATTTTATAAGTTAAAGATTAAATTGAAAAGTACCACTACTTGAAGAAAAGTAAAGAGGAAGAAAAACCCCTTAAAAAGAGTTTGGGATCAAAGCTCAACTGTAAAGGCTAAGAAAACAAACTTTTAGAAGTTAAATTTTCTCAAAGACTTGGCTTTTAATGGAAATTATCTGTAAATATGTATTATTCTAGTAAATTATTTGTTACCTTATTTTTGTAAGAATTTCCACTTTCTTTTTGAAATATCCAATTTATCTATATTTAATTTGTTAATGGAGTTAAATTAATTACAAATTTGAATAAATGTTTTTTAATAAACAGATATAATGTACTAATACATTATTTCATTTATATATTAAAAAAGTCACAAATTTAAATTATATTTAAAACTAAAGGTAATGAGGTAATATTAATTTTTTCTCTTTTTCTTTTATACGAAGGTGTAAATTGTAATTTCACACAATTCATTAAAATTTTTATAATTTCTTACTAAATTCCTAATAGATAAAGTTTGGAATATAGTATATATATATATATATATATTTGTAGATGAACTGTGTTAAAATTAAGAAAACTTTATAATTCCCTTATCTACAGGTGGCTCCTCATTGGAACCAAGGGGCTCCCCCAGCCCTCATTCCAACAAATTTAAAATTCATTTTTGTTTAAAGAATAATTATTTTTATCGACTAATTCATGAGAGATTTATAGAAATTTTTTTCAAAATATCTAGTTGAAAATGTGACATAAAGCTATTTCTAGTGTAAATTAATACTCAAGATTTCTCACTAGACAAGTATGATAAAGATACCTAAGTAAAAAGAATTACATAATTTGACAATCACTTTTCTAAGAATTTTTTTTTTATATATATATATATATATATATATATATATTTACATTATAAATTTCTTGTATGTAATATTATTACCTTATTACTTAAATATTATCTTTGTTAGATTATTACATATTCAAAATTATTGTTTGACTAATTTAGAATTAATCTTAATTAAACTTTTAGATTATTACATGGTACTTCAAATCATTTATCATTTGTGTTAAAATAATAGATTTTTTTTTTTTAGTAACTTACTATTTTCATTAACTAATATGATCCATAGAGGTAGACTATAAAAGACTACGAGGTATGATTGAAATATAACAAAAAATCATTTTTGACATTGAGTTAAACTCAAGATCTAAGACTTCACAAGTCAAATGGAGGTATATAAATAAGGGGAGCGATCTCTAGCATGATTCAAAATTTGGGATGACATGACCATACACTTTATAAAATAGATAAAAAGTATTTAAGTGAGATTGAAAGTTCGAATCTCAACTCATATATGCAATTGTTTAAAATTTGTGGTTAGAGCTCCTCTCGCAAGAGACCAACTCGGCTTAGATGAAGATTATGTAGATTGACTTAAAAGTGCCTAAGACACCTCGTACCTTTAGTTTAAAAAAAAAAAAAAAAAAAAAATAAAAACACTCAAGTGGGTATTCTCCAACTAGGGGTAAACGATTGATTACAAAATGTACTCTATTTCTATAGGTGAAGATCGAACTTTTAACTTCATAATTAAAAAAAATGCGAGTGATTAATCATATTCGTTATAGAACTCTCTTATTAGAGATAAACATTTGATTACAAAATATACTTTATTTTAATGAGTGAGATTCACATTCTTAAACTCATAATTAATGAATTAGATAAAATAATTTTCATATTTAGAACTTGATATTTTTTTTAATAATTCTTTTTGTAGAGTTCAACTAAGCGGGAGTAGAGTTGCTTGGAAGCAGTTAGACCTTGATGTTAAGGAAGACTATTTAATATTTCCGCTACCCATTGGATTGAATTGACATTTGGGCTTATTTGTTTATTTTTACATGAAGTAGCATGTACCTTTATTATATTAAATATTTTCGTGGGAGTTGGGCCCCTCAAAGTAAAAAATAAAATAAGAACAAAAAATGAAAAAAGTACAGCACAAGTAAAATAGCAGCACTGCCAAGAGCAAAACGGTGACGTGTCAATTTCGTAACACGATCGGCGCGTCTCTTTCGCCCTCATTTTTTTTCCCACCCAAAAAACTCCCGGTCTTTCCTCTCCTTTTAAATAAATATAATATTACTACCAGTAATTGTTAAAATTAAAAAAAAAATACAATAAAATAATTTTTTAGTTAAAAGGAAAAAAAATTCCATTATTATTGAGTTGTAAAATTCAGTCCATTTTCCTTTCTTCTTTCTTCTTTTTTTTTTCTTCATCTCTTTCTGCGAGTGGGTGCTTATTTAAATGATGATTCTTCTTCAATTGCGCTCTCTGCGCTCTTTCACTCCTTCCTATTTTATTTACTGAACCACAGATTTTTGGATTTTCACGTTATAGCCGAGGAATATACAGTAGCTTTTGAGGTACGTTACTGCAGTTTCGTTTATCAATTTTTCCATCATTTCTTTGTTTTCCAATTTGATCCCCATTTCATTTCGCTGCCTTTTTCTTCTATCTGGGAGTTTCTGGGATCTTGAAATTTTGCTTTATTTTAATTTTTTTTTTTAATTATGATTATTATTTTTTTCTTTCGAGGATTCTGTTTTTTCATTGTGTACGTTTGTTGAATGTATAAATTGGAGGTTTTGACGCCTTCTTTTTGATCAGGTGACATGTATTCAACAGGCCCTTTGAATTGCTTTGGAAAGCACGATTCCTTTGTTAATACAATGAGATTTGATCTCAAGTTAGGATTGTCGGAGTTAGGGTTAGGGTCAGGTTTAGGTTTAGGTTTTCATCTATTTATCTTTTGTTCTAATTGGATTAACTTGTGCAGATAGAGTTCTGAAAATACCTTTTTTGATATACAGGGAAAAATGGGTTTTCTGCTATTGGTCCGACTATAATTAGGGCTTTTTTTTTTTTTTTTTTTTTTTTTTTCCACCCCCCGCTTTCTTATTGTTGTTGTTTGTTTTGGTAGTGGTGGGTGTCTGTCCTAGGTGTTGTCTAGGTTTTAAGTGTACAGTAGGTGGAGATGACTGATGTTCAGCCGCAACTTCAGCAGAAGTCCGAGAGCACTACTGCAGCTGATGATGCTCGTGCGGAGTTTGAGAGGGGATTGGAAGAGCTAATGCGTGGTCATTTAGATGATTGTATGTCATTTGCCTCGTGTAGTTCTCCGCGTAACACTACCGAGGATGAGGATGATGATGGTGATCAGCTTGTTAGAAGGAGGAGGAGGTCAGATCTTGAAGGGGATGATCTGGCTGAATCTTCTGCTGCCAGGAGGCGCCACTCCCGGATTTTGAGCGGCTTGGCTGCCCGACATGCGCAGGAGATGATCACCACTATTGAGAGGAGAAACCGTGAGTCTGAGCTGATTGCATTGGCAGGTCTGCATACAGTTTCCATGCTTGATTCGTCTTTCTTAAGAGAATCACAGTCCCCTACATCAAGGAGACAGGGCAATGTTGAGAGACCAAGCTCCCAAGGCTCATCTATACTGCAAATGTGGAGGGAATTGGAAGATGAACACATGTTAAATCGTGCTCGAGAGAGGGTGAGAGAAAGATTAAGGCAGCAGAGGAGTGTTGAGTCCAACACAAACATTTCTAGTACAAACATGTCGGAAAGCCGGGGGAGTGAGAATCAGGGTAGCCTGGGGGATGCCAGTGAGAGCGAAAATGAGTTTAGAACTTGGTCTCCTAATCCAATTGGACAACAGAATGGAAATAGAGATCGTGATGATTCCAGTCGTGAGCAGTCTCCTGATCTAGGTGATGTTGAGAGGGAGCGAGTTAGGCAAATTGTTCGTGGGTGGATGGAGACTGGGATTGGTGACCATTCATCTAATGTTACCCAGAGGAATGGCAGCAGTAGAGGGGAGTGGCTTGGAGAAACTGAGCGTGAAAGAGTGAGGATTGTTAGGGAATGGGTGCAGATGACTAGCCAGGAGAGAGGTTCCCGTGGTGGTCGGAGGGAAGTGCAAGCCAGCGAAGCTACACAAGATACTCATACCCGAGAAGGTTCAGTTGGTGACCAGGAGGAAGGCCAGCCAGAACAAATGCGTAGAGACATCTTAAGGTTGCGGGGGAGGCAAGCTCTAATTGATTTGCTTGTCAGGATTGAGAGAGAAAGACAAAGGGAACTTCAAGGTCTGCTGGAGCATCGTGCTGTCTCTGACTTTGCTCATCGTAATCGCATCCAGGTCTTTCTTGTTACTGAACTGATCTTCTTGTTATCTCTTATTGTTTACTTGATCTGCATCACCTAAATACTTGAGTTTTTTTTTTTTTTTTTTTTTTTTTTTTGCATCTTCTATATTTGTTACCATTTCCTATTTATTTTTTCTCCTTCAAATAATTACTGATAATGAAAGCTATTAAGTGGCTGAAGATACATGAATTTAGAGATACTTGTAGTGCTCCTGATATACTTAATTATTGCTTGACCTTTAATAAGTTATGATAGGAACCAATTTAACCTTTTCATGCTTTTCTTGGCTATTGATTTCTATTCTGAAACTTTTGTCAAGTCTAGGAGTATCTATGGCTGTTTAATAGTTTTATGTCATAAAGATTTCTTGCCGTTAGTTCGCTGTTCCTAAAGTTGTGGCTTAACTCTTTAGGCATATGCATAAGGCTAGGTGATTATGATTTTTGTATTATTACGATTTATTTCTTGGAAATAAGGTTACAACTTTGGTATTTTTCCATCCTTGAATCAATATTGATTAGGAAAGCTATGTTAATCCAACTGGTTATTGTTTTATGTATTGCTGTAAAGCATCCAGCAAAAAATATAATTCAATGAAAAAATCATATTTCACGTTTTTAATATTCCCTCCATTTCTTTTTACTTGTCCGTATTCTGGAGATTTCTAGGATTATTTGTTTGTTATCTTATAAGAACATTGCAACATTTGCTATCTTTTTCTCTATTATACCCTCAAAAATAAAAGCATATTGAAGAAGCTTCAACTCTTATTCCAGTTAATGTAAATGTATTTTGGGTCTTTTTATTTAAAAATTTAATAAACTTTTGTATTTTGTTAGAAGGCATGAGAATTTGCTGATTGACAAAGTTAAAATAAAAAAAGAAGGAAGGAATGGAGAAAGTATAATATTTCTTTGCATGGCCTTTTCATTTGATTTTCGTTGACCTGAAACTTGATTATATGTAAATTCAGTCACTGCTGAGAGGCAGATTCTTGCGCAATGAAGGAACTAATGAGAATGAGAGACCATCTTCAGTGGCTGCTAATGAGTTGGTTCAATTGAGGCAAAGGCACACTGTTTCTGGTTTGAGGTAGGTGCTCTATAGTCTTGCCCTGCCTGGGATAATGTTCATCACTTCTTCAAAAATTTTATTACTTGTTTTTATTTTACCATGCAGAATAGTTGTATAGCTCAGAATATCATAGACATTTCATGAACCTCTTTTATAGAATTTTTAAAGAATTTACTTAGCTTGTGTGTTCATCAACCCTTGTTGATAGCTTACTTCAAGCACTGTCCCATCTTATTTTTTGGCTATGAATTTAGAAGATAGGATTCTGGTATCAACTAGAGGTTTTGGAGATATCACTTGTTTATTTTATCCTGCCCATTGTTTTATTTGACTATGTTTTAAATGTCACATGTTAGATATTAATTTCTTTTCCAGCAAACTTGATCGTAAAATGTTTTCTGATGTTGCAACATTTTTCCTCCCCCCCCCCCCCCCCCCCCCCCCCCCCCCCCCTCCCCCCCCCCCCCCCCCCCCCACAAATCAGTGATGTCAAGGTGCATGCCTAGGTGCTCAGGCACAATATGTTATTAGGAAAACTCCTTAATGCCTTTAAGGCGAAGCTTATTTAGTTGGGCTTGTGCTATTTTGTGCCTTGCTGCACATTTTTTGCACCTTATTGGGCCTGACCTTTTAACTTCTATTTTCTCTTGGAAAAAGGGGGGGGGGATTCAATATTTCTGGTGATTGTAGAAATGCCAATAGCAGGACAATTATACTAGAGTATTAAAAAACTTTTCTATGTCAGGTGCTGTTTTGTTAGTTTGGTTCAGGATATAGTTGTTGGTGGAATTTCTGTATTAGAAAGTTAACCCTGCAAAACTAAGTCAAAAAGCAAAAGTGTGATCTCATTTCGAAATACTTTTCTCTTAGTTAAAATGCTCACTTGATAATTATTTTCTGAATCCAGGGAAGGGTTTCGCTCCAGATTAGAAAACATTGTTCGAGGTCAAGTAAGCAGCCATCCCGAAACTTTTATCTGTTGATATTAACAGTAATTATTTAGCTTATCCAATACTTGCAAATCCTTTGCAGGAAGTTCAACATGAAAGTCCAGAGCAATCTCAATCTAGGAGTTCAGAAAACACGCCAAATCAGTTGTCAACTCGTATGGGAAATCCTGAAAACACTTCATCTCTACAGGGTGTGGTTCAGCAAGATCTTGCTAACCAAGGCACTGATAGGCAGGAAACAACGGCTGAAGTGGATGGCATGGTTCGTCCTGAATATAACAGATCTAATGAATGGAGAGCTGGCATTACAGATAATATGGATATAAATTGGCAAGAAGATTCTGGAACTAATTTTCCTCTGGGGGCTGGAGGAAATGAAGGTGTCGAGGAGAATCAGTTCCAAGGAGCCAGTGAAATTTGGCGTGAAGTTGGCTCTCGAGAAGCTGTGGAGAATTGGTCAGAAGGACCTTCTGATCCTCCAAGAATGAGGCGTCCTGTTACTTATAGAAGACTTAATAGGTTTCATCCACCTGAAGATGATAATGTCTACAGTATGGAACTCAGAGAGCTCCTAAGCAGGTAGCAAGTCTTTTATGATGTACTCCATTTATTGATAAGTTATTTCTTTTCCTTTAACTTCTTTAATTTCACTTTGATTTTCCTTGAATCTGCCATTTGTTGTAGGAGGAGTGTCTCAAATTTGCTTCGTAGTGGTTTTCGTGAGAGTCTAGACCAATTAATTCAGTCATATGTGGAAAGGCAAGGCCGTGCTCCCATTGATTGGGATCTGCATAGAAGTTTGCCAATTCCTGCTTCACCAGAACGGAATATGGAACAACAAAGTGATGACAGGAATGATGATCAGCAAGATGTTATCCGTAGACCTTCTCTAGTACTCCCAACTCCTCCAGTACCTCCACCACAACCACTTTGGCATCAAGATTTGCATCATTCCAGCTGGACTCGTCCGCATGTGCACCGTTCCGAACTTGTAAGTGCCTTCTTTCAGTTTGGGGTTCAGCTGATTAGTTTGGGAAGTAGCGCTGAAGGGTAGTCTCAATTTAAATATTTAAAATAAATTGGAAGTTTCTTCAAGTTGATCACTTAACGTGCATACTTTTTGCAACAGTGTCCTTTATAATTTTTTTAGCCAACATGGTCCTTTATGATTTTTTTTTTGGCAGCCAACAAGGTCCATTAACAATATTGGACTCAAGGAAAAGGCAAAAAAATGTAAGTTAAGGGACCTTCTGATTGAAAAAAAAAACAAAAGGGACCTAGTTGGCTAATGTATATAAGTTAAGGGGCCAAATTGACTAATTATCATAATAAAATTCTGAATTTCAGTTCAATCAGCAATCAGAGCCTGCTAAAGGAGTTTTCATAATAAATATATGTCTTCTGCATTTTTAGGACGAGTGATTGGAAATATTTGTAGAATTTCTTTTAGAAGTGTAGTTTATTTCTCTCTTGAATCTCTTGGGTCAGTATCGACTGTAATGTGATGCACTTAATTATCATGATGTGCAGATTATGTTTACTTCCTGCTCCTAATTTTGGATTTGTAACTAACTTCTTAGTTTTAGAAGAGTTCCGTTATTCATCTAAACCATATAAATTTTGAATATATCTGTTTCCTCCTCCATGTATATGCTGCTGTTTTAAATATTTGGTGATGTTCTTTTCTTTCTTTTTTTTTTTTTTTTTTTTTTTTTTTTTTAAGTGAGCTTATCTTTGTGGGAACTGAATGTTTAAATTCAGAGACGTTAATTTTCCTGACCTCGGTTGAAAACCTCACTCCAAAATTTTTGCTCAACTTTTTCCCGAGGATTTATTTATTCCATTCTTTACTGTTAATTTGTTTGTGCATGGTATACATCTAATCAGAACATATTGGTGCTGCTTACTATAGGAGTGGGAGATGATTAATGATCTGAGAGCTGACATGGCAAGGCTTCAGCAAGGTATGAACCATATGCAGAGAATGCTAGAAGCTTGCATGGATATGCAATTGGAGTTGCAACGCTCAGTAAGGCAGGAAGTTTCTGCTGCACTAAATAGATCAGCTGGTGGACAAGGTTAGTGTAGAATTATCTTATAGTAAATTATAAATGCTGATTTTATGCGCTTGATTAGTTTTGCTTACTTCCAAATGTTGTTCAGCCTTTGCACTATTTTTGTCTTTTGTTTGTAGTTTGCATTAATGGTGAAATATAAATAGTTATACTAACTCAAATAATTGTCCAGGGGTACCGGAGACCTCAGAGGATGGATTGAGATGGGGTCATGTGAAGAAAGGAACTTGCTGTGTTTGTTGTGATAACCAGATTGATTCCCTATTGTACAGGTAAAGATGCCAATTCTAGGAGGCTTTTAGTATCTTGTAAAACATATAAGCAAGCAGTTAGTGGTTTGCTATGTTTGATGTGAAGTATGGAGGGAAAGGGAGAGAGAAAGAATAAATTATTGTATATAACTCCCAAGGAATCATTTTTTTTTTCTTTTCCCTTGGTATGAAGGATTCACACTTTATCTGACAAATGGTGCTCTTACTTCTTGCAGATGTGGTCACATGTGCACTTGTTCAAAATGCGCAACTGAGTTGGTTCGCAGTGGAGGAAAGTGTCCATTATGTCGGGCGCCTATAGTTGAGGTGATCCGTGCTTACTCCATACTGTAAAAAAAAAGAAAAAAGAATCATAGAAATAGAATAGTTCAAATGTTTTGAGTCATAATGTTATCTAGGAGAAACTTTTATTGGTGTTATGCGTCTTGAAACCTCTGCAGGTTTGTATAACTGTGGAGAGTTTAGTTTTCTCCTATTTTTCTGATTATATGTGGAATGGGGTGCATTGTGTAATTGGAATAGCAAAATGGCATCTTCTTCTTTATCATTAATTCATTCGTAAATAAAATATAAGTATTCTTTTTGCTTAATCTCCATTTTTTTCTGTTGTAATTTTTGGTCTGTCAAGTACAGTCGAGGATAGTAACTGGAAAATGCATTTCCACTTGGAAAATTGTCATTGATGATATGGAAAAGAATGCTTGACATGGATAAATAGGAAGGGGACACAGTTCCTAGTGGACTGTACTAATTTCTGTCATTATTTTTTCTAGAAGATTATTCTATACTTACATGAGAGATCCGATGATTGTGTGCATAATTGGTATGCTGTTAAAGGATGTACACTCTTTATTTAGGGAGAATATGAGGCATACATACTTTTTTCATTGTTCTGCCAACATAGATAAATCTTCCCATATTGTAGCCTCCTTTCTTCTAAATATTGTAAGTGCTGCTTTTCTTTTAACTGACTTATCTTTCTGAATTACCCTAAAGTTTACCATCTTTATTACAGGTTTTTAATCAGCGATTTTTTTTGAATTAGTGTACTGCATTATACACATTATGAGTCAATTGGTAATTCAGGACTTACAAATAACCCCTACCAAATAAAAAGAAAAAAAAAAAGAAGATATTTTTTGTGTGAAGACTTAAATAACCAATTTTTCTAATTTGATTATAAAGTCATGAATTGATATATTTTCCATTTAGTCTCAATCAAAGACTAAAATTTAGTATTTGACAAATTTGAGTCAAATTTTGCGACATTTGGCCATATATTGCATTTTCTGCAGCAAATGAAATTAGTATAGTGAACTTAGCAGCTTGGGGAGTTGGTAAGCGTATTCCTAAAGTTTCTTTTTAAGGTGGATGATCGAGGGTACAAATTTCTTGAGGTAGTTAGCGCCACGTTAAAAAACTCTGGGTCAGGCCCTCACTATCGAGTAAGAGTTGAGACTCTGCAAGCGCATTTCAAACCGAATCTAGATTAGTCGGTCCGTGTAAGTTCGAATATCAGGATCTTTAAGAAAAAAAAAATTTAGTATAGTGCTTTGAAATGCCTTGGAGTGACTGGAGAATCTGAGAATCAAAGAAATGGACCTCTCCGTTGCAGTCAATAATCAAAGTTGTCTAAAACCGTATCTAATAGAATTTGTCAACACTCCCCTTTTTTCAAAACATCAAAATTCTGACTAATGAAAAATCAGATATACAGTAATAATATTTCTCTCCTTTAACAGTGTTTCATTCACCTTTTTCAAGTAAAGTTAGATCCCTATATTAACAAAAAGGGGAAAAATTAAAAAAAAGTTCACGTGGGTTAATTATTGTAACCTACTTCACCGCACATCTTCCAATAATTAATCCGGTTGAATATCTTTCTTTTTTCTTTTTCCCAGGTTAAATAATGTCTCATTTAATTACTTTTGACTTTAATGCAAATTCAAAGCTAAACTGTACCCTTTGGGTGTTTTTAAATTTTAACATCTTTATCTAAGTCAAAATGTGATAATCTAACTCGATTTAATATTAAAATTTTAAGTTAATTTGACTCTTATTTTTTTTTTTATTTTTTTTTTTTTTTTTTATGCCCAACACCCCCAACCCCCCCTTCTATTGTGGTTCTAACTTAAAACCGCAAAAACAAAAAACGCCCACAAACTAAGCCAACCAAGTAAACAAAACTAGGTAGTTTTTTTTTTGCTTCCCAAACCAAAAACAAATCTTCTTTCCTTTCTTTTTTGGGGATCCTCTCCCCCGGCCTCCTTTTTTTCTTGTTGTTTTTTTTTTTTTCTCTTTTGCTCTTATTTCTTGACCTTATTATGAAAATTTATAATCAATCCACACATGATAGAATGTGTTTAAGTGATTAAATCTAATAGTTTTCTATAATCTTCATAAATTTAAGTCCTATTTGACAAAAGTTGTCTAAATTAAATTTATATATATCTTTATATATATATATATATATTATATAAAAGAATACAAGTTTCTTTTAATAACGTTTATTGTAATTTTATTGAACTTTTTGAGATTTATTTATTTAATTTATTTTAACGTTTTTTTTTCCCTTCTCTTTAATTTTTTAAATTTTTTTTCATTCTTTTCATTTTTTATTTTTTTTTTTAAGATTTACTCAATTATTAAAAGTTAGACTCTTTAAATTTACTTTGCATCAAATATTTATTATTTTTATAATATATATATTTTCTTCATTTTCTTTCTAACTATTATTCCTCTTTCTTTATAATATATATAAAATAATTTACAATAGTTTCTTTTGGGAAAAAAATGAACTCCTCATATTACATTAGATGAATGATTAATAATAATTACAAAAATATAGTATACTTTTGTTTATAATTAGAAAAAAAAAACTTAATTATGGGAAAATATATTATTAAGTACAACTAATTCTAGTAGTAACTTTTGGAAAGAAATATTTGATAAACTTTTTTCGAGTATATATAAATAAAAATATAGCAAGAAATATGTATGTATCACTAGATATAAAACAAAATGAGCTAAGACTTAAATGTTCTTACGTACTTTGAACATAGGATAACACAAGTACTAAGTATCTTGTATTAATTTTTCATAAGTCTAAGATCTATGTCCCTAGCTATTGAGGTTAGTCTTTTTTTTTTTTCCTTTTCTATTGCTATAGCTAGTATTGATTTCCTTATATTCGTTGGAAAAATAATTATTATATATCAAATCAATTGCTTTTTATATATAAAAATAAACTATCCCACTCACATTTGAAATATTTGGGATTCTGAGTTTTGCATCCAAAATAAAAATGACTTAATCAGCGTATTACAGCGCTGAGCTAAATGACTTATTTTGTCATTTGGGGTACAAGTTATATTTTTGTCTTGTATGAAAAAAACCCTAATTCTTCTTCTTTTTTTTTTTTTTTAATATTTTAATTTTATTTTATTTTTTGTTTATGAATATCACCAATCCCCCCTCCCACCACCCAATTTTTTATATGTGTGTGTGACGACAGTTAGGGGAAATTGAATTAAGAGTGAACCTTTCTTGATTGGTAATTTAGTATGCGGGTGCTGGCGTAGTTGAAAAGACGACTTATTTTTTTTAATCTTTCCTGGTCTTCAACGTAATTGTAATTTCTTGGTTTTTTATTTATTCTTTTTATAGTAATGGTGTCCGGTTTTTACCGGACTAATCTAACACTGAAATCCGACAATACTATAGCTGAAATGTGGTGTCGAACTCCTGCCCTTTGAGCAAGAAGAGTGTTTGGGGCAGTCTTGCTGCCAACTTGATCACAAACATTTAACTTTTAGTATTTTCCATTGCTTATTCTAGTTTCCAAGTAATTTTTTCACTTTTTCTCATAATTTCTAATTATTATTATATTTTTTTCATTGACTTTTGATTCTTCTTTAAAAATTAAAACATAATACATTGATATAAATTCATAGAAATCTTAAGTAAATAAAATTACAAAAAAAATCTAAATTACTATTAAAATTATTTTATTATTTAAATTTCGGATTTACTCGGCACGTTGGTGTGGATATTTCTCTAGTATATATAAAAATGATATGATATGATATTTACATCAATTTCCTTGATTCAAGAAAATTCTTGGTTTTGGGTTCACGAGAAGAAATGTATTCTAGGAAAGCAGCAAAGTCTGTGTCTTTATAACGTCTAGGGTTGGCTTCATTAATGAGCTTTGGCGAAGGCCTGACCACGCTGCTAAAGGGGAAGCTGTGAAATGAAGCAACTGAGATCCGAGACCTCCAAGAATTCACAAGAACCCTATGAACCACGCTTTTGTATCTCCCATTGCTGAATATCTGTTTTAATTATGTATATAAAAACAATGACAAACAAACCTCAATTAGTATTTTACATTGATTATTATATATATACACACACATATATATATCATCGCTAGCCAAAAATAAATCTTGAAATTAGAAAATAACATATGTGATGCAAGTGATCAAATTGTTCTATATATAATTTGAGGTCAAAATTAAAGAATTGGAAATAATTTTGTCAAATTGTTATATTTATTCAGTAAACTTTTTTGTATAGTGCAAAAAAGGTATAGTGATGAAGAATATGCATGCATAGTGATCAATTAGGTTTAATAAAGAAAAGGGAAAAGTTATATATTATATATATATATATATATATATATATATATTATATACCTCAAGATGGTCACCAACATTGACAACAAAAGAATTAGGAATTGGTTCAACAGTAAGCCATCTTCCTTGGTATTGTATCTGCAGGCCCTTAACCTCGTCTTGGAGGAGAAGAGTTAGGAGGCCGTAGTCAGAATGAGGAGCCATTCCGAGGGTTAGCTCCGGCTCCGGGCAACGAGGGTAGCAGTTCATCACCATCAGTTGGCTCCCATCTTCAAACTCTTTCAAACCATCATCATCACTTATTTTTCCATTAATGCTGGCGTAGCCGCCGTCTAACAAGCCTAAGCTCTCAAGAATTGCCTCAATCAGGATCAAGTACACAAATTTTGTATGCTTTGAGTAGTTAGCAGCCGTCTGCCTAAATATATACATATATAAATGCTCAAGGTTAGTAAAAAGAACTATTAATATATATAGTATGATGGAATGCTGTAATTATACCACGTGATTGAATTGCATTTATATAATATATATGTATATATATTTTTAATTTTTTTTATTTATCGCAATAAGAAATTACATCTATATATATATATATATATATAGTGAATTTTAATATATTTACCGGAAATCTTGAGGAGAAGATGGCCAAGATGAAAGAACATCTTCTAGTGGAGTGCAGCTGAGCTTTAAGAAATCCCTCCAACAGAAAACTTGATCTTTGGTTTGATTAACACTTGTACCGTATCGAACCGGAGAATACATGTCTGAGGACATATATTTTGCTCTTTCTTCAAACGGAAGATCGAAGAAGTTCCCACTGGCATTCACAATGTCACGAACCACATTCTCTGTAATCCCATGGTTCACTAACTGCATGCATAACATTGTTAAATAGAGTTAAATTACCAATAATGCATATATATATATATATAGCACCCTTACAACACAAAATTTCAATAATTAATAAACCCAATACAAATGAACAAAAATAAATAAAAGCGTGGCTGAGACAAAAGTTTAAATTAAATTAGAAATATCGGACCTCTTGCTCTAATACCTAGTTAAACTTAAATAAAATATAAATATATATATATATATATATGTATATATATACCTGGAAAAACCCAAACTCCTGGCAGGCATTTTGCAAAGATTGAATGACTTGAGGTCTGTTAGGACCTTGCAACTCAGAAAAATCTATAACAGGCAAGTTGAGAGTAGTGGAGAAATCATCATGTAATAATTCCGTTGTTGTAATTATTGGCCTATCTGAGACTGGCAATATATATTTTCTGGGAACTCTTGTAATACCAGACTGGCATAGATTTTGTACCCCTTTTTGGTATGTACTAATTTCATCATTATCTCCACCACAAATATTTTGGCTTGCCAAATATGCAGGAGACATTGAAGCTAGCTAGAACTTGATAATTTTGTAAATCAGTAGGCTTAGCTTCAATTATATATATATATATATATATATATATATATATATATAGAAGGAAATTAAGGAAAGAAAAACAATGGGAGATTAACAGTAAGCAGTTTTTAATTAATTATTGGGAGTTAATTTTCAACAAGAAACAAAATATCCTTTCTGGTTAATTAATTAATTTAGAGAAAATATGGACCGGAGGACTTCTTCTTCTTGTTCTTATATTTCATGCACCGAAAAACGTTGACTTGGTGTGTAGTCAGGTCAGACCACGTACATGTCCACGAAGGATCCTTCACCTTTGTTCTAAGTCCAATTTCTGGACCTTTTCAACTATTATTTATTATTATTATTTTTTTTAAGCTTTTCAACTACTTGTGTCTTCTCACTTCTCTCTTTATCTCTAGATTTTACACGTAAGGGATATATGTATTCCACTGACTCTACTACGTTGAGACACTTTCTTTTTTTTTTAGAATTAATTATTTTAATATTCTTAATCTTTTTTAAAAATAAAATTAAAATTAAAATTAATTTTATATCATAAAAAAAATTTGACATGTGTATTATAAAAATCTAATGTCTTAACACTAAGAATACTAAAGAAAAACAAGAAATTAAATTTACGTACAAAATATGTTAATTATATTGTTTGTCGCAATAATTGTGAGTTGATTTTAGTACGTTTTATTAATTATATATTGTGAGTTGATTCTCCTTACTTAGTTTTCGTTTGTCTTGTTTAAGTGACATGTCAAGATAAGTGAAGATTTAAAGTGATTGAAATATTAATTATAAGTGTAAGACACATCTAATAAAATGTGTGTGGGTAATGTTACTTTGTGATTTTTGACAATTCAAATTAAAATTTTATTTATAATGCTTTATAATTGCATTCACATGGATAACAACGATGTTATTTCAATGGAATTTATAGATTTACTATTACAATACTTTTGATTAAGTTAAAATACCTAACTTGTTGAGCAGCCCTTATCTCATATTAATTGCATATGTACAGCTTGTGGGCATGTTAGTGATTTGAAACATTTAAAAAATCGATAAAATAGAAAAACATATTATGAAATTATAAGTTTGATATTCGTTATGAGTACCGAAAAAAAAAAAAGTCAGACGCACATGCGTGTAATTAAGTGGATTAGCGTTCTGACGACTAGCACTTGTTCAAGGGCTGCTTAATTTGGCCACTATATATTTATGGTAAGGAGAGGATCTGCAAAAGTTTTTAATTAGGTCAATCCATGTTCTCGCCTTTATAATATATGTAAATATAATATGTAACATGTTGTATTTCTTTTACAAGCTAGGGAAAGTAATTCTTCAAAGATATAGTTGTGGGAAGATCACATTATATATATATATATATATATATATATATATATATATATGTATCGTGTACAAAAGAGTTGGATGGGTTGCTAAGACTTGTCTAATTAAATTTTCAATTTATTTGAAAATTAAGCTTCTGTGCATGCATGCAGCCGCGAACAAATTAATGAGACACAATCAAAATTCAATTAAATATGTTTCTTTTGTTAAATTTTTAACTTAGTAAAAAAATTTAAACTAAAACTAATACAACGTGATTATATTCATTCCAAGTATATATCTAGAGTTTTCATGCGTATATATAGCTTGGGGATTATTCGGTGTGTTTGAGAATTTCTTTTCTTAAATTTAGATAAATTTGGATAGACAATCGGGTAAGTTCAACTTTTATTCGAGGGAAGACCTCACCCCGACTCTTACATGACGTTCATAGTGAGTGTTGAACCCTCAACCTCATGTAGTATTCATGATGCATTTTTTCATTATATAAAGTTAAGAATTTAATTAAATCCAGACAAATTAATTATTGCAAGCCATAAGTTTTTTTTTAACAAGGTTTAACAGTGCACAATAATTGACAAATATAAAACAGTAACAAAGGATTAAAAATCAAAACATCTTTGTTTGATATATAACATACTAAATTAAAATAAATTGTCACACAGTCTAACAAATATAAATTGATAGAATTAAGTTAAATTATCTTTTTCACACCTTTGAACTATAGTTATCAAACATTTTTATTTTTCTTCCATAAGTAAATTTTTAATTTCTTCAAATCTTACCTAATGAAAACTAAGTTTCTTATCACTTAATCTAACAAATGTTGTGTGTTAGATTCGTATTATTATTCCCGGACAAAGAATTAATGATTATGATTCAACAATGTTCTTGATGGTTTTCAGAGACTCAGAATTGTGCTGTGGTGTCTCCTTCTGCCAAATCAAAGAAATGGGTCAAAGAAAAGGGGCAAAATTACTGTAACAACCCCCTACCACCACCAAAACCTGTTGAAATGATTACATATATATATACATATATATATATATATATGTATAACACCATTTACATACATGCATACATTTCAGGGATGACTGCCAACAATCTATTGCACATTGAAACAATTTAATAGATGTCCGGCCCCCTGCATGGCCCCTATATATATATATATATATATATATATATATATATTAAGCGTCAACCTAATTGTCGTATGTTACCAGCTTAGTTCACATCTTGTCCCATCTTGTCCATATATAATTATAATAAAAATATTGCATTTATACAAGCCAAAATCACAATATTCTGAAATTCTTGGAGAAATAGAAAAAATTTCTTATTCGATGTACTGATTATTTAGGTTTCTTCAAATTAGTTTTAAATTTTTATTTTAAATAAATTAATGTTTTATTTATTTCCCATTTTCTTAAATTGGTATTAACATTTTTTTACATGTGATCGGCAATACCCATTATTTTAAATGTTTTTTTTTTATTATTATCATTTTGTGTCCTTTACGCCTCAATACACAATTATTTTTATGTTCTTGTGAAATATTTAGAATTCAAAATTTTAAAAAATAAATATCTTTAATTATTATAAATGTTCGAAAAAGACTCTTTAATTTTAATGGATATGTATATCACATGCTTAAAAAGGGACTGATCAATTTTGATTGGAATGACAAATTTAGGAAAAATTAAAAATAGATAAAAGATCAATTTGTAGAAATTAAATTTAAGATCAATTTAAGTCGTATATAAATTTCAAAGCACTGACTCTTGACTTAAATGAGAGATGGGATTGTAGTTGTTTGTTTTTTATTAGATAGCAGTAGGGTTCGACCAATTTGTGTCATTATCAATGCGATTGACCTCTTGGTGGTGCATGCATGAATCCCCCAAAACAACCACGTCTGGTACATAGTTTTTGAAACCAAATTTTAGTACGTTTGTAAACTTAATAATTTGTAAACGTAAATGTAAAATTTAATTAATTAATTAAAGTTAATTATATTTAGTATTTATTGTTGACAACTAATTAAATCTTAAGAGCTAATTCTAAATTGTTAGTTGATGATTGGTTAATTATTGAGGTTCGTAATTAATTAATTAATTTAGTAAAAAAAAAAAAAATTAGTTGTAAAATCTTGTTACTTAATGTAACTAATTTATTATTTAAATAACTGAATCATTTATTAATCCATAATAATTTTTTTTAAAAAAATCTTATTGAGATTAAATTTTGGTTATAATAGTAAATTTATTGCGTGAGTCATATAAGAGATGGATCATCCAATGGTTGTAAGTGTTCTGTAAAAATTTCATGTGCTGAAAGTGGTGTTTCAGGCTCTGCTCCTCCGCGGTCGAGTTAGTAATAAATGATGGGAATCTCTTCAGAGTACTAAGGATTTAGAAGAATGTTTCTTAGTGTCCTTTTTAGAGTAAATGCCTTGAGACTGTAGAATCTGTTCTTGAATGCTAAGGATGATAGTTCTGCAAAATAGATACCTTGTGCATATTGCTGCACACATGTTACTATTTATATGTGAGAGTTGTAGTCAATATTGGGAGTACACTTGGAAAATAGGCACTATTCGGCAACTAGCTTTAGGAGTGTGTAGTGCTTTTTCTCAACTACTTGATAGTCGCTTAATACTCATATACTAGGATGTGCCAACTTGTCGGAAGTCATGACACTTGTGTGGTCTCTCTTGCTTGGGGTGAAATAAACTTGTATGGGTCCCAGCCTACTAGATGTGCGGTGTCCATCTTAAACTGTCATATTTACGTGACAATAACTTCACTTTGGTACCTTTTAACTAGTTTTGGCCAGTTTGACCAAAACTTTGGGTTAGATAGTGTCTTGTTTTCGTTATTAACACTTGGAGGTATGTAATAATTGTGTGTGAATTATAGAATCCAAACAAATTCGAATCAAGAGATGCAGAGAACTTTTGTCAAACATATGCTGTGCAATTATGAACTTCAAATGTCGTCCTACCTAGGTATCTAGTGATCCAAATAAAAACAAAGACAGAAACTAAAACAAATTATTAACTTGTCCTACGGAATTCCTGGTTAATTTGTCAGAAATAATACCTTGTGCAGAAAAGAAAAAAACAAACAACCATGCATATATTCTACATTAATCTACGTACTGAGGTCTTTATCAACTGTTGCTGTATAGGGTTGAGGTTGTGTGGTGCAGTGGCAAGAGCTCACCTCTCCTTCCCCCATTTTGTGGGTTCGACATCCAAGTCCCCCCCCCCCCATGAAAAAAAAAAAAAAAAAAAAACTGTTGTTGTATAGGATTAATGTAGTACTACCCATTCCATGTGTCATGCAATGGAACCCATTAATCTACTGATTTTATGTACTTAATTAGTGTTATCTCTCTCCCCCATTGGCTCAATTCGTTTGGTAAATTATTTTCAAAATAAAAATTATGTTTTGAAAAAGTTTAAAAATATATTTAAAACTCAAATAATTTAGATTCAAATTGAGTTTATTCGATCCTATAATTAAATAAATCTATTTTATTTTTAAGAATATTCCACTATTCTTCTTTTATCTAGAAAGATATATATATATATGTTAGGATTTTAACCCAAATTTATCTTGATAAAAGATTTACCAAAAAAATAAGACCAGCAAGAAATAAAATGAACACAACCAATTTACCGTTGTTCTCGGATTTCACCAAATACGGTGAAATCGTGGTATATCCACGTTGAGCCTCAACAAGAGAATTCACTGCACTAGAATGATCAAGTTTACAAATACAGACACGAGATATCAATCTTTTCTCAAATATTACAAGAAATCACCGCTTATACCAAGAATATTAGCACAAGATTCAAGCAGTACTACACATGGCACTAAACAATCCGGAACTACCACACTATACACCAACAATAATCGGATGAAAGAAACGCAACTATCTATTGAAAATTACAATATAGCAACACAGGGAAGAACCCTAAATTTCTGAACAAAAAACACCCTAAATCAGACAGCAGCCGATAGAGAGAAAATCGGACAACATAAGAAAAGAAAGAACACATCTAAGTAATTTTTGAGAAGACTTAGTATAAATAGCTAGGGTAACACAAGAGGTTTCAAGAGAGCCGTTAGATCACCACAATAAGCGATCCATATTGCGTCTGGAAGTTTAACAAAACGACACCATATGGCTTCAACGACAAGGTTGCACTCTGTGTCATCCTACTGTCATTTTGTGCTTATTGTGCTATCGTTTTAATTCACTTCCAACAATATATCATCTAGAATGCTAGCCGAAAGGAGAAAAGGGAAAAAAACAGAAAAAGAAAAAGAATTCTGGTCAAATATTCACGGCTATGAATATTGGTGTATTTAGACAGCCCCCGGCCCTATGCTATATATATATTTGTTGTGAGCGTACCACGTGTGAATCACTGAACCTTTTTTTTTTGGGTAAATGAGTGAATCACTGAACTATTTCTTGATCTTATTGTCCTTTGATTTGAAATGTATACATATATATATATATATATATATATATATATATATAAAAATGGCACCTCCACAATTGTCATATAAAAGAAATAATTATTTTATTAATTAATTAAAGAAAGACTTCTCGGGTTGCTTTTTCTTGTGATCATAATAGCCGTACAATTGTGAAAATTATTTGGTGACTTTGAATTTATATAAGCTTCATTCATTTCATTATGACTCAATCAATTTTTGTTGAGAAGAGAAAGAATTTTAGAATAAGAGGGGAAAAAAAAGAAAAAAAGAAAAATAGTGATGAAAATACCACTACACATTCAACCACTGAACTTGTGTGTTCGTACTGCGACTATGATTCACGATTAATTACTTGATATTGTAATCACTATACTAAAAGAATATTTCGGATTGACTATGAGTATCTAGACTCATTTTTATATACCATACACATTCATATCACTTATCAATGTGGGATAAAGTATCACAAATGGCCAATAAAGATTATACTTACTAAAAAGAATACAAATTTCGGTGAATTTAATCTTAACTTCCTTTTCTTAAATTTATTAAAGAGCTCGTACAATTTAACTTGCTTATATATATATATATATGTAACAATTAATTTAAATATGAATATATCGTCTATAATTATAATTCATTAATACCATAAAAAAAAATACAGAAATAAAATTTAGGGATTTTTTTTATATTTTATTTTTTTGGTTTCTTCTTCCTGTAAAGTAAATGACGGCGAAATTATAAAAATTACATCAGAAGAAAAACTAAGTTGTAAAGCCATCAGTCCAATCTGGAGACACGTCAATAAAAAATTATTGCAAGTAAATCTAAATCTGTTAAAAGTAATATGTTCTAGAAATAAAATCCTGGCCGTTGGTGTTGGGTTAATATAAATATATATATTTTTGAATGTCTGCTATATTTAGCCGCTCCACTAACTTGAATAAGAAAAAGGGAACGTCTGCTAAGTGATGAAAAAATGAGATAAACAAGAAGGGCAATTCCTATGACTTTTTTTTTTTAATCATAAAAAATATAAACTATTCTTTATAGAAAAATAAAAATTCAAAAGTTATTTAAATCTTGTAAACTAAAATATACACAGGTTGATTTAAAAGGAGCAGAAACTTGTTCGTGTGACTAAAAGATGTTAATATTGTAAAAAATTTAATAATAAACAATAAACTATTAATTATTATATATTGTATTTCATTCTAGCTAATCTATTTGTACAATTTACAAATAAAAAAGGAGGATTTTATTGGTAATTAAAAAAAAAAAAAACAACGAAACTTAAAAGAAGAGAAATAGAGGAATAAATTATAAAAAAAAAAAAAAAAAAAAGGAAATGAATAAAATTTTAGTCTATAAATAATGTTGAAAACGTAGTTTGGCGGTGGTGATGATGATGATGATGTTCAAAGTGAAAGAGTAGCAGAAGACTTAAAGGATTCATGTGCACGCATACGAGCTAGAATTGAATATGAAAGTTCATCAAAGGCTACTCTCCATGCTCGCTCCATATCTTCACTCCATAATTCATCCCCCACTGTCTCTTTCACTATTCTCAGCATCGCCGCTCCCATCAGCTGCGATTAATATACTAACTAATTAATTAATTATCTCATCATCAATAAATATATATATATAGTTCATATTAATAACCCCTGAATTCCGTTTAAAAAGAATATTTCGAGTTAATAATAAAATTGTACCGGGAAATGGTACTTGAGCACTCCTCTCTGGTGGTGGATAGATGCGATAGCATCGAGAGTTCTACTGGCAACTGCTGGTCCGCCTTTCTCACGTAGTCGAACCGCTGTCTCGCACATCTGTCAACATTTTTATTTTCTACTTGTAATTTCCATTACATTTTTTTTTTTAATCAAAATAAAAAGAATAATAATGTGTGTATATATATATATATAGGAGAACTAACCATCTTGAAAACCATGGCAGCATGACCTCTAAAGTCTTTATTGTTCTCTGGAATTTCATTTTCTCCAAGATAGGAGAATAATCCTTTTGCTTCTGGTGCCATCTGTAGAATCCTTTTTTTTTTCTCCATTAAATCAGAAAGTGAAGGAGGATCATGAAAAATAACATAATACAGTATCTATATATGCAATACACTGTCCTGTTTTTTTGTTTAATTTTTAAACTTGTTTACTTTGCACATTCTACAGAAACATCAAATTTAGTACTTTTTTATATTGATTAAAAAAAAAAAAATAATAATAATAAAGTGGTGTAAAAAAAGAGAGTGAGTCATACAAAGTGAACAAACGGATCCCAAGTTCATCGGTGTGAGGCTTCATCATTTCCCATGCCTCCTTCACCAATAGATCTTGTTTCTCCGTGAAGCTCATCATCATTTATCCTCCTCTTCTTCCTCTTCTGTGTCTTTCACCCATTTCCCAGGGATATATATACACACACACTTCACCAAATGGTTATGGTTTTTCTTTTTTGAGTGGCATTAATTTAATTTTCAGGAAAAAAAAGAAGAAGAAGTTTATTTTTACCAATCATTTTCGAGAAATATGTGAAGGGTCTTTTCTTTTCTTTCTCTTTTTTCCCGTTTTACAAGTTAGCCCACTCCTTAATTTTGGTGGTCATGCGATTCCTCTCAGGTTAGACCCAAGAACATGTGTAAAAAATTTTTATAAATTTTTTTTTTTAATTAAAGTAAAATAAAAACTGGGTTTAAGAATTACTTTAAGGTTTGTAGACAGACTAACAATCTGGATTTATTTCTTATATAGTCTCAGTGCTTTATTAATTTTAAGCCAAAAATATAGAAATAAAGTTTCCAAATTTTTGTACGGTGACGAAAATAATAATAATAATAATAATTTTGTTTTATAATTAGTCTTTTTGGGTTGCTTCTTCAGGGTTCATCTCAGCTATAATAGCAGCAGCCAATTGATCATAGGCTTCTCCCCAAGCTCCATTCATTTCTTCGCTCCATTTTTCTCCGGTTGCCTCTTTCACAGTTTTCAGCAGTGCTTCTTTTACAATCTAAATTGGTGAAAGTACTTAATCTATCAACAAATAATTAATCAATATTCTATCTATTTAATTAATTTCCTTAATTTTTTATCAGATATAAGTACCTGTTTAAAAAAGAGTTATGTTTAATTAAATTTATTTATTTACCTGGAAATGAGGTTCGATCACCCCTTTCTGGAGATGGACCGTTCCCAAGTACTTGAGAGTTGTATCGCTCACCACAACCTCGCCTTTCTCCCTCAGCTGAATTGCCGACTCGCATGTCTAATTATTACATAGATACAATATCAGTATAGAATCCCATTTCAAAACAAAATGAAATAAAATTAGTATTTATAACAAAATAAAAAAAATAAAAAACATAAACTTATTACGGGAAAGGATATTACCACTACTTGACAATGCTTTAAACTTAATCTTCTATCGAATAAAGAAAAATAAGATTCGTATATATGTATATATATATATATATATATATATATATATATATGTAATTGACCTTCTAAATTAACGTTGATATACTTATTCTATCTTAAATCAATACTTCTTTGAATGATTTTGCTCATCAATATGAAGTAATGATTTTGCTTCTAAATTTTCAGATGAAATTCTGGATAAAACCAATTACAAAGGTTGAATTATATTTCTCCTTATTATAAAGATCTAGCTACAAATATAACTATCTTATATGATAGACTAAAGAAAACCCCCCAAACCATGGACATCAGATTATACTCGGATGGTTCAGAAAATAAAACAAAAAGTCAAGGAATTACCTTGTCTTACTTTAGCTAATCCAAATTGGATTAAAATGGTTGATACTGATGCCTCTAATATGGGGTATGTAGAAATTTTATTACAAATTCATCCGGATACGAAGCAAGAACAACTTATAAGATTTTGTTCTGGTAAATGGAGTAATACTCAAATAAATTATTCTATCGTGGCGAAAGAAATTCTTTCCATAGTAAAATGTATTCTAAAATTTCAGACTGATTTATATAATCAGAAATTTGTTATAAGAACATATTGCAAATCTGCAAAATTCATGTTCAATAAAGACTTCAAACATGATGTTTCTAAACAAATGTTTGCAAGATGGCAAGCTCATTTAGCTCCATTTGATTTTAATATTATATATAAAAAAGGACTGATAATAATCTCTCTGATTTCCTTTCTAGTGAATATTTACAGTGATATATTAATAAGCTTTCGAGGAGGTGGAAGAGGCCCTTATAGAGGCCGAGGCGGCAGAGGAGATCCTATCATTACCCATGGTAAGAAAAAATTGGCTAATATGCCAATTAATGAAGATCCTTTATATAAGGAATTTCTAGAATTTAAAAGACAACAAAAGGAATCTAATATTGGTTCTACAAGTTCATTAGCTCCAAAATCATATGCTAAGATTGCTGAAGAAGAAGATAATAATGCTTCATTTGAAGAATTACTTCATGAGGAAGTTATACTTCCTTTAGAAATAAGAGATTTTCAATGGAAGGATGATCCTTGAAAATTAGTAACTAGGTATCCTACCAATGGTTCATATACTATTCCATTCTATAAACACAGATTGATTATACTATGAGAATATTCTCAAAGCAACTAATAGTTGCGAAATATCCCATTTCACAGTACTGATGTTAAAGTTTTTAACTTTAGCAAAATAATTATCAAAAATATTATATCCATTGAGGAATGGGAATTATCATTTCAAGAGATAGAGGTTTATCTACCAAAAACAAAGATATCCCTAAAATGTAATTTTTGGGATTATGTTATAGCATTTGAAAGGGTTTTCTTATTATATGAAAATGCTAAGAGGAAACATTCTTGGTTTATAAAGATATGTAAGGAGGTATATAAATCTCCTATTCCCACTTTGTGAGATGGTGGGTTTCATACGACCCAGTCAATAGTATACTTCCTGAAGAATTTATGAAATTATATGTTCTATGGGTGGATATTTCACCTAAAGTGAAAAAGTTACAAGCCCAAAATGTTTGGACCGCTACTGAAGTTAATATGAACTTCTGGATCGAATTTTCTATTCCTTGGATTTAAAAATGGATACCAAGGGTAGGATAGGACCAAAATGGTCTACCTTGTTTTTTTGTTTGAAATCGGATCCGGGACAGCACTATGGCTGAATTGGGTGTCGAAACCCTAACCTTTAGGTTGGGAGCATGGTCTACCTTGTTTACTAAGAATTAACTTGGTAAAGTTTTGGGATAAAATGCTCAAAATAGATCCTGAAACCAAAAAATTCTTTAGTCAAGAAGTCTTGGATGAAATCCGGGGAAAAAAAATAAAGAATATCAAAAAATTCATGAAGAACCTCCATCAATTGCAATGAGCTCATTTTAGCATATTACTCAAAGACTTAAAAGTAAAAAAGGTATATTGACTAAGGCCGAGTTACTTAAGTCATATATAGATGAAGTGAAAAAAGATTTGCTCCAAAAATTTGGATAAGAAGATAAATTTTCTAATTGTTCTATGACTACCTCTTCCAAATCAGGAAAATGTGACAATGTTAGCCAATATGATGATGATGATGATGATGATGATGATGAAGAAGAGCAATATGCTTAGGATCCCAATGAGGACATAATTTCCGATGGTGAAATACAAAGGATGATAATACAAATTGATAAAACTACACATGATATGGTAGAAGCAAGTGGTGTCAAATCACAAACAGATAAAGGCAAGACCATATGAAAATGCCGGCAATATAAGATTCCTTTAAAATAAGCTATTTGATAAAGCTATCTCTATTGTAGGACAACTTTAATAACGTTGATATGATATGTAATAATTTCGAATTCGAAAAATTTTGAATTATGAAAATTCACTAGTTTATGATCAAATTTGGCATTCGAATTTGATTATAAATAGCTATGTATATTTTAGTTGTAGGCAGGCTTTGGAAAAAACAATCTCTTTGTATATTTTAAGTTTGAGTTTGTAAGATTTTCTATTTTCAAGATTAATATATATCAAGTTTGAAGATATCCAAGTTATACTCGTAACTTTCTTTTACTTTCTTTATTTTCTTATTTTAAATTTTGTTTATGATCATTAGCCTTATATAGGCTAAGTTATTTTACTATATTGACAATGTCATTATGATATAATTTAATAATAACATAATTATCATTTGTTTTGGTCCTTTCTAACATGCTTATATTTTATGTGGAAAGTTAGGGTTAGGAAATTCAATCCGGCGATTAAATTAATTAATATATATGATGAGTTGGCCCACTTTTAAGCCGATGGACAAACGTTTTAGGGCATTTTCACTTGTTTTCATTATATAAATTAATGTATATCTTGACGGACTGTTATTCGTAATTAAATTGTCATGTAACTCTTATGCATGTTAGTAAAGTTGGCTAATAACAATAAATATATTTGGACGTCTTGTAAATTATTTAAATGAGATAATATTAATACATATTTAATTTTTAAATATATCCACTTTATTATACCCCCTCAAATTTGCCTCAAGAAATCAAAATGATAAAAGTGAAATGACAAAAATACCTTTCTATCCAATAGAAGAGTGCGTGTGACCAGCACACATGTCTAATCCCGCCCAAGAACTGTGGGACTCGAAATAATAATATGGGACGAGAAAATAAAAGATGCTAAAATAAGGTAAAAAATGAAACACCGAGATTTAACGTGGTTCGGCCAACCTGCCCACGTCTACAGACTCACACCAAATATATTATCACAATCTCAAAATGAGGAGTACAAGAAATACTGTACTGTATTTCTATTTGCCTACACAGAGGCCTATCACTCGACTCACTTTTTCCTCTCGTGTATAGCTTCTAAACATGAAGTTTTTTCTCTCACAAAGATCTCTCTCTTTCTTTGTTGTTTTGGTGTGTTTTTGTGTATCTTAAGAAGGTAAATAACACCTCTATTTATAGCAAAATAGAGGGGACATTTTTCTTCAAATTAGGCCACCAACCATAGCCTCTATCCTTGACAAAACTTAGCCACCAACTAAGCCACATTCCTTGACCAAGTTTGGCCACCAATCAAGCCACATTCCTTGATCAATTTCTCAACAATCTCCCACTTGAAGACTGATTTCAATCTGTCTTCACAACAACACTTGAAGACTGATTTAATCTGTCTTCACAACTTGGTTTTACTTCGTCTTTGCAGCTTCGTGAAATCTGATGTGGGTCATCTCCATCTTCATTGTAGAAGATCAACTAAAGCTGAACACAACTTCAGCTTTTCAATGGTTACTGTTTTTGTCATCATGTCGGCTGGATTCTTGCTACCTTGGATCTTTTCAAGTTTTAGCACTTCATCCTCGAGAAGTGATCCGATGAAATGATAACGTAGACCAATATGTTTGGTCCTTGAATGAAATGCAGAATTCTTAGCCGGATGTATCGCACTCTAACTATCACTTTGTAAGACATTCTTCTCTTGGTCAAAACCTAATTCCGCCAATAGATTTTGTAACCAAATCATTTCTTTGCTAGCCTCGGTTACTGCCACATACTCTGCTTCAGTAGTTGATAACGCAACAATCTTTTGTATCCCCCGAAATCCAACTAACTGCAGTAGAGTACCAACCTGTAAAGACATAACCGATAGTGCTTCTTCGGCGATCTACTCGTCCGCAAAATCTGCATCTACGAAACCTCGTAGTGTCACCTCGCATCGTTGAAAGCATAAACTTTTCTCAATAGTTCCTCGTAGATATCTCAATATCTACTTTACTGCATCCCAATGTTGCTTTCCGGGATTCGTCATATATTTGCTCACAACTCCCACTGCATGAGCAATATCTGGTCCGGTACAAACCATGTCGTACATCAAACTTCCAATGGCCGAGGCATATGGAATTTTAGCCATGAAGTTTCTTTCTTCCTCTGTCTTAGGAGACTGGTCCTTTGATAAACGAAAGTGATTTGCTAATGGCGTGCAGACTGGCTTTGCATTGCTTATGTTGAACCTTTGCAAGATTTGATTAATATACTTGGTCTGTGATAACCGCAAAACACCATTTTGCTTGTCTCGACAAATTCTCATCCCTAGAATTTGTTTTGCTTCACCTAAGTCCTTAATTTCAAATTTCGACAATAGCTGCGTTTTCAACTTCTTGATTTCATCCATGTCCGAGCCGGCTACTAACATGTCATCGACATAAAGTAGCAAAATGATATAGCTAGATTCGAACCTTTTGAAATAGCAACAATGATCAGCATTACACCTCGTGTAGCCATTGTTCTGCATAAATCCATCAAACTTTTTATACCACTGTCTTGGGGCTTGCTTTAAGCCATATAGACTCTTTTTTAATTTGCACACCAGCTTCTCCTTTCCTTTCTCTGAGAAACCATCTGGTTGCTTTGCATATATATTTCCTCCTCTAAGTCACCATGGAGGAAAGCAGTTTTCACATCTAACTGCTCAAAGTGCAAGTCCTCCGCCGCAACAATACCCAAAACCGACCGAATTGTTGTTAGCTTCACAACCGGTGAAAAAATCTCCGTGTAGTCAACTCCTTCTTTCTGCTGAAAACCTTTGACCACCAATCTCGCTTTGTATCGTTTTGAACCATCTTGTTCTTCTTTGATTCTGTACACCCATTTGTTATTGAGAGCTTTCTTCCTTATGGGCAACTTAACTAGCTCCCATGTCTGGTTAGAGATAAGAGATTTCATCTCATCTTTCATTGCAAGCTCCCACTTGACAGAATCTCCTACCCGACATGCTTCATCATAACATTCAGGTTCACCTGCGTCGGTTAGCAACATATAGTTCATGTACCTCCTATTTGGAACATGAGGTCGGGATGACCTCCTTAGAACAGGAGTCGAATCTGGAGACTGTGGTGACTCAGCCTCTGGGATAGGCTCCTCTGCTGAACTTTCATCTGTTTGTCCCGATTTACTACATTCTGGAATATCATCCGAAATAACATATGTCGGATCATCGTTTGTTGTGTTATTAGACTGCACTTCATTTCTGTCCTTATACATCACCTTTTCATTAAATATGACATCTCGGCTTCCGATGATCCTTTTGTTTTGATCATCCCAAAAGCGGTACCCGAACTCGTCTCCACCATATCCAATGAAAGTACACTTTAGTGATTTGGAGTCTAGCTTACTCCTAGCATTATCACTAATATGTACGTACGCGACACAACCAAACACTTTTAAATGAGAAAGTTTTACCTCTTTTCTGCTCCAAACTTCTTCTGGTATACTGTATTCCAATGGTACTGACGGCCCATGGTTAACAAGGTATGTTGCCGTGTTAACAGCTTCCGCCCAACATTGTTTTGGTAGGCCTGCGTGTATCCTAATGCTTCTAGCTCTTTCTGTTAATGTTCGATTTATGTGTTCTGCAACTCCATTCTGTTGCGGTGTTCTTGACAACGTTCTCTCTAACTTGATGCCATTTTGGTAACAAAGTTTCTTAAACGCTATGTTCTCGTACTCACCACTATTGTCGGATCTTAACTTCTTCACTCGCTTGCCAGTTTCATTTTCCACCATGGCCTTCCACTTCTTGAACGTCTCGAACACTTCGGATTTGTGTCTCAAGAAGTAAACCCACACTTTTCTCGAGTGGTCATCGATGAAAGTCAAGAAATACGACTTTTCGCCCAGTGATGAAACTGTTGCTGTGTATCTTAAGAAGGTAAATAACCCCTCTATTTATAGCAAAATAGAGGGGACATTTTTCTTCAAATTAGGCCACCAAGAAGAAATAGAGGGGTTATTTACCTTCTTACGATACACAAAAACACACCAAAACAACAAAGAAAGAGAGAGATCTTTGTGAGAGAAAAAGCTTCATGTTTAGAAGCTATACACGAGAGGAAAAAGTGAGTCGAGTGATAGGCCTCTGTGTAGGCAAATAGAAATACAGTACGGTGTTTCTTGTACTCCTCATTTTGAGATTGTGATAATATATTTGGTGTGGATCCGTGGACGTAGGCAGGTTGGCCGAACCACGTTAAATCTCGGTGTTTCATTTTTGAGCTTATTTTATCATCTTTTATTTTCTCGTCTCATATTATTATTTCGAGTCCCACAGTTTTTGGGCGGGATTAGTAGCGTTCTAATTCCCAACAATTGGTATCAGAACAAGGTTCGTAATTTCTCTTTAAATTCTTAATATGCTATGTGGTTGCAGTGTAGTCCGATCTTCCACATCGGAAAAGATTTTTTGAGATAATTACATTTTTTTGTTTGAGTGAGAGCAATGGCGACATATGATAAAAGTTCCAAAATTGATAAATTTGATGGCAAAAATTTTGGATTTTGGAAAATGCAAATGGAGGACTATTTGTACCAGAAGGATCTATATAAGCCGTTGAAAGGCAAACCAGAAGAAATGAAAGACGACGATTGGGAGTTGCTTGATCGAAAAGCACTCGGTACAATAAGATTGACTTTGTCAAAGTCAGTCGCTTTCAATATAAAAAATGAGAAGACAACAACGTCTCTTATGGCGGCTCTATCCAGGATGTATGAACAACCATGTGCAAGAAACAAAGTTCATTTGATCAAGAAATTGTTCAATATGAAGATGGTCGAAAGGGAAAATTTGGAGAACATCTCAACGAATTCAATGAGGTAGTAGACCAATTATCCACGGTCGAAATCACTTTTAGTGATGAGGTTCGAGCTTTGTTAATTCTTGGGCATTTGCCTGAAAGTTGGAACGGCACGATCCACAAGTAGTTAGCGCCAAGAGGCAAGTCTAAATTAAAGTTCGATAATGTTGTGATCATGATCTTGACTGAGGAGATCCGAAGACAGTCAAATACAACTTCAACTTTCGGAGTCGCTTTCAACGTAGATAGTAGAGGTAGAAGTTCAAATAGAGGATATAGGCGAGGATGGAGCAAGTCGAGAAATGAGAGACCGAAATCTAAAAATCACCAAAATTCCAACAAGTCAAAATCAATAGAGTGTTGGAACTGTGGCCAGACCGGGCACTACAGAAATCAGTGTAGAGCACCTCCGGAGGAAAGGGAGAACAAGATTGAGGCCAATGTAGTGACTGAAGAAGCACATGATGCTTTGATATGCTCCATGGAGAAGAAAGCTGACGATTGGGTAATAGATTCTGGAGCATCATTCCATGCCACCTCAAATCAACACTACTTTGTAAACTATGTGTCGGGAAACTTCGAAGAAGTGTATCTCGGAGATGATCATCCTTGCAACGTGGTGGGCATAGGAGAAGTACAAATCAATCTCAATGGATCTGTATGGAAATTGAAGGACGTGAGACATATTCCAGAGTTGAGGAAAAATTTGATCTCCGTCAAACAATTATCGAGAGAAGGTTGTGACACAACTTTCTCGGGTGATTATTGGAAAATCACTAAGGGCGCCATGATAATCGCACGTGGCAAGGATAGTGGCACTCTATATACAACGACGAATGCGTGTATGACAATCGCAGTTGCAGATAGCAAAGATGCAAACTTGTGGCACCAGAGACTCCGGCATATGAGCCAGAAAGGACTCAAGCACATGTATTCAAAAGGGAAACTACCGGGGCTTCACTCTACTGATGTAGACTTTTGTAAAAGTTGCATTTTCGAGAAGCGGAACCGGGGGAGTTTCAATATAAGTGGCGGAACTCCAAAGAAGGAGAATCTTGAACTTGTCCACACGGATGTTTGGGGTCTAGCAGCAGTTTTATCACTGGGCGAAAAGTCGTATTTCTTGACTTTCATCGATGACCACTCGAGAAAAGTGTGGGTTTACTTTTTGAGACACAAATCCGAAGTGTTCGAGACGTTCAAGAAGTGGAAGACCATGGTGGAAAATGAAACTGGCAAGCGAGTGAAGAAATTAAGATCCGACAATGGTGGTGAGTACGAGAACATAACGTTCAAGAAACATTGTTACCAAAATGGCATCAAGTTAGAGAGAACGTTGCCAGGAACCCGCAACAGAATGGAGTTGCAAAACGCATAAATCGAACATTAACAGAAAGAGCTAGAAACATGAGGATACACGCAGGCCTACCAAAACAATGTTGGGCAAAAGCCGTTAACACGGCAGCATACCTTGTTAACCATGGGCCGTCAGTACCATTGGAATACAAGTATACCAGAAGAAGTTTGGAGTGGAAAAGAGGTAAAACTTTCTCATTTAAAAGTGTTTGGTTATGTCGCGTACGTACATATTAGTGATAATGCTAGGAGTAAGCTAGACTCCAAATCACTAAAGTGTACTTTCATTGGATATGGTGGAGACGAGTTCAGGTACCGCTTTTGGGATGATCAAAACAAAAGGATCATCGGAAGCCGAGATGTCATATTTAATGAAAATGTGATGTACAAGGACAGAAATGAAGTGCGGTCTAATAACACAACAAACGATGATCCGACATATGTTATTCCGGATAATATTCCGGAATGTAGTACATCGGGACAAACAGATGAAAGTTCAGCATAGGAGCCTGTCCTAGAGGCTGAGTCACCACAGTCTCCGGATCCGACTCTGTTCTAAGGAGGTCATCCCGACCTCATGTTCCAAATAGGAGGTACATGAACTATATGTTGCTAACCGACGTAGGTGAACCTGAATGCTATGATGAAGCATGTCGGGTAGGAGATTCTGTCAAGTGGGAGCTTGCAATGAAAGATGAGCTCACTTTTCGAGGATGAAGTGCTAAAACTTGAAAAGATCTAAGGTAGCAAGAATTCAGCCGACATGATGACAAAAACAGTAACCATTGAAAAGCTGAAGTTGTGCTCAACTTTAATTGGTCTTCTACAATGAAGACGGAGATGACCCACATCGATTTCACAAAGCCGAAAAGACGAAGTAAAACCAAGTTGTGAAGACAGATTGAAATCAGTCTTCAAGTGTTGTTGTGAAGACAGATTGAAATCAGTCTTCAAGTGGGAGATTGTTGAGAAATTGGTCAAGGAATGTGGCTTGGTTGGTGGCCAAACTTGGTCAAGGAATGTGGCTTAGTTGGTGGCTAAGTTTTGTCAAGGATAGAGGCTATGGTTGGTAGCCTAATTTGAAGAAAAATGTCCCCTCTATTTTGCTATAAATAGAGGGGTTATTTGCCTTTCTTAAAACACACAAAAACACATCAAAACAACAAAGAAAGAGAGAGATCTTTGTGAGAGAAAAAGCTTCATGTTTAGAAGTTATACACGAGAGGAAAAAGTGAGTCGAGTGATAGGTCTCTGTGTAGGCAAATAGAAATACAATACGGTGTTTCTTGTACTCCTCATTTTGAGATTGTGATAATATATTTGGTGTGGGTCTGTAGACGTAGGCAGGTTGACCGAACCACGTTAAATCTCGGTGTTTCATTTTTAAACTTATTTTAGCATCTTTTATTTTCTCGTCTCATATTATTATTTCGAATCTCACCGTTATTAATACATATTTAATTTTTAAATATATCCACTTTATTATACCCCTCAAATTTGCTTCAAGAAATCAAAATGATAAAAGTGAAATGACAAAAATACATTTCTATCCAATAGAAGAGTGCGTGTACCCAGCACACATGTCTATGTCACATTTCTGAACTCTTCTCTACACAACCACTTTCTCCAACAAAACCATATCACAAATAACTAGCATCGTCTCTTGCAATTTTTATCACAACTTTTTTTATATGTATTTCAATGTAAATATTTCACATAATGTAATGAAGAATTCATTGCCTGGTTTACATTCTAATTGGATTTAGATGTTCATCCTTTTCAGAGGATCATAAATAGTTATAATAAATGAAGGATTTCTCAATCATATTATTATGTTAAATTAAATTGAATTGTATTTATGATGAGCCAACTGACTGTTAGGCTACAGGAATTCTCATATTTTTCAAGTAATCGCAGTAAGAGAGAGAAAATGGCAAAAAGTTAAGAAAGCTAACCATCTTAAAAACTTTGACAGCATGAGCCTTAAGCTTTGGATTGTTCTCTGGAATTTCATCTGTGTCTTTCGAAATGAGAACATGCCTTTTGCAGTCGGTGCTATCTCCGGAATCCTTAATTTGGGGGGAAAAAAATAAAATTATATCAATCTCCGAATTAGGAATGCGAAGGCGGGAATTAGAAACGGACGGGAAAAATTTTTTTCGAAAAAATAATAGTAAAATGAACTCACACTGTGAAGAAACGGAGACTGAGATGAGGAATGTTTTGCTTCATGAGTTCCCATGACTGCTTAACCAGAGCTTCTTCCTTCTCACTGAAACCCATTTTTTCTCTTCTTCTCTGTTTCTGTATCTGTAGTTTGCGGTGGTGGTGCCCTATTTTACAACAATAAATAAATAAATACTCAGTGCTCCGCATCACAACATTATTGAGATTTGAGAGGTCAAATTGTGTTTCCACCGTCGGATGAATATGCAAAAGCTCAGCGGATCCATTTTTCGCCAGATTTTGTGCATTTATTTAATTTTTATATATATATTCACGTCGAGCACTACCAAGAGTACCAACGGTAAGCGTATTCTCTCAAGAGAATCTTCCGCCACAACAACCTTCTCCCACCAAACGTAGTGTTATTATAAGAGTTTTTTTTTTAAAATTCAATGAAACTTGATTTCAAATTAATTTAAGATATGTACATGACTAGGACAGATGATAGATTTTTTGAATAGAATTTTTTTGAACATATTACCTTGTTTAAGAAAATTGCTATTACTACAATATTTGATTAAAAATACAACACAAAATTATTTGTAACATGAGTTTGAATCAAAATTATCATGATATCTAAGAGAGTCACACACGTTAGATTATTATATTTTTTCAAATTTAAGTTATTTTGATAATGGATATAAAAGTCAAAATAGAAAATTCTGAGAAAGATTTTTGAAAATGAGGTCGTTTTAAACATTCGCCCATTTTGGATCAAAGTTAATTTGGCCGAAGACTATTTGGAGTAGGGGGTAGAATATTTGATGTTTTAACTTGAGCTTTCCAATTGAATAAGGACTGTCCAAAATTGAAATAAACCGCCCATAATACTGGCCCAATATAAAAGGCCCTAAATGTGATACACAATGTAAATTATAGTACTAAATTTTAGGCCCAAAAAAAAAGGAGAGAGAGAGAGAGGAGTGATTACAAAATATCAAAATATCAGTTTCAACTCAACCCTATAGTTTGAAAGAGTTAATGACCGGATTCCTCCCAACCCCTTCTTTTAGTAGGAAAATAGTGGTTTGAATCTCCTGCGGTGGTTATCGTCATCTTAAAAAAAACTAAGAGTTGAAAGCGTTCCACAAGCCATTGATATATTTTAAAGGCTATAATTGTAATTTAAGTGTTTTTTTTTTTTTTTTTTTTTAAAAATTTAAAGAATTTAAAAGACAAAAACCATCTTCCATTCTAGCTCCCTTCCTCTTCTCGGAGCAGTCAATTCAACCCTCTGTTGTAACCTTCCTGCTTCCAAAAATTTTCTTTTATGTTTCCTTCTCGCCAGTGTAATTCTAGCACTAATCATCCTCGTAGGTTTTGCCGTTCTGATAATTTGGTTGTCCGGCCGCTAAAGCTAATTTACGCCATTGAATCCGCCGGAGCAATTCATAACTACAATCTCGGCCATAACTAACTCAATGCGACCTTCAATTTTCAACTAAGAGCGTACAATCCGAACGGCAGAGTGTCGATTTACTACGATCGAATCGAGGCTAAAGTTTCGTACGACGACGAAACGTTGGCTTTTAATATCACTTAGTAGTAGAAAATCAGTAGTGATTCTACTTATGAAAATTCGCTTCAGTAGTAGAAAACAATTTTGATTGTATTTGAAAATTATTTGGTGTATTTTTTGATTTATTGTCCTCTTTTACTAATTATTATGCACAATTATTTTGATTTTTTTAGGTGGAGCAGTATTCAACACCGACTGGTGGTTATAGCTGAAGTTGAACCAAGAAAAATCAATGGAATTGGAGGGCCTTCCCTCTGGTTATCGCCCCAACGTTGGATTTTGTCTCATCAACGATGAGAATTTGGTACCTTTTATGTATTTCTTTTTCATATCTTTTGTTCTGTTTTCTTTGGATGTGATAATCGATCAAAAGATACTCCTTTTTTTTTTTTCTATGTTGTTGTTTGGGGGCGGGGTTGGTGAGAATAAATTTTTTTTCCCCTTTCTTTTAATCTTACCTCCTTCTTTTTGTGTATTTATTGATGGGTCGTTCTTGATTGTTATTAGCTTTGTATTTTTCTTGGATTCCTTGCATGCAATATGGAAGTGTGTGAAGATGGTCTCTGTTAGTAGTTTCTTCTTTGTTTGGTGTGTCTTTTGTGTTCTGCATTTTTTTTTTTTTTTTTTTTTTTGTGGGTGTTTGGAATTAGCTTGATCTGGGAAGGGGCTTGCCTTTTTAAAACTAACACGTGGGAGGTATGCTTGCACCTGGGAGGCAAATCTGCTAGATCATATTCCAATATTCCAGCAATTGAATCATTTGGAGCTGACCATGAAATGTATATATAAAAATCAATTGCCTTTTAGGAAAAAACAACTTGTGGATATAATAATAATTTAAGATTACAAATTTAGAATATAAGTCAAGAAGGCGTAGTTCTCACAAAATGCTAGGAAGAAAGAACTTCTAGGCTACAAAATGCAGAGAAAATGCTTCAAGTTCCTGTTTCACTCAATGAACAAGGAACCACAACTGATATTCCAAATGATTATATGGTATGCTGCTCTTACTTTTACCTGGCAATTGTTAGGAAGCTTCAAAAGGGTGAGTGGCAGGTTGCATTTCATTTTCTTCAAGCCCTTTTAGTATCTCCTAGGCTTGTTCAAACTGAATTCTCTACAGAACTCTGCCAAATTATATTGAATTTGTACATTGGGCACAAAAGACAGGAGAATTTAACTGGAAAAAGACTCTTGCAATCAGCTTCTTTCTTGAATCTTGATGAACATGAGGTCAATCAAGCAATGGGATGGATGGCAAGGGAATACAAAGCTTGGATGATATACTATCAGATTATGTCTGATGGAGAGGTTACTCAGAAGTGCTTTTCTGGCAGAGGAATTGCTATTCCTGATAAAAAATCAGAACATATCAAGTAAGTTGGCCATGGCCATAAATACAATATTGAGCTTGGCTATAAATTTCTTTAGAAGTTTCTATACTAATTAGCTAACACTCCTAACCCTTTTCTTGATCTTGAGCAGGAACCAAATGTCCATGGTCGTGAAATGTGAAAATATTCAAGCGCCTGATCTTTCTGTAAGTGTTTATTTTCTGTTTCTTCCTATTTTGGAAAGATATAAATATTGCATGGTCTATGCAAAACAGAATGAAATAATTTCATCATTTGTATATATTTTGTACGATTATGGCAGATTAGGTTTCGGCTTTCTGTTCTCCAAAACCTGCTAATAAAGCTTCCAAATATATGTCTCTAAATTTCCGTTTTATGTGATAATCAAACTGCAATGTATAAAATGCAACTTGAAGAGGTGTGCAGACTCAATTCTCCAGTAGGCATTCCTAATGAAGAGGCAAAGAGACCTAAGAACAATATTTTTCTGGTCCAAAATAATACAGAAGCTATTCCAGATTTGTCAAAAAAAAACTCAAGAATTAAGTGCCTAAAAGATATTTTAAGTGAATCAGACTCTGATACATCAATCTCAATCAATTCATGTTACAGCAGTTCCATGGAAGAGACTTTTGCTGAGGTTCTTCTTTTCTATGGAAAACTACTTCATTTTATGCATCACAGATTTTTCCCCCCATTTGCAAATATGATTCTTTGTTTTCTGAATCGGGATTACGAAGAAGATTCCAAAGTGTCATGGAAAACCAGCAATCAAGATGATGAAAAGAAGCAAACTGAAATTACAGTATGCATCTCCCAAGCTTCTAAACATCAAACAGAAAGAGAAGTGAATGAAATTACTGTTATGGATATTGTTTCTGCAAATTTATCATCACGTAGCATGAAAGATATTCAATCACTTGATACCTTATGTGGGAAAGACAAGAAGCATTCTAATGAGAATATACATTTACTGTTCTAAATTTATTATTCTCTGTAGTGTGCAAAAATTTATATATATATATATATATATTTATATAGATAGATGAGCAGAAAAGTGGTCCAAATCCTTTGGAGCTTGTTAAAATTTTGTGAACATCAATTGTGGCATGGGGAACATCTTAGGAAGCAATCATTATGCATGCCTGCACTCTTCCTTCAGTTTATCCCTTACTGATATATTTGACTTATCCCACATGATGTGAATATGTTTATTTTTTTTTCCGTTTAGACAGTTTTGAATTACCTGAATTCTCATGCTTGCTGAAAAACTGGTAATGTCTGTTGTTTTGATCTATGTTTATGCTTGGTGCCCTTGCAGTGCATGCATATATATGCCAATCTTTTACCCTTTAGTGGTTGTACATAAGTTTTGATCAGATATAAAAATGTGTTCTTTTGGCCTTGTCATACATGGGTACATTCAAATATATATATATCCACACTCATTGTGTACAAGCTGCTGGAATAATATAGATAATATACAAAATCTATTCTTTAATCAATCCCAACTTATTAATAAATTTGCCGAAGGAATTCTTGAATATTGAATATTTTGGAGGAATTTTGAAATTCTTATGATGTTTTCCTCCCCGTGCTCTTGATTTTTGGCTTATCAGTCCTCAATTTGTTCTCATTAATTGTACCATGGGTTTGCATTCTTGACATTTTAATAGACACTTGGAACCTAGAACATCTTGTTCGATATTGTATTTGAATATGGTGAGGAGATCAACAGAACAACATTGCAACTACAATTGACTGCAGAGGGACATGGTTGTGTGGGTGGTTTCCTTTCTTACTTGTAAGTTGTAATTGAGACCAATGCCTATGATTTTAGCAGAGGGGAACATATTGATACAGACTAATGAGATTCAGTAAGAATTTATTGTGTAGAGACTAATGAGATTCAGTAAAAATTTATTTACAGACATATTGATATACATATATATATATATGATATATTTTGCACCTATCTAAGGTATATATATATATATATATATATATATATATGTTATTTTGTTATGGTATCCATCTTCAAAGTTCAATTTAGTGATCTCCCAATCCTACCTTGTGATCATAGTACTATAATGATAGCAAAGTGTGACTATTAACACTACTACTTATAACTAAAAGATTATAAATTCGATGTATAATAAGAACAAAATGTCATAGTTATTGATATATTTTCAAAGATATTTAGTACTATAATATATATATATTAGTATTCGGATAATTTTAACCTATTAATTCATTTTTGAATCATCAAAGATTTACTTCTCCAATTTATAACATTTTGTTGTTGTTAAAAATTTAAAATGAGTTTGTTGAATCAATTAAATCGTTCTAATAATACTACAATATTTCATAAATCTCATGTTTGTGACCCCCAAATTTATCCATCCCGAATTCCATTACACAGAATTCTATTATTACCTTTATTAGATTCCAAAGGCGAGTAAGTTAGGATATAAAGATAATATATATATATATATACACACTACATTCACTACTTCTCGTCTTTTAGGAAAAAAAAAAAAAAATAAAAAACATCGAGAAAGATTCTCTGGAAAAAAAAAAAAAAAAAAAAAGGAAAAGGAAAAGAAAAAGAAGAACCAATATATTGATTCTTGTGGAGTAAGAATCATAGAATCACACATGACTCTCGATGTGAAGACACAAAAATTACGACAAAAGGCATCCATTTTCACTTTCTTACATCCCTTTTCTATGATCTTTCCGTTTTTCAGTTTCATGTCTCTTGATTTTCTTTCCTTTTGGTAACAAATTAAAGTGGGGTTTTCCTTTTTTTTTTTTTTGGGGTTAAAAAAATGTAATCAATATGTTTTTCTTTAGCCGAGTAAAATCCATGTATTTTTAAAACTATGCTAGAGCTTCACAACTTCCTTAAAACCCGTCCCATCACAAGAATGTCCTCTTTGGTCCATTCCATATGAGTCTCATGGGAGGTTTCAAGTTCGTACTTAACAACTGCTCAATGATCTCTTACGCGAGTAATGTGAGATTTCAAGTTACAATACATTCTTTCATTGAGAGCATCTTGGTATAAACAAATCAATGATATTGTCTATTTTGACCCATTGTGAGTGAACCTTGTAAGTTTAAAACGCATTATATGAGTAAAAGTTCCATACGTCTCTTTAATAACCACTTAGAAATCTAGACGAATGATGTAAGACTCAAATTACAACAAATGCAATATTTATTAACTTAATCCATTGCAACTAATAATTCTTCATGTATTTTTACTTATCACTCTAAAATATATATATATATATATATGCATAAAAATTGAAGGAATTTTAAATTGAAAAGGGGACTAATTGGGAAACTTCATTATGGGATCTTGAAACACCAAACATACCAAACAAGATTTAATAAACTTAATTTTTAAGTCCAAGTTTTAACGCTATTCAAGAAACATTCAAGAATTTTCTAAGTTGGATACAAATCAAAAAAAGATAATGTGTAAGTGATCACATGGCCGCCGATCGAATCAAAACACATTTTTTAATAAAAAATAATAAAATTAAAAAATTGAGATCACATGATCCAACTCTATCATCCCATATGATCAATCATTAATTCATTGCATACATAATATTAAATTTATACTAAACTCAATATATATATATAATAAATAATCGGTTTTTGTTTTTATGATTGTATTTTGATTTGTTGTGAAAGAATTTTAAATAATCGGTTTTTTATATTTATTTTTATCTAAAATAATTTCTTATTAATTTTCGACCAAACTAAAGTTATTTTTTAAAAATTTTAAATGAATGAAAATCGTGTGAAAGAATAAATAACTTGTATATATATATATTTATTGTAATTGTTTATTTAAAAAGAATACAAATTTTAAAAAATATGTATCATTTTATAAAATAAATTAATATTTTTATTATTTTTTCTTTAATATTCTTAACTAAGTGCATTTAGAAATAATATTTATTAATTAATAAGGTGTAGTTCAATTATTAGTATCCTTCACTCATAATCTAAGAAGTTATAAGTTCGAGATATGATAAAAATGAAAATAATTTAAAAACAAATTTAAAATAATATTTATCAATAATTCTTTATAAAAATAACAAAAATTTAAAGATTGTTTTTAATTTGTTAAACAAAAAAAAAAAAGTAATTTTAGCTTTTTAAAAGAGTAGGAAAGCTTGTTTAAAGAAAAATAATAAAAACGAAAGAAATATTAAAATATCATTGTAGAACTTCTTTTTTTTAAAAAAAAAATATATTATATGTAATAAATTTATGAAAATATATAGAAAATAAATATCAATTTTTTTTTATGGGAAGTCATGAGTCACTTAGTTAGTAACACCACCACTTATTGTATGGAAAATCATGAATTCGAGACATGATAAAAGTTAGGATATTTAAAAAATATATATATTATTCACATAATTAGATTTATAATTTAAAATTGTATTTTTCATCATAAGTCTTTTTTTTATATATAAAAAGAAAAGAGATTTAATTAATATTTTAACCTAATTTGTGTTTTGGAAGAACTTTACATTTTTATTATTATTATTATTATTTTGTGGACATATTAGGGATTTAAGAAGCTTATACTTTATTTGCATCATGAAGGTATACCTCAATTGATAGTAGCCTCACTTCTCAATTGAGAGATTATGAGTTCGAAACACTATAGAGACGAAAATACTTCAAGTTTCAAAAAAAAAAAGAAAAAAAGAAAATGAAGTCCTTTGATTTTGTTTTTGTCAGGCCATATAGTTTCTGGAACCATTATTACTCCAACTAATCTAGATTCGACCTGACAAGTGTTGAACTATCGACCTCGGGTAGCAATCAAAATACGTTTTCTCATTGTATCAAGCCAAGAGCTTGAAGTCTTTAGTTTGACTAATAATAATAATAATAAAACATATTGTGAATCTCATTCGACACTTGCTATAAGTATCATATAAAAATAACCTAAATTGAATATAAAATAGTTAAACAAATAACTTCGAATATTGAATAATATAAAAAAAAAATTATTGTATTAATTAAGCTACTTGAATTAATTAAAAAATTCATTTTTCTCTAAAGAAATTATGATTTCACTACAAATATTGAAGAAGAATTTCATGAGTAAATATAATGTTCAATTTTTTTTTTTCTTTTACCACCAATAGGTGAGTAAATTTTAATTAAACAAAAAACTCTTAATTTTATTTTTTACATAATATATATATATATGATTTTTTTTTTCTTAAACATCTGGTATTCGAACCCACATGAGCCGACTAATCTGGATTCTGTCTGGGGTGCGCTCGCAGAATCCAACTCTTACTCAAGAGTGAGAGCCTAACCCAGAGCTTTTTAACGTGACGCTAACCACCTCAGGGGATTCGAACCCTCGACCATCCGCCCTGAAGAGAAACTTTAGGAGTTCGCTTAACAATTCTTCCAAACTGCTAAGTTATATATATAATGATTTTCCTCTTATGCGAAAATATATCAGTTTCCTTAAAAATGAAGGTATAAGCGACAGCGATACTTATGGTGTAAGCTGTGGCAGAAATAAAGGTGGGTTATATTCTTTCACATCACCACGTGATTATTATTCGATTATGTCTAAACAAATCTTCAATATTAATTAAAGTCTGCTAACCTTACTTTTTTTTTTTTTTTTTTTTTAATTGATTGTAATTCAAGATATTCGATGGGACACTTCACTGTGAAGCTATATTAATTAGGCCTCCCACTCCTACCTTACACTTATAGTTTCCGTTTATATCTCTAATTATAAATAAATAATTTAAGCATATATTTATAAAATTTAATTTATTCTTTTATTAAAATAATATCATCTTGTTATTTATATATATATATTATAAAAAAAAATTATACGTATTTATATAAATTTGTGCATAATTTATTAATTGAAGTTAATTTAACTCATAGTAGTTGTTATCTAAGTTCATAATCACAATAAATTATTTATAGCATAACTCGAATCCATAACATATAAAGTCATAGGTAAGACTGTTATCAAATAAAATATATATTCTTCTCTCACAATTTATCACTTAACAATTGTCATCTTTAACGTATTAAAAAATATTTTTAATTGACAATAAGTATTTAGATACATTTTATAGTACAAATCAAGTACAAATTTTACATGCAATATTAAGATATTGTTGTTATAGATTATCTGAAACGTGCACTTAATTTGACAATAAGTTATAACTATGTTGATTAAATACCTTAATTTATAATTAAAAAATTATAAATCTGAGCTGACAATAATAAATTATCATAAAATAAAGATATATATTCTCAAAAGATTGGATTCACATTCAATTTAATTTTTAATCATTGTAGAAATTATAATTTATTTTTTGGGTCATGGTCAATGAGTGAAAAAACATGTCTAGAAATATGTTTTAACCTTGTAGAAAGAGGAAACAAAGAAATCGGTGGTACTTTTTTTTTTTTTTTTTTTGTTGTATCACCAATTAATTTCTCTGCACTTATGTTTTATTGCATGGGAATTTCTAATAAATGAAAACATGGCCCCGAAAATATTATTTGCTGGATCTTATTAATGATCTTGTCTCTGTATTTTTTATTTATTTATTTATTTATTTTTTGAATGAATTATCTCACCATGCATGGGGGATATATATATATACAGTTTGTCTATCTAACCTTTAAAATTCATTAAATATTATTATATATATATATATATATATATATAAAATTTTAATGGCTCATTAATTTCGTTCGATAAAATATTTTTAATTAGATATTAGAGTAATTAAATAATTTTAAAAAATGTCAACTCCGAAGCGTAAGTGAATTCTTTTAATTTAAGTGAAGTTGGGGTTCAGTTTAAAATTTGGTGCTAAAGTTTATTTCCCTTAAAGAACCAACTCAATTCGAATGATAATTATTGTGGATGTGGATTTGATTTAAAATGTATTTTTTATAAAAAAAATTAAAAAAAATTAAAAAGTGTCACATCTTGAATTTTATATTTAATATTATTTTAAATTTAATATTGAATATAAAATCAATGCGCTTAAATACCATTCATAATTTAGATTTTTTTTTTTTTTTTTGCAATATCAAAGAGTGAGTATGACATACTTCTTCTGTTATAGTGGAAGAAAATGAATTCTTCTTTTTTTTTTTCTTATAACAAAGATGTATTTATTAATATTTTTTAATTATTTTTATTAAATAAAGTAAAATTAAATTATATATTAATCCTTTTAACAAAAATAGATTAGTTTTGTGTTTTTCTGTGTGCGATAAAAATAAAAATAAAATAAAAAAATAAAAAAGAAAGAAGTGGCGCACTTTTAAATTCATGCGTGAAAAAAAAAATGGAAAAAAATAATAATATCGGCCGCAATATAAAATTTAATTGGTGTTGGTGGATGGTAATAAGTGTGTTCTCTACTTATTTAGCAAAAAAAAAAAAAAAAAAAAAAGGTGTGTTCTCTACTTTGGGGAGTCAATCTATTTATAATCCCTCCTTCGGTGCACTTAAATAAAGCAAAATCATTTAAAGAAAGAATAGATTTCGTATCTAATTTCAAAATATATTATAAAGTTATATTGGACCTAATTTCTATAGGAATAGCTTTCCCCAATATTCTAAAATTGACCTTAAAATAGATAAATTAACCCAAAAATATTTAAAGAGGAAAAAAAATGTTTTTTTTTATTTTTAAATAAAAAAGAAAATATATTTTAAACTATTTCTCATAAACTTTTTAATGACTTGATATCTTCATCGACTAATTCAAGAGCGATTCGTGAGAAAAGACTCTAAAGACTACAACATTTAGCTTAAACTCAAGACCTCTCATTTGACAAAACAAGTAAAACATATAAATAAGAAAAATTAAACCAACTAAAATTATCACATTAACTAACTCATATATTTTGAAGTTTGCCTTAGGTATGAATTACGTAATTAAGCCCACCAAAAGTTACTTTTATTGAGCCTAATATATATATATATATATATAATTTGAGCCAGTCAATTGAGAATTTGAGCGTTTTTAGACCTTAAAAATGATAAATTGAAAAGTTTTTTTTTTTTTTTTTTTTTTTTTGATAATCAATTGTAAAGTCTATATATGAAATGACATCAATTGTATCATTTTTTATGTAATTAGTTTGTTTATGTAATTCCGTGGAAACAGTATTTTGCACCACAACCTAAGATCAATTTTATGTACTTGGAAATTTAGCCAAGTCAAATAAATGCTACTTCTACATACGTAATGACTTTTTCTTCTTAATTTTTTTTTTTCTTTTCCTTTTGTCCAATGTTATGTAAGACATGTGCAGTCCATGAAAATGATGTAAACTCATCTAATTTTAAGGAATTTTTGCGCTTTTGTTTGAACTTTTGCATTACAAATTTGGTCATAAATCTATTTGTCTCTTTTAACAAAAATAAACAATTTAATTGATAGTGTTTTTTTTTTAAAAAAAAATAAAAATTATAAGTTTAGTTTTTCTTATTTATGTGTCTTATCTAACTTGTTAAATGAGAGATTTTGAATTCGATTGACATTAAAGACGGTCACAGTTCCTTCAAAGGATTAAACTACTGATACTCAAATTTACGACATTTATATTTACAAGTGAAATAACTAGTAAATAAATTACATTTTTTTTTTTTGGTCTATCATTAATTTGTTTTAACAATGACTTGATATAAAGTGAATTTTTTATATTTCGTTTTATAATTGGAATAGATAATTTAGGAGGGAAAAAGTATTAATTTGATTTTTGAATAAATTATCTTATGTGGTGTGTAACAATCATTCTAGTTAATTGTACACGTTGTTGTGAGAAACAGGTTAAACCCTTTGTTTTCCTACTCTCTCTCTCTCTATCACTTTCCTTATTCTCTTTCTCTCTCTAATTTTTTTTTCTCTTATATATATATATATATATAGAACTCAGTTCACGTTTGGCTGTTCAATTGTCTGATGTGTCCATAATTGAGGAGTAAGTGTATGTATATATGGCATTACATTGCCATGTTTTTTCACCTAATACACACATAAATGTGAAGAATAAATATATATATATATATATATATATATATATATACGCCACTCTTTTTTTTTTTTTTTTTTTTTAAACATAAGAAAAGATTGACGAGATTTTTTAAAGTACAATTCTTTTATGTTGAAATAACTTTTTAGGTAAAGAGTAGTTGCACACATATATGTACGTACGTATGTGTATATATAATATATATTTGTTGGCTTCCAAAAAATAGCTTATCATTTTTGGAGTACAATGATATATTCTCAACTCTGAGTCGACGAGTGGTATAAGTATTTACCATACTCAAGAACATTTTTATTCAATCTTTAAAAAAAAATTTAATCTCGAGATCTGATTTTGAATATGATTGAAACTCATAAGATTTACCTTCATAGATAAAAACACTACTAATTAAAAACTTAATCGTGGCGATAATCAATCATAATGTTTTTTTTTTTTTATATAGAAAATTGACATGTAACAAACCCTATCAGCAGCAGCATTAATATTTTGATTAAAACAGTAAAAATTCACATGGAATTCCTTTGAGAGAGAAGAGACAAATGTATATCATATATATAATATATATTCGGTACATATTACATGACACATTAAATCAATCACAGTAGTTAATTTTGTTGATAACAATAAAGACAAAAAAAGCCCCCTTATCTTTCTGTCTCTATCTCTCTCTCCCCACATACATACATATATAAATATATATATATATATATATATATATATTTTTTTTTTTTTAGGCTATAAATATATATATACATATAATTAATAGAGAGTTAAAAAATAATAAAGTAAAATAAAGTCGTAGCCATGTTCATGGATCCAAAGACGTGACGATCACTCAATAATAATTATGTCAAACAACATGCAGATCAATATGGATCAACTAACGTCTTATCTTCACCTAAAGAGATTAAAATAAAAATTTAAAAAAAATTGATAATCAACGGTTCTCTTTATGAAAGTGGTCATAATTTTGTACAAACTTTTAATATATATATATATATATAAAAGAAAAAATTAAATTAATATTTTCTTTTCATTGAATTGATTTCTTGAAAAGGTTTGCTCAAAGCTTTTCTTTAAAAAAAAGCAACTCAATTAATTAAAGAATATCCAATTAATTTACAACCCTCTCTCTCTCTTCCCCTTTTTTTTTTTTTCTTCCTTCCCTTTCTCTCATGATTTTTACACCAATGTTTTCCCCTTTTCTTCACCGGAAAAAAGAAGGGAAAAAAAAAAAAGGAGACCAAAAAGAAATGAATTTAATAATATTATTAGTTCAATGTTCATGACAAGTAATTAAAGAAACAAGAAAAGAAGTTTTACCGAAGAAAATGACTGAATAGAGAAAATTCAGAGATTCATGAACCTCTGGAATGAAAATTCAGATCCGAATTTTTATCTGAATTCTCAGGTAAAGAAGAAAAGAAAAAACATGAATAATATTATTATGATGGATGAATCAAATTATAATAATTCACATATAAAAGAAGTAGTAATTAACAAAGTGTTAATACATACATACATATTTATCTTATATCTTGTTGTGGTCTCCTCTGTGTTTTGGTGATGAAATTCACGTTTCAAACCGTGGAAAAGTCTTCTTCTTTTTTTCCTTGAACGGCAAAATATTTTCCAAATAATTTTTTCTTCTCCTCCTTTCCTTTTTGCCTTTCTTTTTTTTTTTTTTAAAAAAATAATAATAATAATTCAGACAAGACATCGTCTCTTAGAATTCACGTCGATCGCAAATTGTCTGAAAAAAGAATCAATCTCATCACGAGCCACAACCTGATCGAAGAAAACCAATTTTCTCTTACAAGAAACCGCCGATGTCCTTTGCTTCTTCGGCGCCGGTGGACAGCTAAGAATCACAGGGATCATATTTCCCGGAGAACTCGGCGTTCGGCACTGTTGTCCACTTTCTCCTCCTTTACTGGTGCTACCTTTTTCCGATCCAGTTTTAGGAGTTTGACAGTTTTGTTGTAACTCTTCACCGGTGCTGCTGCTACTGCTGCTGGTAGTTGAACTCGTCCTTATTCCGTCGTCAGTAATTTCTGAAGACTGCGATGAAGCCTTCTCGGAAGATGTAGACATCTCCCCGGGGGGTAATCGGATTTCAAGCAATTCTTGTCGTAATTCAAGATCTGCAGACATAATTAATTCGATCGGTCGATCGATCGATCGATGGATGGAGGAAATAAATTAAAAGAGGGAAGAAGAAGAATGGAGGAGAGAGGGATAAGAAGAGGAAGAAAAAAATGGAGGTGAGTGTTTGTATGTATATATGCGTAGAAAAAAAAGAGTATAAGAAAAGAAAGGAAAGGAAAGGAAAGGTAAGGATGATAGAGAGGCGTGCAATGGAAGGTAATCGAGCGGAGGAGAAGGAAAGAGGGTGTTAAAGGGAATTCTTTATTCTTACACAATTAGAGAGACCAACTTTTCTTACATGTCCATTTCACCTTGTCATATTCACACACAAATGCTCTGCTTATATCTCCTCCAAATGGTATCTCATCACTTCATTATCTTACACACTTTTCTCTCTCCTCCCAATTAATAATTATTCTTTTTTTTTTTTTTTTTTTTTTGTATTTGGTAATAATAGGATAACATGTATCATGCCAATGGCTAAAACCAAAATTACAATATATATATATAAGTAAAATAATCTTGATTCAGACATGGTTGTTGTTCAAACTCATTCATGATCTCATATAATATTCACAATATACTTTGTTATTTGAATTTATTTTCTTATAGAATCTTTTTTAGAAGTTTCATAATTACACTTTACATTGCTAAAATTAAGTGTATCTTACGATTTTAAAATGTATGATTGAACAAAAAGTTTCAAACCCTACTTAATAACCGCTCAAAGATATCTTAAGTTAGTGATGTGAAAATCTTTTCATAAAAAGAAGAAGAAGTTAATTTAGTATTAAATGTAAAAATATTAATTTAAAAATATACTATTAAGAAATAAATAAACATTATCTTAATCTTTTTTAATCTAACAAGTAAATAAAATAAAAATAGGAAGAGTATAAACGGAGTTCATAGGAAAATTAGTTAAATTTAACCAATACTATAATGTAAGATTTGTAACTTTGTCTAAAAATATATATATATATATATATATGTATGTATCGATATCTGTTCTGACCATATCTCATAGGGATTGCAACAATAATAAGAGGAAGTGGGAAGAAGAAAAAAATTACTAAAAAGAAAGTGTTAGTAGTATTAAGGGACAGGGGAGATTAATTAGGAAAGACATGCATGCAGATGCAGTAGAACAACCTTATGTTGTTACTTGGTTTTTCTACATTCTTCTGATCTCAGACAAAACAAAAAAAATAAAAATAATAATTATGGCAGTAAGTAAAATGAAGGGAGTGAGAAAGGAGTGGTACAATTAATTAATGCAGTAGACCACGTTGTTTCAAAAGGAATTTGGATCTGAATTTCATGGCTTTCACCTTTTTTTTTTTTTTTCTTTGTACTGTGTCTTATCTTATCTTATGCGAAGTTTCCATCTTACGTTATTACAGGCCGCCAGCCTGCCTGCCATAAAAATACTCACTCCGTATAACTAACTGCTATAACTACATGGATGTGTGTCACCACCATTTTCACAGCCGCCGGCGCTTGCGCTTTTCCATCTCTTCTTTTTTTTTTTTTTTTCCATCTCTTCTTACATATATATACGTATATAATTTTAATCTAACCTAATATCCATGTTATTAAATATTTGTAAATTAAGATACTATATATATAGTATTGTGGTTCAATTCTTAAGACTTTATCCACATTTATATTCCAAGACATGATCATTTAATATCATCAGTTTTTCTTGAAACAGTTTGAGTATTTATGCAATTTTACACTCCAATTTTACAAAATAATATATATATATATATATATTTTTTTTAAAAAAAAATGATAGAAAAACAAAATCATGGAATTTTGTCCCTATGCATCTTCAAGATGTGACGACTAATTATTGAGAACCTTTGGAATATTTTTTTATTCGGAGTTTTCTTCACTCCAATTCGAATAATTTTTTTTCTTTTTCCTTTGAAATGCTTCAATTGGACGGTGATAACAATTTGCAGTATTCGTTGAAAAGTCAGGTGCCTTCTTCTTGACTCAGAGACTCCTTTTTGCCTCCAAATGTATACTGAAAATAAAATTAATATATGAAGAGATTTATTTTTTATTTTTTTTTATTTTTTCTTTGTTTTTTGGGTCCAAGAAAATGTCTCTATAAAATAAATCAATAACTCAAAATCATATTTTAAGTTCCGAGCAATTTTAAAATATAGATCCAAAACGAAATTAATACAATCTCAAAACATAATTTCATATACTATATATATATATATATATATATGAATCATTACAATACAACTAAGGTAATCGATTAGAATTGTAAAATTCTTACTTTTACGTAGACAACTCACATGAAAAAAAAACAATAGAACAAAGTGAATATTAATTGTTATAAACAACTCAATCATATTATTTTGCTCTGGGTCATTTTAAGTGGGCTTCACGGGTTTAAAATGCGTCAATTGATTAAAAGACTTCAGATCTCTACTTAATAATTACGCAGATATCTCATAAACGAGCGATATGAGATGTTAAGTCACAATACACCCTATTATCACAAGCATCATATTGATAATGTATTATAAACAAGCTAATAATATTGTCTACGACTTCGGACTCCTACTTAATAATTACTCAAAGATCTCATAAACGAGTGATTTAAGACTTCATATCACAACACTAATTAATATATTATCCCTTCCAAAAAGTAATCATAAAATTAATATTATATAACATATATATATATATATATATATATATATGTATTTCTAAAAAAAAAGTATCATCTTCACAGTAAATGAGTCAAAATCTATGATATTTATCTTCTCAATATATATATACACTATTGAATAATACATTATTAAGTGTAGTATAGATATAGCGGTGGTTAATCTTGTTGCTTTGTTCCCATGGAGACCTACATTTTTTTGTCTTTCTTGATCCCAAGAAATACAATTTTATTTTTAGTCTAGTTTTTCTGTCCTTCACATGAAAGCAACGATGAGTACGTAGTAGTATTATTATTCGTCCACACTCAATTCACTAATATATTATAATTCTTCATTCAATTATTATTGGATCAAATCTAAATCCCTTTACTTTATTTCTTTTTAAAAGAAAAAAAAAATTCTTGGAAGAAACCAGAATTACAAAGGAAATTAAGCTAAATCTCATTTCATGCATATAAATTAATTCTCGTTTGAGTCGGATTCATTCTCTCTAACTCCCACATTTTAATTTGCTATATACATGAGAGTATGAGTTTAAACCTCTAACCTTACTTAAACAAAAAAACTCATTAACAGCTCACGTACACCTTAGAGACTCGATCTCACAATTATTTACACACATAATTAAACCACTAATTTATTGAATTACATTTGCTTGTAAATACTAACTTAACAAAAATTTGAGATCACAAATTTTATATTAATTAAAGAATACATTTCATATAAATAAAAGAAGAAGAAAAAAAAAATCGGTGGAAGAAATTAGAAAAAAAAAAAAAAAAAAAAAGAAAGAGAAAAGGAATTAATGCAAGAGCATAGGATACCATTTTGATGGAATACAGAGAGAGAGAGATCTCACTATAAAAATGGGGTTAGTTTTTTGGTTGGGTTTACCAAATACACTTCTCCCACCTCATCAATGAATCTTTCCACGTGAAGTGTTCCCTTTCTCTTTATTTTTTTTTTTTTTTTTTTATTTTTAATTTTCACCATGCATGTGTTATCAAGAATCTTTACCATTACTCTACTCGCCCAATTATATCCTTCCCCTTTTTTTTTTTTTTTTTTTTTTTTTATAATATATATACCAATAACTTAGTTTAATAGTTTGATTCCAAAAGTATAGATGTTTGAATTTTATACGTGGAGAAATAAGAATATTAGATTTTTAAATTAAAATTAATTTATATGTATATATATTGGCACCAATAATTAATAATTACCCTTTGACTTTACCATTGTTAGTTGGAAAAGAGACCGTCATTATTTAATTTTTGGACATAAACCAACAAGCTGCAACTCCCACTCCCACACCCACACCCACTTCTTCTTATTCAAACCTAACGTGCCATTAGTACTAATCAATTAGGTTGGACAATGTAACGTGTTAACTAATAATCATGACTGTGGTGAATTTCATGTCACCCTCCATTCTATCACCAAAAAGAATATATATATATATATATTTATTTATTTATTTAAATTTCAAATAGTAAAATATCACATATATATATATTCTTATTCATCCTTCCCTTTATACTATTTGTCTCACATAAACAATTTTTTTATGCGGGTAAAACATAAAAGGTAAAATTTTTTTAATTCATCCATCTTTTTCTTTTGTTCTAGTTTATCCCTTGCGGATCCTATATATATATATATATATATATTTCTTAGTTGCTTAAAAATGAAGTCATTAATGGGATTGGAGTAATCTTGAAGACATAATCATGCTTCCCAAACAAATAAATTCTGTAAGAAGATAGGTTAAATGTGTACTCCTTCAGATTTGTTTTTAATATTTTAAGTTAAAAACACATTAATTTTATTGATAAATAAAAATAGTAACCAACAAATTATTGGAGTATTGTAAATATTGTACAAGATTTCAAGTTTCATTTTCACTGTGAGCGCATAAGAGTCAGAGTGAAGTATTTTCTCGAACAATAGTTAATATTTGGTTGATCAAAATAGTAAAGAGCTTGATTTAAGTAATATTTCAAGTTCAAACATTGTGAATGGAAAAATAAATAAATATAGAAAGAATTTGTTCGATTAATCTAAACACGAAAAGATTTATTATTACACAAAAAAAAAGAAAAGTGAGCATGTGTTGGGACACAACATGATATTATGATTCTATTTCTATAGTATCTTACTTAAAGGCATAAACTTTAGCAAGTTGCTAATTATTATTTTTCTTTCTTTTTATTGTTGTTGTTGTTTTCCCAAATACATTGGAAATCTTAATCTTTACTACTAATGATGATGAAGCATTTTGTAAGACAAATGCAGCAGTCATTAGGGCATACCTCGGTAATTGTTGAAAGAGTAAGAGTAAGCAAATCCCATGATGATACTTACTTACATTAGAAGATGCAAAAATCTGACTACTTTAGTTTCTTTATTCCTTACGTAGGAATAACATCAGATTTTCCAGCCTTTTCTTCTCCTCCCTTCTTCTTTACACAGTTTATTTATTCTTTCCATTTTAGTCTCCTTCCCCTTTTTTTGCTTACATAATCTCAAAACAACTCCCAAAGAAAGATTTTGTTGTTCATCGAAATTCCCAAGTAATATATATATATATAGAGAGAGAGAGAGAGAAGCAAAAAGTTAGAAGCAACCAGTTCCTTTTGTGTTGTTTGACTAGGTTTCTAGCCTTGCATCGGGATCCATCGATCATCTTTTATTTTATTTTATTCCATATTTAATTAAAGGTTTATTACTGTATACTTTCCAGTTCGGGGAGCAAAAAAGCATCTATACAGTCTAACAAGATGGTGTGTTATTATGCATATTAATTACAGCTTTACAAACTAATCAATTATCCAAAAATCCATTTTAAAAATTGAGGAATTTAGATTATTCGTTATTTAAAGTCACTATTTTATTTGTCAAGAAAGTGTAATTCGGTTAGTAAACACTCTCGCTTATTTGTCATGACTTCAAGACACACTAGAATCGTCATGACAAACTAGAAGTTAGAATTTTTTTTAAAAAAAAAAGTCACTATTTTATTTAATTTTAATTTCATTCAAATTGTCTCGAGTAATCTAATCTTTATTTTGAAAAATCTTATTATAACTTTACTTAACACTCATTACAATTAACATCAAATTCATGGTTATGTGTATACTACACAAGTAGCTTGATTTTGATTTAATATTTAGTTGTGAATAACATAACTATCATACACTTCTATTTGAATTATATATATTTGGTGCGTATAAGTATGAATTACATATGCATGACGGTATAATAATACAGAATGAATGTTTCCACTAAATATATACATATATATATATATATATATATATATATATATATATATATATATATATAAGAGAGAGAGAGAGAGAGAGAGAGAGAGAGAGAGAGAGAGAGTGGGAACAAATCATGAGAAACATTATGAAGAGCTTAAATGATTACCTGACAATCAATATCATACTGTGGATCGATCTATAGTACCACCATCTTATGCTTTAAGCAATGCCGAATTTGTGAATCTCTCACCTCAAAGATAATACTCGAAGTGGAAAGCAAAAAAAAAAAACAAATGTAAATTAATTACTCTCTTTTTTTTTTTTTTTTTTATAACGTAAATTAATTACTCTCATATATATATATATATATATATATATATATATATATATATATATATATATATATATATATTTATGGTATAGAACCAGCGAACAAACCTGAAACTGAACCTAACTGGTCAAAGGAACAGCTACAACTCTTGTGATTGTAATCACGGGCTTATGTGTGTGTGTATATATCTTTTCCATAATTGAACCATTGGAAATATGAGCAAACCTCCATTAATATGTCCTATTATTTTTCCTTTACTCTCTCTTTTTTTTTTTTAAAAAAAAAAAACGTAACTCAATTGATAATTTTTTGTATTTATAACTTTAAAAGTTATGAGTATGAGACACATCTAAATGTTTCAAAAATTTTAGAAATATATAATTAAAAATTTTATATACCACATATATGCAACATTGTAATTGCCAAAAACATATGAAGCACGCGGAAATTAATATGTTTTCATAATTACTAATCTTCAAGTCAAAATAAATTAAAATGTATATTAGGAAAGCAAGGATCAGAATCGTTTGGGACAAAAATAAATAAAAAAAAAAAAAATAAAATTGTTTAGACACCCTTGCTTTGGTTGTAATAGTTTTTCAGTGTGAAAATCATGCACATATATACCGAGAGAAAATGAAATGAAAACCCAATTGGATGATGGGAACTACACTCAATGAAGCGTCTATGCTCTCCAATCAACCAAATTGGTACACCATTATTGTCTCAAAATTCTTCTTCATTTTTTTTTTCCCCCCTTTATCTTGAATTTGACCACAATCTCATAACCACAACTTTTATTATCAATTGAATAAAAAATTTCCTCTTTAAAGTTTAAATATTAATCATTTGAATAATACATATATATAATTACTTTTATTTACATGTTCTCAATAAATTAATAATTCTTTAAAGATATATCCTTACTTAACACTTTTTCAACAAACAAAAATAAATAAATATAGTTCACAGTATCTTTCTTATCTTTTATTTTCCTAATAATATTACAAACTGGGATGGACAAAATATATGATGTGATAAGTTTGATGGGTAGGAAAGGTTTGAAATACTTTCCCATTTATATAAATACAATGACATTGAAATTTTTCCACTCATACCACAAGTTAAAAGGGGCAGAAAAATAGACAGCTCAATAAATGCATGTGATCTTCTTGTATATATTTTTACAGGTAAAAAGTTAGGCTGAACTACTTAGATTCTGTGGGTGTTGATAATGATGATTAATTCAACAAGCAGAGAGGTTCAAAGATTTTCTCTTCTGGATGATTTATGTACAGTACTACTGTTTCTACGTACACAACTCTTTAAAAGGATTTATAAATGCTGCTTAGTTTGAACCTATTACAAAAGTTCTTTTTCGTTCCACAAATAGTGTCAAAATTCAAATTAAAAATTGCATTTTATTCCAAGATTAGGGTATAGGTAGGGTTCTTATTTTTAAGAGAAATCTTCTTTAAAGATTGGTTTGAGTCAAATGAAATCGAGCTAAACCAAGTAAAGACTAAGGTAAACATATTAAAAGAACCAGGAAGAAAACAAATCCAAATGTATGCTACCAAACATTCTTACCAGATTTCTCAATATAAACTTTTGAGGCACCATTTTCATATATGCAGCTGAAAACATACATATTACAATAATCAGCAGAAAACAGTGCCTTATGTTTTACACTCTCTCTCCAAATAGGAAGAAAATACAGAAATTTTTTATTCAGTAAAAAATTTCTCAAAAGCCTTGATAAATTCTTTAAGAAGTGCCAAAAGAGGATTACTTTCACGCCCAGCAGGCTGCTTTACTGATGATCCCCCTTCCCACATTTCACTGTCCAACAGTAAATGCAAATGCAAAATATACTCAATTTTCGGTGATATAAAACATAACTCAAGTTGCAATAACGTTATTTACACACACACACACATATATATATATATATCAATAGAGGATTTCAGCAGGAACTTACAGATTAGGTCTGTTTAGAGTTGAACTCCTTCCTGTCTTCTTGCTGCTATCATGCTGATTCCTTAATTGGCTTTTACTTGCATTATTTTCCTCACGAATAGGCCGCTGCTGTCCATAACCAACACCAGAGTTTCTAGTGTTGATCTTCTTCTCAATGCTCATCCTTTCAGTATCATTTACAGGCTGTAAAAAGAATTGCCAGAATAATCAGCTCAACCAAGCTTGCTAGAACTGCATTTCTGCATAATCAAACCCAAAATACAGGAGTCGCAATTATGCCAGTGCACCTACCCTATAATCAAGGTCTATAGTTCTTCCAAATAAACAAAGAAAAATGTTTCCCTTGCAACCAACTATCAAACTCTCTTCCTTAAAGGTCCACAGTCTAGCAATAACCAATTAATTCCTTTTAAAGTGGTGGAACTTGAGGACGGTACATCTCAAATCGCTTCGTAATCTACTCAAATGAATGAAATAAAGGGATATAGACAAGGGAAACAATCAAACAAGCATCAAAATCCAGAAACATGGTAATAAAAAATAAAATGGTTTTGCCACTGCTCCATCAGAAGCATGAGATCCAACTCTCATCTTGCAAAGTTGGTAGATAGTTGATTACTGGTACTCTCATGAATAGTTCCAGCAACAGGTGAAAAGTTTCCACATCCATAACTTCTTTCAAGTGTTTCATCTTTACCCCAAACACAATATGTCATCTGTAAATTGAGATTGATATCTTCGACAATCTATAATAAATTGTTAAAGAACCACACACCCCACTATCACTCCGTAATTCACACGTCATGTTACCAAAATTACCCCAACCAATCAGCCTTCTTAACTGCAGAACCCTTACATCTCTTTCTACGAATTAACACTACTATATATATGGTATTTTTGAAACACTAGTCAAATATGATTTCTTCTAAGATTCTATTAAAATAAATTTCTTGTTAACATCTCTCTTAACATTATTTAATGGCACACCAGCACAAACTCAGTAAACATCTTAAGACTTAAGCATTTAACTAAAAGATATAATGTTCTAATAACATACAAAAATCGCCAAACTCATACAACTATTCAAATGACAATTCTATTAGATAGCTTTAACAACTGAAAAAGAGAGTTACCTTTTCTCCAACAAGTGGGGAGGTCTGAGCTTCAAGGGTTTCTTTGGAAGTTGATTTCAAACTTTTTGGTGGCGAATCTCCAACACTCAGGACCGCAACATCTTCCACATTCACTGAATTAGAGGAGCTCGTGATGTCACAATCAGTGCCTGCTGCTGCTGCTGCTGAAGTTTTAGGTCTATCACATTGTTCACTTATAGCCACTTCAAAGTCATGAATGGTTCTAGAAACTGGACGTAGTGGAAATTTTTCCACAAATACGTCAGTTTTCAGACCAGCTTTTCCATTTGATAATTTGGGATCACTGGTTTGGACTACAGCTGAATCCAGATTATCTTCAGCAACTTCCCTTCCATAAATTGATTCTCCACGTTCATTTGGTTTTGCTAGAGCCTGACTTATTTCATCATCACTGGATTTCAGATACCCATTTCCAGCAGATTCTTGCCCCGAATGCATATGCGGTTCTTTGTTAGTTTCTGCATGATGTTCTAGACTAACTTCTTGTTGAGAAACAGGCATTGCACTACCTAAAACTGCTGCATCAGACTCTTCATTTGGTTTTCCCAGAGCCTGACTTATTTCATCATCACTGGATTTCAGATACCCATTTCCAGCAGATTCCTGCCCAGAATGCATATGCGGTTCTATGTTAGTTTCTGCATGATGTTCTAGACTAACTTCTTGTTGAGAAACTGGCATTGCACTACCTAAAACTGCTGCATCAGACTCTTCATTTGGTTTTCCCAGATCCTGACTTATTTCATCATCACTAGATTTCAGATACCCATTTCCAGCAGATTCCTGACCAGAATGCATATGCAGTTCTTTGTTAGTTTCTGCATGATGTTCTAAACTAACTTCTTGTTGAGAAATTGGCATTGCACTACCTAAAACTGCTGCATTAGACTCTTCATTGTTAACTTCCTGATGATTTGGTATGTTGAAAGGCTCAGCAGTTCTCAAAAGTTGTTCAGCATTAGTGACTTGATCATCAGATATTGTTTGAGTTCCAACTGATCCTTCAGAATCAGAAACCTCTTCTATAGGCACATTATTATCATTAGCTACTTGTCCATTATCTGAAAGTAAACTCTGGAGCTCAGATTCATTCAGCTGCCCATTAGAACTTAAAATATCTTCTTCAGTTTCAGTGTGGTATTGATTGAGAGTTACAGGAGATGCGATGTCTCTTTCCTCTGATGGGGACAGACCAGTTTGAGGTTCAATAGCAATTGATCCTAAAGGAAGTTGTTCCATAGACATGTAGTTCTTGGATAATTTAGCTGGACCCAAAACCCTATTTTCTTGGATAATTTCTCGAACAATCTCTCTAACCGTATAGAACGATCCACCAACTTCCTTATGTGTAAGATTGAGAGATGGAAAGTTCCCATTACTTAGTTTCTGGTAACTGCAAGTGATTAAAACATGAAATTAAGTGACCATGACAAAAGACTACTCCAATATTCAGATTAGAACAGCTAAAAAGAAATTTATGAATGCACAAATTTTGCTTTTATAAATTTAGATTTCAGGCAACACTCTCAGAGAAAAGAAAGGGCAGAGAGCAATTCGTTGAGAAGGAGAAAACAGAAACTCTAAAGATTTTTTTTTTTTTTTCTCGAAGCCAAAAGATAGCGAGACTAAAGAAATTTCTCAGGTGAATAAGGACATAATTTCAAACATTTAGCATACACTAAGTGCATAATTGCTGCATAATATTATATAATGAACAGTTCAAGTAAGTTTTAAGAAAGACATGATATTCCTCTCTTTCAGGCCCACAAAAAGGAAAGACGGCTCAGACACAATACACCTGAATTCAACAATCCTACGCACAGATATACGTTGATATTAACAAGTATCTACCACACCTTACAACTAGCAGTAGTTATCGCATAACATGGACAAGAAGTTGCTCAAAATCACAACCAACCAGGTTGGTGTGATATTGCACAATGTGGACAGGGACTTGTAGAAAAGCTCAACCAAGTGACTATAAATTAAACTGCTTATTAAAGGAAATCTGGTCCTTTACTTCATCATACACTATGACTTTAAAATCCTAGAACAAACCAATTTCCTCTTAATAATGGCATGAACAAAAATGGCTATCTGCAGTCTTTGGTTATCACATGTAGGTCTTCCTCTGCATGTGCCCTGTATGAGTCTGCTACATATATAAGCAAGTTGATGACAGTTTCGCAAGTTTGTTAAAGGAAATTTTGGTGAAAGAAGCATTGCAGAAAGGAAATGAGATCAATAAAGATGCATAGAATTCACAGTCCATTACACAAAACAAATATTAATTTATTGCCAATTTTCACATCACAGCTACAAATTCAGATCAACAGCAATTTTGAGAAACAAAAGTGAAGCAAGAGAATCACTTTTTTATAAAAGACTCGATCATGGTCTTCCTCTCCTCTTTTGAACGCCTGATCCTTGACTTCTTCCCTCCAGAATCATTACTTGAAGCTAGGGCAAATGTCTGCCCCACCCAAGCACTTTTAATTGCATACATGGCCTGAAAAAGCAGAGCACCAGCAATGTATACTGACAAATAAGAAAGTAAATATTTTAGGACACTTCTCTTCTTCATATATCTGTCTTTATAAATGGTTCTATATATGTTATGCTTCTTCCATAGCTAAGGCCTAAATCCCAACACAGCACACAATAAGCAAGATTTTCATTTCATAGACAATTATTATTATTGGGTACAAGATGAACCTCAAACAAAATCCCACACACCTGTAACATAATAAAGGGATAACTAAAAGTAATTCGTGGTGAGGGAAATCATGCCATCCATATACGCAATTAAACTGGGGGTGTAGAATAACACAAACCCAAATGGAATTGGAAATGAAAATGGAAATGTTAAAACTGAGATGTGTCGAGGCCCGCATTTAACTGACACGAAACCCGAAAAAGAGCGCCACCGTATACTTTCAGTAAACTAATTGAACCACAAGTTAAACATTATCCGCCATTATCACTCTGTTTAAAAGCGCTAGCCCAGACGGTCATATAACCATCGGAAAAGAAATAAACTCCGTCAATTCAAATGCCACAAGAAAAGAAATTAAAGAAAATTTCTAAATTACAATTACGACCACTTACTACATCCCCAACTGTAGCAAAACCGGAAATGTAAACACCCAAATGACTATTACCCTTATCACAAACAATAAAATGGAAAACACCACACCAGAACTCTACAGGGAGGAAAAGCAAATACAGAGAAATGGGGATAGGAACAAAGTGCATACAGAATAGAAAATCATCAAGAAGCATAAGTGCATACAGAAATGTGTAAATATATGGTCAAATTATGAAATTAAGAGCTGAAGAAACACAAGAAACAGTGAGAATAAACTCTGCGGTACCTCTTTATGATCAAATTATGAAATTAAAGAGCTAAAGAAACACAAGAACAATGAGATTAAAATTTGGCGTTACCTATCAGGGAGTGAGGTTTAAGGGATGGAGAAGGGAGTAGGGGTTTTGGGAGTGAGAATAGGGAAAAACCCTATACAGACCGGTCTGCAACTACAAGACATTCCACTAAATAATTGGCTGTCTCTGTTGGCGGGCAGGTTTTACGAACTCCCACTCTTTTTTCTTTTTAATTTTTATTTGTTATATGTTTGATATTTTATTTTATTTCTTTTATACAAAATCATAAAACTTTTTTTGTGAGTTGTCTATTTAATTGACACATTTTTTATATGTAGCACATTTAAATTGTGTCTAAATAATAAATTTGAGTCATGTTAAAAAAAAATTTAAATATATATATTAACTATTTAATTTGTCAAAATAAAAAGATTGATGATAAATTTATTGATTTTTCTAAATTTTAAAAATTACTCTTTTATTATAAATTAATATTATATTTAAATATTCAGTACACTTAATAAAATAAAATTATTCATTTTAATAATTCGAATAAAAGAAACTTATACCCTTACTTCTACATTTTTTTACCCATAGGGTAAAATTTATTTTTCATTATTATTGCTAAAAACAAAAGAGGGGAAATTAAGAAAATAGTTTTTAATATGTTTTTTTTTCAAAAAAAAAAATGTTTAATCTCAAGTATTATTATTTTTTTTTTATTTTTTTAAAAAATAATAATAAAATTCTAAAAAGACCTAAATAATTGATTATTTGAACCTACAACCTTACACATATATATTTATGAGAAATCAAAATATAAATAATTCAAAGAGTAAATTTGTTATAATCTATCATCTAACAAATAAGGTAATTTTATATATTTTTCTTGCCAAAATTATAATTTTATAATATATATATATATAAACATTAATTTATTAGTTTTGAGATTCAATTAAATATTAATTTTACATTAAATATGTATATTTATTAATATTTTTTTAAAGTTTATATAGATTATTATTATAAAATTATGTAATGTTTATATTATCTACAAATAGTGTATGTAAAAGAGAATAACTAATTCTGATAACGAAATTTGAATACTAATAAAATAATATAGAAATCATGAAGCTCCTTTAATAAAAAGGAAATTAATAAAAACCGCCCCCGCCCATGAATCTATATATATTTTCATGATTTCTCTTGAATTTGTCACTATTTATTACCAGAACCAACTACGATTGGAGACCTTACATGATGGTATCCATCTGACCATATCAATTCTCCAAATACATATGATTTCAAGCTCCCCTTAGCTTCCACATTCAACTTAAAGCTCCTCTCATCACCAGTTTTTTCGAAACTCAGAGTTTCCGGCTCCACCGAAACCCAAACTCCAGCTGGAACACGAATTCTAGCAGAGTAAGTGGATCCCGAAGCAGCAACGCTTTTTAGGGTTCTTGAAACCGTCACCACTTTGCCCTTATCTGCTGCTGCAGTGATGTTATTGATGGTGATGGATGGATAGTTAAAGCTGTGGATGCTTGCATCCTTGGGGCACACGTATGATACACCTGACGCCAATTTAATCTGTTTCTGATCGTATCCAATGGCACAGAGAAAATTGAGATGATCTTCAACCGTTAAATCGTAGACTAATCCTGGATCCGCTGCACGGTTCGGTTGAATATGACCAGTACCATAATCAAATGGTGTTGTCTTGCTATGATTTTTTAATTTTGTCATTGGATGTCCTGTGTTATCTCTTGATCGTGCTGTTAATAATACAAAAAAATTGAGTTAAATTGCCATACCATCAAACTTAATTTATCTATTGCTAATAGAAATTACCAGTAGTCATGATGGCAGATCGAATGGCAGCAGGACTCCAGTCGGGATGGAGTTTCTTGAGTAGTCCTAAGACTCCGGCGACATGAGGGCACGACATTGAAGTGCCGGATAGTATGTTGAAATCAGCCCGTCTTTTGTCTTCGTAGTATTCTGATGCACTTGCTTCTGGTGAATAGGCAGCAAGAATATCGACTCCAGGAGCAGTTACATCAGGCTGATATTTTTCCAAAATAAATAAATAATAAAAACCTATATATATTGGAAAATGAAAAATAAAAAAATAAAAAGATCGATAGATTGTTGATTAATTAATTCACCTTTAGAATATCTGATGTAATAGTAAATGGACCGGCAGAGGAGAAAGAAGCCATGGATGGAGAAGGCTTTACGCCAATTTTGGAATATGTGCTTGTAATATAGGCAGTTGGTTTGGTGGTGGAATTCATGTATTTGAACAGAGAAAGTGAATTTTGATAGCTGATATCAACAGATGGAATGAAATTGGTGTCAGCGGAAAGTTTATCAGCATCGGATTGGGTATTGCAAAGAATCATTCCAACACCACCAGCCTTGCCAACCACAAAACTTTTCTCAACTCTTGGATTATCCCCACGAAGACATACCACGATTTTTCCTTTCACCGTCTTCGGATCTAGGCTTCCTTCTTCACAAAGTGACCTATATATGCAATATATATTAGCCTCAAAAATCAAAAAGTCATATGGTGATGATGATACAGTTGTTAATCTGTTCTTACGCTTCGAGATCGGATGAATTGGCGGCTTTTGCATCTTTAGCATAGATTAGGGGATAATTTTTTCTTACTGCCATGGCTTTTGATATACTTTGTCCCTGCAACCACCAAAAGGAGAAAATTAGTTTCAGAACACAATAATCAATAAATAGGAGCAAATAATCAATAATTGTGAACCTCGAGTTTGAGTCCATTTGGGAGTATAACAGCAGAGGCAAACCAGCGATCTACGGTACTGGCACCAACAGTAATGATCCAAGGGGCGCCATTAGTGACGGTATAAGCTCGGCCGTCATTTCCAGCAGAACAAGAAACAACAATATTTTTCTTCAAGGCGTGGAAAGCACCAATCGGAATTGCATCAGAATAGAAATCATGTGGTGGTCCTCCGACGGACAACGAAATGACGTCGACGCCGTCATCAATTGCGTAATCGAATGCTTGCAAAATATCAGCGTCTGCGCAACCGTGAGTCCAGCATACTTTGTACGTTGCTAATCTGGCTCTTGGCGAACCCCCCTTTACCGTCCCTAACGGTGTACCCAAAATACTCGCGTTTACAAAATTGCCGCCCGCCGTTGACAGCGTGTGTGTCCCGTGTCCTTCGTAATCACGCGGTGTCTGCCTATCCGCCGGCACATCAAACCCTCCGCCGGCTATATAACCTTCGATGAAGTACCTAGCTCCGATTAGCTTCCTGTATCAAAATCCCAATCAAACGTGAATTAGATGTTAGAATAACCTAACTCGAATTTATCAACCAATTAATTACGCCACTTATCATAATCAAAGTTAAAAAATTTATGAATTATTATTATATATATTACAAACTACCGATTTACCTGTTGCAAGGAACACCTGATTTGGTGTCATTAACACACAATCCCTTCCATTTTTTGGGAACAGGGCCATAGCCACGGTCATCGAAGCTTGTAGATTCGGGCCAAACACCTATATATATATATATATCATTTTTTTTTTTTTTTTTTTTTTTGGTAAGTATATATATATATATATCAAATTAAATCATACTCATTATATATAACAAATATTTAAAAAAAAAAAAAGAAAAAATTAATTAGATTACCTGTATCAAGATGGGAAATGATTACATTTTCACCAAAGTTACTCTGTTTCCACAGTGAAGAATGGCGAATTCCACTATCACTTTTTTCTAAACCAAGGAAACCCCATGAACGCGTTGTGTGCAATTTCCTTAACCTGTTTGGAAAAACCGAAACAACATCCGGATGCTCTGCCAAATAAAAATTTTATAAGAAAATTTCCAAGAATGAAAAATGCTTTAATACAAAATAATTATTAAATTTCAATTCTTTATTATCGTACTTGCAATATTTGCTGCTTCTTCCTCTTCCAGCATTGCAGCAAAGCCATTAATGTGTCTCTGGTAAGAGTAAAACATAGCATCCTTGGCCTTCTCTTGGCTGCATTTATATAAATGTTCAGTAAAAAAAATAGTGTGCGTATATTTTTATATATATATATATATATATATGTATGTATACGTACTTTCCCAAGAAAGAGGTTAAGAAATCCACGTGAGAATTTGTGACTTTGTGAAGATCAGCAGAAGTAATTTCAGGTCCATGAGAATGTCCTCCCAAGTATACTATGTACGACTGTCCCGTCCCATAAAATAAAATAAAATAAAATAAATAAACTGCATGACAAGAATCATAAACAAAGAACAAATTCTGCAATTAATTAATACCTTTTTCTCTGCTAAAACGTGTTTCTGGGATAAAATGAAAAGTACGAGAAGCGAGTAGAAAAGTTTAGAAATCTCCATTCTTGAAAATGCAGTGTAAAGAAAAAGTATAGAGAGTGAGTAATATTTTACTTTGGGTTTCAGTACGTGATATATAACGTTATATATATATATATACATATAAAGAGAGAGAGAGAGAGAGGAGATAGATACGTAAGTTATAACTACTCTTTCGCCATTTTTGTATTCAAATGTAAGTGAAAGACTTTGATTTGGTTTAATTGAACTTAACTAAAATCACATATATTCGTGGAAAATCTCTTTCCTAATTTCCGATTCACGGATATTATTTATTAAGGTAAAATTCTCTATACAGAAGTTATTAAATATTATGTGAATTAATTTAAAATAATATATTACTTTTACTGTATTATTATATAAAGTAGAATTTGTTTGTGAAAAAATTGATATTTAATATCTGATTTTATGTACGGGTTAATGTACTAAATTAATAAAAACTAGTTACTTAGAGATTAGTTAATTTTAATATTATTTAATATATTTATATCAATTTTGTCTTATAATCTTTCTTTTTTTTTTTTTGACGCATATACTTTTAATATATATAATCATTATATGCAAATATTTGCTATTATATTATCAATATTTTTTAAATTATTATATTATTTGCATAAATTTTGAAGTTTTAATATAAAAAAAATATTAAGATAAAGAAAGAGATTAAACATATGAAAAAATTAAAAAAAGATAATAATAATATACATATTCCGCCCATGCAAGTGGCACTAATATATATACAAATATATACCTACTGCTAGTGATCACACACTTCAAATCTACAACAAACAACAAATAATAATCATCATAAAAGATTGTAAGGGTTTAAACCTCTCACTCTGGCCAAGGTATACCGTGCACTATTGGGCCTTCCTATGTGGATTAGGGCCGTGGCGGAGAAGGGACCCGAGATACCCCACCTCAAAAAAAAATATATAAAATTGTTTCATTTCAATGTTTACGTTTGGAAAAAAATATATATTTTTTTTTCTTAACTAATTGTAGTGATCACACACTTCAAATTTACAACAAACAAATAATAATAATAATAAAAGGTTGGTGAAGCTACATGGCCAAGATTGTGATTCGCAACTTTTTTGTGAAGCTCTAAAAAAATATAAAATAAATTAGTTTTTTTTACTTAAATGTCTCACGTAATTTATATGTCAATTAAGAAATTTTAAGTTTGACTCACACTAAAGACAATTACTGTATGTTAGAGTCTTAGAGTAAGTTCTCATGAATCCCTTCCGGATTAAGGGATTAGTCGCGCGACATTACTTAGTGTATTTGGACATTTCATTCTATTTTTAAATTTTAATGTAAGATTTCAAAATTATAATATATATATAATTTATTTTATTTAAATTATAAATGACATCTAAATCTATTTAATTATAAAAATTTAAAGTGTTTATTGGATTTAAATCATTTTGGACAGATGATGATGAAATCCATTTCTATATAATCTTCTACTTACAAATTCGAATCACTAAAATATTATATATCAATTCTTGAGTTTTAAGTACATTATTGAAAATTTTAATTTAAAAAATATATATTCTATATTATATACATAATATATATGATAAGATAGTCAAAATTTAAAAGTTGATTTGGATTCCGTACACAATCAGTTGAATATTCTTTATCAGCTAAATTCCAAAACTGAAAACTTATCGACAAATTAAATCATTTCTAAGAAAAAGTGTAGTGAGATACGTAACTCTACTTTTTTTTTTTTTTTTTTTTTTTTTTCCTATATATATTAATCAAACTGAAACACAACATCCCGAAGCATAATATACTATAATCCCTCGGCAACAAATATGCAGATTCCTAAACTTCTTTTCTACTTTCTCATACTCTTAGTTTTATCCCAGAAACAGGTTTTAGCAGATAAAAAGGTATAGTATTACATATATGCATATATATACAGAATTTAGTAATAATACATTGTATTTTATTATATATATATATATATATATATATATTTCCTTTGTGTGGTGATTGGGACAGGCGTATATAGTATATTTGGGAGGACATTCTCATGGCCCCGAAATTACTTCTGCTGATCTTGAGAAAGCCACAAATTCTCACGTCAACCTTCTAAGTTCCTTCTTGGGAAGGTATTCTTATACTAAAGTTTGTTTGTGTTTTAATTTTAAAAAAATATATATTACAGCGAAGAGAAGGCCAGGGATGCTATGTTTTACTCTTACCAGAGGAACATTAATGGCTTTGCTGGAAGAGGAAGCAGCAGCAAATATTGCAAGTATGATAAATATTATATAGTGAAATTTTAAATATAAGTAAATCATGAATTCCTTTAAAATTTTTAATTAATTAACTTACCATTATCTTTTTCTGTCATGTGTGTAGAGCATCCAGGGGCGTTGTTTCTGTTTTCCCAAATGAAATGCAAAAACTGCACACAACACATACATGGGAATTCCTTGGTCTTGAAAAGAACGGTGTCATTCATGACACTTCACTTTGGAAACGTGCTAACTTTGGTGAAGATGTAATCTTAGCCCATATTGATTCAGGTTATTTAATCAATTTCATTAATCACATTCACTCTTACTTGAAATCTCTTTCTCCTAATAATTATTAAATTATATAAATTTTAGGTGTTTGGCCGGAATCAAAAAGCTTTAGAAACAAAGGGTATGGTCCTATTCCACAAAGATGGAAGGGAGGATGCCACGACACTAATGTTACATGCAACAAGTATGTCTATATATAATTAAATCAACATATGTACGGTACGTACCATGAATACATGCATGCATGCATGTAATAATAATTTCTACGTATGTTCCCATGAATGCATGCAGGAAACTGACCGGAGCAAGGTACTTCTACTACGGTAGCACCGGCGGTAGTAGCGATGATAAGCACTCAGCTAGGGACGACGTCGGACACGGGAGCCACACGATGTCATCATTGGGTGGTAACTTTGTGAAAGCAGATTTCTTGGGTTCGCAACTGGGAATATCAAAGGATGGTTCACCCAGAGCCCGAGTCGCCACATACAAAGCTTTCTGGCCGGGATGCTACGATGCCGACGTCTTGGCGGCATTCGATCACGCAATCGAAGACGGTGTTGACGTGATATCAGTCTCTCTGGGAACTCGTGCCAGGAGTTATTTCATGGACATCGCCTCTATTGGTGCTTTCCATGCCGTGCAGAAAAACGTCATCGTCACATGTTCTGCTGGAAATGACAATTACAATAATCCCGCTACCGTCAACAACGTTGCACCTTAGATTACAACTGTTGCTACCAGCAACGTCGATCGCGTTTTCAGGTCAACCGCCGTCCTCCCTAATGGCCTCAAATTGCAAGGCTCCAGTTTATCCAAACCCATGCCGAAAAATAAATATTATCCCCTCGTCTACGGTGAAGAAATGACCAATCCGTAAGAAATTTTGATTCAACTCTCCTCTTTATTTATTTATATATTATATATATATATATATATTAGATAATAACACTCTCACTCATAACACATTATTAAAAGTCATAATTTTTTTTAATGAATGAATGCAGGACTCTGTAGATTTGGTTCTTTGGACGAGAAGAAGGTGAAAGGGAAAATAGTGGTATGTACAAAGTGTTGGGCCCGTTTCTCCCAACACAAAGGAGATGTTCTTGGAAGGAAGTATGGAGGCAGCAAGTAAGGGTGCTGTCGGAGTGATTCTTTGCAGTGCCGACAGGAATGAAGGTGCCGACGATCTGTTATCTCTTTATTACAATCAAGATTTCGTTACAACAGTGCACATCGGTCACAAAGATTCAATTTCACTATTCAAATACATGAATTCAACCACCAATCCGGAGGCATATATTACACCAACTGCTAACGTATTGGATGTGTAACGCCTTCTCCTACCATGGCTATTTTCTCCTCCGTCGGTCCAAATCCAATTACACCAGAAATTCTCAAGGTAATTATTTTAATCTAATTTAATTTTTTATTATTTTTGGAAAATTAATTTATTAGTTAATTAAAATTAACAGCCTGATATAGGTGCACCCGGAGTCAACATAGTTGCTAGCATTCTCCATTAGCAGCCGTAACAAATGAAAAAGGTGACACGAGGTCCAGTAATTTCTACGTAATGTCCGGTACTTCAATGGCATGCCCTCATCTTGCTGGAATTTCTGGTCTAATCAGAGGCCTCCATCCTGATTGGAGTCCCGGTGCTGTTCGATCTGTCATCAAGACTACTGGTATACATACACACACACACACACATATATATATATTATATATATATATATATATATGTTGAAATTGAATCAAAACGACGAAATCGGGCTCAAAACGACAGCAGGATGGCACACACGGGCAACCCACGTCGTTAAGCCAAAACGGTGTCGTTCCAATGTCATCGGATGCAATCTGAACCATTCAATTTGATCTATCCTACGACCACCATTGAAAGCCTTCTTTACCCTTTTATACAAATACACAAGTCATGTAAACTTGTAATTCATATGAATATCGATCCTTCTCTCTTCTTCTTGTGTTCTTTGGTCGAGTTTCCGGAATAGGGGTTTGTGTTGTTTCAGGCAGGGTTCTTCCCACTCTTGTTGTAAATCATTGATTGTCGTGTTTCTTTCTGTGATTTACGGTTTGGTTGTAGTCCGATTAATCTCTATCCCTAGTTTGTTTCATGAGTAATCTTTAGGGTTATTTTGATGTGTACTGGTAGGGATCTTTTGTAAGGAATTCATCTCTGTAAACGTATGATTTGATAGTGCAGTGAGCCATCTACCGAGGTTCAACGTGGATGTACCAATATCTCACTTGTTGGTGAGATTTGGGAACCACGGTAAAATCCTTGTGTTGATTACTTTTCTGTTTTATGTTTCTTGCAATTTCTTGTTTAATCTTTCGAGCATCGATCGTTATAAGGATTAATTCCTAACAGTGGTATCGGAGCCTTGTATTTCTCTCAAATCTATTTTGTCTAGGGTTTTTTAGAATCCTAAGTTTTTTACTGCCTTGTGTGTTTCTTGATTGTGATTATTTTTTTGTGAATAGTCATTAGTCAAGGTTTGTAGTATTAGTGTATACGTGCTTATGGTCTAGTGTGTCTGATTTAAGAACTTTAAATTTTTTCATATTGAGCCATGGGATCCAACCGAATTGAAATCTCCCTAATTCAATGGGAAGATATATTTTCGGAGTTGGAAGAAAAAGATGAGAGCTCTGCTCTCACATTACAAGGTTTCGTATGCACTGGAACCAGACTTGGAGAAATGGCCGAAAGAGACATTTGCAAAGAAAATAGAAATCGACGAGGAAGCTTATAACCTGCTCATTTTAAATCTAGCAGACTCTGTTCTGCGGAAGGTCGACGATGCAGGTACTGCACTTGAACTTTGGGGAAAATTAGAAAGTCTTTATTCTTTGCCTTCTTTAACTAACATTGCCTTTGTGAAATGTTCTTTGTTTGCCTTTAAATTAAATATGAATAAATCAATTGATGATAACATTGATGATTTACTGAGGTTAAATATGTTATTAAAGGGAACAGAGCATGAAATAGATTCTACTAGTCTGGCTGTTATTTTGCTAAATGTTGTGCCCGATGATTATATGGTTGTGAAAAATTTTGTGCAATATACTAGTATCACACCTTCTTTTGACTTGGTAGTTTCTGGACTTAATGCAAGGGAAACATAATTAAAACTAAAGAGAAATTCTAATTCTGGATTGTTTGTGAACTCTAAATCATATAATCGGAACTCAAATAAATACCATAATATTTATAAAGGTAAAAAGAAAGGCAAAAACAATTCCGGACCTAAAGAAATCGGAAAATGTTACTATTGCAATAAACCAAGACACTTAAGGAAGAATTGTTATTCATGGTTAAAGAAACAGAAATTGCCTAATGGTAATAACTCCCCATCCGTTAATGAGAACAATGTTTCTGAAGTACTTGTTTCTTCTATTTATAAAAACCGTAATGAATGGATAATTGATTCTGGTTGCTCCTTTCATATGTGTCCTAACAAGGAATGGTTTACTGATTATAAAATTGTTGATACTGAATCTGTTTTCATGGGAAATGATAATACATGTATCATACAAGGAATATGAAATATTTCTTTAACTCTTGATAATGGTAATGTGATTTTGTTGACTAATGTGAGACACATTCCTGAACTTAAAAGAAATCGATTTCCGTGGGTGTGCTTGATGACTTGGAATGTGAAAATAGGATTAAATCCGGTTGTCTCGAAATTGTTAGAAATGGGAAAATAATTGCTTGTGCTAAGAAAAATAATAGTCTATATGTACTATGTGGAATGTATTCTGGTTTGACTAACATTGCAGCTTTTGTTACTGATTCACAAACTAATGCCATTAAGTGGCATCTAATACTCGGACATATGAGTCAAAAAGGTATGAAAATACTTGAAAAAGCAGGACAACTTGGTAAGTCAACTTTTAGCTTTACCTTCTCTTGATTTCTGTGAAATCTGTGTATTAGGTAAACAACATAGATTATGTTTTAAATCCGGTGTTCACTTATCTGAAAATAAACTAGATTATGTGCATGCTGATTTATGGGGTCTTGAAAGGATAAGTACTCATAGAAATTGTAAGTATTTTCTGTCTATAGTAGATGATTGCAGTAGAAAAGTGTGGACTTATTTGCTTAAATCCAAAGATGAGACTTTTGGAAAATTTAAGGAGTGGAAAACTTTAGTAGAAAACCAAACTGGAAACTCGGTTAAGGTACTTAGAACTGACACGAGGATTAGAATTTTGTAATGAGGACTTTGATAGGTTTTGTAGCAATTCAGGCATCCTTAGACATAGAACAGTCAGGATGACACCACAACAAAATGGGGTAGCTGAAAGAATGAACAGGACTATCCTAGAAAAGGTTAGGTGCCTTATGTTTACTTCAGGATTAAACAAGCCATTTTTGGGGGGAAGCCTTGAACACTGTTGTCTACCTTATAAATAGAAGCCCTTCATCAGCTTTAGACTTTAAGTCACCTCAAGAAATGTGGACTGGTAAAGTACCTAGTTTGAACCACATTAGAATTTTTGGTTGCACACACTAGAAATGGAAAGTTAGATCCTAGATCTATAAAGTGTGTTTTCTTAGGGTATGAACCAGGTACAAAGGGGTATAGATTATGGGATAGACAGTCTCTGGTATTAAGATCATTATTTCCAAGGATGTAGTATTTGGTGAAACTAGCTTTCCTTGTAAAAGTAGTACTCAAGCTAATCCTGAAAGTATCTCTCCTAGTGAGGACAATGTGAGAGATGAGCAAACTACCTCCACACAGTTTGAGGTGGAGCTCAATTCACCTACACCTGAGACTTTAGAACCTGAGTCTGTATCAAACATAGAAACTGAAGAAGAACTAGTAGAAGACTTAGCACAATCTCATGAAGAGTCCTTAGAATCTTACCAACTAGCTAGGGATAGACCTAGAAGAGAAATTAGGCCACCAGCTAGATATTCTTATGCCGATTTGGTATTTACTGCATTAATTTTTGCACAAGAGTCTAAATTTACTGAACCTACAAGTTATGAATCTGCATGTATATCTGTGGATAAGGACAAATGGTTAAATGCTATGCTTGATGAAATGAATTCTCTAAATGTGAACAACACTTGGACTTTAGTTCCCAAACCCGCAAACCACAAACTTGTTGACAGTAAATGGTTATTCAAAATCAAAGAAGGAGACAAACCTTCCGATCCACCTAGATATAAAGCTAGGTTAGTTGCAAAAGGATTCACTCAACATGAAGGTATTGATTTCAATGAAATTTTATCTCCTGTAGTTAAATTTAAAACTATCAAAATAATGTTTGCAGCTGTTACTCAATTTAACTTAGAACTTGAACAATTGGATGTAAAAACCGTATTCTTGCATGGTGATTTGGAAGAGAAAATATATATGAAACAACCTCCGGGCTTTATTGATAAATTGCATCCCGATTTTGTTTTCTTGTTAAATAAATCTTTGTATGGTTTGAAACAGTCACCAAGGCAATGGAATAAAAGGTTTGATAATTTTATATGTAGCATTGGTTTCAGTAAAAGCAATTTTGATACCTGTCTTTACTATATGTTTGAAGGAAATGACTCTATATTTGTTCTTTTATATGTTGATGATATGTTTTTGATTAGTAACACTAAAGATAGAATCAACATATTGAAAAAGGAACTTAGTGCAGAATTTGACATGAAAGATTTAGGATCTGCTAAACGTATCCTTGGTATGTATATTGAAAGAAACAGAGATAAAGGAAGTCTTAGACTTCATCAAAAACCATACCTTGAAAGTATAGTAGATAAGTTCAACATGAAAAACAGTAAAACCGTGAATTTCCCTATTGCTTCTCATTTCGTGTTAAGTAAAGCTCAGTGTCCTAAATCAACTTTAGATTTACTTAAAATGGAAGATATACCTTATGCAAATGGAATAGGTTCTATAATGTATGCTATGATCAGTACTAGACCCGATTTATCTTTTGCTATATCTTTGTTGAGCGGATTTATGTCCAATCCTGGTTATGAACATTGGACTGCTTTAAAATGGACATTGAGATATATTAACACCTCTGTTGATGTTGGTCTTTGTTTTAACAAATGTGATTCTGACAAATTTAATTTGTATGGTTATGTGGATTCCGATTTTGCTGGGGAAAAAGACACCGGAAAGTCTACTACCGCTTACTATTTTATGCTTGGTAATTGTTGTGTGAGTTGGAAATCTCAATTACAATCCTGTGTTACTTTATCCTCTACTGAAGCGGAATATATTGCCCTGTGTGATTCTTTTAAAGAGGCAATATGGCTTCAAGGTTTGTTATTCGAAATTAACTTGATAGATAAGTGTGCTACTGTTTTTTGTGATAGCCAAAGTGCTATACACTTAAGTAAAAATCTTGTCTTTCATGACAGAACTAAGCACATAGAAGTTAAGTATCATTTTGTCGGGGAGAAAATTATGAACAAAATTGTGAATGCGAAAAAAAAAAAACCCGAGACAATGCAGCAGATTTTGGTACCAAGATTGTCTCAAGGAGTAAGGTCGGACTACATCCTGAATATGCTCAATATAAACTAACCGTTTGTTGTCTTCTTACTGCAGTACAAGAGCCAATGATGTTAGATATAAGCTTACTGCACTGTAGGGTTATTGTTGTGTTTGGATTCAAGGTGGAGAATGTTGAAATTGAATCAAAACGACAGCATAGGGCTCAAAACGACAGCAGGATGGCACATCGGTGCAACCCTGTCGTTAAGCCAAAACGGTGTCGTTCCAATGTCATCGGATGCAATTTGAACCATTCAATTTGATCAATCCTACGACCACCATTGAAAGCCCTCTTTACCCTTTCATACAAATACACAAGTCATGTAAATTTGTAATTTAGATGAATATTGATCCTTCTCTCTTCTTCTTATGTTCTCTGGTCGAGTTTCCAGAATAGGGGTTTGTGCTTTGTTTCAGGCGGGGTTCTTCCCACTCTTGTCGTAAATCATTGATTGTCGTGTTTCTTTCTGTGATTTACGGTTTGGTTTTAGTCCGATTCATCTTTATCCCTAGTTTGTTTCATCAGTAATCTTTAGGGTTATTTTGATGTGTACTGGTAGGGATCTTTTGTAAGGAATTCATCTCTGTAAACATTTGATTTGATAGTGCAGTGAGTCATCTACCGAGGCTCAACGTGGATGTACCAATATCTCACTTGTTGGTGAGATTTGGGAACCACGGTAAAATCCTTTTGTTGATTACTTTTCTGTTTTATGTTTCTTGCAATTTCTTGTTTAATCTTTCGAGCATCGATCGTTATAAGGATTAATTCCTAACAATACATAAGTTTTTGGAAGGTCTCGAACTTTTTATTAATATTTTATCATCTTTCTTGACACAGCGAGAACAAGAGATAACACGAACCAAAAAATAAGCATTACCTAATTTTTTCAACAAAACAAGTCCATTAAATTAAGGAGCAGGACCTTTTGAACCGAACCGTGCCGGAGATCCTGGATTGGTGTACGACTTATCTCCAAAAGATCATTTGAATTTTCTATGTGTAATCGGATATAATGAGACGCAGATTAAATTAATAACAGGCGGTGAATACGCGTGCCCCGAGGATGCTAGCGTTCACAACTTTAACTATTCGTCCATAGCGGTAACGAATCCGAACTCTGTTGGGAAAGTGATGGTGACGAGGACACTGAAGAATGTGGGTGGTGCACCGGCGACTTACATTGCTAGAATTCATCGTCCGGCTGGAGTTTCGGTTATGGTGGAGTCGGAAACTCTTAGCTTTACGAAAGTGGGTGAAGAAATTAGGTTTAAGATGAGTTTGAAAGCTAAGTGGTTTTTACCTTCTTATGTGTTTGGAGGATTGGTATGGTCAGATGGTCACCATCAAGTTAAGAGTCCCATCATCGTCGGAGGTGTAACTTTTTAGATTTATTTTATTTTATTTTATTTTTAGGGTTATTTGAATTTTAGTATTTTTTTATTAGTTTTAAAAGTAAAATAAGTAGAATTTGGATAGCTTTTTTATTTTATTATTATTAGAATTTGTTAGAATTATAGCAATAATAAACTTCACTTCTTTTTTATTTTTAATTATTGAATAATTTATTTATTTATTTTATAACATAAAATTCGAATCACATTATAATTAACAAATTTTCAATGTATATTATGTGTATATTTCTATAGTTCAAAATTGGATTAAAGTTTAATTTTAAGATAATTATTGAAAATTTTGAATAAAATTAGAAAGATAATTAATCTTAATAAATTTTAATATTCCATAGGCAATTAACATGCCCATTTTTGCCTAGGTTAGATTTTTTACCGTTAGTCAACTCTTTTTACTGTTTTGAATAGAGACATTTTTGTTCATTACTTAAAAAATAAACACTAATTTTTGTAAAGGGTAATTTTATAATTTTAACTAAAATAAATCCTAAAAACTGGTGAGTAAGTAGGTTCCTTGGGTCATTCATTTATAGCAGTTCTTGTCTATTAACCTTTTGACCAGAATCAAATGATTTTTAATTATTGAAGTTCTTCGGAATGTTATATGAATTTCAAATTATTTAAAAAATATATACATATATAGATATATATTCTCTAAGAAAAGGACAGAAGAGAAATTGTGTATATACAAAAAAAATGGCTCATATCTGTTATCAAGCATGACACCACCATGGAAATAATGAAAAATCAAATCCTCAAATCTCTCTTAACACAGATCCATCTGTACCTATATAACTTATTCAGTAAAAATAAAAAATTAATATTCATTACCCATCGTGAAATTTTTAAAAAAAAAGTAGATTACAGCCTTTCGATAATCAATATTTATTATATCTCCGTCATCGTTGGTAGAAGAAAAACAAGAGAGGCGGCCACCGTCGTTGGTAGAAGAAGAAGAGAGGTGTCGCTGTCGTTGGTAGAAGAAGAAGAGGGAGAGGCACCATTGGTAGAAGAAGAAGAAGAGGTGTCGCTTGAAAAAGAAGAGAAGAAGAACGGTGAGAAAATTTAGAGTTTTTAGGTTTTATTATATTTAAAATTATAAAATTATCCTTTATAAAAATTAAGTTTATTTTTTAAAATATTGGATAAAATAGTAAAATAGGTTGACTAACAGTCAAAACTCCGTTAAATTGATAGAAGGGTATGTGGTGAGACTTTTTAAAACCCGAATGACAACAAAAAAATTTTTAAGATGCTAAACTTGATTTTAAAAACTCTAAAATGTGTTACTAAGATATTTTACCTTTAATAAAATTAATAATAATAAAAATAAACAATAAGAATAAGAATTAAATGAGACAATGAAATAGCAACTTTTTTTTTTTTTCTACCGAATGAGAAAAACCAAAAGTGAAGAAGAAAAGTGATGGGAGATGTGACTTGGGTTTTACTCCTCCTGACCACCATTCACCATTCATCAAGTATAGAGAATTGACAACTGAGAAATGGGACGAGTCCACCTTATTGAAACCCCACCACCATTCTCTCCCTTAAAAAAGAAATTAAGGGATTTCCTTTGAGGTCATGATTGTTACCTAGTATATATATATATATATCAGCTCTGTCCAATCACCTTACTGAGAGACACAAACCAAGTTCAACCATGCAATTTGGAATAGTTCCGAAATAATTTTTGAATCCACTTTCAGATACATACACTTAAGACCCCAAAAGAATTGTATCTTTATTGCAAGAATTTATGTACAACGGACAAAAAAATACATGTTAATATATCCCTGGTGGTCTTGCAACTTGAATAATAAGGGAAAAAGGAATTCCATTTATGATCAATGCACCTCTAACTAGCCTTAGGTATTTTGTATAAGTGTAGAAATTAAAAGGCTACAAAATTGCTGGGGTTTTCTTGCATCCCCTTCCCTTCCCCTCTCTCCTCCATGAACCCTGCCTAACTCAATTTAGATACAGTAAGGTTAGAAGCGTCTGAGTCTCATCCTGTTAATGAAATGAAATGAATCCCCTTCAGATTCACTGTACTGATGAAAATTAGGTTTTGTTGGCCAACTGTCTCCCAATGATATCTTTTTACCTACTTCAATCTCCCAAGTGTCTTCTGCTTGTATCCATATCTCATCCTCTCAAGTAGTTTCTCTCTTGTTTTTCTCTTCTTGTCCATTTTCAACCTATATCTTTCTTCCCTCTCCCGCTCGTACATTCCTTGCCAGTAAACTTCCCCAGTTAATGGCCATAACCACATTTCATAAGGGTGGTCATTGTCATCTGCAGCCTCTGCAAGGTCTTCATCCATACTTTTTAATAGCGACATGTTGAAGTATTTTGCCCACATAAACCCCTTCCTCTCCTCAATAGGATGTTGTTCTTCTAACACACCCGTATGTGGATCTATGTAAACCATCCTCCTCCCACTATGATATGCCCAGACATTGACAAGAATGTCCAGGACTCGACAATAACATTGTTGTTTCTGGTGGAAATAAAAAGAATAAACATTAAAGAAATTCCACTTTCTGTGTGAGCAAGGGAATATTGTATATTGACACATACCTCAAGGACAGAAGATGCCAAGAAGCACTGAGCGATCTCATTTGTATTTATGTGCAAATGATGAAGAGAATCAACAAATATTCTACACAACCAACAAGATCTCCAGTTAGAATCCAGTAAACAAATAGTCAAAAACCATATTTTTGGGAATATCCATTACCTTGAGAACATAATAAACTCCAAAAAAGATGGAGTTGGCATCACCCAGCTGTGAAGAGCTGACCAATGCCCACTGCCTTCAGGCATGGGTGGAAGAGCTTCTATATGTGACGGTAAGGCATACATTCTGCGAAATGCATCTTCAAAAGTAGTTCTGCATTTGTTAAAGAATTAAACAAGAAGAGATGAAGTTACTGCCTCAAAATGATGCAAAAACAAGGAATGAAAAGTTGGCAAAAGAGTAAAAGTCAATATTAGATACTCAGTATTTACAAAATTAAAAATTGAAACATAACTGGCCTATGTAGACAAAAGGTATTCATCAAGGACAAGATTATCCACAATGATATAAACAAAAATAAAACAAAAGATTTTAAGAGTAAGGCAACCAAATCTTCGTCTAAGTCAACCCCAAAGATTCTGTATACACTAGTTGATTGTATTACAAGACAACTCTAACCAATAACTCTCTCTGAGGTAACAATGGTCGGGAAAATACTGATGCAAACCACCATTCTGTGGAATAAACAGATTGAAATTTTATAACTGCTGCTACAGGCTTTACCTTCTATATGGTACTACACTCAACAAAGTTTTCAAGAAAGACTGCAAGAAAGCATGTGCTGATCAGAGACTTAACATATTTGCATTTAACTCCAGCTAATAAAAGTCATCTTTTATTTAATTTTTTTTTTTATTGTACTTTTTTCCTTTCAAGTCCCTTATTTTATTTTTACTCAGGTCAGCTTTTCCATTTTGCTGCAACATCTACCACCATTATCATTTTCAAGTTCTCTTTCTAAGCCTCCAATTATCCTGATCCAAAGCTAACAATAAGATGACTCCAAGAAACTAAAAATAGAACCTGCAGATATACAGAATTTTAGACATTCTTCTAGCCCCAATGTCAGCCATTAGTACGTGGGTCCCCAGAACAGAAGTGGTTTTCTACATCAGAATAATCTGCGCTACTGACAGCTGATAAGAAAAATAATCTGGGATTCTAAAGATAAATTCAACCTGAGAACACAATGGATGCCAGCCAACATATCCTTAAATTTTCTCATCTCATTGTGAAGCAAGATATTGATTGCCAGTTCTGGCTTGTCCATTACACCTACTTTCTTCTTAATTCGTTACCAGTCCACCTCAGGAACATAACATCCACTAATGGCAAACTTATTTTCCCCCTTCCTCAAATTTCCATTAAAAAAAAAAAAAAAAAAAAAAAAAAAAAAACATTCATAAAAGAAACAATTACATGGTATTATCACCCCAAACACAACATAAAATGTTACGTAGGAAAACTCTCTTTGCATTTTAATATTTCCCATAGCTTTGTTTCTATATTTATAAAATAAAATAAAAATTCAGAGAACAAAAAAAAAAAACCTTAGGTCCAAACATGTGAGGAGAAAATATTTGACATGACAACTTACATAAAAACACTTGTCAATATAAGTAGGCACAAATCTTACCTGCAGTTTCCCCCATTCAGGATATCACACATTGACCAAAATGTGAGAACATCACTGCTACCCAAAAATCCACCATTCATATCTAACTTTGCCCAAAAGTATATCACATCTCCTTTGGTGTTTTTTTGAACTATTGCTTCAAGAACTTGTTCAGCTTTTGTAGATAATGCTACCTGACACACATTCAGTCCATACATAACTAAACTGGATTTCTTCTTTCCATTGAATATCAAAGAAATTCTATGACAAGTAGACTTTCAGAACTGTAAATATCAAAATCCATGACAAGTTCACATGTTAATGAATATTCTCCTTGTTTACTGAATTTAAAGAACAGTTCAGATTTGATCCTCAAGGACAAACTTCAAATCCTAGGGCATACCTTTCTACCTGCAGCACGCCATGACTGAAATCCAATCCAAGGTCGTTTATGAATATTATCGACCCCATTTGCAATAGAGAACATGCCACCTATCTCACAGAGTATGTTTCTATAGTATGTATCATTCAGGATGGGAAGCCTTGCAACTGCATCCACATCATCTGACCTTGGTCTTCGTGGTCTTGGAGACTGATATAAAACAAGCATAGAATCAGGAGAACTACAAGTCTAACTTGAAAATACCATAAAAGTATAGACATAAAGAGCTGAAAGCAATGCATGCTTAGTCAATACATTGAATCATAAGAAAAGAAAAGATGATAAATATAAAAAGTATTACAGGAAAAACAATTACAGCGTGGAGGAACATACAAGATTCAATCCACGGTATAAAGAACCATGGTGTAGAAACTGCCAAGCTCCAGCTCCACTGTAAATTTCATAAATGCATAAAGGTTGTCCAGTCCTCTCTAGCTCTCCTTCATCCCTCTCATTGGTTTCAAACTTTAGCTTTTCAGCCTTCCGTGCATTTCTATATATTTCATCCCAATTACCGATGTCTTTCTCCATTCTTTCATCTATCTACATAACCCAAGAAAATATTTTGTTTAGAATTTAAATGACAAAACTAAAGGAGAATAAGAAAGAAGAAGTATCAGAACCGCCCGCCCCCCACAGAGGAAAAAAAAAATGCAACACCACAATGATTATACCTCCTCCATCTCTAGGCTCTCAACTTCCTCGGAACTCTCTATTTCCTTCAAAATATCCCAATCCAAACTAGTAGGAATATCCCCATCTGAAGAGTCTAGTTCAACCTTGGAGACATTTTCCAAGGGAACAAGATCGGCCATGTCTTCCTCAAGGTCATATACAATACTAAAATGATCACTACTACCCATATGCATATTTTCCATGTCAACAGTTTTTTTATCCAATTCCCTCTGGAAAAGGTCCCAATCCCATGAAGACTGTTTAATCTCAGACGGGGATGCTGGCAGCAAGACATCTGATGGGAAATTAAAGACATTTTCAAGCAGCATTGCATAAGTTCTTATACATTCTGAGGCCAGCATGTTTTTTGCAAGAAGCCTTCCAGCAGAACCAAGAGAATGAGCGAATTTTGAGAGTTTGTCCTCAGATATCAGAAGAGTGAATGCTTTCATCAGTGCATCAGGATTATGCTTAGGAAAGATCATTCCTTGAATGCCATTAGAAACCTGAAATTGAAACCCTTAAAGCATTAGAAGACATAAATCAAGAAATATAAATTTTTACATAGGATTTTTTTATGATTGGCAGTACAAAAGGATCCATGAACTCACATATCCATTTATGACAGGATAATCAGGTGCAACAATTGGAATTCCAAATGACATAGCCCGTGTTAAAAATGGAGGAAATCCCTGCTCATCCTGAGAAGAAGCATAAAGTACAATGTCGGCCATAAGTATGACCCTATTCACATCACCAATTAGACTGTAGTGTCTAAGAGTTCCTTGATGAAGTCCCAAACGAGAAGCAGCATCCTACAAAACCACATAATCAAAATAGCCGTATCACTCCTTTTGTCCCATGTCTATCTAACAAGAGCAGCAACTTTTTACTTACAAATTAGGAATGCAAGAAATAATTTGAAGAAAATAACACTCATCAAGCAGTCCAAGAGAGAAATAGTATGAAGTGCAAGGCTTCTAGGAGATCAAATTCAAACTGACAACAATGCAAGTTTCAGAAGTTATAATTTTTCTAGAAGATAAAAGCAGATGTTTAAAAATTCATGTGCAGATAATTATTAAAAAAAAAAAAAAATTATGTGCAGATCACCATGAATACTTTAAAAAAAAATTCTCATATCAAACTAATCAAGCTTCCCAATAGTTTACCTGCAAAGCATCATCATAACTACTGCTTGAGTTTCCACATAAGAAGACAAACTTGATCTTCCCTTTTGATTTTCCTCTTGCTGCATATTTGACTAGGAGAGGATGCAGGTCTTGCATTGTAACAGCATAATCTAACGATAACTGATTGAAGAAGAAGGAGCTTCCAACAACCAAGACCAGAAGATCATCTTCAGTAAAACCATTTTCCTTTCTTAACAGAAATTTGGAATGTGTCATAATGTAGCTTTCAGCATCCCAAACATCTACTGGTGATCCAGGAATCACAAAGAAGTTTCCAGTGTCAAGCACACTATATAACATCTGATACAGGAAAGCAATCCTAATTGAGAATGGAGTATCACTCAACCAAAAAAAAAAAAAAAAAAAAAAAAAAAAACCTATGAGCTAGACTAGTGATAGATATAATCCTCATATGTAAATTAGGTAGTAACAAATGAAAACAGAGAACTACAATTACCGGAAGAGAATAATCTGGAAACACAACAACATTGGCCCGGGCAAAAGTGATCTTCCACTGAGTAATGATATGTTCCCAGTGCATGTTCTCATAAACTGGAAGACGGTTTGCAAGTGTGTCCTCTTGAATTATCCATATTACAGGAACAGAGCAGAAAGGCTCCTGCATAAGGCTGCAGAAATATTAAACACACAATTCACACCTAAAATTCCTCTATCCAAGAGAGGAAGATTAGAGAATAGAGGGAAATATGGCAAAGATACCCTAAGTTTTTTCTCTACTTTTGGCACACAATCAATCACCTTTTAACATGTCAGAAGTTCTGAAAAGACAGATTGTCAACCCCAAAATTAAGTAACTACCAAAAGTTTAAATATCATTAAGAAGCACGTAGAAGTCAATCAATAAGATAGAATGCAAAATCCTTAATATCATCAACATAGGAATTCTCTCATGTTGCTTTTCCAGTTGGGTATTGAGATTAACATGTGGAATGTTTTACCTAAGGTGGAGCGCAGCTATTGACCAAGCTCAATATGGGCATATATTATTAGTTCAAGTTCGTTTTTCAACTTAAACTATCAAGTCATCAGATCAAGACAAGAAAAGAATGATGAGGAAAGTTAATTTGATGGGCATAGATAAATCTAAAACCAGTACCTTGAAATGGCGTCTTTTGCTTCAAGAGAGTCCACTATGACACCTTCAAAGCTGCAAAGCATGATTCATCAGTACCGACTAAAGCTTCCTCAGACAGACAACATTCTGATGAGAACCATGAACTATTTTTCCACTGGAGTCCTCCCTCTATTTCTTTTCCCCACCAGCTACAATACCCAAAAAGGAAAGTGGATACTAGACTAAGCATAGCAAATTGAGAGAGTGAAATAGAGAAAAGAGAGTCATACGTTAACCAATCAATTTGACTATATGCTTCAGGGCTTAATGTCGAGACTTGACCTCCTATTTCCTCCCACATCAGACGTGCTTCACCATCCATGAGTGTGTATATCTAAAAAATATGCATTATACATACACAAAAATTAAGAGACAATTATTATAGAATAGATCTAGGGAAACATAATCCATTTTACCAAACTAAGTTCTCAAGGGATGAATAAAAACTTCAAAAGAACAACAAATTTCTGAGTCCTGTGCAAAATATCCAATGAGGAAGTAAAGAATCTTGATCCCAGCAAGAACAAATCTACACAATTTCTGAAGCATCATTACATTGGTAAGGAAAATATTCTTATGAAATTACCTTGAGGAGATAACCAAGTCCCTTTAAGTTCTTCATCACCGTAGATAGCCTTAAAGACGATGGATCTTTTTTCATGTTCCCTAAGATCTGAAAATCATTAAATAGTCCATCAGGTACAAGAACTCTAGGACTTCTATCTTGGAACTTCAGAATGAGAAATTTCCCAAAAAAAGAGTAAGGAAAAATAAAAATTAAATCTGTGCATAGAAAACCTTCGGCTCAGACTTTCAACAATAAATACTTAGAGCCAAACACAAATAAATTCTCTATGTTCCTAGCATGATAGCTACAAAGTTATTTCTACTTAAAGCCCCCTTAACTTAAATCTGGAAAAATAGGTGAAAAACTGCCCTGTCCGTTTTGGCAGAATTGTCCTTCTTTAAAGTAATTTCTCCTAGATGCAAATGGGTACATCCAACATGCAAGAACATCCATGAAGAAACCCAAGTAACTCTTCCATGCGTCTCGCTGACTTTAAATTATTTAGACAATCATTTTGCCAATATTTGCAAAAAAAAAAAATAGACTGGCAACATTTTTTTTTTTTTTAATTATTTTGATATATTTCCTAAAAATCAAGCACGAGCAGAAGTGGTGCACATCTTAGTATAAGAAAAGTGAACTCAAGTCTATATAAACAAAATATAAATAACAAGGCAAGAGGAACAACAGTAGCAATGCTGGAGTTAGAACTCATTTAGGGACATGAATCCCCAAAATGACACACTTGCATTAGATAATACTTCCAAACTGCTTAACATTTCTAGAACTTCTTGCGAACGTTGGCAGGGATAGAAGAAAAACACACCAAGTTTAATCCTGAATTTTCATTAATCTTTTTACATTATTGATGAAATTCCCACTGCATTACGCTTTTCCAAGATGAGGGAGAAAAAACATTATGAAGAAAAGAGAAACAAATCAACCAAGTAATAGCTAAAAACGTTATCAGCCTTCAATGTCATCAGAACACATGAAATGCAATCTCCTCAGATGAAGAATATGAAAGTTTATGATGCACTTGATAATGATTGGAGTTGTACAAATAAGGACTTTTTGAACTGCATAGACATATATTAACATACAAGTGCAATTCTGGGAGGTCGAATTCCAATCCTGGTGTGATTCCTCAGTGAATCGAGACCGTGAAGAAGTTCAAATCTTCTCCGTGGCACGAAATGCAAGGAACTTCCCAACTTCAAGTCATCTCTAACAAACCAGAGCCATTTACCTCTCTCACTCCCTCCTCCACCTTGTCTCAGAACCGACATGATCGAGCTCTGAAGCACCATCGACGCCAAAGCAAACACAAATATCACTAAAATTATGCACAAATAAAACCACGATCTCTCCTTAATAGGAAACCAGAAAAGCTTCCGAGACAGTGATCTATTGTGATGATGGTAATGAGATCGGCCTGTTTTGAATTGACGATCCAAAGATGAACCATTCGACGATGTTGCCTTCAAGGTTCTCGAGAGGTAGCTGGTAGAAGAAGCATTAGGGTTTCGTTTGAAGAGGAAACGATCACGGATCGAACTGAAGCCGCCACCGGCACCACTGCCGCCGTTTCCGGTGCCGGCGGAAGATGAACTGTCTGCATTTTCGAGGTTATTATCGTCGTCGTCGGAGAAATGGTCCATTACGGTCTTAATTTAGTTCAGTCGAATCGAATCAGTGGAGCAAACCAGACAATTAATATGATTTTGGAGGGTGAGAAATGTTCTTCTTCTCCAGTGGAATAAGCGTGGAAATTCTTTTTTATTAGTATTTTCTTCGGAGGTTTGTTTTGTCGAGATGGAGATGAATTAAAATTTTGGAGAAAAGGAAAAAAAACAAAAGGATTTCAGAAGTAGATAGACTTTGTTGAGTGATGTACGAAAGAGACGCAAACCGCGTTTTTGTTAACGGTGGTGCGTCTTTTTTTTTAAACCTCCAACCCACTTTATTCACACGTTCGAATTTTCAACAAATTTATATTATTTTTTTAAGGTTATAAGTTCGATAAATAATAAAAAAAAAAAATATAGTTTTTTTTTAAAAAAATGAATAATTTTATAGTGATGGTGGTTGAAATGAAGTGTCGAACTCCCTACCTTTTAGGTAAAGAGAGTGTTTGGGGATAGCTTTATTATTAACTTGACCACAAACACTTACAATTATTAGAATCATTAGTGAGATGTTTTTATGATACTTTTCAAATATTAATATTTATTTTTTATTCTTATAAAATCTATTAGATGTATTAATGATACTCTAATAATTTATTATATGTATTAATAGTTTATTAAATTTATTATCAAATGTTATAAAATTTGAGGGAAAGATATTTATTTTAAAAGCCTTTATTTGGATATCAAACATTATTATCATCATCATCATCATCATCATATCATTATTATTATTATTTTATTTGAATTAGTATATATATTAGAAATTTAATCACCTAAATTAGAGAAAATAATAAGAAGTGAAAAACTTAAAATAGTAAAAAAAACAAAGGCAAAAAAAAAAAAAAAACCCCACCATGTGAAAAGCTTTAATTCTCTCCCAAAAAAATTTTAACTAGAGTTAAAAATAAATAATTCCTAAAACTATTTCCTTTAGTGCATGAAACTTAATGAGGTTCACCCTCTTTTATAACAAAAGCCTCATTCTCTCTTTTCTTACCCAATGTGTGATTGGGAAATAAGCAAACCCAACAAACTCCATTTTGCAACTTTAGTTAATCTCATAGTTGCACTTTGTTTTGATGAAGATCTTTCATAACTTCTGCTATCATAGTCCACCATAAAAGAGCATACTCACTCAAAATAAACAATTTCAAGCATTTTACTTCGACCTATGACGAAATCATCCTTACTAAAAATTTATGGTGCAACCTTCACGCTTGGCTTTCTCAAAAGTTCATCAACCATCGACATGAATTTCCACTAGACACACCTTGCATCAATGTCAAACTAATGCACATGTACAAATTTGTGGACCCACTAATATTAACATATCTTCTATCATGACAACTTAGTGACATATCATAAAGACGCACTTGTCTCGATTCAAAAAATATCTTCCATGGAGAAAGAGACACCAGTATCCTCATTATGTTTCTTGATGTGCTTAGATTGTCCACACAAATTCCAACTTCCTTTATCATGGAGTTCGTTCTCTTCCCAACACTAGTAACCAAAATTAGATTTTCTGATGGATTATTCCTTCCACTATCTAGTCTTCTCTCCTCAACAAGGAGTTTACCGGTGACCCAAAAAAAAACTATTTTCTCATTCCCATGAATCAAAATATGTTTCATATGTTCATAAGAAGATGGAAGAGACCATATGAGTCTCAAGGCTTGATCCTCATTTCTTTGCCCTTTAATGCTTTATGTAACCCTAACTGAATCAAAATACCCTTGACTTGAAATTGCCACAAGCCAAAATTGATTCTTCCATCAAACTTCTCCACATCAAATCTCACCAGATTTAACATTCTATTTCCTTACTCGGCCAACCAGAGTCTGATACCACTTGTTAGGAATTTAATAAATTCCCTCCCAAAATTTATGCAAGAATTATTAAAAAAATAATAATAAAAAAATAACAACTACAAAATTTAACATAGAAAACTCATCAAAATAGGAGAAACACCACCACCAAGGCAAATCAAGACTAAAGAAGAAAATAAGACACCGACAAAGTGTTAGAACTCTCACCCAATGTGAATTTTAACTAGAGTTAAAAATAAATAATTTATAAAACTCTTTCTTTTTGTGCACTTAACTTAAGGAGGTTCACCCCCTTTTTATAAGAAAAGTCTACTTTTTCCTTTCCTTTTCTATCGGATGTGGAATTGGAAAAGAAGCAAACCTAACCATATGAGCAAAATTAAAATTTTTATTTTTAAAAAAAAAAACAAATAATCACAATAAAATTCTTCCAAAATAAAATAACAATAAAACTTTATTTTTAAGTAGGTCCAATTGAACCTAAATAAGTTTATATTAAAAAAAGAAAGAGGTTATAATACTCGTGCTTCTAAATTATAGGTGAAAAAAAAAAAAAAAAGACGGACTAAAGTGATATTTTGAAAAGAAATATGAAATGACAGAAATTAAATACAGAAATGGAACTGAATATTTCCTAGACGGAAAGCAATTTACATTTTGGGGTGTGGACCAATTTAGGGGCCCAATAATCCTTAATTTCATACGACTGAAACTGAAAGTAATTGGACTCAAAAAGGTTCGACAAAAGCCTACTGTACTGTGCTTCAGAAACAATGACATTACATCCTTTATAACACCCCCCCCCCCCCACAAAAAAAAAAAAAAAACAAAAACAACAATTGGCTTGCATTAAACATCAAAAAATTAATTGTGAAAATATCATTTTCTTTCATCTCGTAATCGATGCAATTTGCTTCATGACAATTGACATTTCTTGTTATTGTTGATCCTGCATTTATTTTTGCATTTACTACAAGATTATCCCTTTTTCTGTAAGTCCCTATCTACATTACTATAAATACAAAACATGTTAATTAGTCTTTGATTTTTTAATTTCTCATTACTTCTATTCTTACTTGTTATGATGAATTTTTTTTTTCATTATTATTATTATAGATCACTTTATTTTTTGTATACACTTATAATTAATTATTAATATTTTATAACTTATTTATACTTATTAATTGTTTTTATTGAAAAATAAATAAAAGTATATTAATATTTTCAATCAAAACATATATTCATATTTTAAAAAAATCTGTAAAATAAAATAAAATATGAATTAAAATATATATTTTTTTATTAAAATATGGTCAAAAAGTTTACATCTAATAATATTGTTGTAACACTTAACTAGAAATCATCAACCATCTTTACGCCTAATCAACTTGTGTAGGAAATTGAAATAAACAAACAAATAAATGTTTCCACTTTTCAAAAGAAAATAAATAAATGAGAGAGAGAAAAAAAAAATAAAGGATTTATTAAGAATGCCTAATTTACTAATAAAATTACTCTACTTGTAACAAATAAAAAAATACACCCTTTAAAAATATAAAATTAAAGGAAAAACTGGAGAAAGAACAAACACCTCTCTCTAGAATGAGCTTTCACCTCTCTCTAAAACAGAAGTTGACCGCTGAAGAAACAGATCAACCGCAACGTAACATCAAGAAACATAAGAGAGATGATGATGAACAAGTAATGATGGACGCTACACACAACATGTATGAGACGACTAGTTTTACGAATGCATGGACGAAGGCATCCTTTGTAGATACACTAAAGGGAACAACACCCCGACGTCAGGTTTATACAGGCGAGGGTGAAGATGATATTATGGATGATTTGGGCTTAGCGGATATCCTTTAGGACCAAGAGGTTGTCGAGGAAGGGGAAATATGTCCGGTGGTGGACATAGCTTGGGACAGCTACAAGAAATCGTGGCAGCAGTGGAGACGGGCCCTCATTATCAAGGTGTTGGGGAAGAACATCGGTTTTAGGGTTCTAGAACCTCGTATTAAGAAGCTTTGGCAACTACAGAATGGCTGTGAACTCATAGATATTGACAAAGGCTATCCGGTAGCCCGTTTCTACTCTCGGGAAGATTACCACAAAGTGCTAAACGGGGGACCGTGGCTGGTACTGGACCATTACCTCACCATATCAAAGTGGAGACCGAACTTCATACCAGGAGACAACGAGGTACATAATACACTGGTGTGGCTGCGTTTTCCGGTTCTACCGTTGGAAATGTTCACGGAGTCCAATCTGATGCAAGTGGGGAATGCAGTGGGGAAAGTTGTCAAGGTGGATCCGATCACAGCGGAGATGATAAAGGGACGTTATGCTCGTGTCTGTGTGGAGTTGAATTTGAATGGAATTCTCTCGCCGAATGTCTTGGTATGGGGCAGGAAACAAGCTGTAGAGTCCGAAGGTCTACACCATATTTGTTTCCAATGTGGAAAATATGGCCACAAGAAAGAACACTGTGGAACTACACAATCGGAGGCGGGAGGGGAGAACCCGGAAAAAGCTGAAATACAGCAAAAGAAACCTCAAGGAAGCACCGCGGCCCAACCATTTGGACCATGGATGCTACCGGCACATATCCGCAGGAAGCAACAGTTGTTGCAAGCAAAGATGAATAGAAAGGCGATTCTGTCGGAAGCAAACAAAAGGCTCAATGCGGAGATCGAAAGGAAACTTCGGGCGGAGAAACGAACCAACCCGCAAGCGGTCGGGTCGAGAAGTTTTGTATTCGGGGCAACTTCTGGGCACCGAGGTGACCAGTCTGTGGTGTCGGGCAAAAAGGTAATTTCGGGCAGTGAGGTCGTGCAAACATTCGGCGGCAGGTCCAATTTCTCAATTCTAGCCGACATGGAAGAGGAAAGTTCCGATAGGGACATTGAAATATTAAAAAAGAAAATTAGGGAGCTATCGGGTGAGAATAGAGGTGGACATCACGACAAAGCCCGGATTAAGTTGGAACGGGGGGTAAATCGGAATGGGCCCAAAGCAGTTACAAACAAGTCCGGTAGTGAATCCTCCAAAAATAAAGGCCTCAGTAAATTAAAGGGACCAACAAAAGCCCATGAAGGGGAAACACGACCGCAACGACCGGGCCCGTTGAGGGACTTGGATAGCAACAGGCAGATTAGCAGTTCGGAAAACCCAGGAGCCCAAGTGGGTACCTCTCGATGTACTGAAAACCATACAGGAAACATACTTCCAGTCAAACAAGGAAGTGCGACACAGAAGGAAATGGCTAGAACGTCGGGGAAGCTGGGGAGTGAGAAAATGGAGGTTGATGTACATAAGCAGAGTACCACAAGAACGAAGCCTCGAACGGAGGAGCAGATAGCCGATATTTCGGAAAAGGCTACAGCAATGGAGGTAACCATCCCTCCAAAATCTTCTTAATCTTATCCATGATTAGTACAATTGTGTGGAATTATAGGGGGATAGGAGCAAGAGAAACTAAGTTACATCTAAAGGAGATGGTGAATTTTCACAAACCGGAAGTTTTTGCACTACTGGAGACACGAGTACATAGTAGTCAATTAATTGATTTCTTGGCCAGTTGTGGGTTTACACACATGTTGGCCGTGGAAGCTGCTGGTTTTGTAGGAGGTATATGGTTGATGTGGGACACGACGAAAGTTGAAGTAGAAGAACTGGTGATGACGGACCAGTGTATTAGTGTTCTAGTGAAAGAGAGAGACGGTACAGTTTGGGTATTGTCTGTTTTGTATGCATCACCTAAAGCACATACCAGGAGTGAGCTTTGGCAGTATATCACGGAGCTGGGGAAGGTTATTAAAATTCCTTGGGTAGTGATAGGGGATGTAAATCAATCGTTGGATAGTTGCGATAAGATAGGGGGGAAGGCGGTAAACCACCATACGACAGCTAGGTTACGGGATGCTATAGACAATTGTCAACTGGTCGATCTCGGATTTCATGGTCCCCGTTACACATGGACAAACAGGCGTCAAGGGGGAGCTAATATTAGGGAAAGGATAGACCGTGCGTGGGGGAACATGCTCCGGTGCCGGAAGTTCGAAGGGGCGATTGTGCGACTCCTGATCGGGGTAGCATCCGACCACCATCCGATTTTATTGGGACAGACACTGACCGGACAGAGACAACAATATACTGATTTTCGTTTCTTTGAGGCCTGGTACCAACACGAGAGTTTTGGAACTATGGTTGAAGCATGCTGGAGGAACGATGTGGGGAAAATGGCGGACATTATGGAACAATTCAAAAAAGATATATGGCAATGGAACAAGGAGGAGTTCGGCAATATTTTCTGGCGTAAAAAACGTTGCAAAGCCGGAATTATGGGGATACAAAAGGCGTTATCCATGAAGCAGTCTCACTCGTTGATCAAACTTGAGAATAAGCTTCTCTTGGAACTGCAGGTTATTCTTAATCGGGAGGAAGCATATTGGCGGCAGTAAGCAAGGAGTCAATGGTTAGTGCAGGGGGAAAGAAATACAAAATATTTTCATGCATGCGTCACTCAACGGAGAAGGAAAAATCAGATTGTACAACCGAAAGACCCTAATGGAACATGGTGTACAGACGAGGTGAAGCTACAACTTTTTGCTAAGGAGTTTTACATGAAGCTCTACACCAAAGATGACACTATTAGCTACTGCCCGAGGGACTGGAATTTTCCGAAACTAAGGAGGAATGCACTAGGGTGGTTGAACCGAGAGGTTTCGACACAGGAAATCAAGATTGCAACTTTCCAAATGGGGACTAACAAGGCACCCGGACCGGATGGAATTCCAGCCAGTTTTTTTCCGGAAATTTTGGCCAGTTGTGGAAGGATCGGTATTTGAGTTCGTACTTGATGTGTTCCGAACAAGGAGTGTGCTAGAAACTATGAACCAATCAATCATCCGCCTTCCGCCAAAACAGGAAAATCCGGAATTGATTTCACAATTCCGACCTATATGTTTGAGTAATGTAATTGTGAAAATTGTAAGTAAAGTCATAGCCAACAGGGTGAAGAATGTCATCGGAGACCTTACCGGAAATTGGCAAACAAGTTTTGTACCGGGGCGACAGTGTAACCGATAACATCGTGATAGCACAAGAACTTATTCATTCCATTAGGCAACGAAAAGGGAAGAAAGGGGCTATGATTGTTAAGATTGATTTGGAAAAGGCGTATGATAGGGTGGATTGGGGATTTCTTGAGAGTGTCCTCCGTACTATTGGGTTCGAAGATTACCTTGTAAAAGTCATACTCAGCTGCCTGGAATCTGCAAGTCTAGCTGTACTTTGGAATGGAGTGAGGCTGCCAGCTTTCAAACCCGAAAAGGGGCTCCGACAGGGTGATCCGTTGTCTCCCTACCTTTTCGTACTGTGTATGGAAGTTTTAGGGCAAAGGATACAAAAGGCAGTGAAGGAGAAGAAATGGACAGCTTGTAAAACAAACAAGGTAAGTCCGTAAATTTCACACTTATTCTTTGCGGATGATTTACTTTTGTTTGGAGAGGCTTCGTGTCAACAAGCACGACGAATGCAGGACATCCTATCTACTTTTTGTGGGGAATCCGGTCGGAAGGTGAATGAAGGCAAATCGAAAGTATGGTACTCCATCAATACATCTCTTGGTTTGATCCATGCAATCACCCACGAATTTGGTATACCGTCACAAATGGCCGGGCAAATATTTGGGATTGCCACTTATACATGGAAGAATGAGGAGCAACCATTTTCAGTACATCACGGATAGAGTCCGGAATAGATTAGGAGGATGGAAGTGTCGACCGCTTTCCCAGGCAGCCCGCTTGGTGTTGATTAGGTCTGTCACAGCCACCATACCTGCGTATGTGACGCAAAGTTGCTATTTACCAGCAAAAGCGATTCATATTTTAGAGAGAGCGAACTGGAAGTTCTTGTGGGGAGACAAGGATGATCGAAACTCGGTGCATTCGATATCCTGGCAAACAATCTGCCGACCAAAACATATCGGGGGCCTAGGTATACGTTCACTAAAACATATGAATGTGGTGTTGTTGGCTAAGTTAGCATGGCGGGCGTTGAAAAGACCGAATGATCCGTGGGCGAGAGTAATCACAACAAAGTATGGGAAGGAGAGGAACGGGATGGTAAAGTCTCAATCAGCAGTGCAACGAGGTCTTTGTAAAGGCCAATTACTGCTGGAATAGGGGCTACGCAAAGATGCGAGCGGAAATCCGGATCCGGAACCGTGGTGGACATCATCATCTAAAGGGATATTCACAGCAAAGTCGGCGTATGAGCTATTAACGGCTGAAGGCGAGCAGACAGGAAATTTCAATTGGAAAGAAGTGTGGAGATTCAAAGGGCCCGTGAGAGGATCCTTACTACTGTGGCAAGCTGCACATGAGCGGCTAAAACCCAACGCGCTACTTTGGGGGAGGAAGATTCGAGATAGTCCCTGTTGCGAACTCTGCGGGGAAGATTTTGAATCTTCACTTCATGCAATACGTGATAGCAGGGTACCTAAAATGGTTTGGAAACAACTGCTACATGAACCGTCAGACGCACGCTTTTGGGCAGAAATGGATATCCATAAATGGATTATGATGAACCTGCGGGGTGAAAGGAGGGAAGGCTATCCAAAGAGTAGCTGGGCCTATGTTTTCAGACATGGGATTCTAGAGATGTGGGCATGGAGGAATCGTCAAATTTTTCAAGAGGCTGCTCAACCAAATCCAACAAGTATAGCTGGTTGGATTTTGAGGAAAACCATTGAATTAATTAGTACTTTTGATAGGTGAATCTTGTGTTGGTTTTGTTGGCTATTCTGATAGCATTTGTACAACTTTTGTGTTATTAATATAATAACTCATTTAAGCAGAAAAAAATATATATATAAAATTAATTTATCTTTTAATTAAAATGACTAAAAAAAATGATAATAATTAATTAGTATGAGTTGTACAATATTAATTATAAGGATATAAAAAATATTAATATTAATTATAAGAATAAGAAGAAAAATAAATAAATAAATAAACTTTAATTTTTTAATGTTCAAGAAAATAAAAATTTATTTCTCCTCCAAAAAAACACTAAATTTATTTTAAAACAATTTATATGTTGTCCTAAATTTTATCACTATTTAAAAGGAGAAGAAAAAAAAAAAAAAAACTATCAAAACTGAAGTATGTGAATTAGGCCATTTAAGTGAGGACAACATTTTATTAAAAATAAATAAATAAAAAGTGAGGACAGCATAAAAACTGTTACCCAAAGCCTGAGTAGATCTGCAAGATTAGTCTACAACAGATGGATGTATTATACGTATTACATTTCGGTTCTCTTGATAATAATAACCCTAAAGCAAATATTGTAATCCTAACTTCTCCTCATCTAATTTCAAGAGAAAGTAATCTACCATAGAGCATTTTATTTTTGTACATTAGTAGACCTGGTTGTTGCAAACTCTCAGTATCAGTGCATTTACAATTCTGCATAAATTAAAGTACCTCCCAAATCATTCATCATCTGGATACGCTTCAAGGTATTGTCTGATTATGAGTCTCTCGTTCCTAGTCAGATCAGGATCATCCCCAGTCAGCCTTCTCCGGATGGCTGCATTGATGCTATTGGGACTACTATCCAAAACCTACACAAAAATGGTTAAAGTTATGAAAACTCATGCTTTTTCAGAGGTGGCTTAAGTCCAATTTTCTTGTGCCTATTAGTAAGCACTCATGAATTTGATCAAATCCACCCTTCTGTGTAGACAAGAATAAATTGTTTTGGGAATGTCTAGTGAACTTACGTTTATATAGTTATTCACATGCCCATCTTTGTTGGGATGGGTTATGAGATCATACTTGTTGCACACCCATTCACCATCAACAATGTACTTGTATTCATAGTGTCCTTCCTGCAAATATTAGTAGTCAGAAAATCTTTTAGTCAAATATCCTAGTTTTCCCTGATGCTTTGCGGTAGCAGCTGCTATATCCACCTCGGAAGACAGTTTATTAGTAAATAAAACAATTTAGAAAAAGAACCATGTGCGTACTGGCAATTCTCTGTGCAGAGTCCATGCACCTTGCTCCTTTTCAAGACTCAAGGGTATTCTCTGGAAACAGAACAATTTCATAAATGAATTTGTTATATAACATCAAACTACAATTATACAAATGCTATGTAAGAGAAAAGTAACTAAAACCCACAATGTTGCAGAAATATCGAGTCTTGTCTTTATTTATGTTTTTCTGTGAGAGTGCAAGATGAACTATCTTATCAAGAGCACAAAATCAATCTTCCAGCAAAACAGCAATTTGCGTTGAAGGTATATAACATAGAAAAATTGTTGACCAACTGTATTCATGTTTAGTTTATTGGATTCACATTAAACGCCAGACCATGCATAAGAACAAACAGGGCAAAGAACTTATTATGATGCATACATCCAAACTTCCACCCTTAAAATAACAAGAACATAACCTACAAAAACAAAAGAAGAAAAAGATGATAAAATAACCTGGCCTCAATTGATTAACATTTGTTCACAGATGCATAAATATTTCTCTAGGTGGTAAAACACACTAAACTTTATGCAGAAAAAATTTATTAAGAACAAAATGGACGACAAAAATTCAAATATTACCTGACCCCATCCAATATCAAGTCCGGATATTTCAACACTGGAACAATTACCCCCATACCAACTTAGAGTGATGGCCTTCTTTTTTAGTCCTGTAAGCTTTTGAAATAGGAATAACATTGGTAGAAACTTGTGCTTGTAGCTAATAGTAAAAAGAAGTGGGCTAAACTTTCTAAATATCACGGTTCTTTTCTTAAAATTGTGAAATATTAGTTGACGTGCATTTCAAGAGCAAATAAATGTGTTGATAGTTGGCATTCGTGCAGAAACTCTTTAAAGTACGAATCAGAAATCAAAACATAAAAAACTCAAAAACACCGATTATAACTAGGTAAAACTACCAGAGTAAAAGAATATAGTAGTTAAAGAGGTCAGATAATAAAGGAAATAGAGATCATATGACCCGTCTAAAGCAAGGTAGAGAAGAGCCTTGAGGGTATCAGTGTCAGATGCTAGATTAGATTTCTTTATGAAGTTCTAAACCATTTTTCCACCTTATAATGGAATACAAGTTGATCATCAATGGTATAAAGTGTTAGGCTCCATTTGGACAGCCATTATATTAGGAAAAAAACATATATTTTATTTAGTTTGACCATTAAATGTTACTAATATTTCATTTAACATTCCTTCCGATTTAAGCAGAAATGAGTAGAAAACATCATTAACATTTCACAAACACATCTCTACCTCGTATCTTTTTCCCACTTTTCATCCATAATCATTATACCATTAACCAACCAACATTCCTATCTAACAATACTAACAACACTTTTTTAATTGTAAAATGTACATAATAAAATCTCAACTTGTAATAAAATTAGAATGTTTGACCAGATAACTTTTAACTTTACCTAAATTCAAATTTAAAATTCAAATCTTATTTTTTTTTCTCCTATTTACTACTACAAATGAAACATAATTTTTTCTCTAATAAAATATTTTTTCAAATGCACCCTTAATTTTCAAGTTGGCAAGTTTCTGGTGGGTAATTGCTAACACAGCAGTGGTAGATAATGATAAAAATAAAATATTAAATAAAAGGACAAAACTAACTCACAATATCAGCAGTAGCACTTTTGATTGCATCTAGTTTAGGGAAGCATGATCTTTTGCTCTGCAAAGAGAAAGGAGCTCTATTAGAAATTCATGAAAATTATTAACTATTTTACACACTCCAGTCATTCTAAGGTATGAGCTGTTACCATTGCAGAGGCTAAGAAACAATTCTAGTGCATAACATGGAAAAAGAAAATAAGATACTATTTACAAACCTTATTTAAGCTCATTCCTTTTTTCCCTTCTCACTCATAAAAAAATAAAAAATAAAAAAAATAAAATAAAAAACAGAACAAAACACAATTTCCATAAAATACCATACAAAACTCAAAATTTTAAAATCTCAACATATGGACTACACATTAAATATACATTGTTAAATATTTATAATTTAAATTTCACTATATTTTGACTATCTTATTAATTTTATCAAACATATGAAACCCCTTAAACTTCAAGTCATGCATCCAACACAAGAAACAAAAATCTTATCCACATATCTTTTTTTCATTTTTGATATATACACAACTCAAAACTTAAATTCCTGTCCAAATACAACCTAAAGCATTTTTAATAATATTCAGCACCATAAGTATTGATATATATGTATTACATATGTTCACCATATTGAAAAGCTAAATGCTAGAAAAAAATGTGAAAGAAAATTGTTACTTTACCATGAGCAATTTATGGGCTTCACTAAGTCTATAGCCTTGAACCCAAAACATATATGCCAGCTGCCATAAAAAATAAGACATTGTTAAACTTTTAACGAGAATCTAAACAAACTCATAGTGAGTTAAAGCATATTTCAATCAGAGTCCAGAGATCACATACAAACATATCTTCTTGCAACAAGGTTCTACCAATCAGCTAGCATTAGTCGTTCTAGTTCCATTTTTATTTTTGTTATTTAAAGACAGCCATAATTCCTTATGAGCATCCCCAAACCAAGCCTATGACGGTTCTTTGTCCGGCTTGTGGTGGATCAATTTGGTTCAACTGACATTATTACAACCATCCCTATAAGTAAGACCTATTTCACTAATACAAAATTTTCATTATTAATAAATAGAAATTAATATAATGCAGGCTTGGTATTATATGCAACACAAAGGTGAGTATGTCTTTTCTAATCTCTATTTAAGAAGCCTGCATCTTCATAATTACATGCAAGAATTTCCTATAAAACTACTCATCTGTACGTGCAAATATAGCTGTCTCAGCATTTTATGAATACCTTAAAAAAAAAAAAAACTCTCAGAAAATTGCAGTTCAGGGTCCAGAAACAAATTTGATCCAAAAAATCATCACTTTCTATCCCGGGAAATGCGGTCAATCCTACAGTTATTATCATTATAGATAAATAGTTTAAAGGGAGCTATTATCATAATAATTACCTAGTCTTGGTCTCCAGAATAGGCACAAAAAAGTACACATTCAGTTCAAATATTAGATAAAATATGACGAGACTTTGTCAAGCATACCGCAGTTGCAGGAGCTCTTCCAAGTCCAGCTGTGCAGTGTATATAAGTTATACCTCCATTATGGTTAACAGCCTTATGTAATATACTAACTACAGCTGGAAGTCGCATCCGCAAATCAAACAAGTCAAAATCCCTGCTTTGTCATTTAGTATTACAAAAACCATATGAACTCATTTTTCATTGGACAAAGGCACACTTAATCAATTACTATTATAAAATGAAAAAAAAAAAAACAACTCAGAAGGCAACTGTAGTGTAATTCTTAGTTAAGTTTTTTGATGATTGATCATCCTCTTTTTTACTACTCCTTTTCATCATGTCATGGTGGTAAACTGCTGCAAACAAAAAGATAACAAAATGCAAGTTTCATATTTGGAGTTCTTTAACATGGCAACTAAAATGAGTTTTCAATTAAGCATGATGTTTGACTCATTCAAATGAGTTCCCAGATTTAGGGGTCAAATAGAATTTGGACAAGTCACAACATCTTTCTTCCTCTTCCTCCACATTAGGTACTTCATTCTATTTCTATCCACACCTAGCATGCCATTGTTTTGAGCCCCATTAAGCAAAAACCCTTTTAATAGCTTTACACATACATAAATTTTTTCCTCCAGATTGCAACTAGTTACCATAAAAGAATTTTCAGATGACTAAAACAAAGAAAAACAAGTATGTGTCTAGGCATGAATACCATAATCATTTCAAGAAAATGCCCATCTAAGTAAGCAAAGAGACACACACTTAATGGGCAGATACATGGTTACTTGAATAACATGCTACTCGATTGATGTAGATAAAATTGGATACAGGAAACAACATGTTCCTGTAAAGAGGTACCAGAATGCTACAAGAAACACTAGGTCCACCTTATCCTGAGGGGAGAGAAAACCACATAAGGAGTGTCTATGCTCTTGCCATTAATTTACTTTCCGCGCAAGTCAAAAAAGAACTATCAGCTAGTTTAGGAGGAAAGAAATGGAAAGGAAAGAAAGAAAGAGAAAGTAAAAGTTTTCTTTTGTTTGGGAATTTCTTTTAGGAGAAAGAAAAAATTCTCTCCAAAAGTGGAGTGAACTGGATAAAGAATTTGAGTTTAATAAAATGTTTGTGAATGTAACTTTTTACCCTTTAAATTTTGTTATATTCATGTCAAATATTACATGTAAACAAAGGCTATAATAGTAAAATGGCAGCTTAAAAATCCTTTCTCTTCCTTTATCTCCAAACTCCCAAATAAGATAAAAGAAACCCTCTTTTCTTTCCTGAACTCCAAAACAACTGTATTTTCTTCTCTCCCAACCTAAACTTCTCTTTCTTTTCTTTTCTCCCCTTAACTCCCAAACTAGCTGCAAAATAAGAAGCAGGCAGGCAATTTATAGAATACTATTCAGGGAAACTAACTTCAAAGAGAAAAAGTACAAGAATCACATCAAAGTTTGACATTGTCTACTCCAAATAACTCCATCATTCATGCAAAAAGCATAGTTAGGGCAAGAAAAGCTACATAATAAGGAACATCATGAAAGGCATTAAAAATGAAGGGCACTAATATAGGCAAAACAAAGTCATCCAAATTGAGGAAGTATTAAAAAAAAATTGAATGAAAGTTAGGCAACTAAATTGGTCTAGAAAATGAAAGATAAAAAGCTTGCAGAAAATTTTTACTTCATGTGCTTCAATATAAATATTCACATCTGACTTGGACCAAAATAAGCACTGATTAAATACAATACATTAGGAAATTTAGGAGAAGATAAATTGAGAAAACTTTGGAAGAGCTTGAAAGAAGAGAACTGGTAAAAATTCATAGATGTAGATTTTTTTTTGAAAAATGTGAGCCATTAAATTATGCCACATTGTAAAGGGGACATTAGGTTCAAGTGGAAGAAAACCACACCACTTCTACTTGCAAAATGAATGTCAGACTTCATAATGCCATTGAGAAACCTACAATGGAGAGAGAAAGAGAGGAAAGGGAAGTGCTAACAAGAGAAGCAAAATTCCATGATCACCAACCTTATTGGGGCTCGAACATGTTCAATGTCATCACATGAATTAGCATATTCACGAATAGCATTAATATCAACCCCAAAATACCTGAATAATATTGGTTAAGAACTTAACTTGGCCACAACATCCAAACTTGTTATATTTGAAAATATAAGGAAAGTAAGATAACGGATACTCAAGATCTGAGTCTTGTTGCAAGCAAAATATAGTTTTAACTCCGATGTCACGAAGCTTATCTACGTCTTCAGGGGTCTGCATTCATTTGGGTAAACAGGAAGTCAGTTAATACTGTAGACAAGGATGAGCATGTAAATGTCAAAAGAAAATTATTGTTACCTGTAGACATGACCCAACTATCAGATCTGGACGAATGAAGTTATAATTCATTCCCAGTTCATGCCTGTAGGTCAAAACTGTATTGGCATAAAAATACAGGAAAAGGTCAGCAGAAAAATGTTTGTTCAAAGAGTAAGCAATACGAACATAATATAGTGAAATAGGGTATCATTTCAAAAAGTTATCACGATACTTGTGAAGCTGAAAACCAAGACAAGAAATCGAATAGAATAGTCTACTATATTACAAAGAATGATAATACATGCCAGTAGCAAGCTAATAATTTATATTTTGCATAGTTTTGATAAATAAATATGCACTGGTATTCTAATAGAATGATAGATTAATGGTCTTATATTTGATTTGCTTAACCCAAATATTCCTCTGCAGCAGCTTACATAGCATACAAGGAATTGCATAGATATGAACCTACCAGCACCCATTGCTTCAGTCATATTATTGCTGTAAACTTCAGATTTTTCATCATCCATTTTAGCACCATCCATTTCCTTACTGGATGTGGAACCACCAGATATTACCTACAAACACGTTGAATGCATTATGTAATAGAAGTGATATTGTGAACTCAGAAACTGTGAGTTTGAAGGAAAAACATGATAACTGTATATATAGAAAACAGGGCAAGTCCCTATAGGGTTAACAGTCTTCACAGTTTTTTCTCTCTTCATGGATGGATTTTCATTATTAGGTTATTACCCATCCTCATTGGCTTTGTGATAGGAAAATAGCAATGAGCACAGGAAACCAATTTTCTTGTCAGAGAATACTCTAGCTCTGCTAGGTATTTCTCAGAATAATGCAGCTTCTGGAGTATAAGGGTACTCTCAACTTGCTAAACTTGTAAAGAGCATGATACCGTAAATAAGGAAGAACTCTGGAAGATGCTAGTAAATTGTGACACTAACAGGTCTCAAGATGAATGTGGATTAAATGTCAAAGCTTTGAGATTAATGAAAAATGAAAATTTTGAGATGAATAAACCTATAGAACGCAGATGCAATAAACAAAATGAGAAAACTGGTGAATCAGAAGATCGTTGTGATGACAAGAAGAGGTAAGGACAAGATTACTTATATACGACTGCATATAACTGAACAACTTGCAAATAACTTTCTGCTCAACTCAATCAAGCTTTCATCAACTTTGAGCTAAATCTATAGCTGCTTGAGCAGTGGTTCAGTTGAAGTTCAAGCTAAGAGATATGTAGAAAAGTGGTTGCAAGTTCAACTAAGAAGGGTACGTTAAGATTTTATCTTGCATTCCAAATTGGATTTGGACCAAATGATTGATTCAGACACATTCTTAATGGACTTATCATGGAAGTCAATATTGTCATGGGCTAGGAAACTTCTCTAATATTCCTACATCCTTTAGGAGTCAAAACTATAGGAATTTATTTCTATAAATAGATAGAATTTGTATCTCTTGAAATTATCCTAACTAATTTCTAGTACTTAGGCTAGATATTCCACACAATTGAAAAAACTATGCGGATTTTGAAACATTATGTACGTGAGGATGAAAAAATAGAGACTTATGGAACCTTTGTCTGATTATTCAGAATAGGATGCAAGCTTCTTCTCTATAAGGAGAATCCATTCAGTTTGTCCAAATTCACACTCCTTTAAGCTCATGTTCTCAACATAAGCTTTGAGAATCAGATACCTGATTTGATTTTCTCCTAATTTAATTTTTCTACACAAATTTAACTGATTGAATTTTATTTTCAACAGAAAAAATAAAATAAAATAAAAATAATCCATCCAGAGGAAAAATCAAACAAAGAAATAGTTAAATTACCTTTGCAACTAAACTTGACATCGATTTAGGAGTTTTCAACACCATCTGCATTGAACAATTGAAAAAAAATAATAAGATAAATCTATAAATCCAAATGCATAATTCACATATCAACACTATCGGTTGTTTCATGGTGATTGGACAGTTACCGGAATGTTAACACTGCATGAAGATTTTCTCGGGTTGAAGCATTGCAAAGGAAAAACAGAAGATCTGAAAATATCTCAAAAATTATTAGTCTCTTAATTGGAAGAGCTAAAAAAGCCTTGTAACGTAAAAACAATGGAAGTGATGAGAATCAAAACTAAATGCTTAAAAACAATGAGTACCGTGGAAGATTCTGAAGGCAATTCATCTGCAATTCAGTTTAGAAAGTGAAAGTGCGAATCCGATTACGAACAGTGGCCCAAGAGAGAGAGAGAGAAAGTTTGCAGTACTGAGTTGGAAGCAGGATTTTCAAACTGATATTTTTCAGCTTCTTATATACGACGCTGATTTAACACGAAAAAGGGATCACTTTTTGGAAAAGTTCTTTTTTTCTAAATATCCTCTTTTTTGTTATTATTGATTTTATAAATTGAGATTTTTTTTTTTCCAATAAATATTCAATTAACTATTAAAGTTAAAATCTCCAAACATATCATCTAAAACATCTATTTCCTTCCTTTTTCATATAACTTTATTCATTTATTTAAAAAATAATTTTCAATAAAATATTTATAAAAAAATATAAAGATTGATAAATTTTATTTCAATTTATTAATATTAATATATTAATTTAGTTGTAAATATAATTTTTTAATAATAATGATAAATAAAATTCACATTCATATTTATTTTATTAATAAACAAAGAAAATATAGAATATTTTAAAAGAACATCAGTTAATTCACTGACCCTGACGTTTTTTTTTCTTCAAATCTATAATTAATGTCATAGAGATCTACAACCAAATAAGATATGTTATTTATCATCCAATGATTTACTCAATCAGTGATTAATAGCTTTCCACGTCCAGAGTTTTATTTTTTATTTTTTATTTTTTTTTTATATTTTATCATCCAATGATTTACACAATCAGTGCTTAATAGCTTTCCACTTCCAGAATTTTTTTTTTTTTATATATTAATATGACACTAAATATTATGAAAGATATTTTTAAATTATATCTACATTTATTGATTGAATATACATTTTTTAAAATTCAAATGCAGAATAGGAATAATTAGTAATCATTGAAAAAGTGTTCACATAAAATACAAACAGATTACAACAGTTACACCACCACCAATATAAAATGTCAAGCTTATTGTTTTTATATATATATTTTTTTTATCAATGATAACAGTTACTATTCATTCTACAAGTTCAAAGAGGGAGAGAGAGAGAGAGAGAGAGAGAGAGAGAGAGAGAGATGGGCTTTGGTAGAGATCTTGAAATGCCTTTAACTCTTGTTGTCGAAGATACCAATTCTACAGAACATTCTAAAAACTAAGGATGTTTATTTTATTACATGTCTAATGGTCCAAATAATGCCATATCATCAGATTGTGAATATGATCCCATATCATCGGATTGTGAACTGTCAAAAAGTGTGCTAATCTTCTGTGGAGCCTTGGGGAAGTTCCAGAAAGAATCCGAATTCTCAAAGAATATATAAAACAACACAAGTGATGCCAAAAATAGTCCAAAGAGTAGTAGGTAAATCTGCCACTCTGCAATAGGAAAAGGAGATACACAAGAAAACTCTTAGTATCTATCATGTCTTAAAACACAAGAGAGAGAGAGAGAGAGTGAGGAAGTGGGTGAGAGAGAGACCTTTCCAATCTGCAGGAACGCTCAACTTAGTCACCATAAATCCCCATTCAGCAGAGGTGGTAAGGATGACCCTGCAAAAGCAGCCAGCGACATTTTCAAGCAAGTAAATTGAACACAACTTCAATCAACACTGAACTAAACCGGCATACCAAATGCAATCAGCATTTGCATAATAAAGAAACTACAACATAGTTCTAAGAATTATCAAGGTGCACTAGTAAAAGAAGTAATCTTAAATTGGCAAGTCAAAAAAACTGTGTCATCAGGAATCAATGAAGTAAGATCCAATCTGCTTCCCCAAACATTCAAATATAAAAAATATGGCTATTTTGATTTCCCACCAACATTTAAATGTAATTTTTCTATTCTAAAATGACTGTCCAAATGTTCATTTCCCGGCACTTCAGAAATATTTGTAGGAAACAAGTGCTATTTATGAGATATAATCCTTTCCATTTTTGTAAATTGAATTTCATAAATTTCGACATGTAAATTTCGTAAATTGAATTCACAATCAAGAAAGAAAAGGCAAATGAACAGAAAAAATACCCAACATGTCAATTTTTTTTATTAATACAAAAAAGAATGTATAAATATAGAATGTTGAACCACACCTTTCACTAGGGCAAAACTCCAATGTAGTGATGTTAGAACCCAAGTGAAGCCTCTTACTCCAGTGGCGGATCTCCATCTTTTTCACCTCTACAATGCAAACATCACCATCTTTGCTTCCACTAAGCTCAGTAATCAGCAGCAGGGATCAGAAATTACAGAATCATTAAAAGTAAAAGGGCACAAACAAACAGAAAAGTGACAAACGAAAAAATTCTAGCAGAAAACTATCAGAGGTCAACTATTGAGCATGATGTACAACTGCTACTAAATTGTCATTAGTTACAGAAAGCAAGCATATGAAAAAGAAAAATCAATATTTCCGAACTATATTGTCATTTGTCATAAATTGATTCATACTATTTAAGGATTCAAAGAGAATGTCTAGACCACGAGTTCAATGATACATTTTCCAGACTGAACTTGTAAGATCTCCATTTCCTCATCCAAATAATCAATCCAATTATACTAACGGCATCTTAACCAAAAAAATGGTGATTGATTAAGAATCATAGGAAAAATTGGGAGGTCTAGACTTAACCAAGTTTATGCATCTTTGACAATTTTGATGTCACAAAATTATGAGCAACTCCTGCCCACTTCAATAATATTAGTCCTACATTTCGAGTATCACAATCATACAACTACAGATTTTTGCTAGGTAAGTCCATTGTTACAGACCTTCTCATTCTTAGTTCTTTTAGATTTTCTTTTTAACTTGAGCTTGCACAAATAACATTCATCGTACTAAAAACTGTTAAAAACATCTATTTCACAATGAAAGAAAAGAGCTCATGTTTGTGATTGATAGTTTCTAAAATCAGGTAAATAATTCTTTGAGGTAAAGCTGCTGTCATCTAAGTTTGCAACATAAGGTGAATATACTGAGCAGACAAAAACTCGACCGGAATTGGAAAGTCAGGTGCTCATAAGGTTTGACAAAAAAATGTGTTCACACAGTAATGGAGTTATAAATTATTGACCAATCACACAGAAAATGTAGGGAAAGGGATAGGAAGGAATCCCTGGAAACTCTACAATAAGTCATGCGACAACAAGCTATTTCAGCCAAAACTTTCATACTTCAGGTTTAGCATTGATCTTACATACTTAATTTTACAAAAGCAGAATTCATGAGATCTTTCTTGTCCTATGCATTTCAACCTAAACTTTCATACTTTAAGTTTAGCAATGGTGTTGCATACTTAGTTGCTTTACAAAAGAAGAATTCAGGAGATCTTTCTTGTCCTATGCACTTACAGAGCAAGATATTTCCCATCTGAACTAATGGACATTATGGAAGCTGGTTTATTAAGCAGTTTCTTGTAGCCAATCTTCTTCCAGGTACTTATGTCCCAAACAACAGTAAGTGATTTATTACCTGATTAGTCAACCATAGGATGCTTCAGATGTAAGAAAGAGGTAAAAACAATGACAGTATTATATAGTGATCTAGATAACAAAAATTAAACATGCCTTTCTGAACGGTACAAAATAGAAATGGTTTTGTCCCATCTTTTGAAAACCGGCAAAGTTCAATTCTCTCATCCTGCAGAGATTTAAAAGTATATATGAATTCTTGATGAAACAAGTTACAACCCTAAAGGCACATCCATAGACTAGATTTATAAAACATACCGAAGCCCTGGTCAGGGATGCTACTGGAACCCCATCACTCTTCCATATTCTTGCTGAACCGTCAATGGATGTTGAAGCTAAGAACTCAGAGTCTAGGCTGTAACAGAACCAAAGAAAGAACAAAACATATATAAGACTAAGAACAGTATTTTGACAGATAACCAGAAGCTTAGATCTAAGGAACATATGAATTCAAAGAAAATACATAAAAGTTACAATGAAATATATAAAAAGACGACTATACAAAGCTTGCAGCTTACAAGAAACAAGAAGATGGGAGTCATGGTAGTGGAGCTAACAAACAGTAAATCCATTCATCAGGAGTCAGGATAGAGAAACAAGAAAACTGTAATATTACAATTTGATTGACGAGGAAGATAAACAGGGAACAGAATGGTCACTGGAAGCATGAGTGTAAAAATAAATAGATAAAGCTAAGTAAGGTTCCAAAATACAAGCGTAAAATATAATATTTATATATATATGTAAGGCTAAAGTGTAAAGAAATGATATTATTTTTCTCTTGCAGACACAAAACACCAGCAATGCAAATTAATACATATAACCATGGACACATCAACCAAAACAATACTACTGGAGAATGCCTCACCTAAAATCCATATCTTGAAATGACTTCTGGGCTCTTGGTTCATCAAGAATTATTCGCATATTTGGCCATTCAAAGATTCTAAGGTGTCCATCCTTTAGATTCACAATGTATGGAAAGCAAAAAAATAAATCAGAACTTTCCAAAACAATCATCATATCCTCCTTATCTGGCCGAATAAAATAACTATCACAAATTTACTTACAACTCCTCCAGCAGCGAATCGAGATCCATCCACACTAAAAGCTAAGCATTTTTGAGGACCAACTGTTTGAAGAGGGAGTAGTTCCTTGGTCACAAGTTTTAAATTATCTTCTCGACCATACAACTCAAATAATCTGCAATGAAAATAGAATACAATAAACTCAGTTGCATGAAAATGTAAACTTAACAAGAATAATGATCATCAAACCCACATCAAGGTACCGTATACCAATTACCAATAGAAAAGAAATGAAATTGATAAAATTCCCAAAATCAATTCTCAATTTGAATCAATTTTCACACAAAAGCAAAAGAATTTATAACTGGAAAAAAAAAAAAAAAAAAATAGAGAGAGAATACACACTTGCAGCCGGCCGTAGAAGTTGAACAAACGACGTCGTCACCACTGGGGTGAACCGCAATACTGACTGGCTCAACTCCATCTTCAAACAGATAAGTCGCCTGCAAATTAAACCCAAAATATAGCCTAGTATCAACATGTATTAAAAAAAACTAAATAGTGGTATACAAATTGTTTGTCCATGCATGCAGGAATACATTAGAAAGAGTACCTTGGGAGATGAAGAAAGACAAGCGGTCTTGGGATCAAAGGAGAATATCTCGAGCGAAGAACACGGCTTAGAAGACTTCCCAATCACTACCAGATGCGCGTTCTCCGGCCGTTTGATCCACGTCGAACATGTTATCTTCCCTTCCCTCAAAACCCCATCACAACCGTCCATCTTTATCTCCTGAAAGAAGAATTTCAACAGAATCCCAATACAGAACCAAAAAGGGGAAAAAAATAGAAGAAAAAAATTTGCTCTTTTTGGGATTGTGAAGAAATTAGAAATAAGGCGACTTGTCCTCGTTCGTTACTGGGGAAGATGATGAGGAAAAACACTTTCTATTGATGGGTATTTCTTGGAAATGAAATTTATATATTGGAACTTTTCCCCCAAAATAAAAATTGAAAAAAAAGGGCGAGAAACACAGAGTGCAAATCGAAAAACGTCAACGGCTCTATCGGTTCGTCGACTTTGACAAAGTATATGGATATTCCTCTAACGATTCCCGCGGAAAAGCTTTACCATAATGTATCCTTTTTCTTTGTAATTATGCCCTTTGGGGTTTCTGGTGAAGTAGATCAAGGACGGAGATAATATAATACATTAAGCCCCAAAAAAATAATTAAATATTTTCTATTTAAATTTTATGTTTTACTTTCTTTTTTTTATATATACTTATTTGTTTGAAGATGCATATCGCATGTCTATATATATATCCTCAAATACGGACATTCGCAAGAATGATGCATGAGACTAAAATTTACTATCTCCAATTTTTTAAAATTTATTCATCTGCTCATACTTACTTTTCTTTACCAAACCGGAGACGAAGTAGTCAAATTTTTTTAGAGGAAGTCCTCTCTACACCTGTCCTTCTACTTGAATCAATAGATATTAGTAATAAAAAACTCTTTCTCCATTTGAAAATATATATATATATATATATATATATATATTTAGAATTAGAAAATAATGGATACTTTTCATCTTTTATCTTTTATTGGAAAAATTATTGCTCCAATCTCTCTAAAATTATGAATGTTGGTTATTTCTCAATTTCAAATAATATATATTTTTGTTCAAATAGATAATTTTTTTTTTCTTTTAATTATTATTATTTTTTTTGTAAAATTAATGTAGTAAAAAAAATGACCCTAAATAAATAGTATTTGAAAGTCGTGTTGTAAAGATAGCCCAAAATTTTAAAAAATATATGTATCAAGTGGGTGAAAATTAGTCGCTAAAGGTGGCGGAGGGGGAAAAGCCCCCCCCCCCCCCCCCCCCCCCCCGCCCCCCCCCCCCCCCCCCTCTTTAAAAAAAAAAAAAAAAAGTGGGTGAAAATTACACATTTAGGATGTAGTTGAATAATAATAATAATAAGATTTAACTAGGAATTTTTCCTAAAAAAATACATGATTTAAGAAAAATAAAAATTTATTTTATTTTGATTGGAAAGACTAACTATCTTTTGACTTAATTTTTTTCAATAATTAATAAAAATGAGTTGTAAAATATTAATTATAAAAATAAAAAAATTTCAATAGTATATCTCATTAAAACTATAATTGAAAATTAAATATTATTAGTGGACTTTTTCGATTTCTAAAACCCCCAAGATAATAAAATTATGATGAATTAGATATTTTTGCAGGAAACGTGCTAGGATTTAATCTTATAAATTAAAATACGGAGGGACCGATATGAAAACGTAACAAAATTTTTGATTTAATTACCGAAGAAAAAAAAAAAAAAAAACAAAAAATTTGATTCCATACCAAAAATACCCTTGCCCATTTGCCTTCTTCCCTGCGCCTTAAACCCTACATGCTTTTACCCTCGAGGAACCAAAATCTCCTCTTCGCCGGGGCATCTCAACACCGCCCTGCTCCCACACCCGCCACTGCGAACGTTTCTTATTCTCTAAGGCGGGAGCTCTTTTATCTACCTAGTTTAGAATTATTATTATCTGCATTAGCTGGTTGTCATGGACAAGAAGGACGAGAATGGTGAACCGGGGAGAATTCCTGCTCTTCGGAAGGTATTGTTTCAAATTCGCGTGCTTCTCAATCACAGAAGTAGTTCATGCAAAATAATGTATTATTGAAATAATCATGATAACTTACATGCTTCCAAATATTAGTTTGATTTGAAAGTTATTGATTGGATTTTTCTTTTAGCTACTTTGTGAATGTACTAAGGAAATTTAGAATCCTTGATAAGTTGAAGAAAACTGTAGCAGTAAAGCAGAGGTAACTCCAACTCCATTGTCTGCCCTTAAAAATGGGTCTTAAGAAGAACAGCGCTACATTAGCAGCAAGTAAACTGTATTTGGATAAATACCACTAATAGTAATAGTGTCTATGATACCTAAAGCACCTGGTTGTATCATTCCTACTTGAGCTTTTACTTGAAAAAGCTGACGTCTTCAAAATTGTTGATAAATGAATAAAGTAAATCTAGTGTTACATTTATTTCATTTATATATAAAATATTAGTAAACGATGGATTTGATTGGATCCATTTGGTCTTGCCTGAGCCTGATGATGAAAATTTTTCATGCATGGCTATTGGGGATGGATCGAAAATATCTCCTTTCAAAAAAATAAAAATAAAATAAAATAAAATTGTAATCGTATGACAAAAAACCGGACTTTAATGATTCTACTTTTCTCCACTTATTGACTTTTATTTTTTATTCTTTTTTCTAAAAAAGAATCTACCTTTGTTTTTCTTGATCATGTCTTTGTTGTGGTTTTATGTGATAAGGTTGTTAATTGGCTCTTGATTTAGCTTTCTTCTGTACTTTTATGGTCTTCATTGCTTGTATTGTCTCACATTTTACGGTGTTGGTTCATTGGATATCAAATCCTCTCAAAGAAAAAGTTTGTATGTGTTACTGTGTATTATGGCAATTATCATCAAACCTGTGGGTGGGATACAGTCATTTAATATGTCTTTTTGTATCTATATATGCTGAGTAAATTGGGGTTCTGATTTGCAGGATAATGATGAAGAGATGGACTTGAAAGTAAAAAAGTACCTTAGAGGTGAAGGGGCTAATTTGGAGGTACATAGTTTGTATGAATAGGATTAGGCGTGCTTTGCCCCTGGCTTTTATTTTGCCTCATCTTATTCTATGTGTGCAGACTTTGCAAGATAAGAAGTTAAGGGGTCAGCTTGCTGTAAGGGAAGAATTATATGGAAAGTCTGCAAAAGCTTCTGCTAAAATTGAAAAGGTAATTTCTGTTGGTTCCTCTAGTTTCAACCCTTCTTTTTCAGCATGTTTTTCTTTATGAGGTTTGTAATTCTAACAAGTGTAAGATAATTTTAAATCTCATCTGCCCAACTCAATCAACAGGGAAAGAAAGCTACAATTTATATGTGCTTTTTCCCCTGGTTAATCATGTAATGCATTAAGGGTGCTGGACTGTCAATGTGTGAATGACTTATTTAAAATTGCATATGAGAGAAGTGCAATTGTTTGATGAATGCATGCTGTGGGTTGATTCTGACAGTGGCTCCTGCCTAGTGAGAGGGGTTATTTGGAGGCTGAAGGTATAGAGAAGACATGGAGAATTAAGCAAGAGGCAATTGCCCGTGAAGTAGACATATCAAGCTCAAGGAATCAGTATGACATTGTCTTACCAGGTTGGTATAGAATTATTGGTTCATATTACTTTGCTAAAGTGGTATTTGGATCCCTTTTTTTTTTAAATCAAAATAGAAATTCTGAATCTTCGACTCTAATTTCTGCCGGCATTTCTTACACATCATGATTCAGATTATAACATTTGATACAATGAAAAACAGCTTTACACATGATAACTTCATGTACATGGTGTGAACTAAATTATAGGTTTTGGTTTAGGAGTGAGCATCGGGAGAGTTATGAAATAGGAAGGGGAAATTGTTTGGTATGGATTCTGTCTCTAAGGTTCATAAATAAGGTTAATTTTTCCTTGTAAGAAGACACTGAATTTGTAGTTATATACTGATAATAGATAAATTCTTCCAGTTCTTTTGTTTATCTATGTGTTATGTATTAAGGATTTTTGAATCAGTTGATATGAATCTCAGGCTTATCCCTTTCGAAAAAGAGATTGATCAAGATAGATTTCTTTGCGTGCTTCCCATCAATCTGGTTTACATTGGTGTATTGATGTCGTACTAAGCGGAAGATGATCTTAATGTTTCTTACACTTATCTTCATGTCATCTGTGTTTTTTCCCTTATTTTGCCTTTTACGTATAACTGTAATTAGCTCAGCCAATTTCCCTAAGCTTGATCACTGACTGAAATTGTTGTTTCACAGACTTGGGTCCATATTCTCTAGATTTCACCTCCAGTGGTCGATATATGGCAATAGCTGGGCGCAAGGGCCACCTGGCCATCATGGACATGAAAAATTTGTCTCTGATCAGGGAATTGCAGGTTTTTGGAACTTATTATGTGCTGTAGTTCTTGTAGTGACTTGATTCATTGCACTATTCTAAATTTTATGTATTGTGACTTCTTGTTAATATTTTTGTTATTTTAGGTTAGGGAAAAGGTACGCGATGTGGTATTTCTGCACAATGAATTATTTTTTGCTGCTGCACAAAAAAAGTAAGGTCCTATTAAACGTGATTAAGGTTGTTATACTTGGTAGCACTCTGTGATAAGATATGGATGAATGTGATTTTTAATATTTAATCCTTTAGTTCATCACAGATTGTTTCTTTTTTGCAAACAGCTTAAGCTTTTTGTTTTGTAAATTTTAGAGTGAGTTATCAGATATAGGTTGGACATTAACCTCAACTCTAAATGCAGAGAAAATGAGGCATACTAATGGAAAACCTTTCTCATGTACCCTTACATTGTTTCTCTCATATGTAGCTTTAATCTCTTTATAATTTTGGCTAACCATGTTTTTGGATCCATTTTTTATTCTACTCTCCTGTTTTAGCATTAATATAATTAACATGAATTGTTACCTGTTTTGATTTCCTATCATTTATGCATCACACAAATTGTGAGAATTAGAATATTTTAACAAAATGCCCTTCCTCAACTCTGGGTGCCTAGGTCCACTGAGAATATATTCTCTGTATCACTACATTTCTTGTTTTGTGCTGGCTAGGTTACATTTTTATGCAGTTACAATCTGTATGAGTTGTCCAATCCCTTATGCTAAGTGTATTTGTATTTCTTTTTACTATCATATGGCGAATCCAAGAAATATTTTACCAAATAGTTGTTATATAGCCTTCATTTCATTACTTGGCACTCCATTCAGTTGATTTTAGCTTATTAACTGGATTCTTAGTAATTTATCATCATTTTCCAATTGAGCACCATGAATTTTGAAAGCTTATGGCACATGTTCTTTGACTCTAAAATACTTCAAAACTTGGTAATTTCCAATATTGAACTTTGTATCTCTGTTGGACAGGTATCCTTATATATATAATAGGGATGGCACAGAACTTCATTGCCTGAAGGTTGGTATTCCTGTTCAATGCTTATTATTGTCCTTGTAGTACCTGGTTTAAACTCTTAGATTTTCTGTCTGTAGAAGTGCAGTTTATTCAATGTTGTATTTGCAAATTGTGAAAAGATCATGTAATTAAGTTAAAAGACTAGACACACAAAATGGTATTATAATCCTGTCAGAAGTCCTATGCCCAAGTTTCCAACAGAATTATGTCAGTAGAATAGATGAAGTAAAGTAAATGTAAAATATAATTCCACCCATCACTTATCTAATGTAACAGAAGAGTAAACTGCATAATTATTTACCATTCTTGTGGGATTTTTTTAATAAGTTGCAGGACTTCCACATATAAATACTTTGTCAAATATTGATTTTCCATTATTTATTTGTCAGTTGAAAAGAGATATCTAGCATTTTCTCTTTAGGTATATAAGGCTAATTATCATATGAGGTTTTCACTTACCTCATCAGGTAAATGATATAGTAGTCCCTTAGTGTGTATATATATAACTATTCTCTCTCTTAAAGATAAATATACTTTCGACCAAAGTTTCCCTAGTAAAGGATGTTATCAAATGAACTCAATGTATTTCAGAACAAACACACTTGAATTAACTTGGTGGTCAATTTGCTTTTGCAAATACTTGTACCAAGTAAAATGGGACTTTTAGTTTTGGAAGGAGTGGTAGTTTTTAGAGTGTTAGAAGCCCAACTTTAGCAATTGTTACTTTTTCCTTAAAACACTTGATGAATCATATCAATGGATCGTGTTCCTCTTTATTATAATAAACTCGCTTATTAAAAATTATCTATTCTTTGATCCCAGTAAACCATGTAAAACTAAGTGTAATATGTAAATGGAAAGTTATTATTTTCCTTTTTTTGTGTGTGTGTGTGTTTACTCACTCCGAGGTTGATAGAGCTCATCTTTTGCACAAGTTTTCATGGCCTTTGAAACTGTGTGAATGTTCTTCAACTATTAACTTGAATATAAGCAGACCAGATTCTGTTCCATTAAGTTACTTGTATTTCTATAAAGATAAGGTTCTTTTGTGATAATGCTACTTGTTCTAAGGTGTAAAATTATTTCTCTTGTTCAGGAACATGGTGCTGTATTAAAGCTTCAATTTCTGAAGAATCATTTCCTGTTGGCCTCCATAAACAAAAGTGGGCGGCTTCATTATCAGGATGTTACTACTGGTGAAATTATAGGCAACTTCCGAATCAAATATGGGGTTTCAGATGCTATGCGGGTGAATCCCTTCAACAGTGTGGTGGCTCTTGGGCATCCTCGTGGTAAAGTAAGCATGTGGACACCTACAATTTCTAGACCCGTTGTTGAGATGCTATGTCATCAGGGGCCCGTGACAGCTTTAGCATTTCACAACAATGGCTATCAAATGGCTACGGCTGGTATGGAACGAAAGATTAAGCTCTGGGATTTGAGGAAGTTTGGAGAAATTCAAACATTACCATTTCATGCAAAAACGTTGGATTTCAGCCAAAAAGGTTTGCTTGCTGCAGCAACTGGATCTTTTGTACAAGTTTTTGGGGATCTTTCCGATTCTCAGAGATATAGCCGGTACATGAGTCATTCCATTGTAAAAGGTTATCAAATAGGAAAGGTGTCATTCCGTCCTTATGAAGATGTTTTGGGCATTGGTCACTCAATGGGTTGGTCTTCTATCTTAATTCCTGGATCTGGAGAACCCAACTTTGATACTTGGGTAGCAAATCCTTTCGAAACATCTAAACAAAGGAGAGAGAAGGAAATCCGATCTCTTCTTGACAAGCTACCTCCAGAAACAATCATGTTGGATCCAACAAAGATTGGTACAGTGAGGCCTACGAGGAAGAAAGAAAATCCAACTAAACAGGAGATAGAAGCTGAGATGGAAGCTGCAGTTATAGCTGCTAAAAACATTCGTATGAAGAATAAAACAAAAGGTAGAAGCAAATCAAGTAAGGTAGCAAAGAAAAAGGAAGTAGCCGTAGCAAATGCTAAGAGGTCCGTCTTGGAACGAGGAATTATTCAAGAGGAAGAAAAGTTAAAGAAGAAGAGGAAGCAAATTACTGAAGAAACTGAACTCCCGAAATCACTACAGAGGTTTGCTAAAAAGAAAGCAACAGCATGATTGATTAATTTGCCAAAAAGATAAATTGTTCCGCGATTGTTATTTTATTTTATTTTATATTTTGGGAATGTGATGTTTTAGAAATTACCCCTCCCCTCCTGTTGTATTTATTACACAAAAATTTTGCAATTTTGTCTTTAGTATCAGAATTTGTTTTAAGAGAGGTTATTAGCATGAATTTTGATTGCTGAATTTCATTTCTTTTAAAATGCTTGCTATAACACTAAACTTAAGTCATCACTTTTTGTTTCCATAGTCGCAAAAGAAAATATGGCGTGAATATTACTAAATTGGTATGTATATTTATTTTTTTATTTTCTTTGTGACGATAGATTTTCAATTTTGATAATTCTTAAACATATGAATTCAAATTCCTTATAATATTTATCATGGCATTTTCTACAATAGTGTAGTATATTCTTTTGCAAACAAAATAGGCCCCAAGTGGATTTTTTTATTTCTTTTAATTTTTTTTCTAAATTATATAATACAATAAAAATGTATTTTTTTTATTAAATATTTAAATATAATAAAATATATGAATAAATATATCAATCATAATTAGTTATTCGATAAAAAAAAATCATAATTAATTATACATAATAAAAAATATATGAATTTAAAATTTAGTTATGTGTGTAGACAATAATTTCTTTTATTTCCTTTAAAATTCAAAATTACAAAAAATATGATAATTGAATACAACAATTATATAACAATTTAAATTACAAGGGTTCAATCTCTATGAATCATTTGATTCGATCCGTCGTGGATTCGAGGGGCGTTTTGGGCTTGTCTCGATCCAATTGATTTGTTTTCTTCCTACGGGCGTTTGGGCTGGATCTCGGAATGGATTCGATGTCGAGGACTTTTGGGCTTGATCTCGATCTATCGAACAATTTGATTTCTTCTTCGAGGGCTTTATGACTTTGTCTCGGAATGGATTTGGGCTTTGAGAGGAAGGACTAATTTTGACTGAAGTTTGGTATTCTTTGAATATCTCTCAACTTCACAGCTTCTTGAGTGAGTATTGTGTCTGTAACTTTTTCTTGAGGGAATTTGCCCTCTATTTATAGATGGTGTGAGTGACAATTATGACTATGAAGTTGTCACATGTCACTCATCTAAGGAGGCAAAATATTTTAATATCTTAATATATAAAATATATAAATATAAATATATATTTAAAATATATAAATAATATTTAATTATATATTTAAATATATAAATAAAATTTATATATCTATAGTGTGTTATTTTTTGATTATATATATATATATATATATATATATATATATATATATATATATATTGATAATTATTTTGTGTTAGATAATCACTTTTGAGTCTAACTAAGTCGAATTGAGTTGCGTCAGATTCTATTGAGGGAAACTCTTTCAACATTTGTCTCTTCATGGGCAAGTATAAAATGAGACAAAAAGATAAAAATATTACAATAATGCCATAAAAAAATTTTATTGTGTGTAAATTTATATATAAGAATTTTTTTTTTTTTAAATAAGTGAACTTTCCTTTTAAAAAAAAAAAGAACTATTACAAAAATGAATGATTAGAATTATTAAAATTATTCGTGGTAATAGAGCAAAACATCCCAAGAACTGTTTAGAGGGAGAAATCAAAACCTAAAACTTTTAGGTGAGTTAATGAATAGCAAACATTTTAAAAAACAATAAATAAAAGGCTAAAACAAACATCGTATTTAAATATTTGACCTTGAGATTCACAATTACAAACCTCATTTGAAAGAAAGATTTTATTTTTGCTTTATTCCTTCAACAAAGACCTAATCCATCCTAGGCAAGACATAAACTTCAAAAAGTGTCTAAGAGGGAAAAAAAATGAATAAAAGGTCTAGATCTAGATTGAGTTTAACAAATATTTCTTCTAAACGAAGAAGAAAAAAAATGATACCTATATGTCACTTTACAGTTTTGTATATGACAGATAAAAAAGGTAACAACAAAACTAAAGAAATAGAGATAAAATTAAGCGAAAAAACAAAAGAAAAATAAAAAACAACATAATAAAATAGAAAAAAGGGTAAACTACCAAAATGACACCCGAACTTGTGTGGGCATGACCTTTTTGCACATGAGATACTTTTGTCAACAAACTGACACATCAACAATTAAAACTTCAACTTTTTTGCCCTTCCGCCAAAAAAATTCCGTCGGTCTTCGATTCCGTCTAACTTTTAGGGGTATTTTAGTCTTTTTTCAAAAAAAAATGCAAAATGAAGACAGACGCTGAAGAACTGAAACGAACGAAATACCCAAGCTCTTTCTTGAAGTAAAAAGATCGAAACTTTTACCGATATATTGCAAACGTTCGATTTATGTATGTTTCTTCAAATTTAAGATCAAAGGTGAAATCTTTTCATCATTTTAGCGTTATTCGAACCAAATATCGGACTAAAGTTACAATCTTTTGGGAGTTCAAGTGTAATTTTTCGCAGGTTGAAGTGGCTTGAAATGGAGTGGGCAATCGGACATCGGAACAACAATCATATTGAACCATACAGCTTATATGGTATGTTTCTTGTAACTCCTAAAGGCGTTAGTATATTATGTAAAGGTTATATAAATTTTGGTACCCAGTGGGTTTCTGATTCTGTCTGTATCCAGTGGGTTTCAAATGTATTGTTCAATGCATGTATGTTGTAGCAAATTTAAATTGTTTTCCTTTTCCGTGGGACAATATATATTGCTAAATATTGTTTGATTACTTGAGTTTAACTTTAAATTGGTGTAATGTAAAGAATTTTTTTGATTTTGGTTTTAATTACGGATGTTGATGATGATTTATTTACTTTAAAGTTATTTTATGATGGTGAGTGGTGGGAAGAAAGGGGATATAGGTCATTCAAAGGGGGAAAATGGAAATATGTGGACTACTTGTGATAAGGACCGTTTTTAGTCTTCACGACATAAATATGATGTTGACAAAAGTCTCAAAGGACAGGAAACATCCAAATGCTATATGCTTATCTTGAACCAGTGGGTACATATAAAGATGGTTTGAGGTTAGTTGCAGGGGATGAGGACGTGTTGGAAATGTGCAAATGGGTGCCTAGATTTAAGGTGATTGAGTTTTATGCGGAAAAAAAGGAAAGCTAAAAGCATCATTTCTATTTTAAAAAATCAGTTACACATGAAGGAACCTGCAGTCAAAAGTTCAGTTATTATTGAAGAAATAGAGGAGCCAAGTACAGAGCAAGTACATGTTGAAAAACGTAAGACATCCAAAAGAGTTGTGCAACCTATATTACTTGAATGGCATGTTGAATTAAGTGAGGCAGATATGATTCAGCCTGAAGGAACAGGGGCATATGAAGAGCAGTCTGAACCGGGACCAATTGAGCATGAGCAAGTTGAAATGGGACCAAGTGACGCTGCTCGGCATGATGAGCAGTCTGGACTTCAACATAAGCAGGCTGGAGTGGAAGCAAGTGATGATTTTCAACATGTTGAGTTTCAAAATGTTCAAGATGAAGAGATGAGGGTTGTTGATGATCTTGAAATAACTTATGAGAATGCAAAAACATCTACAGCAGTGGAGATGAACCATGAACATGAAATTGAAGGCTGCTGATGATGAAGAAAGTTTAGAACATGATGAAGTTCATGAGGATGAGGTTCGAGAGGCTTCTATTAGAGATGATATTGGAGAGGGCGAAGTGTAGGAGGGTAGAAGTGACTATGATTCCGATTCTGACCTTGATTATTTTACAGCTGATGATGAATATTGTGCATATGACTTTTTATTTCGAAGTACACCGATGATGTGGGACATGAAGCTGAACGTGGACAAGATGGAAATGGGCATGAAGCGAAACTGGAAATGGGCATGAGACGAAGTAGGAAATATGTCCAGACAGAAGCTGGAAATGTGTCTCGGTCTTCTGAAGTTGTAGATGCATGGGATATCTTTGAATGTGTTTGATGATTGCATACAAAGAAGGATTGATAAGTGATAGTTAATTTGCAGAAAGGTATACCTTTTTTAATGCTAAACATGATATGTCTAACCCCAGTTTTGAAGTCGGAATGAGGTTTGCAAATGGCAAAGAGTTCAAAGATGCTTTGTTAAAAATTATTGTATAAATGAATGCAAGACATGCAGATTCAGGCCTTCAGAACCGAAAAGGGTGAGAGCTATTTGCCGGACAAAAGGATGTAAGTGGGTTATCTTTGCAAGTGTAGAGACTATAACTCATTCAAGAGACCTCGTAATAAAAACTTTAAATTTGGAGCATTCTAATTGTAATCATCAGTGGATGAACAAACATATTAATTGTAAATGGGTGGCAACACAATGTGTGGAAAGGATAAGAGTGAATCCGAGAATGCCTCCAAGGTCAATTAGACAAAGCACATTGACGAGCAGTACATGAGTGAGATTTCAAAGAACATTGCGTATAAGGCAAGAAGAATTGCATTAAAGATGATTGAAGGGGATCATGCTTCCCAATTTAAACTTGTTTGGGATTACAGAGAAGAAATATTGAGAACACGTCCAAATTCAACTGTGGTGATTGATCATGAGAATTTCAGGGAGGAGGGTGGGCAACCAAGATTCAAGAGGATGTATGTTTGTCTTGATCCTCTAAAATCTGGATTTTTAAAGCATCGTAGGTCAATCATAGGTGTTGATGGATGTCATGTCAAGGGCATCTACCCCGGACAAATACTATCTGTGATTGGGACCGATGCCAGCAATGGTTGGTGGCCTATTGCATGGGAAGTAGTTGAGAAGGAGCCTACCGAGCAGTGGAGATGGTTTTTCCAGTTGTTGGCTGATGATCTTGAAATACCTAATGAAGGCCTATTTTGGACATTTATTTCAGATAGACAAAAGGTAATTAACTATTACTTATGAAATTTTTTTGAACAAAAGGTAATTAACTATTTTCCTTTGTTTTTCAGGGACTAGATGCTGCCTTGGCTGAGATCTTGCCAAATTCTGACCACAGGTACTGTGTCCAACATTTGTATTGCAATTTCAAGAAAGTGCACCGAGGAAAAATATTGAAGGACAAGCTATGGAGCATAGCTAGGAGTAGCAACAAACAGATGTATGAGCGTGCCATGAGGAACCTTCAAGAATATGACAATGAAGCATGGAGGTGGGTTGTCAATGGCCCGAAGCCGGAACATTGGGTCAAAGCATTTTTTCCCACACATGTCAAGTCGGATATGCTTTGCAATAATCTATGCGAGTCATTTAATGCCTTTATTATGGAGGTTAGAGATAAGTCCATTATTTCAATTGCGGAGGGAATAAGGGAGTTACTTATGAAAAGGATTCAATTGAGGAGATGTTGGATGATGAGACAACGACAACATTCTTGTACACCAAAAATTTGGGAAAAGTTAGAGGAAAATGTTTTGAATTCTAGGAAATGGAAACCAGTGTGGAATGGACTTGACTCATATCAAGTTAAGGGACCTAGGGATGAACAATTCGTAGTTGACTTAAAGAACAATACTTGTACTTGTGCATTGTGGTCTTTGACTGGTATTCCATGTGTCCATGGAATAGCCGCATTACATAGAAAATCTCTAAATCCTCATGATTTGGTTGATCCATGCTACTCTACCTACACTTTTTGTAAATTGTATGACAATGTCTTGTTTCCAATCAGCGGGAGATCTATGTGGCCAAAAGGTGAAGGTGTGATTCTAGATCCACCTAGGGCTTACAAACAGACAGGGGAGGCAAAAAAATTGAGGAAAAGGCATGTATCCGAGAGACAGGATGGGGGAAGAGGATAAGAAGAAGGATTGTGATTTGGTGCAGAATGTGTAAGGTTGCTGGACATAATAGATCATGTTGTCCACTTATCCGAAGTGAAGAGATTGCCCAGAATCGCAACGAAATGCCACCAGCTCATGAATCCGCCATTCAATCATCTAATCGGAAGAGAAGATTGAATACGCAAGTTGGGTAGCAAAAGAAGGTATTTTTGAATTACAGTATATTGTATCTACACATTTCATGTTTGTCTAACACATTTCTTGATTGTTTCTTGTAGCCGAGGACAAGATCTATGGTTGCCAAGGAAGCTGCCCAACAACCGGAACATAGCAATGAAGGGGTGTACGTTGGTTGGAACCGTGAAGGCCGCCTGGAAGGTGAGCCGATTCAGGCGATGAAATTCCAACCGAGGAGTTGCTGCGAAGTGTTGATGATTTGTTGAGCCGGATTAGAAGAAGTAAAGCCTCAAGCTGCTCTTCGTTGAACAAGAACACCGAGATCTAGCAGAGGAGCAAGGAAGAAATCCATCTAATTTACAGGGGCAAGAAAGAAGAGGAAGGAAAAGAAAAAGTAGGGCAACAACATCGTATGAACAATTTGGTGAGGCTTGGCTAGGTGGTGGTGGACCAACAAATAGGTATTCTTATAGAAGGGGAAGGGAGGGGAAGGGAAGGGGAAGAGGGGTATAGGAAGGTAAAGTTATATGTATTATGTGTATGTATATGGATTCAATATGTATTTTTGTTATGGATTCAATATTTTGTTAATGTTTTGGCAGCATATGTAAATTGAGTTGTAAACAATATTTAATTGCTCAATTGAGGTGTTAATTTGAATTGAGTTGTAAACATGTCCTTTGGAGCATATGTAAAAGGCACTTGTTTGTATTAAAGGCACTTCTTTGTATTAGATTACTATTATTTGATAGGGACCATTTCAACATAAAAATAGCAAGTGCTTTCATTTCATAAATGCAAATTGCAAATTTGGTACATTGAACAAAGGAGCCTCTACATATTGCCCACTAAATTACGGAATCACTGCCAACCTACAAATCCTGCACACTCAATTGAAGCATTCCTTTGTCATTGCTACATGTCATAATCCAAGTTACAGATTATGAAAATAACAATTACCCACATAAACCATTTCATTTTTCCACAAATTCCATATTTTTTGCGCTTGCTCATCTCCAGTTCCTCATTTTTTTTTTTTTTTTGCTTTCATCAACTCAACAGTAGTAGCTTCAAAATTCCCCTCCATTGTACGAATTTTTCGAAGCAAACCATGTATGACTTCTGATGATCTCCTGCACATAACTGGATCCAACCATTGAAAAAAATTGCAATTTTCGCTTCCTCCCTTAACAACCAACCAAAACAAAAAAAAAATAAAATAAAAAAAAAAAAATTGAAGCAAGAAGGGCTTTCATCGATTCAAATAATAAACAGGGTTTACCTCTTTATAACAAGATAGATATCTCCTTGAAGGATTTAGATTCGTCCATGACGTTCTTACCCGACAAATTCGACCGCAATGACATTATGGTAATGGAAGCTCTTGCCCACTAGGCATTTCAAATATTTCAAACCGATCGATTACAATTTGGGTCTAATGCAAAGGGTAATAGTACTCGGAAACCCTAAATACTGGGCATTTTACTAAAAACAAATGGCAAATCCGAAATTTCAAATCGATTGAGAACAATCTGAGTTGAAATCAAAGAAATATGGAAGAAAAATGAAGAATAGAGAGAAAAAGAGAGAATAACCCTTTTAGGAACGAGCAAGCCGTACTAGTAATGAGTGATCGAGGGGAAAAATGGGATTTTTTTAATTTAAAAAGACGAAAAAACCCCCGAAAGTTAGACGGAATCGAAGACTGACGGAATTTTTTAACGGAAGGGCAAAAAAGTTGAGTTTTAATTGTTGATGTGTTAGTTTATTGACAAAAGTATCTCAAGTGCAAAACGGAGAATTTTGAAAAGTTCAAGTGTCATCTTGGTAGTTTACCCTAGAAAAAATGATACTATAAAAAAACATTTTTAGAGAAAATTTTTACACTCTCTCCAAATTATTAATCTTATATATATAAAAAAGATACTATATATATATATATATATATATAAAGGTGTATTTAAATTTGCATATGTACATGTACATTTACTCCTTTAGGTCATCCTTCTAATTCATTAGTGGTTGTAACTTTTTATTTTACTATTAATGAAAAATGTTAGATAAGAGGATGATACGATTGTGGATAAAGAGATTTATCTTTTTTATTTATTTTAAAAAGTAATTATAAAGAATCTAATATATTAGAAATTATAAATTATAGAAATTAATTTAAACATAAATAATTATATATATATTGTATATGATTAAATATATTTGTTTAATAACTAAAATCTTGTTTCTCTTTTTAAAAAAATGTTATTTTTAAAAGGAAATATGAATAGTTGTTGCATATATTTAAGTTTTTATTAATAGTTAGGAGATAATTGGCAATAAATAATTTTAGAATTGAATATTTAAAATCACATATGATGTAAGTTTCCACCTTCCTTTTATATATATATATATATATATATGAAATGAAAGTTTCATGGTTTTTTCTTTCTTTCGTCCTTTTCACTAATTTTAGTGAAAGACTTATTGTTGCATTTTGACAGCAATTAATTTTTTTTTTTTTTTTCAGGCGAAACAGAAAATTATTTTTACATATTTTTCATAATTAATTTTAACATTTAATTTTTTTTTTTTACTTTCTTATGACAAAAAATAGTTATATATTGTGGGGTTACTTTTGAAAAGATAAAAATAGAATTGTTTAAAATTATACTTTAGATGTGAAAGAAAATCTTTCCCAAAAAAAAAAAATCATGGACAATATTTATTCAAGCTTATGTTTATGGTTGATTTGGACAGCTGCATTGAATTGAAAAAAAAAAGGCCAAAAAGTTCTCCCCAAAATGAACATCGGATTAGTAGCCAGTTCCGCCACCGCTATCACCGCCAGAAACACCTTATCCTTCAACCATCTCCGCCTTACACAGCTTCGACCCCAGCCGAATGCGTATAATTCTTCATCATCCGTGTGTTTCTTTCTGGACGAGAATGAGCACTGTGCTTCTCTCAGTTTGAAGAGGGAGACCGTTTCTACCCGCGGTAAAGTAAAAGTACGAGCTCTGCTTGGAGATGGTGCTGCTGCGGTGTTGCATGATTCCGGCGCGACTGTCCTCGTCGTTTCCGGAGCTTATGCTCTCGTGTCCACTTTTGATTACTTGACACAGCGGAATCTCATCCAACAGGTTATTTATTCCTTTTTGCCCACTGGTTAATTCCATGAGTTTCTCTGCATGTTGTTGAATTTCTGCCTGGAGGAAAATAGCACAATAAATAAGGAATATTAGTAACTGATGAGTAGATCTAAACTATATTTGTCTTGCGAGAATCTAAGATTCCATCTAGATACTGGTTTAATACCCAGAAATTTGGGCTTTGAGATCTGTGTTTGACAGGGAACACAGAGGATCTTACGATGTTATGTCTAATTGAAATGACAGTCTACTTACTTAGAGAAAAGTTCAGAATTCTTTCCAGAAACGGATATTAACGCAGAAAACATTGATAGATATAATGGTTGTACAACGTTGCTATGCTGAGACTGATTTGATGATTTTGTTGTCCTAATTCATCTGAACTTATTTTGCTTAACAGAGTTTAAGCAGAAAACTGGTTCATATACTCTCCGGACTTTTTTTCATGGCTTCCTGGCCAATTTTCAGGTTGCTGCATTTCTTTCAAAGATGACTTTATTACATTTTTTGTTTTCCCCTTTGTAAAGATTATTAAAGTGGAGTGCATATTCTTATTACTGAATATGCAGTTATTTGATTCTTTAATTTGCTGATTAATTTAAATCTTAGATTAGTACATCCACAGGTGCTCGTTTCTTTGCTTCGTTGGTTCCTCTTGTAAACTGCATAAGGCTTGTTGTTTATGGCCTTTCCTTGGCTACAGATGAAGGGCTTATAAAGTCTGTCACTCGAGAAGGGAAGCCAGAGTAATAACATTCCAAGCCTCTCATATATATATATATATATATATATATATTTGTTTCTTCCCTTCTGGGAACATGTTATATAAAAGCTGTCTTTTCATTTCTGTTCTGTTCTGTTCTTATTTTGAACATTTCAGGGAATTGTTACGAGGCCCTCTTTATTATGTTTTGATACTAATCTTAAGTGCACTTGCTTTCTGGCGTGATTCTCCCGTTGGAGTGATATCAGTGTCAATGATGTGTGGTGGGGATGGTATGTATGAGCGCCAATCTTGAAATCATAAAAGAGTTCTTGTAGTAGTATCCACCTGATCAATTTGACATCATTATGTCTAGGCATTGCTGATATAATGGGAAGGAGATTTGGATCCCTTAAACTACCGTACAATCATAAAAAGAGTTGGGCTGGTAGCATCTCTATGTTTGTATGTGGTTTCTTGATGTCCATTGGGTGGGTTATTTTGAACAATTTTCTGTAGAACAAAAAAAATTGTAGCTTGCTCGTTTTCTGATCCCACGTTTTTAATGCGAAATTGCAGGATGTTGCACTACTTTTCATCCCTTGGATTCTTTCAGTTGGAATGGAATTGGACAATGCAAAGAGTTGCTCTAGTTTCATTGGTGGCAACCTTGGTGGAGTCCCTTCCAACTACAGACATGGTTGATGATAACATCTCTGTCCCTTTAGCAAGCATGGTAATAGCTTTCCTATTGTTTGGTTATTAGCTGCTGGTCACTTAGATGAGCTGTTCTTTAACAGTAATGTTATCTTTCTAGTTTTGTCGAGGTGAAAAAGGGTTCCTTTTTTTTTTTTTTTTTTTATCCTGATCAGATATGTCGTTTAATAAGTCTTTCCACTCAATATCAAATAATCATAAGGATATAATAAATATTACAATTTCCCAGATTCATTGAACTCTCTAAAGTGTAAAGACACCGGTTTATTAGAAGTATTGATTGATTTCACCTAATTGCTTGCATTTCATTGATAAAATTCTAACTGAAAGACACTTCCACAACAAAATCAAAGGCTGCATTGCAGCCTTTCTATATAAAAATGGTGGTCAGAACCACCTTGTTTAAACAGACATTCTATGCAAGAAGATAAACTTGGAGCTTTTGAGGTTGGTTGAAAGTGATGAAATTGGAACTCAAGATTTGTTTTCAATTTCTTCATTTTGTTGGAATCCGAGGGAAGCTGAGCAGGAAAGGAAAGAAACGAAAGGGGTTTGGGGACCATATATCGAGACGTTTCTATAGTACTCTTTACGCTGCGTACTAAATATATCGCAGCGTGTATCCTTTTTTATGAAAGTTTACAAACACGCAGTAGTTGTACAATGAGTTACCAAATAAATAGGTAACAGTTCGATTGGTCCCAAGACCTTTTAATGTAATAGTTTATTTTTGTCTATTTTTTTCTTTTTCTTTACTGGGTTAAATATTATGTTCATTTATTTTATTTTTTTTTATGTTGAAGTTTTTATTATATCTTATTACAAAATCACTAATTGCTCTGCTGTGCTACTAATCTATCTATTCCAATTGTGGTGTGGGACAGAAGATATTTTATATACATATACCACGGATTTCTAAAACCTTCTCAGGTTTATCGAATCGAATATTTGGATGGATAATTCACTTTGTTGGGTTTTTGTGGCATCAAAATTTTTATATATAAGATTATCAGGTGAATTTTTCTTGTTTTTTTTTTTTTTTTTGAAAAAAACAAAAAAAATTTTTTTTTCAAATTAGATAATATTATTTTATACTAAATCATAGTATGTTTAGAAGAGCAGGCCGCTCTACTATTTTTGAAGTCCTCCAAATCTCTACACCAAAATCAGGTTCAGCCTTTGTTTTAATATACTTTCCGCTAACCCAGTCCAGTCCCTAATAAGAAAAGAAAAACAAATACTTGTAGACACATAACATGGAATTAACTTACCGAAATACTCTGGCTATTATATATATATATGTGGGGCGTAAGAACTTAACTTTACGGGTGTAACTTGAATCAAATTTAAATTAGTTAGAGAATGGATACTAGATTGCCTAACTAAAAAATATATATGTGTGTGTGATTGAGATAAGTAGCAAAAGAAAATAAATTCACGATAACTATTGATACCGATTCCCATTTAATTTTGTGCTTTTCAATAACATGTGTTTCGCTCCAACCAAAAAAACCAAAAAAAGTGTGTTTTGATATTCTTGAAAAACATGAGTGTATATGTAATTCATGTATTTATTATTGTGATATTCGTTTAAAAAAAAAACCTCAGTTTTTCAAACTTAATTATATTAAATTCATAATAACTATTTTTAATTTTTATAAAAATCTTATAAGATGCGAAGGCTTAGTAACGTTTTTTTTAAGAGAATTTTTTTTTTTTTTTTTGAATTTTCAAAATTTAAAAATAAAAATTTTATTACAAATTTGTCTATGTATATATATAATAAAGTCATAAGTTGTGTAATCATAAAAATTAAAAAATCATAAAAATTACAATACTACTAAAAAAAACTTTGTAATCTTAAGCAAAAAGCTTCAAAACAAAATTTATGTTAGTTAGCTTAACCAAACATTCATTGAATAAAAAAAAAGAAAAAGAAAAAATGGTTCTATTCCAATATTAATTGAAGAAATTAATTAAAATAATTGGAAATTTTAATTAATTAAAAAACTTTACATTATTGTGGAAAGTGGACCCATAGTGATAATTAACTAAACACAAAAATAAGCCCATTTTTGTTCAGTTTGTTTAGGCTTAAGTTGGAACAAATTTATATTTAGGAATTGGAGTGGTACCCAAAAACAATTTTCTTGGTTTGGAATTATTGTAATACTTGAATATATTGTACCCAAAAAGATATGCTTTCAATAATTCTACTTCTCATGACAAGACTTGTCACTCACTTAGTTATAATCACAATTTAGTTTGTGCGTTCCGACCATAAAATATAAATTAACAATTTTTAATGATTTAAGAATTTTAGTCGTAATGATGAGTTGATAATGAGTTTTTAATTTTTTTTTTTAAATAAATTTTGACTAGGTCAAACCAGAAATATAAGTGTTAAAGAGGAAGAGTAAAAAGTGGTATTGAATTTGTGGATTAGAACGCATTAAATTCCTATCAAATTGCTCACTGAAGTCCATTTTAGATTTTAGATTTTAGATTTTAGATTTTAGATTTTAGATAGAGCCTGCAATCTAGACTTTTAAATGGACTCATTCAACGCATAGCATTCATGCGTAATGCAGTTTAACTCCAATAAAGCTCGCTAGCCCATGGGATTCATTCCAGTGAAATTAACTTAGATTTCTATTGAATATAAATTAAATATTAAAAGGATTTTTCCTTAAAAGAAAAAAAAAAAAAAAAAAGAAATAGCAAGTTTTGACACTCATTATGAGCACCACGTAAGGTTTTCCCTTGACTAAAAGTTAAACTTTGTGGACACAATTCGGATCGAATCTAAATTAATTGAAATCATGTAAATTTGAAAAGATGATCAAAATTCTACCGATAAATTTTTTTAAAAAATATTCATATTCAATAAACATGTAGACACTGAAATTTTATTTATATATTTAAATATATATTTAAGATATTGAAAGATTTTGCTCCTGCGATGAGTGACACATAACAAACTAATAGTCATTGATTGTCACTCTCTAGCATTCAAGTGAGGTGAAAATCATAGGTAAAATCAGTGGTGGCAGAGAAGAAAGGAAACTCCGACGATTCTCTTCGGGGATCGTCCATAGTTTCCGGCGCATCCTCCCTTGGAGATCAAGCCCAAGGCTCTCGAGAAGTCAAATTCATTCCGAGATCAAGTCCAAAGACCATCGGAGAAATCAAATCAAGTACAAATGGATCGAAATCAAACCCAAAGGCCCTCAAAGTTCAAATTCATTCCGAGATCCACCACCAAAACGCCCCTCGGAAGAAATCAAAATCTATTGGATCGAGACAAGCCCAAAATACTCTCGGATCCACGACGAAAAGAATCGGCGAAGAAATATAAAGATTCGAGTCCAACATCAAAATATATATTATCTTGTGACATTTATATTTTTGATTATTTATTTTACGGATCATTATAATAATCGAAAAGAAAAATTTTCTTGTTCACAAAATATTCAAATTTATCCTCACTAAAATAATATTACAGATAAGCAATTATATATATATATATATAATTAATTTTAGTTTGAAAGTAAAATGGGAGAATATTCTTTTAATGGTAAAGGATAAAAGAGAGAGTAATAAAAATAAATTAACAATTATTTATCATCGTATATTTTAAAATAAATATATTTATTATATATAAGATTTTTTTTTTTTTTGATAATTTATTATATATAAGATTATAAGGTTGTAATGAAAATATTGTAATACATTTTTATCTTTTCGTGGGCACGAATGTTAATGTTTTGTTTATTTCCCTTGTAATTTGCTTATTATTCCCAGCATGCTTCCAAAGATTTGGTTCCTCTTTCTTGGTGACCAGTATTTTTGGGTAATTTATATAAAAATAAATAAACTCATTTGTTCAAACTTTTTATATATATTAAAAAAAAAAATTGACAAAAACATCTAATTTAATTTCTTACTAAAATTTAAATATATATATATATATATTTGAATATTAGTAAAATTTATTGTATTTAATACAGAATATAAATAAAATTATTTATTATTTTAAATTGCTGTGTGTTAAGTACGAATTATTTAATATTAAAGAAAACTTTGGTTTATTAGAATATTTTTATCCAAATGTGATGTATTTGGAAAAAAAAATTCTATAAGAAAACAAAAGAAAAAGAAAGCGAGAATCGAATTTTTGTTGGGGTCCACAAACAGCCCCTAAATCTCCGGCTCCATTTATTTATTTATGAGGTTGACGGAAACACTTTGGAATGTGGGTCCCTCTTCCCTCCATACATTATCCAATGGACTCTTTCTTTTTTGGAGTCTTCCCTCAATTATTATTATTTCATGTGCCCAATCCATTTTATCATATAATCAAATTAATTATTACTTAACCTCCAATTTTTGTTTTTTCAATTAAACATATTACTTTCTCCTTTTCTTTTTTTTTTTTTTTTTTTTTGTAGGTTAAATTCACGTTTAATAAAATTAAGTAGCATTTATTTAAGTTATTCAATCAATATCTTTTTAATTAATTCTCTATTTATTTATTTTTCACAAATAATAAAATACAATTATAGAAGCTAATGAAAGAAAAAAAAAATTAACAAATTATACATTCATTTATTAATGCCACAAGTAAAAGAAATAGAGTGAGTACAATAAGTTAGTGGTAACAACATCAATTTTATTTTATTTTTAATTTTATATATTGCTTTATTGCTCTTTTTTTTTTCCACTTATTTGGTAAAGATGAAAAATATATTTTAAGCGTTTTTATAAAAATTTATTTTTTATTTGTCATTATTATTTTTATTTTGAAAAATTCATTAAATGAATTACTAACATAGACTTAATAAATGATATTTTCAAATAATAATACTAAAAAACTACGAGTATGTTAATTTCTTAATGATTTATGTAATATTCCAAGTTTTCGTTTGAATTAATCCAAATTTGATTCGGACTATAAAGTCAAATTCTCATTTAAAATACTTCATTTTAATTCTTAGATAATACTCTCTTACTCGAAAAATATATCACTCTTACTCTTATATAACACTTACAGTAAATATTAAACTCATAATCTTATATAAATATCACAATACAATTTTTCATTGTAGGAAACAAATGTAAGTTAAATTCTTGTTGTTTGGCTAGATCCATTTATTTTGTTGGAGAATGTAACTGAATACTTTTAGCCTTAAAATCCTCGCCACTTGATTAATTTCCACAGTCCCAAACCCGTCAAAGAAAATGACCCATGGATTAAAAAAAAAATGCTGTCAATTTATTGGTTTTATTTCTCCAAGTCTTCTGGTGTGGAATGCTGAGAAATTGACCCATCAGATAGAGCTTTCTTAATCACGAAGGTGTAGTTGAATTAGTATCAATCTCACTTATGATATTCGAGACACAATAGAAATTAGTTCAAAGATGGAGCTTCTTACATCTTCATAACCTTATTTATAACTTGTTTTGTAAAATTAGAAAATAATATAGATTATATAAGTATTACAATGTAAATATTTTACATTAATATATTAGAATAATATTTTGATTATAAAATTTTAAATTAATTATCAAAAGTTAATAAATTTATTGAATAATTTTAAAATTCTTCAATCTTTTAACTTTTCAAAAATCTTGAATATATAAAGAAAATTATTGGAAAATGAAGAGTATTCAATAACCATTAAAACGATGAAAAAAAACACGAATGTTTTGAAATTTTATCCATTTAATTTTCTCCATTTTCTCATTAAAGTAGATCTAGGGAACCCAAAAAAAAAAAAAAAGGTTAAAGCATAAATTTCAATTTATTAAATAAAGTCGTCAGACAACACCATAAATTGCCAGATTAAGAAGAATATATGATCCTCCGGTATGAGACTATGTCACTTGGCAAAAGATATGGACATCCTAGTTCTAGAAGAACAATGTTGTCAACAAGGAAAAGAACTGCGTTTAGAATGTGCATGACGACATATTATATTTATTATTAATGGTCGTGGCCTGGAAGATTAGCTGTTAAGGAACAGACCAGCAAAATCAATATTTTGAATGTCTTTTCATATTTCTTTCAGTTATTGTACTTTGCAGCAAAATAATAAAATGCATTTTTTACAAAAATTAATATATTTTTAATTGAAAAAGAGTCATATATTTTTAACTTTATTTTTTAAAATAAAAATGATTAATAGTTGAGTGGCAAAAATATTAATTATATGGATATAAAAGAAAAAATATTGTATATTTATTTCTTAATGCAACAAATAAAAAAAAGTCTTTGTATCATCCCCTACTATAATAAGTCAAAAAAAAGTAATATATATAACTGTGTAAAAAAGATTCTTATATGTAACTAACTAAGAAGCTCAAAGTTTAAGTCACATATCTTACTTGGGGCGTGGAGTAAAACTCTTGTAGTAGTTCAGCATATCTAACACATAATCAATACAAATCGTGGATACTTTTGTACTTCGGTTAAGGAGATTGCGTCATGGTGGTTCCCCCTCATATGGATAGTCTGAAGTATAGCCCATGCATGCAGTGTGAGCAAATACGTCAATTGTAACAAGTTGAGAATCTCGACGGAAAAGACATCGGTCAATACAATACCACTATGAAACGTGACCTACACGAGAATTAAGGTTAGATCAATCTGACAACATAACATTAATTGGTTGATCCCTAACGGCCAAAAGATCTATCTCTCATATAAGTAAGATAATTCTAAATACAAAAGTACATAAGGTGAAAGTTGTTACAGTAAAACACTCTTAATTCTCTGTGTATTCTTACTACATTCTTTCTTGGATATATTCAAAAACTTATCCGAGTATCTTCTAAACCTATAATAAATTTTTGCTGACTTAAGTATCAAAGGGTCTAGATAGAGTAAATATCCATCCCAAACTTACTTTTTATAGGAACTTTTGTCATCGCTCAACTGAAAATAGGGAGAACACTTGATGGAATAATTACTTATAACCAACCATAATTGCTTACGTATAACACAAGTGAGTATTTGATAACATTACTAACATTATTAGATCTATTTATCGTAAATAATATTTTCAAAAACTTTTATCAAGTTGTAAATAATCATCATGATAATATTATTTTTACATAAGAATGTATGTACTACTATCAGTTTTTATACTAAACTTATTTTTATCCTTTATGTACTAAATTATTTATCAATATCAATAAAATAAAACGAGTGCATCTTTATTTAAAATAAAATAAAAAACTAACATTGAAAGAGATTTTCCAAGATGCCATTTATTAGATTAATATAATGGGTGGAAACTTTAAGCATTAATAAATAAATATATATATATATATATATATATATATATATATATATATATATACTAAAAGTATACCGTATATATTCCATAGAAGTGGGAAAATTTTAAAAAAAAAACAGATAAAATATACCATAACAAAGAGACAGTTCGAATAAGCACAAGGGATCCACATATATGGGAAGTTTCTGTGGTATTTAAAAAATTTTTATAGGAGAAAAAAATTTATTTTAATTTTTAAATAATATTCATGAAAAAAATTGAATAATAGACCAAAAGGCTTATCATATATATATATATATATATATATATATATATATATATATATATATTTTATGATGATATTTTTTATGTTGTAAAATGATTATATTTTAAATAAAAAAAAATTGTCGTAATTTTTTTAAAAATATATATTTTAATAGATAATTTTTTATTCATGTAATTTTAAAAAATTTATTTCAAACCCATAAATTATGCTAGTAATGGTTAAGAATCAATTGGAGAACATCATGATGTTGGAAAAGAAGAATAATCATTTATCCTAAATGAGACTGGTCCATGATTTTTTTTTTTTTTTTTTTTTTTGGTAAATTATTTAAGAATATTCTATCCCTAGCCTAGACTACAATATAGGATAATTATTTAATTTAATTTTAGGTCACGTTTTTGGGTGCTAAGACTTAAACATTATTATATGTTCTATCTTTTACTTTTTTTTTTTTTATTTCTTAAATATTTGTAAATTTTATTATTTGACATTTGAAATATGAAAAATATTCGTGATAAGCAATTTAATTGGAATTAAAGTTAATTAAACCCACTTTTTTTTTTAACAAATAATTATCATATATTTTTCCAAAGATAAAAAGGTTTGTTAAAAGATTGTCTAATTATTTTTCAATCGTTTTATTTATTTGTCACATGTTTGTGTGTGACAAAAATAAAACAACATAAAAAATGAATAATTTTTTTAAAATTATTTTAGGTTAAAAAAAATCAAATAGTGTAACAAATAGAAAGATGAAAGTAATTCATGTTATCAACACAATGATATTGTCTTCTTTGAAGAATTTCATATGAGCTCATCGATTTAAAATACATTATTGGGTAAAGGGTTTCTAATTAAATGTATATATATTTTTTTTTTTTTGAGAAATCCTAATTTCTATCTCGAACAATCAAATGTATATTTGAAAAAAAAAATGATTTATTATTAATTTTATAATTAAATAATTAAATTTGAACAAAATTTATTGTAATTTAAAAGTTACATGTATTCGTTATTTTATAAATAAAGAATAATAAATAAGTGTTATTAAATAGAAACTGCTGAAAAGAATTTTTTAATATAACAAATTTTAAAAAAATTATATGTGTATTCATAGGTTTGAACTATTTTTCTCTCTTTGTTCACAATTTTCTTATTTCTATTTGTGGAATTAGACAAAAATTAGAAAAACAAGTTTTAATATCTAGGAATTGGAATTAGACAGAAAAATGAAAAATACCTTAAAAAATAGACAGAAACAAAAGTTTGATGGAATTTTTGGACAAAAAGACAATATAAATGACTTTTTAAATAACAGTAAAACAAAAAAGATGGGATAAAAATGAAAAAATTATTGTATTATATTACAACATAAAGACATATATGGTTTTCTATCACAATCATCCAAATCCACTACAACGTTAATCAATATTAATATTTAAAGAAACAAAGAAGAATATTTGAATCATTAAACAAAACTAATGAAATAAGTAAATTTTTAAGTACCACACGGATCATAAACTTTGGGACAAGTTGTGCTAACTCTTTTTTCTATAAATGTATGTGTATATATGTATATTATAATCGATTAGTGCTTTTTATTTTTTAGCCATATGGTGGAGATGAACATCATTTGGGGAGCTCAAGAAAGAAAGAAAGAAAGAAAGAAGAATGAGATAAAGAAAAGTTTTAAAAAATTTTAAAAAAAGAAAAAGGTAGAGCTAATTAAGCAATGAGGTAAGTGGGACCTTGAGTTTATATTAAAAAAAAAATGAAGAAGAAAATGCTAGGGGATTAGGTTTAAGTCTTTTTTTGCTTGAAATGTTTGTTTTCTAAGGTTGTAAGAATTGTTAAAAGGAGTAGTGATCCATTTGGTTTGGTAATGATGTCAGAACTTAGAAGTACCTGAGTTTTTGGATAAGTGATATAAGTAGCAAGACAACCCAACCCCCACCCCCATTCACCACCTACCCAGGTGTTTTTACGCGGTTTATCAAGTAAGAAATTTTGTATCGCATTTTCAATCAAAGTATTATAATCTTGAAAATCTCCTCTTATAAATTTCTATTGTTATTTGAAGAAACGAATTATTAGTGGTCTCACTTGCTTATTCAATTGTGTAATACTTCTTTTAAAAATAAAATAAAATTAAGGAGTGGAAAAGGAAAAGACGTAGGGAAATATAATTAATGAAATAGCAAAGGGTGTAGTGTATGTATATCCTTTAATTCTATTAGGTAAAGGGATAGAAGTTGGAAGAGTGTGAATGATGTTGGATGGAAAGTAGGGAATGTGAATTAATTATGATAGTCAGTCAAGTCCTGAAAGTTGGTAAATTTCACCCCAAAACTATTGGTTTACCAAGTCAAGTGTGTTGTAGGCGAGTGGTCAGCAACCACACTCCTTACCCAAAGGGCGGGAGTTCGACATCCAATTCAACCATAGTGCTGTCAACCCAGCCATAGTGTTGCTTGGATCCGAGTGTAGATTATTCGGGTATAACTCGGACACCACACAAAAAAAAAAAAAAAAAAGTTCTCATTTATTAATTTGAGATTAATATGCTACAATTCAATTTCTAAACAACTTTCCTCTCTCTATAATCCACTTTTTTTTTTTTTTTTTTTTTTACTCGGTATCCGAGTCGACTAATTTAATAAGGATTCAAGGAGGAGATTTTCAAGGCATAAAACTGTTATTGACATGTGTCGAACTCATATATTTCACTTAACAGACTATGTGAAACACATAAGTAAGAGAAATCAAACTAACTACATTATCACCTTTCACAAATCCACTTTTTATTATTATTAGAGAGAATGGAAGTTTTGTGCATTTATTAAATTATTTTTCTTAATATTCATATAAGTATTATTTTACAATTTACATTATTAATTATTTTTATTCAAACAAGTAAAGTTAATAATATTTTAATTATTCACACCAAAAGATAAATCAAGTTTTACATTTTTTTTTTAAAAAAAAAATCAGTATTTTTTTATGCGTGATAAATAATAATAAAAATATTATATAGTCATATTCTATTAGTCTCTATATTATTCATTTCTACAATTTTAGTCCTCTTTTTTTTAAAAAAAATAATAATTATATTTTGATTAAATTTTTTTATCAAAACGGGTAATTTAGTTGTTAACAACCTCACTTATAACTGTTGAGTATAAAAAATTAGTTTAAAATACTTTAAAAAAAATATTAATTAAATTGATCAATATTACTGAATAAATTATAATATATATATATATATAAGATTTTGATTAACTTACGTCTAACACAACTACTACATAGAAGAACTTGCAGAACAGATACATTTTGTCATATGCATATCGAACAATTCAAATTGATTGAATGATCCATCCAAATTCTTAAGTTATATACCTATCAATTATCATACGAACACTTGGACTAATGGCAAAATAAGTACATGGTGGAATGAATGAGTAGAGCAGGTGACGGCTGTGGAAGAAAATTAATATATATATATATACATACATACATACATACATACATATAGATACATACAAATTTATGTGCCAACCTCTCCCATTTGGTGCAGTCTCATATTGGCGTCTGCATCATCATGTACCCAATAAACTAATATTCCTCAAAAAAACTTTTTAAAAATTTACCCTTTACACTTAAGTGCTGACATAAACAACCCAAAATTATGTTGCTATTTTCTCTCTATAAAAGGTACAAGTTTATTTTGACTTGGTCTCCTTCCTCTAATGGATAAAATTAATTGTAAAATTTTTCTGTATTTGTGTTTCAATTTTAAAACCAAAAACTTCTATTAGAAGTAAGCTAAATTTGTCAAAAGTATGATTAAGGCTTTTCACAGCTTGTTTCCAAATCCAACTGGTCCGACCGTCTTTTCATTTTTTTCACTTTGGTTTGATTGGTTAAACCAAATTTCTAACTATGCTACAATATCTCTATAAATCTCTTTATTATCGTAACATAAAGTCTTGCATTGCTTCGTCTATAAGATTTATGAACGGTTATTAAATATGAGTGTGAAGTGTTTTACTCAATTACGCGTTTTAAACTCGTGAGATCCACCTAAAATTGGTCAAAGCGGATAATATCATTGAGTTTTTTGTATTATTATCAACACGATAGGAGGATGTTTTGTGAGAACATGTATAAATTTTTTTTTGACGTGATTATAATATTAGTCTTATTTTTGCTGGTGTTTTAAATAAATTTTATTTTTTTAAAGATATTCTTTTTTGGTATATTTTTTTTTGTCTATATCAAACTAATAAATTTTTAAATTATAAGTAAGATTATTATTAATTGACTTGCATTACTATAACTATAATACAGTTCACAACAATATTACTAATGGCGCCAAAGAAAAAAGAGTGCCAAAAACAGAGATGGTTTTTTTTTTCTTCTTGGCCGCCAACATAGTCCATAATTCATCAAAAGTTTTTTCAGTTGACTTTTATCTTTGTGCGTTGACTGGCCAGTCTTTTACACACTGTTTTGGGAATCTGCTGTGACGGGACACAATAATTCCACTAATTTTTTTTTTTTTTTAAAAAATACACTTTAATGTTTATTGATAAAAAATATTAAAAAATAATGTATATTTACTATATGTTATAATATTTTTATTAAAAAATATTTTGATGTGATAAAATTGAGAAGTATAACTAAAATTATTTGTCTCATTTTAATTTTTTTTTAATGATAATTAGAATCAAATAAGTACTTCATTTTGGCTAAAATCTTATCAAGAATTTTTATTTTAGTTATTTCGTACTACTCGCCAATTTTTAATCAAAATATATATATAAAGTTATTAATTTGCATATTATTATTATTTAAAAAATTGTTAAATAGAATGGATAAAATACAATTTGTATACGAAAGCCGAAGCAGCCGCAGCCGCCGCCGTAGTCCGCACTGGACGTCCCCGGTACGCGATGGAGGGAAAAAGGAAGAGTAGGACAAGCCCCATCACTGTTCTTCTTCAAAGACTTATCAGTTGTTGACCGGCAATTATTTTCCAACTACCTCTGCTTCTTAAATTCTCTGTACGCATTTTGTGGTGGTGAATTTAAGATGGATTTTTGGACAATGTGTTTCTATATATATATATATATATATATATATATATATATATATATTTTTTTTTTTTTTTTGTTCTCAAAATAATAAAATCTTGAATTACAAAATTTAATTATTTTGACGATAAAATTGTTGTCTAATGGAAGTCTTAAAACATTTTTCTCATGTTTAAATCTTTTATTTAAATTAATAAATTTTTATATTACTTTATATAAAGAGATAATCGATTTTGATTGATCAATAAATTTTTCAATAATAATGATGTATGATTAATTAATATTTTTTATTAATTAAAAACTGTCATTTTCAGTCAAATTAAAGTATTATATTTATTGATATAAATTAATTTTAAAAAATAAAAATACATTTCTACCCTTAAACATTAATTTTTTTTTTAATTAAACGGTCAATCTTCTCTTTTATTTTTATTTTTACTATTATTTAAGCTCTCTTTACCAAGATTAAAACTACTTTTAAAATTTAAACTAAAAACGTCTGAATTGTTCTAGAAACTTTTTTTTTTTTTTTTTTTTTTTTTTTTTTTTTAAAAAAATACCAGTTAATATTGTCTCAAAATTGATAGAACCTTGCTTAAGTCTCAAAATTTTTTAAAAAAAAAAAAAAAATAATAAATAATAAATCTTTATCCAATTTTTTTCCCTTCTAGAAAATAAAAGAATGATTAATTTATTATCAACTTTTCCTCTCTTTTTTTTTTTCCAAAAGGTATTTTTTTAATCATATTTTATCTTTAGAATTTTCTGGCATTTTCACCTAACCTGTTTCTAACACATCACTTTCTAAGTCTGGTACCAACTAAGTTACGTCTTTTATATATATATTCAAAAAAAATTAACAAAAATATTCATACATAATTTAACAATAAAATAATGTCACTTATAAATTGTAAAGTTATTAATTCGAGTAATTATGATAAAATATATTTATCACGAATATATGAAATAAAAATTTAGGACAAATAGACATAACTCAACCTATAAACATACATCTTCTTCTTATTATTATTATATAAGAAAAAGTAACCTTCCATTATAACAATTTGAACTAACAGACAGACGTAAAGAATTGGGCATCTCTTTTGTACATAAATGAAAATTTTCTTACACGACAAAAATGCCCCTTTGTCAAGATTATAGAAACATATATCTCGTTATTTACAATTTATTTATTTTTCAAAAAAATTACAATCTTTTAAAAATGTTACCTACATTATTTCTATTTAAAAAATAAAATTATACCAATATATATATTTAAATAATTGACTGTAGAAAAAAAAAATTCAATATTTAAAATGACAAAAAAAAATTATATATACTGTAAAATTATAATAGTACTTTATTTTTTTATTATTTCTAAAGACGTATATAAATTAAATAATAATAAATAAATAAAAAAACCTCCAACTTTGGAAGGCTATTTGCATACCAATTTTGAACCAAGAAATATGAATTTAATGTGATAACATGTTATGTTTGATACCTTTGTGATAAGATAATTAATAAACACTACAGTTTCTAACCTTATTAATAACCTCCTCAATTCCTTTTTTAAAACAAGAATAAAAACATTAATGTATCACATTAACGAGTAAATTAAATAAATAAAAAAATATATTATTATTTTATGTTTATCATTTCAAAAAAAAAAAAAAAAGTTTTTTTTTTTTTTTTAAAATTAAAAATTTATATTTCATAAAGTAATAATTACTTATTATCTTCATTAATCTTATAATACATGTATTGTTAATGAGTCATCCTAACTTAAGTAAAATTATAAGATCGAACTCTTATTCATATATTCAATTGTTTAAAACGTGAAATCAAAACTTGCTTTTCATGAAAAAATCTAACCGACTCAAACAATTATTTTTAAAATGGTTGATTATAGTTAAAACTCTTTTAGTATAATTTTTATATTAATCTTCTTTCAATTTTTTTTTTTTTTTTTCTTGTCACCACACATAAAATAATGAAAATTTGTTAATAAATATAAATCATATGAAAAGGATTATACAATTCCCGGAACTTTCTAGATGCATTTTTCTACTTCAAACCCTCAAAGGGTTCAACTTCCTTATATGATAGAGTTTACGCAAAATAAATGGTGTTAATTTATTTTAATTAGAGTGAGACTTAACAGTTAATCACTAGTATTAAATATTTAATTGAACATATATATATATATACAAATTCTGAATTATTTATTACCAACTAACCAAACAGATTTAACCGCACACGGTATTTTTAACCGTTACATTTTTTAATATAATTTTTTTTTAAAAAAACATCTTAATTTGTTTTTGTCATAAATCAACCACTATATTTGTAACAGTTTTTTTGGGAGATAAATTCGTATCTTTCTCCCAAATCTAAGTAGAATTAGTTTTTATTTATTTATTTTTATTTTTAAAGAATTTTATGAGTTTGTGACTTGGTAGAAGTTAGAATTTTTTTTTTTTTTTTAAAAAAATTATTTTTTCATAAACTTTAAAATTTGTTTAGAGACCAGAAATTTATACACCAAATCCTTCTCCATTTAAGGTAAATAAATTTAGGACCATTTTCACAAAGATTATATATATATATCATAAATAGAAAAAAACATTTGCAAAATGTTAAAAATATTTATATAATAATTTCACAAATGATTCTAAAATCATTGAGTTTGCCTAATGTTTTAGGAAAATTGGAAAAAAAAAAAAGTAATAATAATAAAAAAGTTGAAAAGAAAAGTGTTCAAACGCGTGATGACGGAGTATTTAGAGGAGCCAAAGAAAGGCAAATCAAAATACTACTCATCATCCTTCCCCATATATATATTAAGTACATAATTTTTATTATAACATATATATATATATATAAAATACACATAGAAAAAGCAATATAATATTGATATATATATATATATATATATATATCTATGTATAAAAGAAAGAAACCGTAGAAGTCTGGTAACACAGACAGCTTTCTTTCTCTCTTATAATTTGTAACGTTCTTTCGCCACCTCAAACACGTTCCCCCGCTTCTTTCTGCCACATTTACAAACTTTTGAACTTTATTTTTCTAAACCTTGAATTCTAGAGAGGCAGAGAGATAGAAACATAAAACAATTTTGTTTTGGGATTTTGCTTCGGAACAAAAACTGGCGGTCTAAATAGAATTAGCTGAAAATTTTTGGGTTTTTTTTTTCCTTTTTAATTTTGGGATATATATGTATATATATATATAATGGTGGTTTACATGCAAGGCTGAGGTGGGCGGTATCCAGGGGCGATGAGATCTTAGGAAGCCGGTAAAACTGACCTTTTATCTTCTACTTTCACCACCGGCGGCCTTTAAATTTATTTGTCTGGTTTGGTTTTTAAATACTTTTTGGAAAGGTGGGTTTTTGAGATGGGTTCTGGTCCAATTGCTTTGACGGGTTCTTCCGGCAGTGGATGGCGGTGGTGGTGCTGCAGGTGGCAGCGTTGTAACGGCAATAACAACAACAAGCATAATAATACTAGTGTTAATATGATTATTAGTAATAATAATGGTTCTAATCAAGAGTCGTGTGTGTTTTCATGGAGTTTTGGCTATTTTCTCGTCTCGTTTCTGTTTCTGGGTTTGATTGCGAGTCTCCATGCGCGGTTCTTGCTGACCCCTAATGTCCGTACAAGTCTCTCTGCCTTGGGTTGCCGTGAGGACAATGAGGGTTCATGGTCTATCGGTGTTTTCTATGGCGACTCTCCTTTTACCCTCAAACCGATTGAAGAGGTGGGTTGGGTTCTCCTATTTTTTTTTTTTTTTTTTTTTTTAAATCTTTCATTTTTTATTTTTTTTTTGACATTTTGGTTCTGGGTTTTTTCTCGGGTCTCCTTAATTTCTTTACATGTCCTTTTCAATTCTAAACAGCTTTCGTGTTTTTCTGTGGGTTTTCCATTTTTTTTTTTTGAAACAAATTTAACTAGTTTTAGGCTAAAGTAAAGTTCCTCCTTGTATTCAGCTTAATTCTATGTTTCTTGTTTTGACTGTGTCAAAAAACAAAAAAAAATACCAGTACTTTTTGTCTCTGCTCTTCTTCATTCAATTTATTTTTTTGCTTTTTTTTTCCTCCCATGGGTTTATCTATGTAGAGGTTTAACTTATTCTCCATGAAATGGGTTTCCAGATGGATGTGCATAGGGACAAGAATTCAGCATGGCCTGTAGCCAATCCTGTGCTCACTTGTGCTTCGCCTTCCGAGGCTGGCTTCCCCAGCAATTTCGTTGCCGATCCATTTCTTTATGTACAGGTATCTTTTTCTATTGTTTTTCACCTTGTTTTACTTTTGTTGTCTTGATTCGAGCGGCCTCTGAATTCCTTTACAAGAGAAATTCTCTTGTAATCATCGTTGTATTATTTATTTTTTTATTTTTTTTTAACCCTCTGTTTTAGTTTGCCAAAATATGTACTGAATGATGCAAAGTGTCAAGGAAACAGTTGTTGGGTTGGTAATACATTTTTCCTAACCCGGTTAATGGTTTATATCTTGGTTTAGTCTTTTGATGTGACAATAGTGGATTTGCCACTTCAAATGAGCTGCATTATCAGTGCTTTGAAAATAATTGATTTTCATAAATATTTCCTACCTTTTTCTGCTATTGTGATTTTTTTAATTGGTTGCTGGGTCATGGAATTTTTTGAATTATGTATCATGATACTTAGAAAATGCACAATCCTGATGAGAAGGGAAAACTACCTTTTTGAGACACAGTGGGGTAAGTAGAAATTTGATTGGCTATGGTAAAGATAGATTGATATCTTGGGAGAAAACTGATCTTGTTTATGGTAAAAATTTGAACTTGGATAACTGATGGATGAAATTTATTTTGTTGTTATTGCCTAATACTGTTTACTTAATTTGGACTAGTTGGAAGAGGTTGGTAAACTTGCATTTATTTTCTGAAGTATAATATCTTTTCTTCATAGTGGATAGGCTTTCTTATTCCTCTATAAAGTCTTCATTTTTTCACATTCTTTTCTTATATAATAATATATATTTTTTCCAGTGCATCTTTAATTAACTTGAAGACTACAAAAGTTAGAAAATTGAAAAAATGTAGGTTTTAACATAGTTGGCATGTAAAACTTGGAAGTGGTGTTGGGGCAAGTACCAATAGCTTGTGTGTGGCATTGCAAAAAGCATTCCTTTTGCATCTTAACTTTGTTATTTCCTTCAGAAAGAGGGTGGCATCTGGGACCAAGTTTCTGCTGTCAAGGAGACTTCCCATAGTTATCCTCCGGAATATGAGATGTTGTCCGAAAAAATAATGGAGAACTTTCATTCCTTTGAAAGTCTTACCTCATTTAATTAGATTTGAGTAACCCCTCAAGTTTCCATTTTTAACTGTGGTTTTGATGGCCTCCAGGTTCTAACATGAATGTTGTTATGTGTTTGGAATTGGCCATATGAAGTCTAGGTTCCTCCTGCAAAGTAGTTGCCTAGTTGCCTCATGTTATTAGAAACCTCTGCTCTCTATTTAATTTTATTAATCATCAAGTTTATCTTCATTCCCAACATGGGGACCCAGAAAAATTAGTTCTGACCTACCTTTCCACTCTTTTAACATGTCACAACATTGTTTCCCTTATCATTTTACTTTAGGTCTTAGTAGCTCACATGTTTTATCCTCCTTTCCACCCTGCTCCCCCACCCCCCCACATCAGGAAAAGGTTTGTTTGGTATATCATCAACCAAAAGAATAGCATAATGCCTAGCAGATCTGAATCACTGAATTCTTGTTTTATGTCCAAAATTCCACTTGTATTTCCAGTTTGAAGTTAAGAGCATGATTGTTTCCGACATAAGGAATAAGGAATAAACCCCATCAAACGAAGTTAAGTCCCTGTTCTATTGAAGAAGTTAATCAAGCCTACTGTGCTTTTAAGAACATAGTTATGTTTGCTATCATAGAATGTGCCAATCCTGTGGTCTTGAACTGAGACAATTCTATAAATTAAATTATTTCCATTGAGTGGACACTTGTAACCTCTTGCTCTTAATGTGGGGTTCTGTGTGAGTGTGTGTGTTTCTTTGTTTCTTTGCTCTTTGTGAGGCTGGCTGGTGCCTTATGATACGTTTCTGCATCTTACATATGTATCTGACTTAACTAATTTGTTAGTCCTAGAGCTTCATTTTGTATATGCTAGTTTTTTCTAATTCAGTTGACCTACTAGTCCTACAATTTTTAGCAAATATGTCATAGCGATGATGGCATAATGCTGCAACCTAGATCATGGGAAAAAAAAAGAAAAAGAAAAAATCATCCTCCGGTGGAGATAAAGATAAACTAATAGTTTCTGCTTCATGATTGATGGGTGGCATTTTGGCTTCTCTGCTACTTACTCATTTGTCTCTTGAAATTACATTTTTGTTGTTTTCTAAACAGTTTATAATTTTTTCACCTAGTATTTTCCTGCAATAGCTAACGTGCTGCATGCTGATATATGCAGGGTGATGTGCTTTATTTGTTCTTTGAGACAAAGAACTCAATCACTATGCAAGGAGATATTGGAGTTGCTAGAAGTATTGATAAGGGAGCTACATGGCAGCAGTTGGGTATTGCCTTGGATGAAGATTGGCATCTTTCATATCCCTATGTCTTTGACTACAATGGCAATGTAAGACCTCTATTGCTTTCTCAACATCTCTATTACTTTCCATTATTTCATGAAAGTTGTATCCTAGTTGGCAAATGAGAAGAGAGAAGTCAAACGGAATAATAAATTCTATGAACCATGTACAATTGCTGGGTGGGGAAATATATTTGAAAGCCTTTCAGGTCACTCCAAATTTTGTTCCTCAGCCTGTAAACCAGTCTGCTGCATGTTTTACCATTTCCTATCTAATAGCATCTATTTTAAGACTCATGCTGGTTGCTGTTTCTTTGGGGCAGATATATATGATGCCTGAAGGAAGTTTAAATGGGGACCTTCGGCTTTACCGAGCAGTGAACTTTCCGACAGAATGGACCTTGGACAAGATAATATTGAAGAAACCCCTAGTTGATTCTTTTATTATTTCTTATGATGGTAAGTATTGGCTGTTTGGTTCAGATCATAGTGGTATTGGTACAAAAAAGAATGGACAGCTTGAGATTTGGTATAGCAGTTCACCACTTGGACCCTGGAAACCACATAAGAAGAACCCTATATATAATGGAGACAAGAGTATGGGAGCTCGAAATGGAGGGAGGCCATTCATGTACAACGGGAATCTGTATCGCACTGGTCAAGACTGTGGCGAAACATATGGCCGGCGACTACGTGTCTTCAAAGTGGAAATTCTCACAACAGATGAATTTAAAGAAGTTGAAGTTCCTCTGGGCATTAAAGAGCCAAGTAAGGGACGTAATGCCTGGAATGGGGCACGCAACCATCACCTTGATGTGCAGCAGCTAGACTCGGGAGAATGGATTGCAGTTTTGGATGGGGACAGAGTGCCATCAGGGGATGCAAATCGTAGATTTATTCTGGGCTGTGCTTCTGTTGTTGGTGTTGCTGCAATTGTTATATTGGTGGGAATGCTACTTGGGGCTGTGAACTGCCTTGTACCTCTTAGTTGGTGCCCTCATAATATGGGAAAGAGAAGCGATGCTCTCTTGCCATGGGAAAAGCCGAACTTGTTATCTTCCAGATTGAGACTGTTCTGTAGTCGCCTGAACAGAGTTAGTTCTGTCCTCCGTGGCCAAATAAAGGCAAACACCTGCATGGGATGGTTGGTTCTAACTCTGGCAATCGTTTTGGGGGTAGTCCTAATGTGCACAGGGGTTAAGTATATCTATGGAGGCAGTGGTGCAGAGGAACCTTACTTGTTAAATGGTCAATACTCTCAGTTTACATTGTTAACCATGACCTATGATGCCCGTATCTGGAATTTGAAAATGTTTGTGAAGCATTACTCCAGGTGTTCATCAGTGCGTGAGATTGTTGTCGTGTGGAACAAAGGAATACCCCCAGAAACAAGCGACTTTGACTCTGCAGTTCCAATAAGAATAAGAAAAGAGGAAAAGAACTCATTAAACAATCGATTCAAACTGGATCCAAAGATAAGAACTCGTGCTGTTTTGGAGTTAGATGACGATATAATGATGACTTGTGATGATATAGAGCGAGGCTTTAAGGTATGGCGAGAGCATCCTGATCGGATAGTTGGTTTCTATCCCCGGCTTGCTAATGGCACTCCACTGAAATATAGACCAGAAAAGCATGCTCGTAAACATAATGGATACAATATGATTCTCACAGGTGCTGCTTTCATTGATAGCCGGGTGGCCTTTGAAAGATATTGGAGCAAAGAAGCTATGGTAGGAAGGGACATTGTTGACAGTTTCTTTAACTGTGAGGATGTTCTGCTGAACTACTTGTATGCAAATGCAAGCTCTACAGAGACGACGGTTGAGTACGTGAAGCCTGCATGGGCCATTGATACATCAAAATTCTCCGGCGTTGCAATTAGCCTCAACACCAATGCTCATTATCATGTGAGAAGCAGGTGCCTCCAAAAATTTGCACAGATGTATGGGAGTTTGACAAGCCGGAAGTCAGAATTCAGACGCCGGAAGGATGGCTGGGATGTATAGTAAGTAAGTAAGTAAGTAAAGCTTTAAGTTTTATTTTAACCTCAGGTTTTACTGAACAAAAAAAAGGAAAAAAAAAAAAGGTAACTTTGTTTCTCCTACCCCTGGTAAAATTTTGTTCTTTTATATATACCCAACCCACCTTGCAAAACTTGCTCTTTTGCCTCCCATTGTGTATTCGTTAGTGCTTGTGGAGAGGTATTATAGTTATTTTGATAGTTTTGGTAGTCAAATGTACATTATTGGATGCTTGTGGAGATGTTTTTTTTTTTTTTTCTTTTCTTTTTTGGCTGCTTTAATTCTGGATATTCCAGATAGGGAAATGAAAATAAGTTCAAGAATTGTCAGAAGATTTCTTTAGTCCTTTGCTTGCCTGATGAATATCTGGGTTTTGATTTTTTTTTTTTTTTTTTTTGAAAATTTTAAGGTATTTTTAGTTTCAATATGTCTTAAACTTATGATCTTTTCGTATTAACTGTGATTTGGCTTCCTGAACAAAAAAAAAAAGAAAAAGAAAGAAAAACAAGTAAAAGAAAGTTAAAAAGTGGCTGCTCATAAGTATGTTCTATGATTGTGCTTCTCTTTTTTTTTTTTGGTTGGATTATGATTATTGTTCATAGAGATTTGTCCTGAAAGAAAGATAGAAAGGAAGGCAGGCAGGCACGAGACTTCTTTCACGTGATCTTGAATTTGACATTATCACTTAAATGCATAATTTAAATCAAATTAGTGGAAATAATAATTTCAAATATTACATAATTTAAGAAAAATAACTAAAATTGTTGTTAAACCAAATGCTATTCACAAATGACTTACCATTCATTTCTTGCTTAGTAGTAGTATTCTTATACTATCTTATTAATGACAAATAATATTGACAACAGTGACTAATTATGCTCTTCTATTGATTGCCTTCTATTTTATTCAAACTCCTATATCTCATAGTTAAAGAATAAAATGAATAATAATTATTAAATAGTATAGTTCATAGTCGATGGATTGACAGGCCATGGTGTGACAGTTACTGAGCTCCATACCATGTCTCTCTGTTTTGACAGCAAGATGTTTCATACAAATGGGGTCCTGACCTGAGAGTTTTGGACATTCTGGATAAGGATATTGTAATAATACACAATTATATATATATATATATATATATATATATATATGTAATTGAGGATAAAATTCTTTAGTTAAGAACATTCTAAGCAACTTCATCATATGACCCCATTTGCCCCCACCCCCATCTTCTTTCTTTCTTTCTTTCTTAAGTTTCTTTTCACTTTAACTTTCTCGATTCCAACTCTTCTTTTTTGTTTTCTTCAAATGTTAGAAACTATTTTCAAGATTTTGAGGTGCTCATCCTTCTAAGATTTTGTTTTCTCGATTTTTTTTAATTCTTTTTTATAACTCTAAACATAAATTTTTGTCATTGGAAAAATTTTCTATTTCAATTCTTTAATTATTTATATTTCTTTGGATTAGTTTTAGATTTTTAATTTTAAATAAATTGATTTTTTTTCTCAAATTGATTAATATTCGATCATTTTTTTTTTACACGTGATTAATACACTAAACTTAATAGGTATTTTAGTCATTTCATGTCTTTCTTAACACAATTATTATAATTAAAAATATTTATTTTGACGAATTTTGAACAAGATATTTGAGGACATGAAAATAATTGTGTTTTGTTCCAAGAAAGATGTGAAATGATAAAAAGAAACTTTGGTGATACCGGTCACGTGAGAAAAAAAACTAGATAATGGTTAATTTTGATCGAAATGATTAATTTGGAGAAATAATAAATAAATAAATAATCAAATTGTTTGTAATATTCAAAACTATTATTTCGATTAATTCAGGCTCAACTCGAGTTACACCAGTGAATCTAACTCTTACTCATAAAAAGTTCTTCTTTAACTCTTACATGATACTCACGATAAGTGTTGAATCTATAATCTCATGTAACATTCACAATGCACTATTCCATTGTATCAAGCCAAAGACTTGAGAAATTAGAAGTAATTTGACAATCATTCACACACCAACTCAATTAATAATTGTTCGCCGATAAGAAAAATATGATCACTTCAAATTAAGTTATTGAAATAATAAAATTTAAGATATTTGAATTAATAAATTATCTTATCTATGATGAAAATGTTATAAATTCAATTCTATGTTAAAAAATATTATAATGATATACATTGTACTGGTTCCTTTAGGATGATAAGCAGGTAGATGATCAGAAAAATTATTTTTGAAGGGAAAAAAAGTGAAGAAGGAAGATATTTGGCAATAGAAGTTAAGAACATAAATGGGAAGAGGAAGGTAGAAGAAGTTAGATCTATTCCAATAATATAAAGAAGAGGTGGTGGACATGAAAATGAAAATGAAATGAAAGCCAATTAAAAGCATTGGCTATAAACTCTGAAGTGATTGCTAGTTGGCTTAGGCTATTCATGATTTGATCCCCAAAAACACATATACATATGTATACATACATACATATATATATTTATATATATATATATATATATACATATTATAAATATAAAGAAAAGAAAAGCAAATTTAAGGTGAAAGATGGGTCAGCAGTCACCATCTTATAAACCCTAATTGATAAGGCTTTGAAGATTCCAAAGATAAAGTGGATAGAAAAGAATGAATGTGAAGTTTGGTCAAAGGGGGGAAGTACTAATATTATATTACTCTCTCTCTCTCTTAAATTGTTTCTTCCTTTAGAAAAATCTATTATATTAAAAAATTAAAATATATTTATTGATATTGTAGACATTTAAATTTTATTTATATATTTAATTAAATTTAATTATATATTTAAATATATATTGAAATATTTTACTCTTGCGATGAGTGACACATGACAAACTAATAGCCATTGGTTGTCACTCTCTTCATCTATAAATAGAGACCTTGAGAAACATTCAAGTAAGGTGGAAATCGGAGGTGAAAATCGGTGGTGGCAGAGAGAAGAAAGGAAACTCCGATGATTCCCTTCGGGGATCGTCCATAGTTTCTGGTGCATCCTCCCTTCGAGATCAAACAAAAGCCCCAAGGCTCTCGAGAAATCAAATCCATTCCGAGATCAAATTCAAAGACCATCGGAGAAATCAAATCAAATACGGATAGATCGAGATCAAGCCCGAGAGGCCCTCGAAGTTCAAATCCATTCCAGAGATCCGGCCCAAAACGTCCCTCGGAAGAAATCAAAATCTATTGGATCGAGACAAGCCCAAAATGCCCTCGGATCCACGACGAAAAAAGAATCGGCGGAGAAATACAAAGATTCGAGCCCAACATCAAAATATATATTATCTTGTGACATTTATATATTTGATTATTTATTTTGCGGATAATAATAATCAAGGGAAAAAATTTTATTGTTCACAAATTTGGCACGCCTAAGTGAGACCATCTTTTACGGCCCATCCCTTTTCCGTCAAATGTCATGGAACGGAAGGAATGTGTTTGCAAAAAAAAAAAAAAAAAAAAAAACGTGAATCAACCTTCAAAAGAAAAAAAAAAATCAAACTCAAGGGGCGGATCAACATTGGTATTGCGACCTTGTCAAAAACTCCTTGACACGAGTGAAAACTGTCCATATTGATACAAAGACTCCTTGATACGAGTGTAAACTGTCTATATATAAAAAAAAAGACTCTTTGATACGAGTGTAAACTGTCTACATATAAAAGGACTCCTTGATACGAGTGTAAACCGTCCCTCGACTCCTTGATACGAGTATAAACTATCTATGAACTACGTTAGACTTGATTCATAAAAGGTAACGGATACGTAGGAGAGGCTTAGAACATAAAATTATAAGTTAAAGAAAAAAAAAAAAAACAAAAAAAAAAAAAAAAAAAAAAAAAAAAAAAAAAAAAAAAAAAAAAAAAAAAAAAAAAAAAAAAAAAAAAAAAAAAAAAAGCAAACAAAAAAGAAAGTCAAAAAAATCGTATTTATCGCCGAGTCAAATTGACTCAATTCGATTTTTTTTAAAAAAATATTATCTTTATCCGCTTAAATTCAAATTTGAATCGTATTTATCTGCGAGTCAAATTCAAGATAGACTCAAATACGATTGATATTTATGAGATACTTTGAAACTTGTCCACGTAATAATTCTTCAAATTAACTCCGAACAAGTTTCAGGGGGCAATTTGTAGACACTGAATTTTTTTATATATATTTAATTAAATTTAATTATATATTTAAATATATATTGAAATATTTTACTCATGCGATGAGTGACACATGACAAACTAATAGCCATTGGTTGTCACTCTCTTCATCTATAAATAGAGACCTTGAGAAGCATTCAAGTAAGGTGGAAATCGGAGGTGAAAATCAGTGGTGGCAGAGAGAAGAAAGCAAACTCCGACGATTCCCTTCGAGGATCGTCCATAGTTTCTGGTGCATCCTCCCTTCGAGATCAAACAAAAGCCCCAAGGCTATCGAGAAATCAAATTCAAAGACCATCGGAGAAATCAAATCAAATACGGATAGATCGAGATCAAGCCCAAAGGCCCTCGGTTCAAATCCATTACGAGATCCAGCCCAAAACGCCCCTCGGAAGAAATCAAAATCTATTGGATCGAGACAAGCCCAAAATGCCCTCGGATCCACGACGAAAAGAATCGAAGGAGAAATACAAAGATTCGAGCCCAACATCAAAATATATATTATCTTGTGACATTTATATATTTGATTATTTATTTTGCGGATAATAATAATCAAGAAGAAAAATTTTATTGTTCACAGATATTGTAGATATATAAATTTTATTTATATATTTAAATATATAATTAAATATTATTTAAATATTTTAAATATATATTTATATTTTATTTATATATATTTGGATATTAAATGATTTGCCTCCTTAGATGAGTGACACGTGGCAACATCATAGCCACCGATTCTCACTCACTCAATCTATAAATAGAGGGCAAATTCCCTAAAGAAATGGTCACATACAGATACAGACTCACACTCACTCACTCAAGAAGCTGTGAAGTTGAGAGATATTCGAAGGATACCGAACCTCTGTCGAAATCGGCCCTTCCTCTCAAAACCCAAATCCATTCCGAGACAAAGTCCAAAAGCCCTCGAAAGAAGAAATCAAATTGTTCGACGGATCGAGATCAAGCCCAAAAGCCCTCGACATCGAATCCATTCCGAGATCCAGCCCAAAACGCCCCTCGGAAGAAATCAAAACAATTGGATCGAGACAAGCCCAAAACGCCTCTCGAATCCACGACGGATTGAATCAACGGATCCATAGAGATTGGACCCTGTAAATTTATTATAATATAATTGTTGTATTCAATTACCATATTTCTTGTAATTCCGATTTTACAGGAAATAAAAGAAATTTTAATTGTTTACAAATTTGGCACGCCCAGTGGGACCATCTCTACCGTTCATCTCTTTCCATCAATACCATCGAAATGGAGTCCAAGAATGATGTTAGCAAAGCTGATTCAAACGACATTGTTGCAGAGGTAAGTGTTGGTGTTTTGACGTCTGCGACCTATGTCGATCCTACCACGCAAAGCAAAGGAAAGGTAATTCCCGATTTTCGCGAAGAGACCAATTGGCGATGCATTCCACAAATTCACCAACCCTTGTTTTGATGTTGCTACAACGAAGAACCAACCACGAGGCGCCGTAGGTGGAATGGTTCAAAGGACACTTGCAATGCTGGAAAACAAGGTTGATGCAAACAAACCGGAATCAAGAAATGAAGATTTCTTTGCGGATTCTTCGGGTAATGTCCAACAAGATCAAAAGAATACTAATGATGGCCTTGAAGATTCCGCTGCAAATACCTCTGTCATGCCCGATATGATGTCAAACGCGTCAACCATAGAAGAACAATTGGCAAACTTGACAAAGTTGGTGGCGGACCTCACATCACAATTGGCGAAGCAAGATCGCATCATTGCGCAATTGGTGAGCAGCAATGGTAAGTCTACTCCGACAATGCAAAGGTACGTTGAGACTGCACGAAACGATGTTAACTCAAAGCGAAAAGAAAAACCAAATGATTTTGGGGCGATCAATATTCTTTGAAAAACAATTTCAAGTGGTTGATGGATCTAAAACAAATGAAGAAGAACGAACAATTCATGTTTCTGCTGATGGACTCATTCCAACAAATAAATTAAGGAATTTCATTACAGGTATGATAACCGATAAATATGCAGGAAAATCAAAATCATCCTTTGCGTATTCAAAGCCATATTCGAGGAGGATTGCTTGGTTTGAAGATGCCTGAAGGATATCTTCCTCCAAAATTGCAACAGTTTGATGGAAGAGGCAATCCCAAGCAACATGTTGCTCATTTTGTTGAAACATGCAGCAATGCAGGGACGGAAGGTGATCTCTTGGTCAAACAGTTCGTCAGATCTCTCAAAGGAAACGCATTTGACTGGTACACCGACTTGGCTCCTGGATCGATCGACAATTGGAATCAACTTGAAATAGAATTCCTAAACCGCTTCTACAAAGACCAAGAACCGTAAGTATGTTAGAGTTAAGTCACACCAAACAATGGAAAGACGAGTCTGCTGGTCGACTACATCAATCGATGGAGGAGATTCGAACTGGAATTGCAGAGATCAATTGTGTCAAAAATCTGCAATCGAGATGTGCATCCAAGGAATGCAATGGAACCTTCAATACATTTTGAAAGGAATTCAACCAAAAACATTTGAAGAATTAGCTACACGCGGACGAGATATGGAGCTAAGTATTATCGCCAATCAAAAGTTTGAAATTCATGTTGAACAACAAAGCAACATCAAAATAGGGGCAACGTTTCCTCGGAATCCGAAGATGAAGAGTCAACTTCAAATGTTGACGATGCTTGAAAAATCATCAAAATCCTCCTTGACGTACGAGGTTAAACCGCAAGTTACTCATTGATAAGAGTATAAACTATCTACATGATGATGATGTGAAGGCTCCTTAGCACGAGTATAAACTGTTCATATGTTGATACAAAAATCCTCCTTGACGTACGAGGTTAAACTGCAAGTTACTCCGTGATAAGAGTATAAATTGTCTACATGTTCGAACAAAGCTCCTTGATACGAGCGTAAACTGTCTACAAATTTGAAGAAGACTCCTTGATACGAGTGTAAACTGTCTACAAAGTTGAAGAAGATTCCTTGACACGAGTGTAAACTGTCTGCAAAGTTGAAAAAGACTCCTTGACACGAGTGTAAACTGTCGCCAAAGTTGAAGAAGACTCCTTGACACGAGTGTAAACTCGCTCCGCAAGGTTGAAAAAGACTCCTTGACACGAGGAATGACTCTGCAAAGTTGAAGAAGACTCCTTGACACGAGTGTAAACCCCTCGCAAAGTTGAAGAAGACTCCTTGACACGAGTGTAAACTGCTCGCAAAGTTGAAGAAGCCTCATTGACACGAGTGTAAACCGTCTGCAAAGTTGAAGAAGCCTCCTTGATACGAGTGAAAACGGCCGCCAAAGTTGAAGAAGACTCCTTGATACGAGTGTAAAACTGTCTACAAGTTCATATGTTGATGCAAAAATGCTCCTTGACGCACGAGTTAAAACCGCATGTTACTCCTTTAATGCATGAGTTTAAATCGCAACTTTGAACTACGTTCGACTTGATTCCTTTGCAGGATACCGAGGCAACTTAGATAAATTCTAAGTTCGAGTAAACAAAAAAAAAAAAAAATGATTGCGGGGAAAAAAAAAAAAAAACGACACAAGGGTAAAGAAAAATTGCAATACTAAAAAAAAAAATTTAAAAAATGCAACAAAGTACTGCTAAAAAAAAAAAAAAAAAAAAAAAAAAAAAAAAAAAAAAAAAAAAAAAAAAAAAAGAAAAAAAAAAAAAAACATAGCAAAAAAAAAAAAAAAAAACGAGGGGGAAAAAAAAAACCGCAAGACAAAGTTGTGAAAAAAAAGAAATTTTATTGATTTCAATTCTTTTAAACAATATATGTTTTTAAGATTAATAAACAATAAGGGGCATGAAATTAATCTATCTACAAAGTTGTCCAATCATGAAAAGTCTATGATTTGATTAAGTTGATGAAGATTAACGGAGACGATTATAATTTATTCAAAGCGGCGAAGGTGCAAGATTTCTTAAATCAATGTTGACAAAGTTGATGATGAATCCTTCAAATAGACATTTGGAAAGTTGAAAATCATTCTCCAAGTTGATATCCGCAACGTTGTTGATGACGATGACGGTAAACGTGGGACGATGTTGGTAAACCGCAAAGTTGGGGACGACGTTGATAAATTACAAAGCTACTGACGACGATGGTAAGCTGCAAAGTTGTTGACGACAATGGTAAGCCGCAAAGCTGCAAAGTTGTTGACAACAATGGTAAGATGCAAAGTTGTTGACGACGATGGTAAGCCGCAAAGTTGTTGACGACGATGGTGAGCCGCAAAGTTATTGACGAGCGATGGCGGCAACGCGTTGATGGCGACGATGAACAACAACGTTGATGGCGGCGATGAACGATGAACGTTGATAACAATGAACTTACCGTCGAAGATGATGAAGGATAAATGTTGCAACCCATGTAACTTGCAACTTTGAAAACATCCTGGACGAATGTAACATGCATTCTTACATGGAAAAAGGAACTTACATATCCAACATGAAAGGAATTTTGCCACTTTTGTCTCTCGCACGTATGACCTCCTGAAATATTTGAGTCTCCAAATATTGACAAGAAAGGAGAAATTTGCGGTAAAGGTTGAAGGGGTCGGATTGCAAGTCATTTTAGGCAATCGACGCCTCGCGTTACCAAAGATTTGGCAGCGGGGGGTGTGTATACTGTTTAATCCTTTGAACCAAAATCGAATCCATTGCTCAAGCATTATGCTTGGTGGGATCTCCATCTGCAAGTTTCTCTAATGCAAAAAAAAAAAAGATACTTACAGCTTTGAGGGGTTCGTTTGTCAAACAGTTCTTCTCTCGAAGGAATAACTTCGTCGTAAAGGAGGCCGCAGCAGGTAAAACTGGTAAGTATGAATATGTCCCAAATTGAAATCGACATCACCTAATAGATGTATGCAAAGTGTTGGTCGAAGGACACCACCGGTTGCAAAAAAAAAAAAAAACACGCATCACATTCTCACAACGATCATAGGTGAACAACGACGCATGCACAACATCATAGACTTCTGCATTCTTCAAGGCTCGTTCATGATTTACAAGAATGTACTCGGTCCACTCCCAGTAATTTTTTGTGTAACTTACCTCACCAAAGTTGGATGAATGAACAGGCCATGATGACTTCTCCGTATTTGTAGTAGTAAAGGGAAGAGAAAACTCTCGCGATTGTGAATCTGCTTCATGAGTAGTAGATGACAACAAACTTACCACTTGAGGAGGGGATGAAGGATGAATATTACGAGTCGTGGTAGAAGATCAATTGGTGATTCGGTGGTAGCTTGCGACTCCTTGGGACGTGGGTGCGAATGGACCAAATCCAACTTCATGTACTTCTAAGTTTAAAGATTTGATTCGAGACTCATTGCGACGATCAAGAATGACGATATGTTTGTAAGGTTCGTCAGCATCCTTAATATCCATAATCCGAAGAAGAAGAAAAAAAAAAAAAAAAAAGTCAAGTCTTTTTATTAAAAAAAAGGAAAAAAAAAAAATATTATAGTTAAAAAAAAAAAAAAAAAAAAAAAAAAAAAAAAAAAGAGTTTTCCACCGCCGAAAGAAAGAAAAAAAAAAAAAAAAAAAAAATTAAAAAAAAAAGGAATTATTTTGAAAACACTGAGAGAGACCAAAAAAAAAAAAAAAAAAAAACTTTTGATCTCTTGAGCCACAGAGAGAAAAAAAAAAATTAAAAAAAAATTCTCTTTTTAGACGCCATGAGAGTTGGTTTTGAAAGAGAAAAAAAAAAATGAGAAAAGAAGTTTTCTTGAAACAGGGAAAAAAAAAATATAAGGTTTTTGTGGAAAAAAAAAAAGAAGGAGAATTTTCTTGGAATTCACGAAAAAGGAATCTATCAAGGTGAACTTACTGTTTGACAAGTTCCGAATAAAAAATTTCTGAGGCATCCTTTTATAGACTTAAAAAAGTCTAGGAAGTATGCTACTAGAACTCAAATTTGAACATAAAAATATTTTATATACGTATATATATATACATATATATTATCTTCATATAAATATGAATTCGAATAATATTTATCTTGAGTTAAATTCAAATAAACTCAAATAATTGATTCAAATTTTATATCTATCTCCAAAATTGATATGATATATATATCTCCAAGATTTTTGGAACTTATTCCCGATACAAATTCTTCAATCTCGGGAACAAGTCCAAAAAAGGGGCAATTTGTAGATATATAAATTTTATTTATATATTTAAATATATAATTAAATATTATTTATATATTTTAAATATATATTTATATTTTATTTATATATATTTGGATATTAAATGATTTGCCTCCTTAGATGAGTGACACGTGGCAACATCATAGCCACTGATTCTCACTCACTCAATCTATAAATAGAGGGCAAATTCCCTAAAGAAATGGTCACATACGACACACGGACTCACACTCACTCACTCAAGAGTGTGAAGTTGAGAGATATTCGAAGGATACCGAACCTCTGTCGAAATCGGCCCTTCCTCTCAAAACCCAAATCCATTCCGAGACAAAGTCCAAAAGCCCTCGAAAGAAGAAATCAAATTGTTCGACGGATCGAGATCAAGCCCAAAAGCCCTCGACATCGAATCCATTCCGAGATCCAGCCCAAAACCCCTCGGAAGAAATCAAAACAATTGGATCGAGACAAGCCCAAAACGCCTCTCGAATCCACGACGGATTGAATCAACGGATCCATAGAGATTGGACCCTGTAAATTTATTATAATATAATTGTTGTATTCAATTACCATATTTCTTGTAATTCCGATTTTACAGGAAATAAAAGAAATTTTAATTGTTTACAGATATGTTTTCAAATTATATATATTGTTATAAAGTGTAATGCGCCTCACGCGTTTAAAACGACTTTAAGTTATAATATATTTTCTCATTTTAATAATATTGTCCGTTTTATCTTCATTTCTAGTGGGTTTGACGAGTTTAAAACACGTCATTAAGTTAGGGTTTACAACCCTACTTAATAATCGCTTAGATCTCCTAGGCGAGTAATGTGAGATTTCATGTCACAAAATATATATATATATATATTAAAATTTTAGATATTTTTATCTTTATTATATCTTAAATTTATACATCTTGAATTATAAATAGGACTGTTATATGCCGATTTTAATGTCTTATAATTAATATTTTATAATCTATAAGTTTAATTATTATTATTTAAAATAAAGCAAAGAGATATTTTAATAATTTTTGGTTAAAATATCACACTAATTTTCCTTTTTTTAAAAAAATTGATTTTTTTTGTCTCAAATAAATAAAAAAGATAGAAGATTATAATTTTTTTTAAAAAATTAATAAATATATTTTTCCTTGATAATTGTGAACAAAATTTGCCTGCCAAAAAAAAAAATTATTTAAGACAAACCTATGAAAATATATGTGATAAGAATATAATATATCTCTTTAAAATTATTTGATGGTTAGTTGCAATTTTTGTGTATCTGTGATGATTTTTTTTCATCAAGTATTTGAGGATTTTTTAGCTTGATCTCGATTTGTTAAATAATTTGATTTCTCCAAAATCGTGGACTTAATTTTGGAATGTATTTGATTTCAAGGGTCGTTTGGCTTGATATCCATCCATCTATATTTAATATTATTTCTTTGGACTTAATTGATTTCGAATGGAGGATGCATCGGAGCTTCACTACATTCTAAAGTTATTGACAAACCCTAAAAAATATGTGTAGAATTTCTTTTCTTCTTGGTATGATCCACTTCCGAGAATGCTCATCTTGATCTTCTATTAATAAATGAATGAGTGGACGAGAGATTAAGTTTGATTGATCAAAAGTTTTATTGATGGTAACGTGACATCATTTAAATGATAGAAACACTCTCTTATATTATATTAATGTTATCACATTTGCAATGTCTTCATATTATTTAGCCTCATAATTAATTAAATAAATTTGTTATGCATTTAATTAACTTATATAATGTGTCTAAATTAGTTTATTTTTTCTTCAAAAATTATTCAAATAGATATATTTTTGGAACGAAAAATGAAAACAAACCATTAAAAAGGGGAAAAAAAACACGTTTGTTTGCCATGAATACTACTACTTACTAATAATAATAAAAAAAATAGTACACTTTGGGGTGATTGGTTGCGACTACTTTCGGCGGGCAAAACTATGCGTACCATAACTTTCTTGCATTGGACGTCCTTCCATTTTTTTTTAAAAAAAGGACTCTTGAAATTCTCACAAAATAGCATAATTTATAAAAATTATGGTAAAATCAAATATGAGTATAATTTAAATTGAATTTAAGTTAATTAAAATAATAAAAAGTTAAAGTGAGATCGAGCAAGAGTCAAAGTACTAAATTTATGACTAATTATTAGTTAGTGTAGTGGCGCAAGGAGCTACTTTTGGAAGGAGACCACTGCTTGATCCCCCACAATCGAGATTGAGAGGAGCTTAAGTCCGTAATCTCTAGATCTGCTTCAAATCCGGATTAGTCGGCCCGTGTGGGTTCGGATACCGGATCCTTAAGAAAAAAAAAAGTACTAAATTTATGTGTATATATAAGACTTGTTTTAAGTGGTGTAAGAAATTTGTAAATGTTTCAAGAAATCGTAAGTTTATATGGATGTGTAAGAGTTAGGGATCAAGATGATGTCTTCACTTGACTATGAGTATTTTGTAAGTAAAACTCAAGTCCATTGTAAGCATCACACAAGAGAAGTGGTTTCAAAATACAAATAATATAACAAAAATAAAATAAAATTTGAATTAATCAATTAATAGGATTGAATATTAAATTATTTAACAAAAAAAAAAAATTTAAAAACAAGGATATATTTGTGTTAATATATTAACAAAAAATTGAAGTTCTTCTTTCTGTCTAATGTCTAGGAGTCTCTCCCTCACGACCATTGATATAAGAGTTTCTCCCTTACCTTCTGTACCGTTGGATCCTCGTGGGTGGATTAGTCTGGGCCGGAAGAGTCCGAGATACCACCTAAAAAAACAAAAAATTATTATTTTTTCTTTTCTTTAGTTTTTGTAATTCTTAAACACATATAATTGCAATTCATATCTATATTTCAATTAATTTTCATTATGAATCAACACCAAATTTTAAACTAATACATAAATTAAAAAAAACAAATGAAATCTAACTTATTTTCTTTTCCACATTAAAAAAAAAAAAAAAAATCAGTTCAAAAGTTTTGTCTTTCTTCTCTCTCTTTTCTTTTCCTTCAATCAAAAGAGTTCTTCTCTGTCTATAATTTTTTTTCTTTTTTCTTTCTAATTTTGTTCATACAATTAAAATATAACCACTCAAATTAATCTTTTGAATATATATAAACCTGCCCATCATAAAGGTGAAAATTGATGGAGAAAAACTTAAAGAACTCAATCAAAATTACCAAATACATAAAGGGGAAATTTTGCAATAACCCAACCAAGAAATATTTGGAAAAAAAAATAAAGTGAAAGGTTAAAGATGCTCCAAAGTTCCAAACACCACTCCTAATTCCACAGTCAGATGTTACCAATGTAATGGCAGCATGTCAGTGAAACCATTTTTGAAGGACTCCCCAATCATAGGCAGCATCACTCTCTCTCCTCCTTTTTAGGACCTATAGATACACATGCATATATATAGAGACCCTTTTGTGAGAGAGAGAGAGAGGAAGAAGGAAAACCAGGAGAAAAAAGAGAAAAAAAAGAAAGAAAGAGAGAGCAATTGATGCATTCTATTGGCATGGGAATGCAATTGAAATGATACCCATCATTCATTTGCATGTGCTCTTCAATCCCCATATTTTATCATCCCATTCATTCATTCATTCATCCCACATCCCCTTCTGCCATCTGCCCTCTGCCCTCTGCTTTCGCTTTGTTTTTGCTTTCTAGGGTTTTGAAAAAAACAATAAAGATTTCACCTTTTTGCAGATACTGATATATACATGTATAGACATATGTATGTATTTATGTAAGGAATCATTTGCTTTTGGCTTCCTTTGACATTGGCTGGCTTTTTATCAGATAGCTCTGTCTCAAAGCCATAGGGAGAGAATATATATACATATATATCTATATGTGCACACAAATATATTATGTGCCTATATAAAGAGAATCTGATCTGATGTGTGATGGGTTCTGCTTGATTCTTCTGCTATTCAACGGTCTTACTTCTCCTTTCGCTGGAGCTTGTGAAAACCCAACTCTGGTTCCAAGATTTTTAGAGCGAAAAAAGTTGGCATTTTTCAATACAGAGGATTAATTTTACGTCTATTTATCCGCGAAATTTCTGTTTTCTATGAGTATTTATGAGGGGGCTGATGGTGCATAGTGGAATTTAAGGAAAGACATGTTGGCTTTGGTGGAGAGTGAAGGTGGAGGTGGTGCGACAGCAGTTGGTAATATGGAACAGGAGTTTGATTCAAAGCTTAGAATTCAGAACACTGCATCCAATTCAAATCCTCCTCAAAGATCTAAGAGCTTCGCATTTAGAGCACCCCAAGAGAATTTCGCGATGAACAACAACGTTGATGGCGACGATGAACAGTAACGTTGATAACAATGAACTTACCGTCGAAGATGATGAAGGATAAATGTTGCAACCCATGTAACTTGCAACTTTGAAAACATCCGGACGAATGTAACATGCATTCTTACATGGAAAAAGGAACTTACATATCCAACATGAAAGGAATGTTGCCACTTTTGTCTCTGCACGTATGACCTCTGAAATATTTGAGTCTCCAAATATTGACAAGAAAGGAGAAATTTGCGGTAAAGGTTGAAGGGGTCGGATTGCAAGTCATTTTAGGCAATTGACGCCTTCGCGTTACCAAAGATTTGCGCAGAGGGGTGTATACCTGTTTAATCCTTTGAACCAAAATCGAATCCATTGCTCAAGCATTATCTTGGTGGGATCTCCATCCGCAAGTTTCTCTAATGCAAAAAAAAAAAAAAAATACTTGACTTTGAGGGGTTCGTTTGTCAAAACAGTTCTCTCTCAGGAAGGAATAACTTCGTCGTAAAGGAGGCCGCAGGCAGTAAAGTAGTAAGTATGAATATGTCCCAAATTGAAATCGACACTCACCAATAGATGTATGCAAAGTGTTGGTCGAAGGACACCACCGGTTGCAAAAAAAAAAAAAAAACGCATCACATTCTCACAACGATCATAGGTGAACAACGACGCATGCACAACATCATAGACTTCGCATTCTTCAAGGCTCGTTCATGATTTACAAGAATGTACTCGGTCCACTCCCCAGTATTTTTTGTGTAACTTACCTCACCAAAGTTGGATGAATGAACAGGCCATGATGACTTCTCCGTATTTGTAGTAGTAAAGGGAAGAGAAAACTCTCGCGATTGTGAATCCGCTTCATGAGTAGTAGATGACAACAAACTTTCCACTTGAGGAGGGGATGAAGGATGAATATTACGGTCGTGGTAGAAGATCAATTGGTGATTCGGTGGTAGCTTGCGACTCCTTGGGACGTGGGTGCGAATGGACCAAATCCAACTTCATGTACTTCTAAGTTTAAAGATTTGATTCGAGACACTACTGCGACGATCAAGAATGACGATATGTTTGTAAGGTTCGTCGGCATCCTTAATATCCATAATCTGAAGAAGAAGAAGAAAAAAAAAAAAAAAAGTCAAGTCTTTTTTTATAAAAAAAAGAGAAAAAAAAAAATAATATTTAAAAAAAAAAAATAAAAAAAAAAAAAAAAAAAAAAAGAGTTTTCACCGCCAAAAAAAAAAAAAAAAAAAAAAAAAAAAAAAAAAAAAAAGGAATTATTTTGAAAAAAGCCAAAGAGAAAAAAAAAAAAAAAAAAAAAAAACTTTTGATTCCGTGCTGAGGAGAGAGAGAAAAAAAAATTAAAAAAAAATTCTCTTTTAGACTGCCATGAGAGTTGGTTTTGAAAGAGGCAGAAAAAAAAAAAATGAGAAAAGAAGTTTTCTTGAAACATGTAAAAAAAAAATATAAGGTTTTTGTGGAAAAAAAAAAGAAGGAGAATTTTCTTGGAATTCCCCAGAAAAGAAATCTATCAAGGTGAACTTACTGTTTGACAAGTTCCGAATAAAAAATTTCTGAGGCATCCTTTTATAGACTTAAAAAAGTCTAGGAAGTATGCTACTAGAACTCAAATTTGAACATAAAAATATTTTATATACGTATATATATATACATATATATTATCTTCATATAAATATGAATTCGAATAATATTTATCTTGAGTTAAATTCAAATAAACTCAAATAATTGATTCAAATTTTATATCTATCTCCAAAATTGATATGATATATATATCTCCAAGATTTTTGGAACTTATTCCCGATACAAATTCTTCAATCTCGGGAACAAATCCAAAAAAAGGGGCAATTTGTAGATATATAAATTTTATTTATATATTTAAATATATAATTAAATATTATTTATATATTTTAAATATATATTTATATTTTATTTATATATATTTGGATATTAAATGATTTGCCTCCTTAGATGAGTGACACGTGGCAACATCATAGCCACCGATTCTCACTCACTCAATCTATAAATAGAGAGGCAAATTCCCTAAAGAAATGGTCACATACCACATACGGACTCACACTCACTCACTCAAGAAGCTGTGAAGTTGAGAGATATTCGAAGGATACCGAACCTCTGTCGAAATCGGCCCTTCCTCTCAAAACCCAAATCCATTCCGAGACAAAGTCCAAAAGCCCTCGAAAGAAGAAATCAAATTGTTCGACGGATCGAGATCAAGCCCAAAAGCCCTCGACATCGAATCCATTCCGAGATCCAGCCCAAAACGCCCCTCGGAAGAAATCAAAACAATTGGATCGAGACAAGCCCAAAACGCCTCTCGAATCCACGACGGATTGAATCAACGGATCCATAGAGATTGGACCCTGTAAATTTATTATAATATAATTGTTGTATTCAATTACCATATTTCTTGTAATTCTGATTTTACAGGAAATAAAAGAAATTTTAATTGTTTACAGATATGTTTTCAAATTATATATATTGTTATAAAGTGTAATGCGCCTCACGCGTTTAAAACGACTTTAAGTTTTAATATATTTTCTCATTTTAATAATATTGTCCGTTTTATCTTCATTTCTAGTGGGTTTGACGAGTTTAAAACACGTCATTAAGTTAGGGTTTACAACCCTACTTAATAATCGCTTAGATCTCCTAGGCGAGTAATGTGAGATTTCATGTCACAAAATATATATATATATATATTAAAATTTTAGATATTTTTATCTTTATTATATCTTAAATTTATACATCTTGAATTATAAATAGGACTGTTATATGCCGATTTTAATGTCTTATAATTAATATTTTATAATCTATAAGTTTAATTATTATTATTTAAAATAAAGCAAAGAGATATTTTAATAATTTTTGGTTAAAATATCACACTAATTTTCCTTTTTTTAAAAAATTGATTTTTTTTTCTCAAATAAATAAAAAAATAGAAGATTATAATTTTTTTTAAAAAAATTAATAAATATATTTTTCCTTGATAATTGTGAACAAAATTTGCCTGCCAAAAAAAAAAATTATTTAAGACAAACCTATGAAAATATATGTGATAAGAATATAATATATCTCTTTAAAATTATTTGATGGTTAGTTGCAATTTTTGTGTATCTGTGATGATTTTTTTTCATCAAGTATTTGAGGATTTTTTAGCTTGATCTCGATTTGTTAAATAATTTGATTTCTCCAAAATCGTGGACTTAATTTTGGAATGTATTTGATTTCAAGGGTCGTTTGGCTTGATATCCATCCATCTATATTTAATATTATTTCTTTGGACTTAATTGATTTCGAATGGAGGATGCATCGGAGCTTCACTACATTCTAAAGTTATTGACAAACCCTAAAAAATATGTGTAGAATTTCTTTTCTTCTTGGTATGATCCACTTCCGAGAATGCTCATCTTGATCTTCTATTAATAAATGAATGAGTGGACGAGAGATTAAGTTTGATTGATCAAAAGTTTTATTGATGGTAACGTGACATCATTTAAATGATAGAAACACTCTCTTATATTATATTAATGTTATCACATTTGCAATGTCTTCATATTATTTAGCCTCATAATTAATTAAATAAATTTGTTATGCATTTAATTAACTTATATAATGTGTCTAAATTAGTTTATTTTTTCTTCAAAAATTATTCAAATAGATATATTTTTGGAACGAAAAATGAAAACAAACCATTAAAAAGGGGAAAAAAAACACGTTTGTTTGCCATGAATACTACTACTTACTAATAATAATAAAAAAAATAGTACACTTTGGGGTGATTGGTTGCGACTACTTTCGGCGGGCAAAACTATGCGTACCATAACTTTCTTGCATTGGACGTCCTTCCATTTTTTTTTAAAAAAAGGACTCTTGAAATTCTCACAAAATAGCATAATTTATAAAAATTATGGTAAAATCAAATATGAGTATAATTTAAATTGAATTTAAGTTAATTAAAATAATAAAAAGTTAAAGTGAGATCGAGCAAGAGTCAAAGTACTAAATTTATGACTAATTATTAGTTAGTGTAGTGGCGCAAGGAGCTACTTTTGGAAGGGAGACCACGGTTCGATCCCCCACAACCGAGATTGAGAGGAGCTTAAGTCCGTAATCTCTAGATCTGCTTCAAATCCGGATTAGTCGGCCCGTGTGGGTTCGGATACCGGATCCTTAAGGAAAAAAAAAGTACTAAATTTATGTGTATATATAAGACTTGTTTTAAGTGGTGTAAGAAATTTGTAAATGTTTCAAGAAATCGTAAGTTTATATGGATGTGTAAGAGTTAGGGATCAAGATGATGTCTTCACTTGACTATGAGTATTTTGTAAGTAAAACTCAAGTCCATTGTAAGCATCACACAAGAGAAGTGGTTTCAAAATACAAATAATATAACAAAAATAAAATAAAATTTGAATTAATCAATTAATAGGATTGAATATTAAATTATTTAACAAAAAAAAAAATTTAAAAACAAGGATATATTTGTGTTAATATATTAACAAAAAATTGAAGTTCTTCTCTTAGTCTAATGGTCTAGGAGTCTCTCCCTCACGACCATTGATATAAGAGTTTCTCCCTTACCTTCTGTACCGTTGGACCCTCGTGGGTGGATTATCTTGCCGCAGGAAGAGTCGAGATACCACCTAAAAAAACAAAAAATTATTATTTTTTTCTTTTCTTTAGTTTTTGTAATTCTTAAACACATATAATTGCAATTCATATCTATATTTCAATTAATTTTCATTATGAATCAACAACAAATTTTAAACTAATACATAAATTAAAAAAAACAAATGAAATCTAACTTATTTTCTTTTCCACATTAAAAAAAAAAAAAAAATCAGTTCAAAAGTTTTGTCTTTCTTCTCTCTCTTTTCTTTTCCTTCAATCAAAAGAGTTCTTCTCTGTCTATAATTTTTTTTCTTTTTTCTTTCTAATTTTGTTCATACAATTAAAATATAACCACTCAAATTAATCTTTTGAATATATATAAACCTGCCCATCATAAAGGTGAAAATTGATGGAGAAAAACTTAAAGAACTCAATCAAAATTACCAAATACATAAAGGGGAAATTTTGCAATAACCCAACCAAGAAATATTTGGAAAAAAAAATAAAGTGAAAGGTTAAAGATGCTCCAAAGTTCCAAACACCACTCCTAATTCCACAGTCAGATGTTACCAATGTAATGGCAGCATGTCAGTGAAACCATTTTTGAAGGACTCCCCAATCATAGGCAGCATCACTCTCTCTCCTCCTTTTTAGGACCTATAGATACACATGCATATATATAGAGACCCTTTTGAGAGAGAGAGAGAGAGGAAGAAGGAAAACCAGGAGAAAAAAGGAAAAAAAAAGAAAGAAAGAGAGAGCAATTGATGCATTCTATTGGCATGGGAATGCAATTGAAATGATACCCATCATTCATTTGCATGTGCTCTTCAATCCCCATATTTTATCATCCCATTCATTCATTCATTCATCCCACATCCCCTTCTGCCATCTGCCCTCTGCCCTCTGCTTTGCTTTGTTTTTGCTTTCTAGGGTTTTGAAAAAACAATAAAGATTTCACCTTTTTGCAGATACTGATATATACATGTATAGACATATGTATGTATTTATGTAAGGAATCATTTGCTTTTGGCTTCCTTTGACATTGGCTGGCTTTTTATCAGATAGCTCTGTCTCAAAGCCATAGGGAGAGAATATATATACATATATATCTATATGTGCACACAAATATATTATGTGCCTATATAAAGAGAATCTGATCTGATGTGTGATGGGTTCTGCTTGATTCTTCTGCTATTCAACGGTCTTACTTCTCCTTTCGCTGGAGCTTGTGAAAACCCAACTCTGGTTCCAAGATTTTTAGAGCGAAAAAAGTTGGCATTTTTCAATACAGAGGATTAATTTTACGTCTATTTATCCGCGAAATTTCTGTTTTCTATGAGTATTTATGAGGGGGCTGATGGTGCATAGTGGAATTTAAGGAAAGACATGTTGGCTTTGGTGGAGAGTGAAGGTGGAGGTGGTGCGACAGCAGTTGGTAATATGGAACAGGAGTTTGATTCAAAGCTTAGAATTCAGAACTCTGCATCCAATTCAAATCCTCCTCAAAGATCTAAGAGCTTCGCATTTAGAGCACCCCAAGAGAATTTCGCCATTCAAGATTTTGAGCTGGGCAAGATCTATGGTGTTGGTTCTTATTCAAAGGTTCAACCTTTTTTCCCTTGGCATTTTATTTCACTTTTTATTGTCCTCTAATGTTAATTGAATTGAATTGATTCTCTATTGTTTTCCAGTATCTTCTCGGATGGGTTTTATGTTTTGTGATTCTCAACATAGTCCTGTAGAATTATATATATATAAAAGATTGTTTTGTAAATGTTTGGCACCATTACACACCCTGCCCTGAATTTCTTTTTTTGGGTACTGGAAAAGACGTGAGCTTGAACTTGGGGCCGGCGGATTTGTGAAGATCATTCATCTGGGCTGGTCCCTTGGCAGAGGCTCTTTTTGACCATGTAGGCGGTGAGAGGAAGAAAAGAGCAAAAAAGTAAAGAGAATATAGCTAGTGTATAGATATTACACTCCACTAGTGATATCACTTCTGCTTTTTCTTCAAATCTGAACCTTTTTCTTTTCCACCAAATTGACTTGAAACTTCCAAGTGAAATAACCTGCCATATTCCTTTTGAAAAACAATTATAAGTGTTTAGCTTATTCTTTCTATGCTGCGCTTAACTTTTTACATGGGTAGCTTAGAATGTTTTATGACACGCCCACAGTGTATTAGCAATTTAGCATAGCTTTTTTTTTTTTTTTTTCCCTTATTAAAAAAAAAAAAAAGGAAAAAACTTCACTTTAATTCATCAAGAGAAAGGGGAGGAGGGGGCCATTCAATGTGATTTAGTTAGTAATAGATTATCTGGAGGGTGAACAATTTGTAGTAGCTCTACAAATTTGTTACTTCATTCTTTTGTGTGTATAATCTCCTAAAAGAACTTTCTTTTAGTTTCTTTAACTTCTGTCTTTATTTCATAAACTGACTGACTGATACAGGTTAATCCCTTTAGAAAAAAGCATCTATATAGTATGGACTAATGCAGATTAGTATCAGCAAGATTTGCATCCCATTTTATGATTATAGAGTTTTATAGAATAATTAAATGGAACACCAAAGTGGTTGGTTCCAGCAATTATAGCAGTGATGGATGGTTGGACATCTACTAAGGTGCAGAAGATGAAATATATAGCAAGAAAGGAAGTATCCAGCTGGTATCTTGGAAACTTTGATAGACGTCTCTTAATTTCTCTTGATTCATGACAAGATGGAACTTATCAAGTTAATATGTTACAGTGGAGAATCTGTTCCATTTAAAGCATTCCCTGTGCACTGGTACTGGTTAATTACTTTTCTAGGCAATTGGAACATGTATGAAGCATTGACATTCTCCTGGTGTTACTTCAATGCTTCTGTTTTGAGGGAAAATATGAGCTAGTTTGATGTCCTGAGAGTAAGGAAATACAAGTTTAAGCTCAATTGACTCGAAAGTAGTTCTGGGTTGTCTTTCTAAACTATCTTTTGATAACTAAATTTCTGGTTCCCCAGGAAGAGAAAAAGAAGGAAGAATTGGCAGAGTACAGGAAACTCACATACAACTTTTCATAGAGTGATGTTTTATTCTGAACCCTAGAAATGAATATCCCAATTGATTTAAAATAGTGAAAACAGAAAGCTGAGGTTTCTGACAATATATCTTACTTTGTGTTAGATGGTATTTTTACTGTTAGCTACTGACGAAAGGAAAAGGTAGGTTGATAATTTGTAATTCTATTGTACAATATTTGCTTTCACTTTTTGTTGTTTTATCTTCTCTCGTAGATTGCCAATGACAATTGGTTCAAACGTTATAGTTCCTTATGCAACTATAGAGTTTCAATTGTTACTCTTCTGGCAGGTTGTTAGAGCAAAGAAGAAGGACACTGGAAATGTATATGCTTTGAAGATCATGGATAAAAAGTTCATCACCAAAGAAAATAAGACAGCTTATGTGAAATTGGAACGCATTGTACTTGATCAGTTAGATCATCCTGGTGTTGTGCGATTGTATTTTACATTTCAAGACACATATTCACTATGTGAGTATTACTCCAACTTGCAAAATTTTCAATAATCAAATCCCTAGAGCTTGTTTTTCTTATTAAACACAGTTTCTAATTTGATATGTGTGCATATGATTGCATTGGCTAGATATGGCTCTAGAGTCTTGTGAAGGTGGTGAACTTTTTGATCAAATAACCAGGGTAAGTTTCAAAAGAACTTTCTTGAGTGTCCTCTTTTAAGTATAGGTAGAGGTACAAATTTTGTTTTGCATGTCCTTGAACATTTGAGTGTAGAAGTTTGTTCATTTGCTTTATCTTCTTGCCTTCAATATGAGACAAGTTGGAGTATCAAATCTAAGATCATATTCTTTTGCCTGCTTAATTAGCAGGTATACAACTTCTGAAATACTGTTGATCTTTATTGATGCAGAAAGGCCGGTTGTCTGAAGATGAGGCTCGCTTCTATGCTGCTGAATTGGTTGATGCTCTTGAATACATACATAGTATGGGATTGATACACCGAGATATAAAGGTAACCCATATCAGTAATCACTAATCTATTAGCATATGAGAAATGCTAATAGTTTCTCTATTGGCAGCCGGAGAACTTGTTACTTACTACAGAAGGACATATTAAAATAGCTGATTTTGGAAGTGTAAAGCCTATGCAAGATAGCCGTATAACAGTCCTTCCAAATGCTGCATCAGGTAAGTTGACGTTATATTCATCTTGGAAATTGGAAACATAATTATGAATTATGACTGTTGTTGGTGATCCTTTCCTTTATTGATGATCATTTAATGAGCTCTTTTTCCCCAGATGACAAAGCATGTACATTTGTGGGAACAGCTGCCTATGTTCCTCCTGAAGTTTTAAACTCTTCTCCTGCAACTTTCGGGTAAGATTCTTGTAACAGCTCTATCTATCATAATATGGACATAGATTTTTGCTCGTGATTGACCCATTGAAGTAAGACAGACATAATGGTGAAACTATGATAATCATGTTTTTATTCTATGCTGTCAGCACATTTTGTCATTCATATCATATCCATTACAGTTTTTGAGATGACTTATTCAACTGTCTGACCAACAGAAATGACCTCTGGGCCCTTGGCTGCACCTTGTACCAAATGCTTTCAGGAACTTCTCCCTTTAAAGATGCCAGTGAGTGGCTCATTTTTCAGAGAATTATTGCAAGGGATATTAGATTTCCAAATTACTTTTCAGAAGAAGCAAGAGATCTCATTGATCGTTTACTGGTATGCTATGATTATTTGTACAATCTAATATGAGGACATGTCAGGATATACACACATATTTATGGATTTTGTATTTATTTTGAGTAATTTGGATTTGAAGAATGATTAGAAACAGGTTGTAACCATTACTTTTAAATCTCGTAGTTTGTTAGTAGAGAGTTTGGAAATATAGTAGGAGGTGGTAAGAATGATGCTCTCATCCCCCTAGAAAAGAAATATAAATTGCAAGATTATCTACTAATATATCAATTCTAATTTCTATGATTTAAACGAAGAGCTTTCAACCTAGTTATTCCTCTAGCAATAAAAGAAAAGAAGATATAATATTTGCCAAGTAGCCTTATAGAGTTTTGCTGCAACATTAGCCTGAAAGTGAGATGGAACATGGGAATAGCATGATCACCAAACCAATTAAAAATTCGTTTATAAGTTACATTTTGGGCCCATAATGTAGGAATCTTCAGTTCTTAGACATACTTGTAAGATCTTGCAAAAGTTGAAGGTGGTTTGGGAAGACTTTTATTTGAGTTCTAGACCGGACTAAGGCCCTTCTTTTCCCCATCCTCCCTCCTTCTCTCTAATATATGTTAGATCTTGCAGATGATGTGAGCTGTTCCTTATCTCTTGCTCTTAACTAATTAACTAATCTACAATTAGCATTTTCTTTTCTTAACTGCGTTGAAGCTAAAACTACTTAACTTACCCTTAAGAGATGCTGCTTTTTCGCCCTATTGTTCTTTTTGGTATTTTAATTTTATCTACTCAACTAATGTTTAATACATCATTTTTCATGTGATGATGGCTTTTGCCAGATGAATATTCACCTTGGAGGAGAAAGAATAGCACTGTTAGTTACTTAGTGAATCTAAGCCCTCGTCCTAAAGCCATGTATTATATGGTGGTAGGCTTGATTGATGCATTTGATTTGTTTTGTCATTCTATTCCCCAGTTTATCTTTCCAGATGTCTCCTGGAACTGTATCTACCTGAAACATGATTTTTTGACAAGTGTTTTCTTTCTTGGCCCTGTAATAGATTTCTATGTGAATATTGGATTACGTTGAGTTTTTGAAACACTTATGGATAGATGTTCTTTGGAATGATTAAAGTCATTTGAAGATGTTGTCATGGATCCCTCGGAATTTTTGGGAGTATAAAATGTCAAATTTTTAAGTATTTGATTGTGAAAGCTGAAAATCCGAGAAATTTCTTGTATTAAATCTTGATTTAGATTCAAGTTGATAATTCTGATTAAAAGTTGGAGTTCTCTATATGTCAGAGGACTATGGTTGTGCTGAAAGTATTGATTTGAAGCTGCTGATTGAATAGTGAATCAGTCTTCTACTACAGCTTAAGTAGGTTTTATATTGAAGGTTCTACTATGCTTACTATCACAAAAACCATTAATGCTTTCCCCCTTAAGGTAAAAAGTGTCTTAGGAATTCAAGATATAAAAATGAAATAATACTAAAATGATAAATTTGTATTTGTGCAAATTCTTTGCATCGTATGTTTGACTTAATAGCAGTTGGATACAGAGGTTCCTGCCTTAAGTGGCCTCAAAATTCTGTCTTTTTCTCTTCATTTAATCTATATATATATATATATATATATATTTATTATAGTTACCATCATTTCTTGAAGTCAGCTAGCCTTTGTTTAATTCCATGAAATTATACAGGATACTGATCCTAGCAGAAGACCAGGTGCCGGATCTACTGGTTATTCTGCACTCAAGAATCATCCTTTTTTTAAGGGCATAGATTGGAAGAATTTGAGATCACAAACCCCTCCAAGACTTGTCACAGAGTCAAAGGTATGCGATGCGTTCCCCTCAAAGGTAGAATCATCCTGTTTCAGACATGTTTTAAAACTTAGTGTATTTGAGCTTTATTTCACTCCAATCTAACTTTCTAGTTGAAATATGTTCAGTCGAGTAGTGGGTCTGATGCTCAGGATTCTTCATGGAATCCCTCACACATTGGAGATGGTCCTGGAAAACCAAATGACGGAAATGGTGGTACATCCTCTTCTGAAGCAGCAGGTAGCATAACCAGGCTTGCTTCAATTGATTCATTTGATTCAAAATGGTAAGTCCCGTTGTTTAGAATTCTCGTTTGGAGATTTGTTCACTTGTTTATGGTACCTATCGCTTTGTTTCTTATATATATATATATATATATATCTGGTTCATCTGGTCTGTTGTTCATTGAATCATCTGTTGAACAGGCAACAGTTTCTGGAGCCAGGTGAATCCGTTCTAATGATCTCGATGGTCAAGAAAATTCAGAAACTAACGAACAAAAAAGTACAGCTTATTTTGACCAACAAACCAAAGTTGATCTACGTAGATCCTGCAAAGTTGGTGATGAAGGGAAACATAATATGGTCTGACAATCCAAATGACCTTAGCATTCAAGTCATAAATCCTTCGTATTTCAAGATTTGCACGGTAAGTTGTTTCTGAATCCCTGAGTTATTATACAATATGCTGCTGTTATTCTTGATTCATGCAAAATCGAAATGAACTATCAAAACTCCTCGTGTTCTTCTTCTTCTTCTTCTTCTTGTATGTATTCTTTTTGCATAGGAACCAAATTTACTGTCTGTTTTTGTTGTTTCAGCCGAAGAAAGTGATGTCCTTTGAGGATGCAAAACAAAGAGCTTTACAATGGAAAAAGGCAATCGAAGCCCTTCAAAACCGGTGAAATTTTCTGTTTATGATTTTGTTGACAAACATATTCTTTGGATGTAATTTGTAGAGAGAAGGAACTTACTTGGGGATCCAACAACAATAGGATGCTCCTTAGGAATATTTTTTTCTTTTTACTTTTTTTTTTTTTTTAAAACTTTTTTGTTATTATTATTGAAAGGAAGAAGAAAAAAAAAAAAGTTAATTCAAAGTTACCGACTTAAACTACTACTACTACTCCTTCTGCTTCAAAGTTTTAAACTTTCTCTAAGAAAATCAGTACAGTTTTACCTTCTGCATTTTTCTTTCTGTTACAGATGATCTAACTGAGAATCTTGAAAAAGTAATCTTTTCTTGAGGAATTGAATTAAGTTAAATATTTGAGATTGAATCTGAATTAGAAAATTATATAATTATATCTTAATTCAAATGTGCAAGGCATGGAACCTTAAATAATACAAAAAAATAGTATGGTTTCAAACTAGTCAAATTAGTGGTTAATTTGATTGTTTTAATGTATTATTATCACGTGAAAAATATTTTAAATATAAAATAAAACCCTCAAATTTAAATAGACAATTTTTTTTTTTTTTGAAACACGTTAACCCTCAAAAATAAGTTCATATATATATATATACACTTCCAACTCCTCAATATATATTTTAATAATATATGAAAGAAAAATCTTGATATCAGGATTTGCTTTCATAATGATGTTATGAATTGACACAAGAAATCTGATGAAAATCCAAATCCAATAAAACGGAATTTAAAATTCACCATTAATGAAACCGACAGCTTCAAACAAATTTCCTTCCTGTTGGGGGTTATAAAGAAGAAGGAAGACTGAAGAATGAATATCCACCATCTATTCTCAGCCACAAAAACAAAAATTTTGGGGGGAAATGGCAGCAACTCGCAGTCACAGCAGAATACTGATCTCATCAGTAATTTGGTTACTTTCCATTTCAGGAATGTTTTTTTCTGTTTTGGCCATTCCATTAGAAAAATGGAAAGTTTTAGCTACCATTAAGGAGGTGAATCGGAAAGGTCCTTATCTCGGACTCATCACTGTATATCCTCCAGAAGAAGATGCATTTTTCGCCGCCGGTGCTTTCAAACCCGACCGGAAAAACCCCTATGTGGATTTATCAGGTTGTATTGTAAATTGTATTCCTCTCCATCTGATAAATGTTTTCCTTGTGAATTATATATATGTATATATTCAGCTTCTGGTATCTGAAATGTGGGATTGATTGTTCCAGGCAGGCGTTTTCGTATTGGGAAAATTGAAGGAAGAAAAGTCGTCTATGTCAGATGTGGAGTGGGACTGGTATGCGTCTCTCAACCATTAATGGAAAGGATAATTCATCCTTTCGTTTCTTAATAATTTTTTTTTTAAATGACTAATAAATACTATTTTGACCTTAAATATATATATATATATATATATATATATATATATCAGGTAAATGCTGCAGCAGCAACACAACAAATGTTGGACGTGTTTGAGATAATTGGAATACTACACTTTGGAATTTCAGGAAATTTGAACAGTTCCCTCAGTATCGGAGATGTGCTCATCCCTGTCAGCTTTGCTCAGACTGGGTTATGGGATTGGCTGGTGTTATTTCTCTTTTGCTTTTTTTTTTTTTTTTTTATGTAGATTCAAATGAATTATTCTCTTTCTTCAATTTACACCTAACAAAATTTTATTTTATCTTTACAGAAACCAGATGCAACGGTAGATTCAAGTTATGTGTCTGAACTAGACATCAAAAATTATAACATCCCTAAAGAAGGGTACAATCAATTAGGGCACATTGGTTACAGCACCGAGCGATTCTATTCCGAATCAGGACAGCCTAATATTCCACAAAGAACTATTTGGTTTCCTGTAACAAAAACATGGTTCAATTTAGCTTCAAATTTGGAGGTAAGTATGATATCTTGTCCCATAATATGAATGTGTAATGATATATAAGAATGAACTTATGTATTGTTTTGACTGTGGATACTGAGTAACAATTTTTCCACTCCTATTTTGGGAAAATTGAAGTTTTTTTTTTTTTTTTTTTTTTTGTGAAAGCAGAGATTGGAACTGCAACAATGTGTGAACTCAAGCTTCTGCCTTCCTGAAAAACCAAAGGTAGTAATCGGACTAAATGGAACAACTTCAAATTCTTTCATTGATAATGCAGCTTACAGGGATTTCCTCTTCTCCACTTTCCATGTTTCATCAACTGATATGGAGAGTGCTGCTGTTGTTATGGTAACTCTTCTTTTTTCTCAACTCAAAATTAGCATTTCAAAGCAAATATTTACCTTACTAAGAAGACTACTGCATTTGGATACAATTTCTAACGCCCCTTTTTGGTTTTGGTGGTGATGAATGAAGACAAGTTTGTCAAATGGGTTTCCCATAATTGTGATGCGAGGGTTATCGGACTTAGCCGGTGCACAAAGTGGGAACAATACTGTTACCATATTTGGACCTTTAGCAGCTTCCAATGTAGCCAGAGCCGTTATTCAATTCCTCAAGACATTTCAGTAAGGCTAGCTGCTATAAATAAATAAATGATATGAAATTGAATTCAATTATCGTATATTTAAAGTTATTGTTTATATTAAATATGTGAACTCATAATCTCATATAATATTCATAATATATATTATTAGGTTGAGCTAATAATTTTGAATTTTTTTATTTTTAATTTATTAAAGATATACTTTTTACTATAATATTTTCTTACTATTATGACTTGAATTTATAATCTAATTATATATATATATATATATTTTTTTTTTTTTAAAGATGTGTTTTGTTGTTTATGAATAAATATTCAAAGAAATAAAACTGAGTATTATGTAACAACTCATTATTGAAGAAAAATAATAATTAAAAATTACACCACATGTTTTATAATAATAAGAAATATTAAAGAGATCATTAATAGATTTATTTTATTTGAAATATATATATATATATTTTATATATATATATATATATATATATATATATTTTGAGGAGTCTGAAGTATAGATCACCTTGATAGGTTTCACTTATCCTATATGGAACGCATAATGAATCTCCTATAGTACTTTGCAAAGTATGACATGTCATCCTTTTATAACCAAGTTGCAGATATTTTGACAGTTCGGCTAGCTTAAAAGCATTGCATTGCTGTTATTTTTCTCACACACGAATATCAAAGTACAAGACACACATATCATGAACATGTGTAATAATTATATCAAACTGATGATCTCGACGTAAAAAGCATTAATTGTTCCTAACAATCAAGAGATAATCTTATCTTCTATAAGTAAGATAATTCCAAATGTAGAGATAAAAATGGTGAAAACTATTACACTCAAACACATTTAATTCTCTCTGCAATCTTACTACATTCATGACTCCTGTTTAGGTATATTTAGAAACTAATTTGAAATATATTCTAGACCTACTTCAAACACTTGCTAACATGGTTTAGACAGAGTAATCTCTGTCCCAATCTTGCCTTTTGCAAGAACTTTGTTCAACACTCAATTGAAAGCTAAGAGAACACTTACCGATATTCATCCTAATCAACCCTAATTGCTTACATGTGATATTATTTATAACATTTAAGATAATAATAATGATAACTTATTTATTTATTTAAAATAACTATTTGGATTATAAAATAATTAATTGGAGGTGATTATGATGCTTAAACTTTGATTTTAAATAAATAATAATAATAGTAATAAAAGAACACTTATATATTGATATAGAAATTTCAAATAAGTAGATGCCAAAGAGAGGTAGATTAGATGGTATTGTATTGTACATAAAGTTTGTCGCTCTCGTGCATTTTTTGGACAAAGTTGTCAAAGCAGCCCGCCATTTGTCATCACATCAATATTCAAGTCCTATATATCTACTAATTACCAAAAAAAAAAAAAAAGTCCTATATATCTACCACTAATATTTATACCTACACATTACCAAAAAGGAAAGTACTACTGGAAAATACATAAATTAATTGGTTTTTTTTTTTGTTTTGGTTTTGCATCAGTTTTTCACTACCGACCGCAGCGACTAATCAGCTCGCTCTACTATCAGCGCACTAAGCGGTAAGAGATTGGCCAAGAAGTTAACATGATGTATTTATCCATGAATCTCAAGGATGAAGATTTTTATATTATATCTACATATAAATTAATTCTTATTTAAGTTAGATATAAGTTATGTTTTTTTTTGGTAAGTGGAATATTCATTAAAATAAAAACATTACAAAAGTGAATGACTAAAATCATTCACAGAAATACAAAACACCAACTTAAAACTAAGTAGTGCAAAGATAAAACTCAACCTAAAAAAATTAGGTGAGCCAAATAAAACCCTAAATAAAATTAGGGATACATAAAAAAGAAAAATAACAGAAATTCTGTCTAAATCTATGATCTTCATACTGTCATTTTCGGACTTCATTTGCGAAAAGAGTTCGATTATGTCTTCTTTCTTCAACAGTAGTCTAATCCATCCCGGGCGCATCAAAGATTTCATAGAATACCTAAAAAGAAAACCAAATACGAATACGAACAAAGGGCCCAGATCTAGTCCGGGTTTAAAATTTTTTTCTTCTAAAAGAAGAAGAAAAAACCGATATATAAATATCAGTAAGAAACCAAACAAATGAGATGAAAAAGATAGCAATAATACCAAAGAAATAAATAGAAAATACATAAAATAAAACAAAAAAATAGAAATAATACAAGAAAAACCCAAAAAAATAGAAATAAATTCTTCCGGCCAAGGGAGAAGTAGCTAAAACTTTTCCCTTGGCGGGGGGAAAAGGGAGGAAAGCTGTCAAAGAGAAGAACAAAAGAAGATGAGTGAAGAAGAGGGGAGTTGGCGGCAGCTGCAAGGGAAAAGAAGAGGAGAGAAAGAGAAGGGAGGGGGGCTAGGGTTTGAGAGAAAAAAATTTGTAGAGAGAGAATTTTTTTTTATAAGTTATGTTTTAATTATGAACGATATTTGATATTTGTAAGTTATGTTCATGTCAATACAAATGAACGATGTTTGTAAGTTATGTCCATGTCAATACAAATTCTTCTTCAAGTTGATTATATCTCTTACAAAGGTAAACTTTAATTCTAAATTTTAAACAACTCATATATGATGAGTTTGATCATACAACATCACTTAAATTAAAAGAGTTTATTAAAAACTTATATACATCGAAGTTTAATTCTTTAAATCTTTAATCTTGCTAACAATTTAATTACGACTTTTTTTTAAAAAAATTATATTTAAATCATTTTTTTAAAATTAAATAAAAATTGATAATATTTTAAACTTTATTTTATGTTAGAAAAATTACATGTATTTTTTTTTATAAGTAAAAAAAAAAAATTACATGTATTTGAATCATAACAATTTTATATAAATAATTATTAATTATTAATATTGTAAAGTATTAAATACATTAATCACTTGGAATAGACAATTACTTCAAATGGTCTCTCCTCCAGTAGACCGCTTCCCTGGTCTCTCTCCCGAGTAGATCATCTTTTCCGGCTAGTTCACTTTCAAGTAGTGCATCTGCTTCTTTCCTTTACTTTTTCGCTTCTCTTTCTTCTCCTCTTTCTCTGTTTTACCTCTTTCTCTTTCTTATTTATTATCCCTTTGCATTTACCCCACTTCTTTATTCCTACTTATCATGTCCGAATCTAACCCGGAAGGTGACATTCTTGACCTTGCCCCCACCATAGACCCCCACATACACAACAAATTTCCCACCATTCTTGCACGTGTACTATCGGACAAAAACATTAATCCACGAACGGTCAAGGCAACGCTACAAGCAGCTTGGTATTCAATGGAAGTCACCGACATTCGTCCTCTTGACAGTCATACTTTCGCCTGTTCGTTTAAGACTCATGAAAATCTTGATCGAGTACTCAAAGGCAGCCCGTGGAGTGTCAAGGGTGCTCATCTTATTCTGAAATTATGGTCACCGGATACAAATTTTGATGAAATAGACTTCTCCACCTCGGAGTTCTGGGTACAAGCACATAATCTCCCTTTGGACGGAATGACAGAGCGGAATGCCAAGAAGATGGGTGGTTTCCTAGGTACCTTTCTCCACACTAATCCAAAGGATACACAATTTGCTCGGGTGAACAAATTCATCCGGATCCGGGTGGCCATTGATGTCCGAAAACCGTTAAAAACCGGCTTTTTTCTTCCGAGAGGTGATAACTCTTTCCTCTGGATCCAATTTAAATTTGAACGTCTCTCGGACTTCCGCTATCGGTGTGGATGCTTGGGGCACGGCGAGCTAGACTGTACTGCTGAGAAAATTGAAAGTTTTGGTGTTCTTGACCCCAGATCTGCATACGGCCCTTGGCTCAGGGCAACAAACTCCATGTTAAGGACTCAAGGTAATTACTCTACTCCTCCCAAATACAGTCCAAAAGAGAAGGAAAATCCTGTAGTCAAGGCCTCCCAGATTCGGATCGCCATGGATTCTCAGGCCGGTGAGTCTTCTGGCACGACTCCCGAGGCTCCCTCATCGGACATCATCTCTGTCAGAAAACCTCTTACACCTATCACCAATACCCCGACCCCAAAAATTTCTCCCGCCCTTAATCTCCCGCCCAGTGAACCAAAAATCATTTTCCCCCTCACCCTCGGTGACCTGCCCAACACATTACCTAATATCTCTCCTTTACCCAGCCCAAAACCTTTCCGTCTTTTAGCCAACCCATACCATTCCAAAAAACGTATGGGCTCCGATCCTCCTTCCCCCGAAAAAAGACAACGAACAGAGACTTCCCATATTTCCAACCAAACTAACTATCTTAATAGTCGGGATTACTCCCTTTCCAACATTTATCAACACTTCCCCCGACTTTCCATCTCTTTGGAACCTCCCGTTCCCCATACTTCAGAGATAATAGCGAGAAGAGCAGATCACTATCACACGGAGGCGATTTATACATATCAAGAGGGAGGCCGGAAGACGACCGGGTACACCCATCCATCTTTTATCAAATGAGACTTCACTTCTTACGGCTGAGGAGGCGGGCCTTGCCATGCCCCCAACCCCTCAATGATAGCCATGGTCGGAACTGCCGTGGATTAGGGCGTCAAGCGGCAGTTCGAACTCTCCGGGTGTTTATCAAGACCCATCGTCCGTGTTTGTTATTTATTTCGGAAATTCATAGCTCTTCTTCAGAAAAAATCAAAAAATTTTTTGTTTCACTTGGTTTTAGTAATATTGAATTTGTTCCGGCTATAGGCCGTGCGGGTGGTCTTGCTCTTTGTTGGAAATCTAGTTTGGATATCGGAATTATTGCTGCGAATTCTTCAATGATCGGTGCACTTGTCTTTTCTTCCCCTATCTCATCTCCATGGCAGTTCACGGGGGTCTATGGAACCACAAATCCTAATTTGAAGCCACAGTTTTGGGAGGAGTTGTTGATGTTGGAATGTAATTGGAAAGGCCCTTGGATTATAATGGGCGATTTTAATGCTGTTCTGGACCAGCAAGACAAACTGGGAGGTCGCCCAGTTGCACAATCGAGCTATTCTGGTTTTAGAAGATTTGTGGATGAAGGGGGATTGATTGATATGGGTTTCAAAGGTGCCGCTTTCACTTGGAACAACCGAAGAGGAGGCAAAGCTAATATTAAGGAACGGATAGATAGGGGATTTATAAATGAGGAGTGGAGGCTGTTATTCCCCCAAGCTTTCATCACCCACTTGACTGCGATTAACGGTGACCACCGCCCACTGCTACTTAATTCAACCCCAGCTAATGTACCCAAATTCGGACCCTTCAGATTTGAGACGATGTGGTCTCGCGACCCATCTGCAACTGTGGTTATTGCTAAGGCATGGGAAACAAATGATAAGGATAATCCTCTATTCAGTCTAAGCTCCAAGTGAAGAGTACGAAGGCAGCACTTAAAATTTGGAATAAAAATATCTTTGGACACGTTCGATCCCTTATCCAAAATCTCACTTCACAAATTGAGCAACTTCAAACCCTTCCAACTTCTGATCATAATCTTACCCTTGAAGCGGATGCACAACTTAATTTAAACGAGCTGTTGAAAAGAGAGGAGCTACTTTGGAAGGATAAAGCCAGGTCGAAATGGTTGGCTGAAGGGGACGCCTAATTCCGGGTATTTTCACATCTCTACCATTATAAATAGGAGACATAATGCTTTGTTGAATGCCTTAGGAATAGTCATGGGGACTGGATTACTGATTTGCCCGAGATTAGTGTGGAATTTGTGAATTTCTTTTCCGAGTTATTTACTCTGATTGCCCTGTTTACCCCTTTGATCTGCAGAATTATGTGACTAGTTCTGTCTCTAGTTCGGATAACTCCTCCTTTTGTGTTGTGCCTTGTTTTGAGGAAATTAGAGATACTCTTTTCCATATGAATTCCTTTAAAAGCCCCGGGCCCGATGGGTTTAATCCTTTTTTCTTCAAAAATTATTGGAATATTGTTAATCATGATGTTGTTTCCGCTATCCAGTATTTCTTTGTGCATGGGAAATTGCCTAAAGGCATGAATCATACCTTTATTGCTTTAATTCCCAAACTTGAAGGTGCCTCTAAGGTTGAACAATTTAGACCCATAGCCCTCTGTAATGTCACTTTCAAACTTATCACTAAGATTATGGCTTCTAGATTGAGACCTATTCTTGACAAAATTATCTCCCAAGCACAAGCAGCTTTTATCCCTCATCGCAGCATAAATGATAATACCATCCTTAACCATGAGATTATGAACTATTTGAATGATAGGAAGGGTAAGTTGGTTTTCATGGCTTTAAAGATTGACATGGCTAAAGCCTATGATAGGGTAGATTGGGGGATTCTCCTCCATATTATGCATCTTCATGGCTTTTCTCCTCACTTTATCCAATTGGTTAATGAATGTATTTCTACTCCCACCTTCTCAATCCTGCTCAATGGCTCTCCTTGTGGTTTTTTTCCTGCTAGTAGGGGTATCCGACAAGGTGACCCCCTCTCCCCGGCTCTCTTTACTATTTTATTTGATCTACTCTCTAGAATTCTTACCAGAGCAGAGAATGAAGGAAAGATTCACGGTGTTAAGGTCTTAAGAACCGCACCTGCTATTTCTCATCTCATGTATGCCGATGACTTGGTCATCTACTGCAGGGCTACCCCCACGGAAGCACATGAAGTCTTGAACCGCATCCAAACATTCCGCTCCTGGACTGGACAAGCTGTGAACCTCAACAAGAGTTCAATTCATTTCAGCAAAAATGCAACGACCCCTCTCAAGAACGATATACTCCAAATTCTCCGGATGGGAGAATGCTCCCACAACTCCACCTACCTTGGGCTACCCTTTTGCAAATCTCAACCAAAGGGTAAGGCGTTTGCAGGTATTGTCGATAAAGTCGGCAGCAGATTGAGTGCTTGGAAAGCCAAAGCTCTTTCCTTTGCTTTGGTCGAGGTGTTTTAGTGAAGGCAGTGGCACAAACTATTCCTACATATACAATGCAAACATACCTTCTTCCCAAGAAGACATGTAACATTCTGGATTCAAAGTTCGGGGATTTTTGGTGGGGGGTGAACCCAGAAAAACAGCACAAACTTTATCTAAAATCCTGGCAGAAAATTTGTGCACCCAAAGAAGCAGGAGGACTTGGGTTCGGAAGGATGAGAGATATTAATCTCGCTTTTGTTACTAAACCGGCTTGGCAATTGAACACACAACCGGAACGACTTTGGGTGAGAGTACTCAAGGCTAGGTACTTACGAGGTTTAAATTTCATGGAGGACTTGCCTGTCAAAGCAAATCAGTCTTGGGTGTGGAGAAGTCTACTGGAATGCAAGGATCTTTTTTTAAAGGGTGCCTGTTATAAAGTGAGGAAGTTCTCAAATTTGCGCATTAGGGAGGACCCGTGGTTCTTCACAGCACCTAATTTCAAATTTCCTCCGGATGTGCCTTTGCCCCCTAACCTTTTTTATGTGCAGGATTTTATGACTATTACAGGAGATGCTTGGAACTTAGAACTCATTCGAAGAATTCTGCCGAGACCAGTAGCACGGATGATTGAGAAGATTCATATTCCGGACATACCGGAACAAGATGTTCTTTTCTGGGCCCCCTCCAAGTCGGGGGAATTTTCTGTTAGATCTTCTTACGGAACAAGCCAGAAGGAGCGGTTTTCGATTAACTCGGGTCTTTCAAGAAATCAATGGCAGCGGCTTTGGCTCTCGACTTACATGGCAGACACAAAACTTTACTTTGGAGGCTTCTTTCTAATATCCCGCCTACTAAACAAAGACTAGGGGAAATATTCCATATTCCCGATTCTTCTTGCTATTTCCGTGATGAGGAGATGGAATCGGCTCACCATTTACTGCTTGAAGTGCCCGTTCGCTACTGCCCTTTGGTGGAACTCAAAATGGAGCATTAGAATTGCCACTTTTGCTCATTTGTCGGTGGAAGAGTGGATTGCTTTTTTGTTTGATCCTAACAACTGCCTTCCTTTGGAGGCAGAGGAGAAACTGGAAATGATTCAGTTTGTTGTTGTTGCTTTTGAGAATACTTGGCTGTATAGGAATAGGAAAATGAGGGGAGTTACTATTCCCGATCTTTCCAATATTTGTGTGAATGTGAACAGGTTGTCTAGCTGTTATAACAAGGCTGCACAAGCAAGAAGGAGAAATAGGAACCATGCGGAGAAACAGGATGCTTGGTGTGAACCCCCTGCTGGTTTCCTCAAAGTCAACTTTGATGCAGCTTTTAATGGAGACACTGCAATTTCCGGAATTTTGTGTAGGGACAACTCTGGTTCTATCAATTTTGCTTGGACTGGCGGCTCGGCCGCTTCCACGGCTTTTGAAGCAGAGGCCTTAGCCGCACTGCAAGCAATTCAGTTGGCTGCACAATATGGTTGGTCAAACACTATTTTTGAAGGTGATTCGATTAATGTTATTTTAGCTATTAATGGCTTGAACTCCTGTATGGAATGGCAGGGGAAACCTTTTATTTTGTCTATTAGATCCTTGCTTAACAATCGTAAGGATTGGTCTTTTGTTCATTCTTTTCGGGCTTGTAATAGGGTTGCTCACAACATTGCTCAATGGGCGGCTTCTTGTAATTTCTGTGGAAATATTGATCCAGATAAGCTGCCCCCATCTGCCCTATGCGACAGGGGTGGCACATCCGTGGACAGCTGTAATTCTGTTTTGAATGATTTGGATAATGCATGACTTCTTAATTACCAAAAAAAAAAATACATTAATCACTTAAATTTAATTCCAAAAAAATTTATTTTTTATAAATTTAATCATAAAATATATATATTTTATATAAAATAAATACGAAGTAATTAAATTATTTTTTATATATTTTAATTTTTTTTTTTAACAAATTCACTAATATATAAATATATATATATATATATATATATATATATATATATATATATATTATGCTTTAAAATGACATCTCGCACCCCCAGACTTGTTTCTGGGAATCATTTGCTTCTGCATATATTTATTCATAAATTTCAGAGTCGTATTCCGGTACTGACCATCACCAACCGCAACGGCGGCGGAATCAAAAGCGACGGTGATTCCTCAGATGATCGATGGCTCTCTCTAGGCTACGAAACCCAGTGATCTTCCGTGCTCCTTCTCTTCTCCGTGCTTGTCTTCTCTCCGCCACCTCCGGATCCCGTGCTTGGTACTTTATTCATTGAGCTTTATTTTTAAGATCAATTGAGTTTGTTGTATTCCAGCATTGCAGAGATTTCTTAATTGACATTGAATTATGCTTTGTAAATAGGAAGTTTTTGTTAGAATCAGCAGAGAGTCAAATTAAGCAGCTTAGAGTAATTGTGGTTAAATTCAATCCCTCTATGAGCTTAAAATTTTAGACATGGTATCAGTGTGGGGATCCTGAGTTTTGTTTGATTATTTTCTCATGTGATATCAGCATAAAATTTAACAGATTCTATCGTACTTTGCCGGAATATTCTGATTAAAAGAAGGCCATTCTTTTTTGGTGGTCGAATAAAGTGGAAAAAAAATTCAATCTGTAAAGCAGCAGTCTTTAGATTGTCTTCACTGAAGTTAAAAAAGACTGTAGTTGAATATGGTTTCACACTCTGTTTATGTAGTAACCTTCTTTTCCATTGCTTTTCTGTTTTATTTATTCATGCTGCAGCACCAGGGTCCTTAATTCCTTTGCCCAAGCGGAACTCACTTTCTTGAGGTTTGCTCTATGCTTCTCATCACTTTTAAGTTGCAATCATTGTAAAAATAATGTATAAGCTCATTATTAATGTATTATATAAATGTTTTATGCATAATTTGCCTGCAGAAATCTATATTTTAGGTTCCATGTATAATCTTTTGCTTATGTAAAATTGCTACTTTTCTGTAGTAGGATTTATGCTACCTGATGTTCACATTTTTCTATAGTTTTGTTGTTTGTCTTGAGTATTTTGACTGAATGAGTATGACTAAAACGCATATCAAATTAGTGAGGTCAATGTACTGCTGCGTTCTGCCTTTTTAGGTGATAAAGCTTTAACTGTATTGTTACTCATTCTAAAGGAAAAGAATCTGATGATAATCTGTTTGATCTGGGAATGTCAATATCGTTTTAATGACCTTTGATCTAACACCAACGTTTTACTTGTAGATCAGCAAAGGTGTTAAAAACTAGATTCTATCTTGCCAAATTGTTTTATTAGGAAGTTAAAAATTTTCCTGAATTTGTTCTGCATCACAGCCTCTTTTGTTGTCTTACCTGGTTCTGACTGAATACCTGTATATTTGGCCTAATTTTCTCAAGCATAATCAAGTGAAACTAATGTGTTCAACTTAGTGTATTGATCACATAATGTCCTTCATCATTTACTGATTCTGAAGTTTATCAGGCCTACACAGTCATCTGCTTTGAATGGAATCCATAGTAACTCTTCCGTACTTAAGGTTAGTTGATAAAATGTTTCAACTACTTCCTTTTGGCCACTATTCTTCTCTTTCCCCTCTTCTGCTATGTTACCTAATAAAGTTCATGAATTTGCAGCTGCAAAATGGAATACGTTATTTCTCCTCAGCAGGTATGATATATACCATGAACTTTATTGTTCTTTGTATAAGCTTGTTCTATTGTTTATGTTTCAGCGACCACCATTTTTAGAATACTTACTGGACAAGTTGTAGGACCTCCTGCAAGCATTCAGTAGGATATTTCATAGATTAGTGGTTTAACATGTCCACTTTCACCATCATAGATCTTGGGAAAATTTACTAGCTAGGTTCTAGAGGATGGTGTTCCTTTATTTATTTCTGGGTTTGGAGCAAATACTACTCACTGAAAATGTTTTAACTGTTGTATAGAGAATTTTCTCTGTTTTAGAAACTGTCCCTTTAAATTCCCTTTCTCATTGCAATGCTGTGCTTATACAGATGCATGCTGTAGAATTTTATGTTTGTGACCTGATGCTTTCTGTAGACAAGCATTTTGTCATGACAATGATTGGAACTGACTTGTCCACTATCTCCCTTTTAACAAAGCTAATGTCAACACTTCTCTTCATATGTCATATGCACCTGGGTATATTATGTGAATATTCCCTTTTGATTTAGTTTTATTATATGTTCAACTTCTTGTGCTTATTTATTGTGGCAATGATATTGCAGATCCTGCTCACACGATCATAAATATGCCAGCTTTGTCTCCTACAATGGTAAGCTATTATTTACTGGGAGAAGAATTAGGTCAAGATATGGGTGAAGCTGTTCCTTGCATTTAATTAATAGTTCTCTTAAATAATGAGAAATTGCCTGGCTTCTTGCAGACCCAAGGTAACATTGCTAAGTGGAGGAAGAAAGAGGGGGACAAGGTCAGCTGTATTCAAGTTAATTAGTTAGATAGGGTAGTGTTCTAAAACTATTATGAATGTGCTGTTTGAAAATAATGGCACTTGAAATTTTTGATGGAGACTGGAATTGTTAAGACTTCTCTGAATGTTCCATCATGTTTGTTGACATCTCAGTTTGATTATACAGATAAATGTTGGGGATGTCTTATGCGAGATAGAGACAGATAAAGCTACCCTTGAATTTGAATGCCTTGAGGAAGGGTATACATCTTTTCTGATTCAGTTATATGAAATTTCTTTTTTGAATTGGAAAGAAACTACACTGTTATCTTAGTTATGCAGCTTATATCCATGTTGAAGATCGCTATTGACTTCCAGTAACTATTTACTGTCAGTCCTTGATATTGCATAAAGAATAATATTGTCTTTTTCCACTCGGGCTGTGTTATTCACCTCACGTTCCTTTGAAGGCACTTTCTTACCACAACTTTGCATTTGATGAGTGCGAAATTAGATAATCATTTTCTAAATAATGGTTGTATGTGTGTTTACTTGTGATAACAGAGCACAGTATGTATACTTAAACTGCATAACAATGTATCATGTCTTTCAGTTTTCTGGCTAAGATACTGGCATCTGAAGGTTCCAAGGATGTGCCTGTAGGGCAACCAATAGCAATTACGGTAATGTGCAATAAATTTTCGAGTATTAAGCTTCTTTCTTGTTTTTTCTTTTCACTTTCCCAAAAGATTAAGGGATTGTATTTAGTTAAACATATGATGCATATGCTTTTATGTTTCTGGATTTTATATTGCTTAGCAAATGTACAAAGATATTCAAGAAGTTACTTTATTGTCTTTGTGCCTGATGATGCTCAGTGGCATTGCAAATCTTTTCTGCTAATGTTTTATTTTATCAAAATTGTCCTTTCTATTATATTTAGCTAAGTGAAAAACCAAATCTTGTTTCCTTGAGCATTTATTTATTACTGCCTTGTTGGTATGTTTTTCATCAACTTGGTCTTCTCTACATCTTTCCTGATTTTACTTCATTTACTTCACAAGGTTGAAGATGAAGATGATATTAAGAACGTTCCTTCTACTGCTGGTAGTGGACCAGAGGATAATGCATCTGAACAAAATGTGACGCATGTAAAGACAGCAGAGGAAGCAAATTCAGTAAAGATCAACACATCTGACCTTCCTCCTCATATGGTTCTTGATATGCCTGCATTATCCCCTACAATGGTATGAATAACAAGATTGAATCAAGTTAAAAATTATGCACTTGTCTGAGTCAAATTTCATCTGTCTCTGTTCATCATCATTTGATTTCTCTTAATTCCCCTGCAGAGCCAAGGCAACATTGCAATATGGAGGAAAAAAGAGGGCGATAAGGTCAGTGTTTGGTGATATGAGATCATTGAGGTACCTGCCATCAATTTGTCTGAATTGTAAATAACAGGAATTATATATGCTTTTGTCTGGCTTTACCTGGCACAGATTAATGTTGGGGATATCCTATGTGAGATAGAGACAGACAAAGCAACCCTTGAATTTGAAAGTCTTGAAGAAGGGTAATTTTCCTATTTACATTACATCTGAGATATATCTTTTCATTTTTATTCTTATTTTAGTTTTTTAACTCGCAAAAAAAAAAAGAAAGAGACATTTCTCAAGTTATCTGGTGATCATATTGGTGGATGGAAAATTTGTGTGGGAAGACCTACACTATTATGATTTACCAGGGGTGGGGGGAAGAAAAAAGAACAGAGGATGTGCCTACTGAAAAAACTCACTTGACAATTTTTTGTATCAAGATGTGATAATAATTTTGAAATATTATATATATATTTGAGCTGGATTTTTTAGATCTTTTGGAGAATGTTGGGGAAAAGGGCAGTCATAAATATGACAAAAACATTATGTTTCTTTCTTCATCAGTTAGATTTTTGTTTTCTCTTCCTGGGATGCCTAATTAGTTTTTGTTATATGAATATGCTTTGGTTTGTGTGTTTTCAAGAATAAATTTATCGAAGTATTCTGCAGATTCCTGGCCAAAATACTGGTTCCTGAAGGCTCAAAAGATGTGGCTGTAGGAAAGCCTATTGCTGTAACAGTGAGTAATTACCCTTGATTATTGCTCTTTCTTTGGTAGATGCACCTGCATTGTTATGATTTTGATATTAAAGTCCCTACTGCAATGCAAAACTAATTTGAGCCTATTTTGCAAGGTTGAGGATTCAAATGATATTGAGACTGTCAAAGCATCCTTTAGTGGTGATATGGTGCACAAGGAGGAAAAGCCAGTGGCACATCAAGAAACAGCTAGAGATGTAAAACCTCAAAAAGCAAGTTTCAATAGAATTAGTCCGTCTGCAAAGTTACTACTGACAGAACATGGCCTGGATGCATCATCAATAACAGCATCTGGTCCTCGTGGTACTCTTCTGAAGGGAGATGTTTTAGCTGCAATCAAATCCAGGAAAGGATCCACAAAAACGTCAGCATCTAAAGACACAAAGCCTCCATTACAGCAGGTTCAGCAACAAATGTCAGCATCAAAATCTGATTTACAGCAGACACATGCTTTTGAAGATTTACCTAATACTCAAATTCGAAAGGTAACTTTGTTCAACATTAAATAGCATTGTAAGGGTGGCTATATAGTCTTTTGTCATTTTTTAGGGGGATACTTTGTGTGTCTTTATTGCAGGATTACTTTCAGATCCCCTTTGTAGGATTTCATTGAACTTGTCCTCAAAATTATTTTTGCAGGTAATAGCTACCAGGCTGTTGGAATCAAAGCAATCTACTCCTCATTTATATTTATCTTCAGGTTAGGGAACTTCCTGTATCATTTGTCACTTTTATTTCTTACTATTTAACCAAAACTTTCAATTTTATTTTCTGTGATTTTCTCTAGATGTTGTGCTGGACCCTCTGCTCTCTTTCAGGAAGGAGCTTAAGGGTATGCAATTTGAATTTTAACTCCTCTTTTCATTTATTTTGTTCCTTAAATTTTATTGTATCTTCTTTTTCCACATCTTTTGTATTGCAGAAAAGTTTGATGTTAAAGTTTCAGTAAATGACATAGTTATCAAAGTTGTAGCAATGGCACTGAAAAATATTCATGAAGCGAATGGTAAGATTTACTTTTATCTTTTTCTTCCTACTCTAACTAGGGAACTTCTGGTAACTAGTTTGATATTGAGAGAGAAATGATTGGTGATACAGACTTGAAGCTTAACATAAACTGTTTTGCTATGCAAACTCCAAATCATTGTGTCTTACTCATAATTAGCAAAGTTGTATTGATTTAGATAAATTTGAGTAGCATGTTTGTAATCTCTAACTAATAGTACCTTTGTTCCTAACAAGATTGCTGACCTTTCAAGGTCAGTTGGTGGGACAAAGATAGCATTTATTTCCTGACAATATAGTATCATGATATTGGAAACTTTCTCATCTGCTTCCTCCTTTCGTTCATAACGTCAGTTCCCCTGGCAAAACTTTGGAACTTTTCCAACTATAAGCTTCTATACAAATATCATTTCCTTGTTTTGGTGATAATTTCAGTAGCTACGTTTGGTCATAGAGCGCACCTTCTTTTTATGAGCCATGATATGTTATACACAATACATCACTTGCATAATAAGAATTTCTAAACTTAGAAATTACATTATATACCTGCAGCTTATTGGGATGCTGAAAAAGGTGAAGTAGTTTTGTGTGATGCTGTTGACATATCAATTGCAGTTGCTACTGAAAAGGTGTTCACCTAAGAACCTCTTCTTCCCCCCTACCCCCTTCTACTAAATTTTCTCATTGTATCTTCATAATACATTGTTGGTGTTATATCTTCTTTGTGATTTCAGGGGTTGATGACTCCTATTATTAGAAACGCAGACCAAAAATCCATATCAGCAATTTCCTTAGAGGTATGTACAAATAGTGTCAGTTTGTCATTGTAGTTTCAATAGTTACACAGATAAGCTCCATCTTTTGAAATAGGGAATAGCTTTTTAGCCAGAACATGCTGGGGTAAAAAATGCATTTATCAAAATTAAACAACTAAGGTAAAGCAGTTATTGGTGCCCTGCTGATATATTTGTGATATATAAAATAAAGTGGAAATTTTGAGTCAGCAAATGCATATTTACTTATCAAAGCTTTGTATGCATTTTGTTATGTTGGAACGGTAAACAGTACACATGGAGTCTGAAAGATAGATCATCAAAACCAGCACTTATATTTGCTAGTTGTCCATATGTAGCCTATGAAGCTTTTCCCCTTAATTTAAATATTGCATTTCTACTGAAAGGATGCTGTTGGCATGAACTCTTGTTTCAGCTTAGTTTTAAAATAGCACCTTTAATAGTGTGTCACTTGATCCAGAGGTTCAGTTTTATATGGAGTTGCTTGCTAGATTCTGTATTGCTTTAGATTGTCTCAGGAGTTTGGCATCGGGCGTTAATTAAGCAGAAAATTTTATTTAGTTCATCAATAGAAACTCGTTTATATTGTGCTGGCTGCTTTAGGAATCTATCTGTTTATGAACCTTTGATCAACTGTGGGTTGTGTGTGAAAGATCAAGGAACTTGCTGAAAAGGCACGATCAGGGAAGCTTAAGCCAAATGAATTCCAAGGTGGTACTTTCAGGTAAATATATCCTACTACCCCTATCTCCTTGTAACTATTTTCTTAAGTTATTAGCCATAATAATTTGTTAACTTGTCTGCAGCATTTCAAACTTGGGGATGTTTCCAGTGGACCATTTTTGTGCTATTATAAATCCCCCTCAGGTTATTTCTCTCTCACACACATACAAAGACATGATAAGATTATTACCAGATATACCATAGTCCTTTTCCGTTAGGGGGAAAAAATTGTCTTATCTCCAATCAGAATGTAGACGCTCATTCTTGACTGTAATCATGTCTAATCTGATTATTTCCTACATCCTTCCAGGCGGGCATTCTTGCTGTTGGAAGAGGCAACCAAGTAGTTGAACCAATTATAGGAACAGATGGTAGGAAATGGACTTAAAACCTCTGACTGCTGCTTTTGCTGCCATTTATTGACTCATTTGATTTGCATCTATTTATTCAGGAATTGAAAAGCCTGGGGTTGTCACTAAAATGAATGTTACACTATCTGCTGATCATCGTGTTTTTGATGGAAAAGTTGGAGGTGTGTACTACTGTGACTTTTATTTATGAGATTCAGAGAATCATATCAGGAAAACTATCTTAGAAATTTTTTTTTAAACTGAGGGTTTTCTTTCTAACGTATGCATCATGATATTAAAAGAGTGATAAATGGACATCTATATACATTTTTTTTTTTGATGAATAATGGACATCTATATACATATTTGAATGCACATGGCGCAAGTACTATGAATTGGATGCATCTGAATATCACTTAGTCATGATATTTGTTCTCTCATACGGTATCTAGGGATTTCACTGTGGAGGCTCAGTGGAAGGATCATCTTTTACTCTAAATTCATTCTGGTCTTATTATGGCCATTACTTTACCATATTTTATCGTCTTTTGTTTCTTTGGCGTTACCTTGTTCTCATCCCTAATGTTTCTCTTTGGTGTTCAGCATACATTTCATTAATTTTGTTCGTACTTCTGGATCCTTTGCAGGCGCTTTCTTTGCTTCTTTAGGTGCAAATTTTGCTGACATCCGAAGACTCATATTGTGATCATTCGTCACCCAAAATTGATTGTGTATACCTTTCACACCCTATTTTGGAGTTTCCAGAGCAAACCTTAATTTATTTGAGGATGTGTGGTTTTCCTTCTGTTGTGCCATTTTTGACTAAAAGTTATCTTTCTTCTTCTATTTTAAACCTAACTTTTTAGTTCAAGAAACTCAACGTTTGCTTCCGGATACAATAATTGAAACCAAATAGTTTATGCGAACCCCTTGTTATAGTTTGTTTCTCTTTAAAAGATCAAAGACCAAACACTAGATAGCTGACCATTTCTTTTATTATAAATTCCCATTCACACATTTCAGTGAAGGAAATAATGTATGAGAGGGAATTTTTCTCTGCATATTTGCAGTAATTTCGATAATGTTTTTTTCCTATTGAGTTATTTCTCACTTCTAGTTCCTTATGAACCAGGCTCTCAAAATATGTTCTTTTTATCTGCTTTAGCCTTTTATTTTCACAAGTGTGTTGGTTGGTGGAAATCATAAAATAGGAAATAAATCAAGAGCATCTAGAGGGAAGCTCGTAACTAAGTCCACAAAGGGCCTGGGACAGAATATGTTCCCTGTAAATGTATATATACATATCATATAAATTGGGCAAATTGGTACAAATAATTTCTAAACTATAGGTTTTGGTGAAACTGGTCTTTATTTTATTCTAAAATTATTTAAATAACGTAAAATTTATTTTTTCATGTCAATTTTTGTTAAATTAATCATTAATATCATTTATTTTTTTAAATCTATGAGTATTTTTTTATCTTTTTATGTTTAAATATATCCTTTTGAAAGATAGAATATATAACCTAAACAAACTATATCAGATATTAGGTTACAACACACGAGAGTTACAACTCAATTGGTTCACTTTAGGTGGGCTTAAAGGACTTCAAGTCTCTACTTAATAATCAACTAGTTGATCTCCTAGGTGAATAAGCAATGTGAAACTCCAACACTTAAATATAAATTTTTTTTTTTGATTAATGCTTAATTCAATTAAGCCCAAAAATTAAAATATTGATCAATTTCACCAAAGACCCATAAATTAAGAATTATATACGTAATAGAACACGAATTTATATACTTTTAATCCTTATACTTAGCATTTATTGCATCCAATTTTATTATTATTGGACTTTTATCTTTTATTTTGATTAATATAATAAATTTGGATTTATAATATTATTAAGCTAATTGAGCTCATTATTAAGGTTAATTAAACTTAAAAGAATGAGTCGTCATTCATTCATCTTTAGCAAATTTAGAAAACAGAAGAGAGATGGAGATCGTCGATGGCTGCCTAAACTTCGATTCGGTTCGGGGATGACTTCAAGCCAAGTTCCGAGTTCATGATCCAAACAAATTCCGGATTCTAAGATAATTTCAAATTTTGAATTCAATACTTTAAACAATTCAATTTTTAGATCGATTGACTAAATAATTTTGTTGATTGACGAATTGTCTTGATATTATCACGGTTCTTAGATTAAATTTGAATTGATTGATTGAGCCGATCGTCTATGAAATCCTTTTGTTGTTTAATCGAATTCTAAGTGATTCTTAGTAGGTGATATGAATGCTAATTAGGATCCTTTTAGTATTCAATGAAGGAACTGGTTTATTAATTCAGAAATTTATTAAGGAACGAGGAAGAGTTTGGATTGAATCATTACCCTAGACTGAAATTCTAAATATGATATTTACGTATTTTTATTAATTAATTGTTTTCTACAATTTCCCAATCTAAAAATTTATCTTTTACTATCTTTTATTTTCTTATTAATCGATTTCGATTAGGTTTTTCAGGGAAACGATTCCTTTAGATTCATCTTTTACTATCTTTTATTTTCTTATTAATTGATTTCGAATTCATCTTTTACTATCTTTTATTTTCTTATTAATCGATTTCGATTAGATTTTTCAAGGAAACGATTCCTTAAGATTCATCTTTTACTATCTTTATTTATTAATCGACTTGGGTTTATTTTTTTAAAAAAAGATTTTTTAAAAAAAAATGAACATCATAAACTACTCATTAAACTAATTGAATTAATCTTGATTGATTTAACGACGATCGCACAATTCTAAAACTCTATCACGATCTGCCTCTAAATTATGTAAATATTTACTTTTCAAATTGTTCCAAAATAATTTTTTATTTTTGAAAACGAATACTACAGCGTCTGCTTTTTCTTTTCTACCCTGTCCTTTTTGTTTTTTGTTTTTTTTTTTTTATAATCTAAATTGTCCTTATTTAATTGTCTCGTACATTTGGGATGGGGGGAAGGAGTGACTGAAGGCATTTCAGTGATTTAGTCCTGGCTTTATTAAATAAATAAATCAAACAATCTCAAACCTATTCCCCAAAATGTCGGTGTTAATGCTACATCTTGGTGTTTTAAATGGCCAAAACATTCTCAGCACTTGGATACACTTTGACTGAAAGAGGTTCATACCATTCTGGACCAAACCCAGCAGCCCTTCTAGCTGCCTCGTTAAAAGGAGGCTTCAGCGGACCCCTAAAGTATGTTCTCACAGTTTCATGGAACTTCTGAATCACTTTGTTGTTTTCTTGCTTTGCATCATCATCATCATCAACAACAACAATCTCATTTGATCCTGCTTCTTGGGAGATCAAAAAGTTAATAGCTCTACTCGGATCTCCTGATCGCGAGCAAAGATACTTGAACCACTTAATGCCAGCAGCACAGTGGCTAATCTCTTCAGGGTAAATCACTTTTTCCAAAAGAGCAGCAGTCTGGTGATCTCCACCATTCTGGAAACGAGAAATTGTTGTTGGCATCACATCTAGTCCTCGTGCCTGCATAAGGCTACGTTCAAATCAATCAACATTTAGAACAGAATTTGATAAGTAGAAGACACCAGAGTAAGGAGGACCGGAGGAGGGGGGTGCTGCAATTTGCCATGCATAGCTATCACAAGAATTCATTCCCTACGGAACTTTATCCTTGAGACTTCAAGACCCACGTTCCTAAGTAAACAACAACCAACAAGTGTACAATAGAATTAGCAATGCACCTCATGAACACAATGTTCAATTGCTAAGCGTGCCAACAAATTCTTGGAAGTAGCCATGGCTGAGTCCCAAAGACCATCATGGGCAGGTAAGGCTCCATAGAAAGATCCAATTTCTTCCAACCGAGCAGCAAGAAGAGTAAAGTGCCGACCCTCATCCTGAGCCACCTTTACAAAATCAGTGAAAAAATCATTCGGCATTTTCTCTTCTTTACCAAAACGAGCAATTATATCCTGCAATAACAAGAGGGCCATGATGTCAAATAACTATAAAATAAAGAAAACAATTTTATCTGAAATGTATTCCAATAGTTAAAGCATAACAAAGCATTTGATTGACACAAATTATTAACCAAAAACAGAACGTGATATCATTAAGAAATTCCAAATTTCAATAACTTTTGATGCTTATTAAGGGTTTCTAGTCAAAATATTGTGTTCTTGAATCCAAATGACCAAAATAATGTATATCTAGTTTGGTTCCCAAAACTTGTTAGCACTTTGGACAAATAAAAAAATGGATTACCAGAGTTGCACACATAAGTAATGCGCTGAGTCATATCCCTCTTTAAAGCAGTCAAGGCAACTTTCGTGACTCTAGACAAACTTCATTTCAAAGCTTCTAGTGGCAAAGGCAAAATTTTGGTAGGAACACCACACAATGCACCATCCCATGGAAACAATCATACAAATAAAAAGATCAAAAGCCTCCTGGTCTTGTGTAACATTTAACCAGTGACGTATCTTCTTGTCCCTGTTACTCAGTCCACAAGCATATAATTGTCTAATGAACTAAGACCTTTATTACCCACTCACGAGTTCAGGTTTTAACAGAAACAACAAATGACAACTGACTCCACTCCCATGTAAGGAGATCTCATTTTTTTTTTTTTTTTTTTTTTTTTGTCTTGGATTCAACATAATCCCTCATGCCCAATGAACAGGCAAGAATTACAAGTACATCAATTAAAAAGAAAAGGCAGTGCAGCCAAATCTTCAATTCTCCAATGGGACTTCAGCATTGGAGGGATTAGTTAATGTTAAAAAACCAAGGAGAAGTACTTCCATTATCAAGAAGATTATTAATAACAGAATTCAGTACCTTCCAAAAGTTATAGTATCTGAGAATGTGGAATTAGGCTATGTTGTCCTCAAGTTCCAAATGCGAATACGTGTACAAACCCTAGAGTGGAACTTATTAGCTTAAATAATTAACATGTAGAATATTATAACAATCGGATTATTTAATCTGATTCATTATTTTATTCAATCAATAAAGTAGCTTCAGCTTTCTTGGGGAGGTATGAGGTAACTAATCTCATTACTTTCTAGAAACTGTCGAACAAGAACCTCATAAATCCAGAAGTTGTACACAATTATGAGCAATGAAATCTACAAGAGCCATGGAAATGAAAAGTGATAAAGAAAAACAAAAGCCAAATTAAAAATCAAATACGATACCCAGGATAAGTCAATTGCCCAGCTTTCTATATGAACAAGACTATGCACAATGGCCTGCCTGCTCTGCAAGCTTCCAGCTTTACCCAGCTTCGGCATCATACTAGAAGGGACTAGCTTCACCTGCACATTCAGTTTATATACTTCAAATCATAGAACATTTGGGAATGAACGAACTGAATCACAATTCTCATCAAAATTTAAGCTACTACTACAACTGACTGTGCCAAGTCTAGCAGGACGATCGGGAACAATCAGGTCTTGAGATGAGGATGGATCGTAAGCCTGAGTAATGACACCATGCTGCCATTTGTTGGCTACTTCATCGCCGAGTCGAGCTTTCTCAAATGGGTCGGCCGTTTTCAGCACTCGTAGTGCAGCTTCCACCAGCGTTTCTATGGCTGAGCTGCTCATCTTTCCCCCGGCGAAATGCTAAAACCTTGAAACCCTATACAAACAGTTGGAAAAATGGGAAAATCCAACAAATTTTCATTAAAAAATTAAAATATATTTAGATAAATTTACATAAATAGTCTCCAAACTAACGTTTGATGACATTAATCCCAAATTAATTTTTTTTTTAAGATTGGTCCCTAATTATAAAAAATTGTAATATTGGTCCTTCCATTAAAATTTTTGTTAGATCACCGTTAAATTATTTAAAAAATAATAAATTCCAAGAGTATTTATGTCATTACACTATTTAAAATTAATTAATAATATATATTTTATATAAATATACTTTCATAGTTTAATATAGGCAAATTGATCAAATTAGTCTCTTAACTTATAAATTTTTTACGATTTCATTATTTTTTTTTTTTTTGGAAAATTTCATCCCTTTTCTTATAAATTTTGGTCAATTTCATCATTTTCGTTAATTTTTTTTTTGGTCAATCGTTAATCAAATGTTATATTTAATAAAAATTATTTGTTATGAGTAAAAATGTAAATTCACTATTTAAAAACAAAAAAAAACCCCAAAAAATTTTTTCCTCCTTCCCTTCCTCCACCATCTCCCCCCTCCATCTCCACCACCGCCTTCTCCCCCTCCACCATCTCCCCCACCTCCTTCAGCTCATCCTCATCCGTTTTCTCCGATTCCCAAACTTGGGAAACCGCCATTCAGACAAATACCTCCACCTCCACTACTATTACTATTTCTTATTAAAATATCGCCACCAACACCAACTAATCGATACCGTCGAACTCCCCCCCCCAATGGACCACCGCCGTTCTCCTCCACCAACACATAAAATGCCACTCCATTCATGGCCTAATTAACCCCTCCAAATTCTCTGCATACATACATATATATTTTGTGAATATATAACTTATGAGCTTAAATTGAGAAGAACTGGAAAAAAAAAATTAGAACATAAAAAAGATAGTGTGAAGAGGTTAAAGAGTCCTAAATCATCGCATGGTCCAACATTAAGCAAGACTCAAATTGATACAGCCCTCGATTATCTCTTTGATTGGGTCTATGAGTGTTGTGGGACTGTGTCCTTTTCAAGCCTCGAACATCCAAAGTTTAAGGCATTCTTGAACCAGGTTGGATTGCCTTCAATATCAAGACGGAAATTTGCTTTGGGTCCAGATTGGATGCTAAATACGAAGAAGCCAAGGCAGAATTCGAAGCTAAAATCGGGGACACCATGTTTTTCCGGATTGTTTCCGATGGTTGGAAGTCCAAGCATTATGATGGGTACGTTGGGAAGAGAATCTTGTGAATTTAGCCATCAATCTCCCCAATGACCAGGTGTTTTCGGGAGGGCAATTTTTATGAGTGGGTATGTACCTTCAAAGTATGCGAGAAGAAGTTTTATGGGAAAACAATTTCTGAAATTGTTGGCAGCAATGTACAACAATGTGCAGGCATTGTTGCAGATAAGTTTAAGGCCAAGGCATTGAAGAATTTAGAGAATCAACATCAATGGATGGTAAACCTTTCTTGTCAGTATCGTGGATTCTGCGGTTTGATTAAGGATTTCAGCAAGGAGAAGGAGGTGGGGGAGATGGCAGAGGGGAAGAAGGCGGTGGTGGAGATGACAGAGGGGGAGAAGGTGGTGATGGAGATGGAGGCGGGGGAGATGGTGGAGGAGGGGAAGGAGGAAATAATTTTTTTGGTTTTTTTTTTTTTTAAACAGTGAATTTACATTTTTACTCCTAACAAATAATTTTTATTAAATATAACAGTTGACTAAAGGTTGACAAAAAAAAATTAACGGAAAGGATGAAATTAGCCAAAATTTATAAGATAATGGATAAAATTTTCTAAAAAAAAAGAAAATGAATGAAATCGCAAAAAAATTATAAGTTAAGGGACTAATTTGACCAATTTGCCGTTTAATATAACTTATATATATATATTAAAAGTTTAATATATATATATATATACGGAGGTTGTGTGGCGGAGTGACAAGAGGTCACCCCCAACCGCCCCTTCGGGGTTCGACACCCAAGTCCCCCTCCCCCATGTATCAAAAAAAATATATCAATGAAAAGAAAAAAGAAAAACAAAACAAACGAAACGAAGGAAAGAAATGAAAAACAAACGAGAAGAGTTACGAGTAACTCGTGATTGCAGGTACAAGGACCAGGAGGCTTGTGGTTCATTCAAGGTAAGATCATGGACTGAGAAATTGAAGTTTCCAAATTTGAAAGAAGTTAAATTTTTGTCTTTTTTTAAAGAACGCCTACATGTGCTTCCTACCAAAATATCTTCCTTTTCCCTCTTTTTCTTCTTTTTTTTTTTAGTTCTTTTTTCTTCTTCTTCTTTTCTTTCTTTCTGTTTTTTTTTCCTTTCTTTTCTTTTTTTCTTTTTACTTTTTTTTTTTTTTTTTTTTTTTTTTTTTTTTCTTTAAACCACTTTTTCGTGTTTTCTTTATATATATATTAAGACATATCGGTCAATTTCATCCCATAACTTATAAAATTTTTGTGATTTCATCCCATTTCAAATTTTTTGGATAATTTCATACCTTATCTTTATAATTTTGGTCAATTTCATCATTCTGTCAATTTTATTGACGGTCAACTATTAGTCAACATTTTTTTTTTTTTTAAATTATGGCAAATTGGTATAAATAGTCCTCAAACTATAGACGTTTGGGGACAGGCCCCTAATTTATTTTTTTTGGTAAACTATAAAAAAATTGTGACATTGGTCATTCCGTTAAAAATAACTGTTAAATACTCCGTTAAGTTAAAAAAAAAAAAATTAAGGGTATTTATGCCATTCCGTCTTTTAAATATAATTTTTTTTTTTTTTTAAAAAAAGAACAAACCAAAGAAACTTCATTCGAACTAAAGAATAAAACATTCAGTCGGGCTGCAGTTCATCCAAAACCTGAGGATGAGAAGTCTGCACCCAAATTACATCAGAAGACAAATTAAACCCTATTTTAGCTGAACATTATTTGTCTTTCTAGAGCAGAACCGAACAATTATATTTTTGAATTATTATATTTCAAGACTCTCTCTCTCTCTCTCTAGAAAATGCAAAGTGTCTTGAATCGAAAATTCTTTCATCCCCTTTACCGTGTAATAATTATTTTAGCCGGAAATCAACCCCCGGGATAGTCAATAACAACACACTAGTAAAGCATGCATAGGTAGAAGAAACCTGTCCCAATTCCCGTGCGCTCCAGTGCCTGCTTGAGATTATCCATTACAACACCCAACATAGATAAATATTCCCCACTGATAGGAGCTGTTGGACCTACTGTTGACAATCCCTTTCAATGATGATTGGGGAATTTCCATATGCAGAAATCCTCTCTAAGTCTTTCCACATTGCGAGTGCCTATGCGGTCATGGCTAGTCAATCAATCAAGCTTCTAGGAAGGCTTTCATTGATTCTTCAATTAGATTAGCCAGATCTAATGGATTCCACGGTTTGGATTTGGACTGGAATACCCAACTATGTCAAAGTTAAGACTTAAATACCCTTCATTTTTTTTTAAAACTTAACGGAAAATTTAACAGAATTTTTAAAGGAATAATCAATGTCACAATTTTTTTATAGTTTAAAGATTAATTCCACAAAAAAAATAATTTGGGGACCAATGTCACCAAACGTATATAGTTTGAGGACAATTTATGTCAATTTGCCAAAAAATTATATTGAAAGGGTAAAAATATCTTCTTTTTTTTTCCCTTCCTTCCTTCCTTCCTTCTTCTTTTCCAGATTCTGATGAACTCCCCCCTCCTAATATTTCTACAATGGGTTGGCAAAATAGCATGCCAAATTGAAGCTAAAGAGACTGCAAATTTCTCTCTCTCTCTCTATATATATATATATATGATGATCATTCAAGTCACCAGAAGAATCGACCCACTAGGCGTGCGGGTCGTCGCCGTGGTGTGAGTGGCACCCACTAGCCGGAGATTCCGAAACTCCAACTGCAGCATTCCCAATTGTGCACATGGTTCAAAGTATCGGTCTCGGTCACCGTCTCGAAAGCCACTAATTCATATTGGTATCTATCAATATCGGTGACTCGGTCATCGTAGAATTTATTATATTTAATTAAAAAATTATATTAGACTACTCAAATAAATGTTTTTAGAATAAATAAAGAAATAACACATTTGAATGCCTACTTATAAAAAATTTTAAAAAAATTATATTTTAAAATGAAAAATATTATATTCACATTTTATATTAATATTTTTTTTAATAATTGACCCATTCGAATTATTTTTTATTTTTTATTTTTGGTAATTGACAAATTATAATTACCTAGTGTTATAAAGACTTTTAAATCAAAGAATTTCTTTAAAAAATATATGAAGTACTAACATATTTGAATGCCTAATTATAAATTTTTTTAAAAAATTTATATTTTAAAATTAAAAAATATCATATTCACTCATTTTATTTGTAAAATCTCAAATCAAATCTTGTCTAATTCTAATTATTATTTTCTATAGTAATTGAGTCATTCCAATTTTTTTTTTCTTTTTTAAGTAATAGATAAATTATAATCACATAGTGTTATGAAAAACTTTTAAAATGAAGACTTTTAAATGAAAGAATTTCTTAAAATATTATAACTTTTAGAAAAATAATAATAAAACAAATTTTATTTATGAGATGATAATAAAAAATTTAAATTGTTATTAAATATAATACTAATATCATTTATATTTAAAATTAAAATAATAATATTTTTTAATTTTAATTATAAATATAATATAATTATAATATATATTGATATCCTCGAAAATTGTGCATTTTTTTTCTTTATTATTATACATTTATAATATATATATATAATTTCCAAAACATGGTTCATTGTGAGTCACGGAACCAAGAAATTTTTCAAAACAAATTTATATAATATATATTATTTCTTGATTCTTGTGCATTATTTTTCTCTTTCTTATTCCACTTTCTTCTTCTTTTTCTTCTTCTTCTTCCGGTTCTTCTTCTTCATTTTCTTCTATGGTAGATTAAGTGACTCGGCCGAGTCAAACCGAGTTATAACCGAGTCAGCCCGAGTCAAGACCGAATTGGACCGAGTTAGTATCATTTCGATTTTTTGGTCTCTTTGTATCGGAAAACTTCGATCCAGAGATAACTCGGCCGAGACTTTGAAACATGATTGTGCATCTCCTAAACCATTTCCACCCATACTCTAGCCTAATTATTGAATGTTGAGTAGGCAATAATGCAACCAGTGTAGGAAAATTCATAAAAATATAATCCACTAAACATAGTTCCTATATATAAAGCAGCTGAACTATTATTAACATTTGGAAATGTCCATATTGGTCACCACCCATCACTTGATTACCCGAATTTGCTTGAACCATCCAGAAACTAGTTAGAATCGACGCGTGGCTTGTCGGCATCACTCCGGTGCTCGATTGTAGCAAGTAACTATGACGATGAAGAATGCAAGCATTCTTGAACATTTTAAACCCAATTTTTTCTTAATTATTACAAGCCAACAGAAATGGAAAAAGTCAGGTTCTACACAAAAATAATAAAACCTAGAATAAGAAATTTGGTGGTGCAGCTTTAATTTGGCACACTATTTTGCCAACCGTGAGGGAAATCTTAGGAGGGAGAGGAGGTTGGTGATAAATCACCACCACCATGAGGAATTTTTAAGAATCTGGAAAAGAAGAAGAAGGAAGGAAGGAAGGAAGGAAATAAGAAAAAGAAATTTTTACCCTTTCAATATAATTTTTTTTTTTCTAAAAAATGTTGACTAACAGTTTTTTTTTTTTTTTGTAAATGAAAATGTTGAGTAACAGTTGACCGTACAGAATGATAAAATTGACTAAAATTATAAAGATAAGAGATGAAATTATTCAAAAATTTTGAAAAATGATGAAATCGCAAAAATTTTATAAGTTATGAGATGAAATTGACCAATTTTCCAATATATTAAATATATTAAAATATATTAAAATATTTTTTGAAAGTATATTTATATGTAATATATATTATTAATTATATTTAAATAGTGTAATGACATAAATGCCTTTATAATTTAATTTTTTTAATAATTTAAAGGCGATTTAACATAATTTTTAATGGTAAAACCAATGTCACAATTTTTATATAATTTGAGGATTAATCCCACCAAAAAATTAATTTGGGGACCAATGTCACAAAATGTTTATAGTTTGGGACTATTTGTGCCAATTTGCCATATATATTTATAAATATTTTTCTTTTATATATTATTGTAGACAATTAAAATTTCTTTATTTCCTGTAAAATCAAAATTACAAGAAATATAATAATTGAATACAAGAATTATATAAAATTAAATTTACAGGGGTCCAATCTCTATGGATCCGTTGATTCAATCCGTCGTGGATTCGAGGGGCGTTTTGGGCTTGTCTCGATCAAATCGTTTTGATTTCTTTCGGGGGGCGTTTTGGGCTGGATCTCGGAATGGATTCGATGTCGAGGGCTTTTGGGCTTGATCTCGATCTATCGAACAATTTTAATTTCTTCTTCCGAGGGCTTTTGGACTTTGTCTCGGAATGGATTTGAGCTTTGAGAGGAAGGACCGGTTTCGACAGAGGTTCGGTATCATTCGAATATCTCTCAACTTCACAGCTTCTTGAGTGAGTGAGTGTGAGTAGTGTATCTGTAACCTTTGGTTGAGGGAATTTGTCCTCTATTTATAGATGGTGTAAAGTGAGAATCAATGGCTATGAAGCTTCCACGTGTCACTCATATAAAAGATGAATATATTAAAATATATAAAATATATAAATATAAATATATATTTAAAATATATAAATAATATTTAATTATATATTTAAATATATAAATAATATTTAATTATATATTTAAATATATAAATAAAATTTATATATCTACAAATTGCCCTTTTTAGGACTTATTCCCGAACTTGAAGAGTTTGTATCGGGAATAAGTTCCAAAAATCTTGTATATATCATATCAATCTTATAATTTAAAGATATTAAAATATAATCCTACTAGGACTCTTTATGACTTTAAGAGATCTATATAAAAAGTACTTCCATCCTTTTAACATCATCATTATTCAAGTCTTGGGGATTCTTTGAAGAACTCCTTCCACGCAATATCGAGATGTTCAAAGAAGTTTTTCTTCATCAAATCTCAAATCGAAGAACAATTTTTTTTTAATTAATTGTTCTCCTTTTTTTTTGTTTTTTTTTTATTTAAGCTTAAACATGCTTTGGTGACCGAGTTCTAGTTCTTCGGAGGAGCAAGGTTTATACACTGTTCATAACAAGTGCTGGGAGATCTTTTGATACTTCATTCATATCTGCCAATGATTTTCATGTCTCCAGAAAATTGCCGCGTTTCATCTTGACATCTTTTGCAAACGTCCCTGGTAGCTGTTGCTAGATCTGTAGTGTTGCTTTGAGTTGTATCAATATTTCCGGACCCTTCAATTTGCATTTCCAGAGATGGATGGAAGTCCTCAAATTGATGACCCAGAGGCATCCCATACAAGATGCTTACTACTATATATATATATATATATATATATATATATATATATATATATAATTAGTGAGGAAGAGGGGGGACCACTTCAATATTCCACCATTAAAGACATGGGATGTGCTGTCAAGACCTACATGCAACACCATCTTCTTTTCTTCTTTTTTTTAAAATTTTTTTATGTTATTGTTGTAGGTTTAACAAACATTCAGACTTGAAAGAACCCATGTAGCTGAAGCAGTAGATTCCATGGCTGCCTGGTTGCTAGCTAACAAATACTTTCTTGAATTCGGTAGCTGTTTAACAATTATTTCCTTCTCCAAACATGAAGTTACCTCTGTTTTGCTGTGTTGGTCGCTGTCTTCTCCATCGGATCGATTTCTCTCATAGTTCGACTAAAGTACCTTCGGCAGGTATATCGTTTTTTTTTTGTTTAGCAATCGCAGCAACCTCTTCGCTCTAGCTTCGGAAGAATCCCTACCAAGCATCGGTATGATGATGAAGAGAGTTGTTGTCTTGTATAACGTTGTTGAAGTTTGAGTAGCACATGTGTAATGTTCCGAACGCCGACTTTGGTGACAACCCAACTCAAATAGAAAGCATGCTCGTCTTTCCTAAAAGGCAACCCGTCGCTCAAAGCTTTTTCATCAATAAATGACGTTGTTACCTGCCTTTCAAGATCTTCTACTTCATCCGAGATGGCCATTGCAATCTGATTGCACGTTTCAAGCTGGTAATGTTAATTTATTCAAATTGCAGGTTATTTAATCATCAATTTGCAACGCGGAGATGGCAATCAACGTCTATCCCCTTAGAGAAACCGGAAAGAAAGTATCCTTCCCAACGTTGTCCTCCAAAATCTCCATGAAGTGTATGGTCTCCACCTACTTATTCCAAAGATACCTGTAATTTTCCGGAAATTTTGATTAGGCAGGTAAGATGAGGTAAAATGCTATGTTACTGTTTCTTTAGTCGCATACAACATGTTTCGTCTGCCTTCTCCGCCATAATGGATCATGATGATGCGATGGATTAGGAAGGCCCACAATTACAAGTGTTCTTTACCGCAGATGATTTCTAATCACTGTTGTGGGAAAGAAGCTCATCGAACTTCTCGAAATTCTCCGACTATTCACCTTCAATTACAGCCTACCCACAAGCGAAAGTAAACAAATATAAACTCCGAGTGAGTTCCCACCCGTGAAACAAGAAATCAAATCCTATGCTACTTCACTTGAATCTCTACTCGATGAAGAAGAAGAAAATGAGTATTCTGTTTTTTTTTTTTTAACAAAACCAACAGAATGATATTTTATGAGGCATGTGGGTTATGTAGATCACGTGGCTTGCCCCTCTTTTTCTTGTCTTGATTTGTTTTTTTTTTGGGCCAATATATATTTTTTGTATGGGCCAATTTTTGTGTGGGCCAATATCTTTTTCTTTTGTATGGGCCAATATCTTTTCTTTTGTATGGGCCGATTTTTTTTTTGTTTTTTTTTTTTGAGCCCGCTTTTTGTTTATTTGGGCTTCATTTCATTTTTCATTTTTTTTTTGGTCCACATAGATATTATTTTATTTTGGATTTTTTTTTTTAATAGCAACGATGGATATCGGAGATGTCTGTAAACTACCACGATGTCTTTCAATGGTTTTCTGCAACTCACAAAAATCGTTCCTCGTCCTCATCTTCTACCACGATGTCCGTAAACCTGTTACTCTCTACCACCTATGAAGCAGATTATCGATCACAAGAATGTTCACAAGAAGTTTCTCTTCCCTTTACCACCAAAAACCTGGAGAAGTCCTCATCGTTGCCATCAATGTTGCTCCTCATCGTCATCAACAACTTTGCAGCTTGCGGCTTACCATGGTCGTCAACAACCTTGCAGCTTACCATAGTCGTCAACAACCTTGCAGCTTACCATTGTCGTCAACAACCTTGAAGCTTACCATTGTCATCAACAACCTTGCAGCTTACCATTGTCATCAACAACCTTGCAACTTACCATTGTCATCAACAACTTTGCAGCTTACCATTGTCATCAACAACTTTGCAGCTTACCATTGTCGTCAACAACTTTGCAGATATCAACTTGGAGAATGATTTTCAACTTTCCAAATGTCTATTTGAAAGATTCATCATCAACTTTGTCAAGAATCTTGTACCTTCGTCGCTTTGAATAAATTATAATCGTCTACTTCGACGTTAATTTTCATCAACTTTAATCAAATCATAGACTTTTCGGAGATTGGACAACTTTGTAGATAGATTAATTTCATGCCCCTTATTGTTTATTAATCTTGTAAACATATATTGTTTAAAAGAATCGAAATCAATAAAATTTCTCTTTTTTCACAACTTTGTCTTGCAATTTTTTTTTTTACTTCTATCTCTTTTTTTTTTTTAGCAGCTTTTTGCTATGTTTTTTTTTTGTTCTTTCTTTTCAATATTTCCTTTTTTTTTTCTGCGGTCTTTTTTTTTTTTTTTTTTTTTTAGCAGCACTTTGCTGCATTTTTTTTATTTTAGTACTGCAATTTTTCTTTACCCTTGTGCAACTTTTTTTTATTTCACCGCAATCATTTTTTTTTTGGCTATGACTGAACTTAGAATTTATCTAAGTTGCCTACGTATCCTGCAAAGGAATCAAGTCGAACGTAGTTCAAAGTTGCGGTTTAAACTCATACATCAAAGGAGTAACATGCGGTTTTAACTCGTGCGTCAAGGAGCATTTTTGCATCAACATATGAACTTGTAGACAGTTTACACTCATATCAAGGAGTCTTTTTCAACTTTGCAGACAATTTACACTCGTATCAATGAGTCTTTTTCAACTTTGCAGACAGTTTACACTCGTATCAAGGAGTCTTCTTCAACTTTTGCAGATAGTTTTCTTCAATTTTGCGAGACAGTTTACACTCGTGTCAAGGAGGCTTCTTCGAATTTTGCAGATAGTTTAAACTCATATCAAGGAGTCTTCGTCAATGGTAGATAGTTTACACTCGTATCAAGGAGCCTTTTTTCAAATTTGTAAACAGTTTACACTCGTATCAATGAGCCTTCTTCAAATTTGTAGACAGTTTACGCTCGTATCAAGGAGCTTTGTTCGAACATGTAGACAATTTATACTCTTATCAAGGAGTAACTTGCGGTTTAACCTCGTACGTCAAGGAGGACTTTCACATCATCATCATGTAGATAGTTTATACTCTTATCAATGAGTAACTTGTAGTTTAACCTCGTACGTCAAGGAGGACTTTTCAACTTTGTAGACAGTTTACACTCGTATCAAGGAGTCTTCTTTAACTTTGCGGATAATTTATACTCTTATCAAGGAGTAACTTGCAATTTAACCTCGTACGTCAAGGAGGCTTCTTTAACTTTACAGACAGTTTACACTCGTATCAAGGAGTCTTCTTCGAATTTACAGACAGTTTACACTCGTGTCAAAGAGTTTTCTTCAACTTTGCAGACAGTTTATACTCGTATCAAGGAGTCTTCTTCAACTTTGCAGACAGTTTATACTCGTGTCAAAGAGTCTTCTTCAACTTTGCGGACAGTTTACACTCGTGTCAAGGAGGCTTCTTTAACTTTGCAGACGGTTTACACTCGTGTCAAAGAGTCTTCTTCAACTTTACAGACAGTTTACACTCGTATCAAGGAGTAACTTGCAGTTTAACCTCGTACGTCAAGAAGGAGCGCCGATGATTTGATTCAAGCATCGTCAACATTTGAAGTTGACTCTTCATCTTCGAGATGATTCGAGAGAAAAAGTTGCCCCTATTTTGATGTTCGTTGTTGTTCAACATGAATTTCAAACTTTTGATTGACGATAATACTTAGCTCCATATCTCGTCCGCGTGTAGCTAATTCTTCAAATGTTTTTGGTTGAATTCCTTTCAAAATGTATTGAAGGTTCCATTGCATTCCTTGGATGCACATCTAGTTCGCAGATTTTTGACACAATTGATCTATGCAATTCGGATTCAAACTTCTCCATCGATTGATGTAATCAACAACTGGTTCATCCTTCCATTGCTTCGTATGACTTAACTCAAGCATGCTTTCCCGTTTGTCGAGTTTTGTAGAAGCGATTCAAAAACTCAACTTCAAGTTGGTTCCAACTGTCGATTGATGCAAGGGGTAAGTTAGTATACCAGTCGAATGCACTTTCTTTGAGGGTCGACAACGAACCTGTTTGACTAGAAGATCTCCTTCGTGCAGTACTGTTACATGTTTCGATGAAGTGAGCAATATGTTGCTTGGGATTGCCTCTTCCATCAAATGCTGCAATTTTGGAGGAAGATATCCTTCGGGCATCTTCAAACCAAGCAATCCTCCTCGAATATGGCTTTGAATACGCAAATGATGATTTTGAGTTTCCCGTATATTTATCGGTTATCATACCTGTAATGAAATTCCTTAATTCATTTGTCGGAATGAGTCCATCAGCAGGAAACATGAATTGTTCGTTCTTCTTCATTTGTTTTGGATCCATCAACCACTTGAGATTGTTTATCGGCAATATTGACTGCCCCAAAAATCATTTGGTTCTTCTTTTCGCTTTGAGTTAACATCGTTTCGTGTAGTCTCAACGTACCTTTGCATTGTCGGAGTAGACTTACCATTTCTGCTCACCAATTGCGCAATGATGCGATCTTGCTTCGCCAATTGTGATGTGAGGTCCGTCACCAACTTTGTCAAGTTTGCTAATTGTTCTTCTATGGTTGACGCGTTTGACATCATATCGGGCATGACAAAGGTATTTGCTGCGGAATCTTCAAGGCCATCATTAGTATTCTTTTGATCTTGTTGGACATTACCTGAAGAATCCGCAAAGAAATCTTCATTTTTTGATTCTGGTTTGTTTGCATCGACCTTGTTTTCCAAGCATTGCAAGTGTCATTTGAACCATTTCACCTACAGCGCCTCGCGGTTGGTTCTGCGTTGCAACAATGTCAAAACAAAGATTGGTGAATTTGTGGGGAGGTGTCTCCAATTGGTCTTTTCTGTAAATCGGCAATCACCTTTCCTTTGCTTCGTGTGGTAGGACCGACATATGTCGCAGACGTCAAAACACCAACACTTACCTCCACAACAACGTCGTTTGAATAAGCTTTGTTGACATCATTCTTGGACTCCATTTCTATGGTATTGACGGAAAGAGATGAACGATAGAGATGGTCCCACTGGGCGTGCCAAATTTGTAGACAATTAAAATTTCTTTATTTCCTGTAAAATCAAAATTCCAAGAAATATAATAATTGAATACAAGAATTATATAAAATTAAATTTACAAGGTCCAATCTCTATGGATCCGTTGATTCAATCCGTCGTGGATTCGAGGGGCGTTTTGGGCTTGTCTCGATCCAATCGTTTTGATTTCTTTCGATGGGCGTTTTGGGCTGGATCTCGGAATGGATTCGATGTCGAGGGCTTTTGGGCTTGATCTCGATCTATCAAACAATTTGATTTCTTCTTCCAAGGGCTTTTGGACTTTGTCTCGGAATGGATTTGGGCTTTGAGAGGAAGGACCGATTTCGACAGAGGTTCGGTATCCTTCGAATATCTCTCAACTCACAGCTTCTTGAGTGAGTGAGTGTGAGTAGTGTATCTGTAACCTTTGGTTGAGGGAATTTGCCCTCTATTTATAGATGGTGTAAGTGATAATCAATGGCTATAAACCGCCACGTGTCACTCATCTAAAAGGTGAATATTTTAATATTTTAATATATAAAATATATAAATATAAATATATATTTAAAATATATAACACAACTCCCCGGGAAGTGGGGGACATCTCTCCCGAAATAGGGGGTTTCTTCTTTTCGGATACTTTTTGAGTGTGCGGTAATTGCGGATCTGCGGTGCAAGCATTTTGGATCTCCGGTCCTTGGTTTTTTTTTTCGTTTGTTTGATCGGTTACTTTTGATTTTCTTGTTTGGAAATTGCTTTCTTGTTGGTTTTCTCTCGGTGTGATGTGATTCAAGTTACCCTGCTCGTTATGGATGAAACTATATTGAAGAGATTGGGGAATGTGGCCCCGCATGAAGGTGAGGATGCATGTCTACTTTTGGACGAACCAGATATCACTGGGGGGCTTCATGAGGATGAATTAAGTGTTTTAATCCATTTTTGTGGTGGAAAACCTTTCCATCTTGAAGGTTTTAAACAGGCCATGAGCAAATCTTGGCGTTGTGGCTCTTTCTCTTTGCAAAAGAAGGATGATATCTTTTATCGGGCTTTCTTTGGTACTAAAGAAACGGTGGAATATGTCCTTGACAATGGTCCGTGGAATTTTGAGAACAATCCGGTGCAAGTTCGACCACGAAATCAGTCGACATGAACGAAAAAATTGGCTTTAGAGACTGAATATTTCTGGGTTCTTCTTACTGGCTTGCCTAGAATTTGTTATACGATGGAGGTGGGTCTCAAATTATCCAAAATTATGGATTCCTGTCAGATCTTGCAACTTCGTGAAGATATGGTTTTAGGTACAAAGTTTTTTCGGTTCAGGGTGTTGGTTGACATTACCAAACCGCTAAAAAGACTTTTGCGAGTGATGACTCCGGATGGGTGTACACATGCTGGTCTCTTAAAGTATGAAAGATTGCCCACTTTCTGTTTCATTTGTGGCTGTATTGGACATCGCTACAGAAATTGTCATTGCGCTCCCGCGGGTGAGATCGATATAAAGCAAATGAATTATAGATCGTGGATGTGTGGGGTTGATAAGATAATTTCACATTCTATTTTTTCAGTGGATACACAGATCATGGGTGAAAATCGGGGTGAGACGTGTGCTGCTAATGAAGAAATGGAAATGGGACAACAACATGAGGAGCAACACTTGGCTGGAGGTGATAGTGAGAATCATGCAATAGTTCCTGTTGATTCCATCACAGGTGGCTCAAGCCAGGTAACACTAAAAAAGAGGCAATCTCGGGAACCTTCTTCTGATACTAGGTACACCCATAACATTTCTGCTTCAAAAAAGAAGAAATTATCAACGGCGGTGGTTGCTTGGCAACCCCGCGGATCACCATGAGTTGTCTAAGTTGGAATTGCCGGGGTTTGGGATCTCCCCGAGCAATTCAAGAACTAAAGGCTCTTCTAAGATCTCAAAAACCAGATGTTATTTTTCTTATGGAAACAAGATTATTGAACAAGCATTTTTCTTTATTAAAAGCTCAATTAGGATTTCGTAATGGCGTGATGGTGGACAGGGTTGGATTTGGTGGTGGTCTCATTATGCTTTGGAGGGAGGATCTGGTTGCTACTTTGATTAATTTTTCAACAGGACACATTGATATTTGGATAGATAACTGGTTGCCTAGTGGGGGTTGTTTTTTAACAGGGTTTTATGGGCATTGGAACACAACCCTTAGAAAGCAATCATGGAGGCTTTTGCAACGAATTGGGGAACATCGAAGGCTGCCTTGGTGTGTCATTGGGGATTTCAATGAACTATTATATTCGTATGAGACAACTAGCATCTGGGGGCGACCTACATATCGGTTGAAGCTCTTTAGGGACACAATTGAATCCTTGAATCTAACTGAAATTTTCATGAAGGTTGCTAGATTTACTTGGTGGAACAAAAGAAAGGGAGACGCCTCAGTCCGATCTAAATTAGACCGCTGTTTTGGTAACTCAGCTCTGCGAAACATACAAGGGCATGGTGTTGTGGGGGTTTTTCCAACTGTAACATCGGATCATCATGCACTTTGTCTTCGGTTCGGGCAGACATGTGAAGACGAACAACGTAGAGCGCCTCGACCAGCTAGAATGGAACCGTGGTGGCTGGAACATGAGGAAGGAAATTCTATACTAGAGTCATGTTGGACAGATTTGAATCTCACTTCTCCTCGGGAATTTTTGGCTTCATTGGAGTAGGTGAAGTCTCGCATGCATTTGTGGAGTAGAAAGAGATTTGGGTTAATACCTAAAGAAATTAAGAAGGTTCAATCACGGTTGTTGTGCATAGAGGGCGTAACGGGCAAAGAGGAAGAAGTGGCGCAACTCAATATTAATTTGCAGCAGTTGGTTGAAGCAGAAAATGGTTATTGGCGGCAAAGATCTCGATCTAATTGGCTTACTTGTGGAGACAGAAACACAACTTATTTTCATCACCATGCAAATCATCGACATAGACGTAACAACATCCATAAAATTCGGAATAAAAATGGTGTTGTGGTCACGAAGCAGCAGGAGGTGTCTTCCGTTGCGGTAGATTTCTTTTCTAATTTGTTTTCTACAGAGCAAAGTGGAAATGATTTTGATGGAATTTTTGAGGGTGTACGGGTCCCAAAGCTTTGTGATGCAGATGTTGCACTGTTAAATATTCCTTATACTGCTCAAGAGGTATGGATGGCTTTGAAGTCAATGCACCCTACCAAAGCTCCTGGACCAGATGGATACCATGCAAAATTTTTCCAATCACACTGGCATAAGGTAGGTCCGTCTATATCTCGGGATGCTGCTTGAATATTTTGAATCATGGTACCTCGCTACAGGATCTTAATGACACCTTCATTACTCTTATTCCAAAAGTTCAAAATCCAGAGTCTATGGTGGATTTCAGACCTATTAGTTTATGTAATGTACTGTATAAAGTCCTCTCCAAAGTTTTGGTTAACCGAATCAAGCCTTTTTTGCATAAGCTGGTTGGAGAAACACAAAGCGCCTTTGTTAGCAATAGATTGATTACTGATAATATAATCATTGCTTCTGAAGTCTTTCATTGGCTTACTTCGAGAAAGAAACCTCGGGAGAAAGGAGCCTATGCTATCAAAATTGATATGAGTAAAGCCTATGATAGGGTGGAGTGGACATATCTTATTTGGCTCCTTCGTCAAATGAAGTTCCCAACTCGTCTCGGAGGACTTCTAATGAGTTGTGTATCTACTGTGAGGTTTCGAATTCTTGTTAATGGGGAACCGTCGACGGAATTTTCACCTACACGGGGTCTGAGACAGGGGGACCCTTTGTCTCCCTATGTATTTATTCTTTGTGCGGAAGGCTTTTCTTGTTTAATTCAACATGCAGTTTCTAGGGGTCTCTGGCGGGGTATACAAATGGGTCTACATGCTCCTATGCTCTCTCATCTGTTCTTTGCAGATGACTGTTTATTATTCTTGCAGGATGTTGATGAAAGTGTAAGTTCTCTGCTAGATGTGCTTTGGGTAAATATGAACAGGTTTCGGGAAAAAAAATCAATGTGGCCAAATCCTCTATTTTCTTCTCCAAAAATATGGCTGATGAACGTAAGGAATATGTTGCGCAACAGCTGGGGATGAGAATTAGTAGAGGAGAGGGACGTTATTTGGGACTCCCTTATCTCATCGGGAGATCAAAGAAGGAGATATTCACATATCTAAAAGATAGGATTTGGAAAAAAACACATGGCTGGAAGGAGAAGCTTTTATCTCGGGGTGGGAAGGAAGTACTCATTAAATCGGTGCTTCAAGCAATACCGACATATGCAATGTCGGTGTTTAAATTACCTTTGAAATTGTGTCAAGATATGAAAGCTTTGATCCGGAAATTCTGGTGGAATTCGAGTGGTGAGGACAAAGGGATGGCATGGATTGCTTGGGATAAGTTATGTCAACCAAAGAGCCTTGGTGGAATGGGTTTTAAAAACCATCATATTTTTAACCAAGCCTTACTAGCAAAGCAGGCCTGGCGTTTGGTTCATTATCCCGATTCTTTTATGGCTCGGGTACTGAAAAGTAAGTATTTTAGGAAAACCGATTTCCTAGTGGCAAAAGTAGGGTGTTCTCCATCATATGTTTGGCGTTCTATTCTTTTTGGTAGGGAGCTTTTATATAAAGGTTTTCGTTGGCGGATAGGAAATGGGGAGAAAGTTCGGATGTCTAAAGATCCTTGGCTGCCAATTTCGGGTTTGTTCCTACCAACTACCCCTTTGTGGTTTCTAAATGGAGATGTTCGCGTATCATCTTTAATTGAGAATGGGACTTGGCGTTCTGCTTTGGTGGATTCTATATTTTGTCCAGCAGACAAAGCAGCAATCTTCTCCATACCTTTGAGTCCGATTGGAGGGGACGATATAATAATTTGGCACTATACCCCCAAAGGAGTATTCACGGTTTCTTCCGCATATCGATTGGGTTTTCAATATGAGAATGGAAATGCTGCGAGTAGTTCTGTTCCAAGTAACTCTTGGCATGTGCTATGGAATTGTAAAATCCCCCCTAAAGTGAAGTTGTTTGCATGGCAATTATGTAACAACTCTTTGGCGACTGGAAAAAATCGATGATAATAAATGTTCGACAATCTGATGGTTGTCCAAGATGCAAATTTCATATTGAAGATGATGTACATATTTTCTTTCAATGTGAATATGCAAAGCAGTTGTGGAGTGCTTCGGGTTTGCCAATTTTCGGATACAACACCAAGGCTTTTTCGTGGCTACACCTTTTCCACGTGCTTTGGAAGGACAAGTGGGTTTTCCACTATTACTTAACCAAGTTATTATGTGTATTTGGGGATTGTGGACTTCTCGCAACAGTTTGATTTTTTCGGGTAAATATGTGGATCCAAGGAGTGTTGTGCAGAGTTCCCTAGCTTTTCTTGATTCTTTTAGAAGCTGTATGGAGAGTCATTTGAGAGGATGTACGCAACGACAAGACCATCCTTCTCGCTGGCTCCCTCCAACGCATGGTCGGTTAATGCTCAATACAGATGCTTCCTATTGTTCGACTGGTGCGGGGTTTGGGTTTGTTTTGAGAGACCATGAGGGAAGAATTATGAAATCGGGTGTTGGACCTTTAACAAGCATGGCGTCGGCGGAACATGCAGAGATGATGGCGATTTGGCTGAGTTTAAGTTCCATTCAAGAATTTTGGAGCTCTCAAATTGTTGTTGCCACAGATTGTCAACGGGTGGTGTCACAATTTCAACAGATGGATTGTAATCTATCCGTACTTGGCAGTATAATGGATGGTTTGGCTCGGCTCTTTCAACAGGCTGGATCTTGTGTGCTCCAATATTGTCCTAGATTAACTAATGGTGCAGCTCATCGTTTGGCTAAAATTGGGCATTATTTAGATTCCACTGTACTTTGGTTGTATTCCACACATCCTCTTGTGGTGAATGACATACAATCCGATTGGTTACATAATTTATGAATGAATATATCTTTTTGATTTTCAAAAAAAAAAATAATATTTAAAATATATAAATAATATTTAATTATATATTTAAATATATAAATAAAATTTATATATCTACAATTATCATTAATATTTATAATTTATTTTTATTAAAATGTATTTTAATTTTTTTTTTTACTAAATCAACACATTGAATGGAAACTTCCATGTGTTTACGCGAACCAAATTAGTAATACACGTGTACACAATTATGTTGGTCAATGGAGCAACAGCTTGACTCCGCAGTCCCCTGATTTGGAACAGAATACCACCAGATTATTCCCCCAGCCTATGGTTTTTTTTATTATTTTTGTTTTTTCTACATCTATTATTTTATCTAAATTATTATTACCGGATATATTAATTTTTTGTATTTTTTAATAACATATTTTTATTATCTATTACTAATTTCAATATAAACTTGCTTCATTTGATACATCTAGTATTTTTCAAAAATATTAATAGTAATAAAACTTTTTTTTTTTTAGATCAATCAGGAATGGGTCAATTTCCTCGATTTCAAATATGGAAATGCATAAAAATAGTAGTTTTCCTCCATGAATGCCATGGGTCTTTTTCTATAAAGTTTTTCGAACAGTATACGTGTGTGTATATATATATTATATACATTTTTTTAAAAAGTTTTAAAACAATCAGGCCTTATTTCACTCCTGGCCACGCTACCCTCCGAATTTCCAAACTTAGTTTTCTCTCTCCTTTTTCTCTTTCACTCTCTGAAACTCACTTCAGCGCTGTGATTTCCTGATCGGAGGACACTCACACACAGAGACATAGCAAACGAAGAACCAAAAATGCATTCCAATCACTTGCTCCTTGAAGAGCCTATTCGCATGGCTTCAATTCTGGAGCCATCAAAATCTGTAAGTATTTCATCTTACTGAAATAAGACTGATTTGCACACGTTTCATTTTTATTTTTATTTTTCTTAGAATTTTATTATTATTATTTTTTTTGCCTGAGCTTCTGATTCTGAGTTTTATGAATTTTCACATAATTTATTTCCGTATTATTTAAACTGAATTTTGTTTGCAGAGCTTTTTTCCGGCAATGACGAAGATTGTCGGGACTCTCGGTCAACAATCGCGGTCCGTGGACGTAATTTCTGGTTGTCTTAAGGCTGGAATGTCTGGTAATTCTATTTCCTTCTGATCCTTAAACGTATGTTATTGATCTTAACTTAATCATTGTTATTTGATGCAACTTCTATATGGTCGATTTATCAAGTTTTGTCACTGTTTATATATATATATATATATATATATATATATATATATATAAAATTTTGAACTTCTATGGTTTCAGTTACTGGTAAAATAAGATTGATGTGAAATAACAGACGTGATGGTTTGCATTGATATAAAATTTTCCAGTATATTGTTAATTTTTGTAAGTGTCGGTGGTTTATCATTTAGTTGTGTGAAGATCCTCGCTGCATATTGGGTTAACTAACTGATACTTTCACATATGACTTACTTGATTGATTAACAGTGGCACGGTTTGATTTTTCTTGGGGTGATGCTGAATTTCACCAGGAGACATTGGAAAACTTGAAGACAGCCATAAAGAATACAAGGAAGCTCTGTGCGGTGAGCTTCATTCTACTCATCATAAAAGCTTATTAACTTGTGTACTTAATTTTGGTCCATGTGAATTTCAGTATCCTGTATTGACCATTCTCCACTATTTCCAGATTCAGTAATGATTTTTGTAATTTCTTTTTTCCTTCTTGCAGGTAATGCTAGATACTGTAGGTCCAGAATTGCAAGTTGTAAACAAAACAGATCATCCAATTCCTCTTCAGGCTGATACCTTTGTAACGTTAACCCCTGATCAAAACAAAGAAGCTACTTCAAATTTGCTCCCAATTAACTTCAAAGGTTTATCACAGGTAACTGTGTTTGAATATGTTCAAACTCCTTACTTAGTCTCTCCATGAAGAATAAATTCTATGCATTACATTTCACCAAAAGTAGCAAGGACTGTATAGTGATAACATGTGTAACTGAGCAACATCAGCAGAAAAGATGCTCATGGATTTTGTGTCTGGGATATCTTGAAACTTTACTTGATTACATGATTTAGTGTAAGAAGGTTCTCATGTCAATGGTATAATTTTGTTGTGCATTTTCGTTTACTGGAAATTGATGATATGCCATGCTTGTTGGTTAATAGAGACTTCAGAACACTTAATATATATATATATATATATATATATATATATATATATATATATATAATCCTTTGACGATTAGTCCCTTGGATATGGTGAATTAAGAATGCACACAGATTTTGATTATTTTAAACTAGTTATTTGATATGGTATTTATATTTAAGGTATTCAAGCTTGAGGCCCTGGCCTTCTGTTTTCATACAAGCCATGGTCTTTCAGTCATTTTATAGCTTATTATTGGCACTTGAGATCCATTTATGGCTAGTAGAGGTGTATTGCCTCCATGATATCTTCTCTTTCCCATTATAGTAGTAGTCATTGGTAGGGTTGCATCTTTAGCAAGTTTTATCTTTTTGTTTCAATCTCTTTACGGAAGCTAAATTTGATCTTGCAGGCAGTGAAAACTGGAGATACTATTTTCATCGGCCAATACTTGTTTACTGGGAGTGAAACAACTTCAATTTGGCTTGAGGTGAAGAATTGGTGACCCTCCTCTCATAATTTTGCAAAAGATGTAATTTGAGAATTTGCCATGATAAAGTTATTGAATTTTCAAATGTCTAACTTGTGCTTAGATTCTGTCCTGGCTTCTTTTATTGGCACAGCAGTAATATTATGAACAAAGGAGACCATTTCATTAAACTGAGAAGCCATAATGGATCCTTGCACATTGATGTTACTTATTATGAATTCTAAAATATGCAGGTAACTGAGGTGAAAGAGGAGGATGTGGTTTGTCTCATAAAGAATTCTGCAACACTGTCTGGGTCATTGTACACTTTGCATGTCTCTCAAATTCACATCGAGTTACCAACCCTAACTGACAAGGATAAGGAGGTACCACTTTTCATGTTTTATTTCGTTCAAGAAAGTCAGTGTGACACAAGGTGAATTGTGTATCCATGCTATTTTTCCAATCACTAGAAAAAATTCAAAGTTTCTTCATTTATGAGTACTCCCTCTGGTCAAAAATAAAAAATCCAATTTTGGACTTGGCACTGAATAAAGAATTGTTGAAGTGGCCCAATAACCCCATATTGGAAGTAACAATTCATAAATGATTTCTTTTCTTTCTCCTTGAATGTAAAGGATGAAATTAACAAGTAAATTGGACCAACAAACTAGAAAACGTTAACAGTATCTTTAGACTAGAGGAAATGTGTCAAAAGGCTTAATACAAATGATTTCCTTCTATAATAGATAACAATGATTCTCTTCATATTCCTGTTCCTTGGGTTGCTAGTGTTCAATCTAATTAGTTTTTTTTTAAAATTATTTTCTGAAAAAGAATGCCTTTCGATATATATTGTTAAGTTTTGGGCCTTTCAAGTGTAGAATTTCACATTTGTGCCAATTTCTTTGCGCTGACAATTTGTGCTGGATAGATTCAATGTAATCAAAAAAATTCAATTTACAGCTTTTCCTTTTTTCAATTTTTTAAAATAATGCTTTTTGATATATATACATATATATGTGTGTGCGTGTGTTGTTAAATTATGGTTCTTTGAAGAGTGCAATTTCATTTTTGTGCTGATTTGTCATAGGCTATATGTTATTCACATATTCGTAATTGCACACTTAGGTGATTAGCACTTGGGGTGTTCGGAACAACATAGACTTCCTTTCACTTTCATACACCCGGCATGCTGAAGATATTAGAAAGGTAAGGGTCTTAAGTTATTCTTACCTATTTCATGCTTCTGCTCAATACCTTGTTTCTGGTTTGACAAATGCATTTTATATCTTGAAAACTTTCTTCTAATTAGAATTATCTAGCCATCAGCTAGTGCCTTTTCATATCTGATATGTTGGTTGGTTTTTTGTCCATCACAGGCTCGTGAATTTCTCTCTAAACTTGGTGACCTCAATCAGACCCAGATTTTTGCTAAGATTGAAAATGTTGAGGTTAGATGATTTCTTCAGCCTTTTGAAAGTACTCTCTGTTCTTGCGCTATTTGTTTTAATGCAGTCTTTTTTTTTTTTTTTTTTTTTTTTTTTCCCCTTTTTCCTTTTCCTGCTTCAAATTCTCAAGGGATTAACCCACTTTGATGAGATCCTTGAAGAAGCAGATGGCATCATCTTGTCTCGTGGAAATTTGGGGATAGATCTTCCCCCTGAGAAGGTATGTATAGAATTTCCTTAGTTATTAAAGAAAGGTAAGAACTTGAAGGCATCTGGCATATTACTGGTCTCTGTTGCAGTTGCAATTCTTTATGGCTTCTAGATGATCATATTCACATTTTACATAATGACCTACTTTTTTTGTCTACCGTACCCTAATTCTCTAGGAATAAATACTTATTAGATACTTACATCCTTTGAAATATGTAGGTGTTTCTATTTCAAAAATCTGCTGTCTACAAGTGCAATATGGCTGGGAAGCCTGCAGTGGTTACTCGTGTTGTGGATAGTATGACTGACAACTTAAGGCCCACTCGTGCTGAGGCAACTGATGTGGCTAATGCTGTATTGGATGGTAGGTTCCGGTTTTCCAAATGATCTAGAATTATTTAAATATCTTCTAATTCTCCATAGTACTATCACACTTGTTTTGACTGGATGTCGATAGAACTAGACTTGAATGATTTATAATAGAAATGGTAGATTTTGGTTCTACTTATTCAACCTTGAAGGTTATTTTGATGTCCGCTTGGATATTTTTCAGGTAGTGATGCAATTCTTTTAGGGGCTGAGACTTTACGTGGGTTATACCCTATTGAAACAATAGGTACCGTTGGTAGAATTTGTGCTGAGGTGGGTCTTCTATTTCTTTCTCATGAGTTTATGATGAACTACATATTGTTAAATAGGATGGCTTTGATCTCCTGTCACTCTTCTTCCTTCCTTTTGAACCTCAATTTTGTATGAGAGAATTATGTGTGAATTAGTATTTTATGCTTTCTTGCCTTCTCCAAGACTGTTCCTTTCTCACAAAGAACATCCCACCTCAGAACACAGTGAAGGGGGTGTTCTTTTCATATACATTTTAACCTTGTTTAATTTTCTACCAATTTATGTTCACCTACACATTCTCCATTATCATAACAGTCTAGTTTTCTAGAAGGTATCACCTTGCTGAAGTGTACTTTATATCTTGGAGGTATTGTTCTTGGAGAGAGACAGGAATTGTTGTTATGTGCTTTAAGAACTATATGGCCAAATAATGTCATGTCTGTTTAACTTCTTAATCCAAATATTGTACTTGACGTAAATGGGTGTTACCTTCTTGGTCTAGTCCTCTTAAATTCTGTAAACATTTAAAGCACCAGCATTTGCATGTTTTCATCGTATCCGTGTTGTTTGATTAATCTCTTTTTTAATTTCTCTTTCTAATAGTAAGGAATTTTTTGTTCTTTGTTTTTTGTTTTTTGTTTTTGGTTTTTTTCCTTTTAGCTGATATTCTTCTCTAAAAGAGCAAGCTATTGCTTACAATCATGTCCCCATTTCCCATAATTTAGAATTCAATTGTTATTCAATGATGTTATCTTTTTCATATTGCTGCTGGCAGGCTGAGAAGGTTTTCAATCAAGATCTGTATTTTAAGAGGACTGTTAAGTGTGCTGGAGAACCAATGTCCCACTTAGAATCTATTGCTTCCTCTGCGGTACTTTATCTATTAATGATTTCCGTGATGTTATTCTGACCTTTTACCAGACCTTGGAAACCTTTGTTTGTCCTTAAGTAATAAATCATGTTCATGTGTTGGTCATGGTCAATGTAGGTTCGTGCTGCCATCAAGGTGAAGGCATCAGTTATCATTTGTTTCACTTCTTCAGGAAGAGCTGCAAGGTATATTTTCAGTCTCCCTCCTCTCTGTATGATTGTGTTGTGTGATTTATAGCTTTTAGAGTGCAATAAGGGACATCTCAAGATCCTCAAATTCGTTTAACTGGCATTTGTGGGATCCATACTTGCTTTTCCATTATGTTCAAGTTTAAAGGTTCTTCTTACAGTGATATTCCATTGACATTCATTTAAACACAAATATGTTTTGTTGAGATTCTATTTAAATGCAGGTTGATAGCAAAATATAGGCCTACAATGCCTGTATTATCTGTTGTTATTCCTCGTCTCAAGACAAATCAACTCCGATGGACCTTTACTGGTGCTTTTGAGGTAATGCTCATGTATTTTTACATGTCTTCTGTAATAAATTTCCATCAAAATTTAGGGAAGAAGAAAGGATTTCAATATTTTCTTTGCTTCTCATCATTTTATTTGGTGGTGGTGGTTGATTGGTGGCTGGAGGTGTTCTTACCATTCTCTATCATTCAGGAATTAAACTGCTAGATTGGATCCTTTAGGTTAAGATTAGATTAGAATTAAACGGGAAAAACTAAAGCTAGGCTGATATTTTTCCTGCTTCACTAATGATGCTACAGGCGAGGCAATCTCTTATAGTGCGTGGCCTTTTCCCCATGCTTGCAGATCCTCGGCATCCTGTAAGACTTTTTTTTTTTTCCCTCAGGTTTTACAGCTACTGTTTCAGTGATTTCCCTATAATCATATGTACTTTTAATCTAGTTTTCAACATATTAATAAGTATCTTCTGTTGATACTTATTAAAGATTGCTGTTGATGTTATGAACAGACCAAAATTTACATTATTGTCATTAGCATCTGAATACTTAGTTGCTGCTGTTTCAAATTAATTTCTCCCTGTTACATTGGAACTGAGTAATGCTTGGTGATGTAGGCTGAGTCAACGAATGCTACGAATGAGTCAGTTTTGAAAGTGGCTCTTGACCATGGCAAGGCCTCTGGTGTTATAAAACCACGTGACCGAGTTGTTGTTTGCCAGAAAGTTGGTGATGCATCGGTGGTGAAGATCATTGAGCTTGAGGACTAGACCTTAAGTATCACATTGCACTATTATTCTTGTAGCTTTTTTATGGTTCACATATTGAAGCTTCTTTGACAAAAGGGTTTCATAATAAATAGTTGATTAGGATGTCTTGAAATTATTTAACCTCTTTGATTTGAGTGAGAACTATGTCTGAAACATGTGCTGGTAAGAACATGCAACAATTTTCCACAACTTTTCTGTTTATCCAAGGGGATTTTCCATTCTGTGGGAAGGAAATTGGGACATTATTATTATTATTATTATTTTTTTGATGAATGAAATTGGGACATTATTATACTCTATGAATTGCCATTGTTAGATATATACAATATCTCTTGGAGCGGAGGAAAAAAAAACAGAAAGAAAAAACCCAAAGACGACGCGTTACGTTCAAAAATTAAAAATCAAAAGCACCTGTGGCCTAATGGATAAGGCGTCTAGTCTAGTCAGACGATTGTGGGTTCGTGTCCCACCAAGTGTGAAATTTTAGATTTAACTTTTAACATTTTTTTTTCCCCAGACAAATCAAAGTCATGCAAAGAAAGCAAGAGCTGCCAGAAATAAAGAAGTAATAGTTCCTTTAATTTATTTTACAACCTACACGAAGCAACTATCGATACAAACTAATACACTAAAAAAATCTATATACATATATATATATATATATATATATGTATATAATTTCATCCACACTACTAACTGTGCAGATTTCCCCATCCCATGGAATCTGGCTCATATTCCGATTCTCTCGGTTGATGCTTCTCTAGAGACCACATTCTCTTTTAACGCACACTTTAACAGTCAAAGCAAAAATGGAGAGACAGCCACAGCAGCTTCACTGGAAGTATATTTTTCAGTCATTAATGACTTATGGTATGCTAGAAACTCTGTGCTACATAGACAAAACCCAATGACCGGGGACATTATGTTTTGTTCAAAATTCATTGTTCAGAACTTTGGAATTCTCAGGATGGATAGTAGATTAACTGGTTTTGTGCTAGGTCCTACAGGATGTAGATTTGTAAAGGGCTGATTCCCTATTTTTGTATATACCTACTACCTGTACATTGTTTATCCTATTAATACCAGAACCCACTTCCATGGAAAAAAAAAACATTCGAATCTACACAGATTGGGTTCCGTCCACCTTGATCACTTTTGACCTGAAGCTGAGTTACAGGGCTTCTGTGAAACGGAGTTCCGCAGGACCAGGTCCCAAAATTCCTTTCTGTTCAGTTATCTTGCCCAACCCCTGCGTAGGTTCACTCGGGCCATTCTTCTCCTCATCTCTCCACCCACCATTTACTGGCCATTCTCCCTAAATAACCAAAGCAAACAAAAAAACATGAAAACAAGGTTACATTCGTTCTGCACATAAATATCAAATAAACTAAAAGCTTATACAGAAAGATATTTATTTATACTATGAAAAATTATAAATAAATCAAGACCCGAGACTAAATCAACCCTCACTATGCTGATGTTCATAAAAGTTGCTCATAATCAATGTAGAATAATCTACCACTCCCATCTCATTTCATAATTAATAAACAACATACTCAAAAAAAAAAGTTCGCCATCCACTTGAATTACACTTTCCTCAATTAATTAAACTACTTGGAAGCAAAAACACGAACCTTTTCATTTTCTTAATAAATAATGCCAGATATCAAATCCAACCACCACTAGGAAAAAGATTCTTATTACTGTATTGGATAATCTACAACTTACTCTTCTCTTTCCATTTTTATATAACTCATCATAATTTATAAACATGGAGGAGAATAACAAAAGCATTCTGTTGATTGAAGTCTTGAATCACACTTGCTAAGCTAGGCTACAGGAAAGTAAGAGAATCTTAAGTCTATTTCTTGATAATTTTCTAGTCTTGATTACCTTTACAAATCAGACCATAAATCAAATCAAATCAAACAATTACATTAACTATGGGAACAAAAGTTCTCATGATTGTATTGAATAATCTAAAAAAGCCATCTCTATTAATAATCATATATTCATTTCACAATTTAAAATGTCATGTATAGATGTATGTAATTACTTAATTAGGGGGATTAATACTTAATTAGTAAGCTCACTTGTCTTAGGGAATTTAATTAGTAATTAGTTAATTAGTAATTAGTAATTAATACCAGTACAATTGCATAACGCAAATGTGTCTTCTTTTATCACCTCTCAATGGGTTTCAACATTTTGTTACCTTTGTTCATGATTACTCTTGTATGACTTAGCTATGTTTAATGAAATGTCACTCTAAGTTAATTTCACACTTTATTGCTTTTTGTGTTGAAATTACAATCTAATTTCATGTTTCTTTACATACTTTGAGAAAGATAATGCCAAGGAATATCTTTCTCGTTCTTTCAAAACAAACATGCATATTTAATAGCATTCTACATCAAACTTCTTGTGTTGACACACTATCTCAAAACAGTGTTGTAGAGGAAAAAAATAGAGATCTTTTTGAAATAGGAAGGGCACCCTTATTTCAATCACATATACCTAAATGTTTTCAGGCTAACATCATCTCCACAACTTGATTTCTTACCAATTCTTCGAGGTGAGACTCCTCAAAGCACCTCTATTTCCTACCAAGTCATTTTTTTTCCAAATGAGCCTAAAATATCTAGCAGCATGTGATTTATTCGGGATGTTCATTATGTTGTTACTAAACTTGAAACCCAAATCTTTAAAATGTTTTTTCCTAGTTACTCTCATTTGCAAAGAAAAAAAAGAAAAGAAAAAAAGGGTATGGGTGTTATTGTCCTAGTCTTAATAGGTATTTTGTGTCAATTCATGTTCCGTTTTTTGAGGATTTTCCTTTATTTCATGTTTCTTCTAACTTTATTAGGAGGAACAAGATCATTGGTTAGGCTATTGTATCATTTATCAAACAAAAATGGATGCCCTTGAGTTACCACCATTACCACCCCCACATCCTCCTACTCACTAGGTTTATTCCAAAAGACAAGATCCTCTTGTTACATGTCAACATTGGTTTCTTCTTCGGCATTAGATCCAACAAACAATATCTATACGAAGGTAAGTGTCATTGCACTTACTCTATTACCTCTTGTGTCCTACTATTGCCTCTCTTGATTTTGTATCTATTCTAAATATTCTCCATGAAGCCTTGCCTTGTCTCCTCCTAGATGGCAAACAACAATGATTGAAGACATGCAAATTTCAGATATTGATAGCACTTGGACTTTAGTAAACTTACCTACAAGGAAAAAGGATATTGGGTGCAAATGATTTTTGTTGTCAAAGTTAATCCTATGATTCTATTGTTTAGAGGGAGTTTGGTAAAGTCTAGAATCTCTAAAAGTCTATATTTAGGTTGAAGCATTCCTTAGGCCTAGTCTAGAAATTTCAGCTATGCAATAGTTTAGAATGCAAAAAAAGCAAGTTTGATCATTTAGTGTTTTATAAACACAATATATATGAAATCATTCTATTGGTATATATGTTGATGGTATTCTTATCAATGGGGATGACACTCCAGGTATTTCATATCTAAAATCTCTCCTTTTACAATCAATTATTTTTAGAATTTGGAATTAATAAAGTATTTCTTCAAGGTTGAGGTGTTAATAAGTAAGCAAAACATTTTCATATCTCAATGAAAATATGTACTTGACTTATTAAATGAGATGGGAAGCTATGAACTAAACCTCAAGTACTTCCTTATTGTAAGACCCTTTGTCACAAGGCATGGGACAATCCTAACAGCACGGGCATTATTGTGTACAAACATGCGCATTAGGATTTACTTTCTGCCAAATAATATATAGGATCAAATTGTGCGTTTGGGCCAAGTTGTGCATAATGATTGGTGGGTCGAGCAGTGTGGCACAAGTTTGAGTCCTACTTAGAAAGGGAATCCTATGAGGCTTGGAAGACTGAAGATAGGCTCTAACTCATGCGGGACAACGCTAGTTCTGCCTAACCCTAACCCTAGTTGTGCCTATAAATAGGGCAACATGGGCAGAGAGAAGTAGAGAAAGGAAACACTTGTGAGTTAGAATAGTTGCGTGCATTGTATTCTATCGTTGACCATATATTCTTGGTCGAGCAACCTTTATTCATAAGTGTTCCAAATTGTGTAATCTTTATCTATACTTGCTTGTGTTGATCCCTTCTTTTGTTATATTGCCTCAATTCTGCACAAGTGTCTTGCCATGTACTTGACATTTAGAGAAAATTTGAGTATTTATTTTGGTGTGCTACTAGAAGAGACTTCGTGACACTTACCACCTAATATATAGTTCACAAAAGCAGGAGACTTTAAATTATCTCACATTAACCCGTCCAGTTACAACATATTCAATCAATCGGGTGAATAAGGCTTCTCCAATTGTTCAGCATTGTACTCCCTTAAAACACATCTTTTGTTACTCAAAGGTGCTCCTAGACAAGAATTATGGTTATTCCAATTTAGTGTTATCCAAATGCAAATTAGATAAGTCCTAAGATTGACCATAAATCCACATTTGGCAACTATGTTTATTTTTTTGGTTGAAGGCAAGTTAGTATCATGGAAAAGTGAGAAACAAATTATTAGATCTCGCTCTAGTGCAGAATTTGAATTTAGGGTTAGATCTCCTTCTGTATGTGAAATAAGATGGATCCATCATCTCATGTTTGAAATTGGTCTTGAACATTCAATGTCGGCAAAACTATGTTGGGACAATTCAGATGCCCTTCATATTGCCTCTAATCCTGTGTCTCATAAATAGACCAAGCACAATGAAATAGAGTATCATTTTGTACGCAAAAAGCTTTAGGAAAAAAATCTTATCTCTACATGCTACGTGAAGAAAGAACTTGCAAACTTGTTAGCAAAAGCATTGAATGAGACTAGAGTTAACAAACTTCATAACAATCGAGGCATGATTAACATTATACTCTAGCTTGAGGAATGGTGTAATGTATAGAAGTAAATACTAATTACTCAATTAGCAATTGGTAGGATTATCATTCTTAGGTATTTTGATTAGTAATTATTAATTTCCTATTCTAGCATATCTATTTCTCTATTTATATTATACCATTAAATGAAATTATTTCTCCTCCATTGTCTAGAATAAACAACTTATATGAGAACAATAAAAAACTTACTACCCACTTTAATTACACTATCTAAATAAAGTTAACTTAAAATTTGAAAGATAAAAACTTATAGTCACTACATTAGTCATTTTCTTAATTGTTTATTATGGGATAATGACAAGGGTGCTTAAACCTTATTCAAGGTATTAGAGTATTGACTTCACTACTAAAAACAAACAAATTATATCTTCATTCATGTGGAGCCTCATTTATGAATTTCAATTGCTAAAGAAAGCTACATAAAATTTAAAGACAAACTTCAATTTATTACATTTGTATTTATTATTATTATGATTATGAGGATAACAAATAGGGTGCATATTTCAAGATTTAAAGCTTTTGAATTCATAAATTAAATACAAATTGATATTCTGTCTTTGTGGAGCATCATTTCTATCTTTTTTGCTAGATACGTTCCATTTATCTTCCTTCCTTTACTTTTGGAATACAGCTTTATCGATTTCATTGCCTTCATTTCAATGATTTATTCATTTATTTTCCCTTTCAGAAATTAATTTCAAGTTAATTTCTTAGTCCCATATATCTCTTTTCCGTATTTCATTTTTTAAAATGTCTAAAAGCTTTTACATCTACAAATCTTTCATAAGTATAAGCCAAGCTCAAGAATCCCTAGTCTTATTTCTTTTGGATGGGATTAGTATATAATTCCTTATAATAGCCAAAGGAAAAAATCAAGCTCTACCTATGTCAATGCATAAAAAATGTATCTTACTATAAGCCAATTCTTTGACCATGCCCTATGCTTAATAGATGGAGAATATTTTTTTTATCAACTAAACCAGTATAGAGATAAATAGTGACTCTAAGTGATGGTTCAATCTCCTTACAGTGTTCCTAATACCATAACCTACAAGTACTTGCCTCATCATGACTATGATTTGTATCTTTCAGCAAAAAAGGAGTCATAAGTGGAGGGGCAATATCAGGATCAGGCTTCTGGAAAATAAATGTAGTATATAGGCCTGCAAGAGGAGAAGATGGAGTGTCAACATCATCATTAAAAATATTTTAAAAAATAAAAAAAGAACGAATTAGTGGGCGTGTTAAAGTAGAAAAGAAAACCTGTACATCACCTAAAACATCATATGATCTAGGTAGAAGTCTTCCACGGGGATCAACAAGATTGTGGCAAGCAACATCTTGCAGCATACTAGCAAATTGTGCACTGGTTTCAAGTAAATATGGGAATAAAAAATAGTATCTCTATTAAATGATGAATAAAAATTAATTTGGGGGAAAAAAAAAGTTCAAACTGAACCTCAAATGGAATTATCTTTTGCTAGATTCAGAATATTCAAATCAATCAGTGAGCTAATCATGAATATAAGTAGGATGGTAACAGAGACGTGAATGTACACCCTCCACAAAGAAAATGGACCAGACATTGAATAAGGTATATAAGATATCTCAAGATTCCTGTCATTACTTTGTAGTCTTCCTCAGAATTAAACCTACCTGAAGGACACAAATGAAAACTGTGTCTAGGTTTGCAGTCTACCTCTGATGAAAATATCTAATATCACACTCACACCTGAAACTTTCCTACAACCTTAACATTGAAGGGACAACAAAATTGCCAAATTTTCTTCCGCTATGGATGATCCCATAAGCATTTATGACTTCCTTCTTCTGCTCCCTATCTCTCCTTTTCCCTTTTGAGGGGAAGTATATATAACCTTTGCGGACCAAATATCAAATTGCAAAAATTAACAGTAGTTTCTTTTTTATTCTTGAGATCCACATTCGTGCTCCTTTCATAGGGCTAGCAATTGTATATCCGGTTCACAGAAATGCAACCCACCTTGACATCAACCTAAATAGTGCTCCACTTCTTTACTCACAATCTCCTACAATAGATAAATTAATAGTAATTACTATTTCAAGACAGTTTTCCTACCATCATGGTGACCTCAACATGGAATTTGCTTTAGATTAAAACACTAGGCAATCCTCATTAGTCCTTTTTTATTCCCTCAACACATTCTCTTTTTCTTCTGAGAGTAAATTTATGAACTACAAGTCGAAGTTCTGAGATAACTCGTTAAACTCCAATACATTGGTATGCCAAAATTACAACTAATAATAGCAGAAGGGAGAAACCCAGGATTCAGACTCCATATAGATCAGAATAACAGACCTCAGTCTTCAGGAAGTAAATTAGGAATTAAGAATCTAGAAGAGTTAACATCGCACACTAAAGCAATGTAAAAGAAGAATAAACTTGGATATGTCCATTACCGGTTATCATCATAGAAATCAGTCAAGTTTTGTATCTCTATATACTCAAGACCAGCCTCTCTAGCCAACCTGAGGAAAATTATAGTAAGACTTCCCAAGGAAAAAGTGCAATATCATGACCAGAAGAGAGCCAGTACCAAAAAATACATAGGGATCAGCATCAACCAACAATTGAAGTATATTAGCTCAATACATCATTCATAATCTGATTATAAGCAAGGCTTCCAAAACTAGAAAAAGGAAAAAATAACCTGATCAAACTTGGAAAATGTACCAAGCAATGGGTTTCAGTGAACATGTCATTTGCAAATTTCATTTGATACTTCTTTCCAAAGAATGGGAACCTGAAGATCAATCAAAATACAGTAAGACAAAATCAATAATCTAATAAGTTTTTCATGCACATCCATTGAAGAACATCAAGTTTCATTCATACTTCTCTTCCTCAACTTCAAACGTGATCATGTAGTTATCAGATCGTATACAATTGGGAACAATAATGGGCTTCATTCCACTGCTTTTGTTGTGGTATGCTTCCACATTTTTCTGGTACTTTGCCCTGAAAGAGTTGTTTTGTAAGAGTGCTAAAAGAATAACAATATTCTACAGAGGTTTTTGATTGTTTATTAACAGTTCAAAGAGAAAACAAATTGTCATAATTAAATGTTCAAAAATCTGGACAATCACCATGAACAAACTTGTTGTGGATGTGACCACAAAAAACTCTTGGCAGTGATCATCCAGAAACATGAGATGCTTCTTCAAGGAGCACTTTGCTAATAGAAGCTGACCAATTAAGTAAATTTGTGGTAAAAAAATAGTTACAAGATACAAACCCTAACTCTAAGAAGAATCGTTTACATTAAAAATATTTATAAAAAATTTAAAAATATATATATTATGTATCAGAACCTCACCATATAGTTGATGAATCAGCAGTGATACCAAAAAAATAGCCTCCAGGTTTCAGCAAAGATGACACGTTATGCAACAGTATCTTTGCCTTCTCCTCTTTCTCAAAACAATGCTGCACGAGTACACAAAGTGGCTATTTTAATGTGTGCTCTTTTTTGGACAAAAAAGTCAGTGTCCTGAAGGAAAAATTAATTTATATATCTCTGTGTGTGTGTGTGTGTGTGTAAAGAAAGCTCATTGCAACAAAATCATATCCAGAACCTGCAAATGATGCATGCAGCAAACTATATCGGCAAGGTTTTCCTTGTCTTGTAAAAGCAATTTCATATCTTCCTGCAGAAAAGTAGAACCTGTCACAAGTAGATCAAACAGGCAAAAGAGAATAAACTTCTAACTAATGACTCACAAAAGGAATTAATATGAGAAATTAAAAAGCCTCCAATTCACACACGAAAGACGAAACACAGAAACACACAGAGATACATCAAAATAAAAGTAAATGAAGTAGGTTCGGGGACTAACAACAGAGGGATCAAGCTCGAAGAACTCAGATGTGTAAGACTTGCGCTGACTCTCCCATGCTTCTCTTACTTCGCTGATCCCAGATGCCTCAACATCTACAATTAGCCATCACCAAATACTACAAATTAATACCAAATACGAGAAGAGCATTGCATAAAACTTAAAAACATTTCTGAAACCAAAAAAAATGAAGTAAAAGAATACCAACACCAATGTAGTGACCGATTACAGCATTGTCCCACTTTTCTGTATCAGGCACTTTCCCGCAATACAAATCACATACCTGAACACAATAGAGTTCAAACAAAATACAAAATATGTAAATCTTATGCTATACGCATATAGATACAAAGATAGAGAGGATAAAGAGGCAGAATTAACAAACAGTGGCATAGGGTGAAACAAAGATTTTGATGAGGGCAGTTTTGACGAGGTCGATAAGTCTGTGGTGAGGCGATTCTGGTGGCCTTTGAGGCAGGTAAGAACCAGGCACCATTGCTTCGTTAAGCCCCTGAAAAAACCCTCCTCCACAACTCACCACCACCGGAACCGAAGGAAAATGGCAGTAAAGAGTTCCGACCGGTAACTCAGAGGCGGAGATGGAATAAGAAACCTTTTGATAAAAATGCACACAAATTTCTTCAATATTTGTCTTTTTTTTTTCTTTTTTTTTCCTTCAAACTATACAATTATTATTATTATTATTATTATTACTATTATTATTATTATTGAATAATTATTTCTTTCAAATATTTGTTATATAATTCACTTCTTATACATTTTAATCCTCAAAAATAGTATTTTATTAGTCATTTTTAAATTTTTTTTTATAAGTGGAATATTTATTAAAATAAAAAATAATATAAAAATGAATGACTAAAATCATTCAATACAAAGTATCAATCTAAAACTAGGTGGTGCAAACAAAACACCAACTTAAAACTAAGTGGCGCAGGGAACAAACTCAACCTAAACAAATTAGGTGAGTCGGAGAAAGTAGAAAATAAATACATAAATACATAAAAAAGAAAAACAACAGATATTCTGTCTAAATTTAGGGTCTTCATACTGTCGATTTCAAATCTCATTTGCGAAGGGAGTTCGATTTTATCTTCTTTCTTCAAGAGTAGTCTAATCCATCTTTGGCGCATCAAAGATTTCATAGAATACGTAAAAAGAAAACTAAATACGAATACGAACAAAGGGCTCAAATCTAATCCGGGTTTAAAATTTTTTCCTTCTAAAAGAAGAAAAAACCGATATTTAAATATCAGTAAGAGATTAAACATATGAGATGATAAAAATAGCAAAAATACCAAAGAAATAGATGGAAAAACAAACAAAAAAAAAACAAAAAAAATAAAAAATTATTTCGGCCAAGAGAAAAGTTAGCCAAAACAAAATTTCTCCCTTGGCCAGGGAGAAAGAGAAGTGGTGGCTGGCAGAAGAGAAGAGGGGAGGAGAAGAAGAAGAGAAGAGAAGAGGGGAGGAGAAGGGAGGAGTGACGGCTGCTAGTCATTTTTATTCTTAGAATTATTATTTTGATACACTTTACATTTATATACTTTTTAATAAAATTTTTAACAACTAAATTGTATAAATAACTATAGAATTATAGCAAATCATGAATTTACTTTCTTGATAAAAATAGGTTACTTACAGTATAAAGATTATAATATTTTTTTCTTTTTCTTTTCTTTTTCCCGTTAGCTCTATAACAAGAATGTTTTCATACTAGTTGATTTTTTTTTTGCCAAAATATTATATTTAGATTTTTTTTAAAAAAAAAATAGTATATTAGAATTTTTAACTTGAATTTTAAATTTTTAGGTTATAAAATATTTTATAGAATGTGAAATAGGTCGATTTAGTTAGAAATTATATATTTTAACATTTTCTTCTCATTTTAATCAAAATTTTTAAGTGAAAAAAATTTACGTCATAAATTATTATTAATTTAATTGCAAACCATAATTAGGCAAATTGGCATAAATAGTCCCCAAACTATAGACATTTAGTGATATTGGTCCCCAAACTATTTTTTTAGTGAGATTGGTCCTTGAACTATAAAAAATTGTGACATTGGTCCTTCCGTTACAAATTCTGTTAAATCACTTACTAATTCTGTTAAAAATTCTGTTAAATTCTAGTAATTTTATATTTAGAATAAAGTAAATATAAGAATAAAAATGGTAAGTTTGATACAAAAAATAGTAAATTATTAATTTTGATAAATATCTTACCATTTTTGCCATAAATCTTACTATTGATGAAAATAATAGAAATAATGGAAAGATGTTTAGTTTCTTCAAATAGTAAAAAATTATGAAGAAAATGATAAGATGTTTTAAATTTTTATCAATGGTGAGATTTGTGAAAAGAATGGTATATTTACCCAACTTTAGAACTTATAATTTTTGTTGTAAAATTTTATTATATTCTTTATTCAATTTACATTAATAAAAATTTAAGACAAAAAAAAAATCTAGAATAATAAGATTTTTGTGAAAAAATTATAATATTTGTAAAAAATGGTAAGATATTTATAGAATTTCCTAACTTACCATTTTTTTAAAAAAAAAAAATTACTATATTCTTTATTTAACTTACATTAATTAAAAATTTAAGTGATCAAAATCTTGAATAGTAAGATTTGTGAAAAAAGTTAAAATTTATAAAGAAAAATGGTAAGATGTTTGAATATTTTTGGTAACCTATTGAATATGTAATTTTTGATGATGTGTCAAGCATACTAGATGTCACATTTCCATTTAACTTGTTAACCTACAATAGTGTAAGTGTGAACAATAAATTTTTTATCATCATCTGCAAAATAATAATAAAAAATATAAGTTGACAAGATAATAATATATATTTGATGTTGGGTTCGAATCTTTGTATATCTCTATCGATTCTTTTCGTCGTGAATTCGAGGACCTTTTCCGGCTTGATCTCAATCTAATGGATTTGGATTTTGACTTCCCCAAGGGCCTTAGACTTATCTCAAAATGGATTTCAACTTCGAGGGCCTTTGGAGTTGATCTCGATCCGTCTGTATTTGATTTGATTTCTTCGATGGTCATTTGGACTTGATCTAGGAATAGATTTGAATTCTCGAGGGCCTTGGGGCTTGATCTCTACGCGCATTCTCTTGTATTTTATTGGTTGATGTTGTCACCTAGGCCACATGTCTTTATTTTATTCATCTTCATAATTAGTTAAATAATATCCAAAATTCATAAAATTTCGGTGTTTAAGTTACCAAAATACAATTGTAATTCATTTATTGATTTGGTGGATAAATCTATTGGATGCATCATTTTCATATATTGAACCATAGCATTATCCATATATATATACACTAGCGTACATTCGTATGCAGGTGGGGAAAGTATATGTGTTACAATTTTTAAAGATAAATTTAATTTAAATATGAATATAAAAAAATATATTATAAGATTAATATCATATATTAATATTTTTTAAAAAATTAAAATATATAGTTTTAAAATTGTCGAGTGAATATAATATAACATTTTTTTATTAAAAATAAAATAGAAAAATAAAATATTTATATATATGAAATTTTAATTTTTATATTGATTATATATTTTGTCTAGAAATTGAATAGAATTTTTTTTTTCAATTGAAAGTTGAGAAAGAGAAGGGGAATATATAAGAAAATAAAAAGAAAAATAATCTAAAGCAGCAAAAAAAAAAAAAGGAAGAGAAACTATACAATAATAATATAAAACAAAAAATACTAAATTAAGTATTATAACATTAGAATTTTAGATCTTATAAATATAATATAATATTATATTATTCATTAAAAATAAAAATATAAAAGTAAAATATTTTTTTTATATATTATATGAAATTTTAATTTTTATATTAATTATATATCTTTGTCTAGAAATTGAATAGAAGGTAATAAGTTAAAAAATAGAAGTGAAAAAAAAAAACTTAAAATCCACAATATTTACAAAATTACCATAAGAAAAGGTTTTTTTTTTTTTTTTTTTTTTTTTTTTTTGATTACCATAAGAAAAGGTTGTATTCGAAAAATTTATTTATTTTAAAAATTTTCATTTGACTATTTTTAAAAAATCTTTGATCATTTTAATATATAGAACTTGTCTTTTTTCATTCTTTTTTTATTAATTTTTTTTTATATATATATAAAATATAGCTTTACCTTTTTCATTATATTTGTTTTCGAAAAATATATGCATAAGATAAAAAAATAAAATATTCATAATTATGAGTTTATTAATTAAAATTTTAATGATTGATATAATTTATAAAAATTTAACGACAAATTAATATCATGACATGTTTTTAAAAATTTAAAAATTATTTATAATATTAAAAATATTAATACAGATTAAAGAGAAAATATTTTATAAATTTAAAAATTAGCCTGTCTCTAAAACATATTTATTTAAATTATAAAACATAAAATGATTTTTTAAAAAAAATTATTAAAAATGCAGAAATAAAAAGAATAAATCGCTTAAAAAAATAAGTAAAATCTTAAAATTTTTATTTTTTTATAAAAAATTAAATATGGAAACTAGAAAATAAAATTTTGATAGTTATGGAAAAAAAGAGTAAAATTTTAAAATAGAAGGGAAAAAAAAAGATTGAAAATATTTTTGAAAAATAGAAAATTTTAAAAAAAAATTGGAAAAAAACAAGATTATAATAAGAATATAAAATGTGATAGTTTTTAAAATAAAATTTATGTTTTAAAATAGAAGGAAAAAAAGAGGATTAAAAATAGTTTCTTAAAAAAGAAAGATGATGGTAATATGAAAAAAATTGAAAACTTAAAAAATAGAAGGAAACAAAAGGGATTGAAAATACATTCATTTCTCATTGTCATAAAGTTAACTTAAATCTAGAAATTACCCGTTCTCTGGAGATGACCGACGATGCTCTGGAGAAATCCCTTTCACCGGAGGAAACCGACCAACCGAGACGAAGTGTTAAAAAACACAAACGAGATGAAAGGGACGACGGAGAACCGGACAATGCAGACGTTATGAAGGAGGACGTTGCTCCCGCCACTAGCGTTTGGAATCATGCATCCTTTGCCGACATGCTAAAGGGGAGGACACAGAAACCCCAGTTGTACACAGGGGAGGGTGAAGATGATAACATGGATGATCTCTGCATGACTGATATCTTGCAGGATCGGGAGACGATCGAGGAAGGAGAAATCTGTCCTATTGTGAACCTATCATGGGAGAAGTACAAACAGTCGTGGAAGAAGTGGAGAAGAGCTTTAGTGATCAAAACACTGGGAAAATCCTTCAGTTTCAGAGTGTTCGAACCTAGAATCAAGAAGACATGGCAGTTAGCAAATGGCTGTGAACTGATCGACATTGATAATGGGTACATTGTTGCGAGATTCTACTCAAAGGAGGATTATATGAAAGTGCTTAACGGAGGTCCTTGGACGGAGGCTCATACGACCCTAGCATGGGTCGGGATTCCGATGTTGCCACTGGAAGTGTTCGAAGACTCACCGTTGGAGATAGGTAATGCAGTGGGTAAAGCTATCAGAGTGGACACGAACACGACCGATATGATACGAGGTAGGTATACAAGAATATGTGTGGAACTTAACTTGGACAAACTGCTGGTACCGATTGTTTATGTATGGGGGAAGAAGTACGTTGTTGAATATGAGGGACTGTCTCGTATATGCTTTAAATGTGGTAAATACGAACACAAGATGGAAGGCTATGGCAAAGATATTAATTCGATGGATGGGTCTACAGGGGGTGGAACAACGACAAAGATTGCTACTTGTAGCACAGTTGCACAACCATTCGGTCCATGGATGCTCCCTGCTCATGTAAGGAGAAAACAACAGGCAATGCAAGCCCGTATGAGTCGCCGGCATGAACCGTTGGAAGCAAATCGCCTGCTGAATGAACAATTGGATCAACAGGCTCGCATGAACCGGAAACTAGATCCAAATTAGGACGGGTCGGCTCCTTTTAGATTCGGATCGAACATCGGATACCGAGGTTCAAAGGTGTCGGACAAGAAAGGTGTATCAGGGGATAAGACTTACCGTACAGATTACGGCGGAAAGACCAGCTTTGCTGCTCTGGCTGACATGGAGGATGACATGAGTACGGAATTGGAACGCCTGAAAGAACAAATAAAGTGTACCGTGTGGGCCGAGTGGGTCCAAGCATGAAAAAGCCTAAATTAAGCTCGAAAAAAGACTGAAGATGAAAGCCCAATCTACCAATATGGTGGGTAAGGGGACTAAGGAAGCCCGTGCTTTGGAAAGAATAAGGACATACTTGGGCCCAAAGATACAGTGGGTAAGAAGAAAGAGGAAAATGTCCATGAGAGATCGGGACCCTTGAAAATTCTAAAAAATAAAAAGCCCATCAGCCCGGCTACCCAAAAGGGGAACTCCTCTACGACCCAAGCAGTGGACCGGAGGAAAGAGTCGACAATCCCCAAATTGAGTTTAAGTTCAGGTCATACATCTACCACACAGGTAGGAGAGAAGGGTGCAGTTGCGAATATGGAGATTGATCACTCTCAAACCTTGAACCCGGGAGAGGGAATGACCATACTTAACCAGTCGGAGGTAAAGAAGAAGACTGAGACAGTCATGGAGGCATCTATGGAGGTAAGTGTTTCCTCTGCTACTAACCAAAACCCGTCTAATATTTCTAATTTTTTAAATCCTATTTATATATATAAATTATTTATTTTGATATAAAACTTATATAAATAACAATTAAATATACTTTATAGCTTAAAAAAATTGTATTTTTTTATTTACAATTAAGTTATATTTTTTAAATTTAAAATTTTATATTCTAATAATTATAAAAAAATAATATAATTCCTTTTGTTTATATTAGATATATATATTACAATGATAATGAACCAGCTTCAACGTACTGTCCATCAATTAATTGTAGCCCCTCAAAGAACATGAACTTGACAAACATTGGACTTTCTGCTAAATGCTAATAATTTCTTAAGTACATCGGAGAGCATATAATGACATGATCTTATTTTGATTCGTCCGAGGTTTTCCCCATGCTTCAGGAAGTGATTAATCATTCTATGCATTATATCGTCAGAGACATACCTTTGACGAAAAATTGATATTCTTCGGAGACTTGATGAGATACAACTTGGAACATGATTTTCGTAGGTTTCATCAAAAGCTCGACAAAGCTGAAAGCAAAAAGTACGTGCGTAGAAATTATTATATAATGTTTATATATACATGAATGAATTTTAGGCAAATTATCAAATAGATGGAGTTCGGACAAATATTTTAGGCTATGGAAGGAGAAATCTTTAGACGCAAAATCACACAGACGAAGATATTCGAGGGAAGGAGCATTTATCTCAACCTTGTTGAAATCTGTATTATTTTGTACGTCGGCACCAAAACCATTGGCTTTAATTTCAAGATGTGTCAGTGTAGGAGAAGACACAGTAAACAAAACAACGTTGTCGTATCTGTTCCTCTCAATACGTAGATATTTCAGAACCGAACATCCTCGAATTAGCTTTCGTACCGAATCATCACATATTCACATCCAAATTTAACTCCCTTAAGATTTAGGCATTCAAGACTCGGAAGTCGGAAGAGATGTAAATATAGAATCGGGATCACATACACCTAGTACCGGAAAAGGGTTTTATGGTAGACTGAAGAAGGAATAAAATAATTCTGAGTAATACACTTCATATACATTCCCAGTATTAGACACAATTTATACTACTAAAAAAATAAGTAGAATTAAGGAAAGTATACAACACGATCCTATTTATTAGGCATTCTGGTCTAACAATAAACTAAAACACGTTGCTAATCAACGTGATTCCGTAAGACTCGGTCTGAAGCCTTGATTAATTCCAACAATCTCCCCCTTAATCTAGGCTTTGTTCCTCTAGATTTTTGACTCCAACAAGTTCCCGCATTTCTGAGAACTTTAACCTTCCTAGTGACTTTGTGAGTATGTCTGCACATTGCTCTTCTCCTCCGATGAAGTTCACGTTAATCTCCCTTCTTTCCACACTTTCACGGACAAAATGGAACCGAGTGCTAATGTGCTTGCTTCTTCCATGGAACACCGGATTCTTGATCAAAGAAAGTGTTGATTTGTTATCAACATACAAACTTACAGCTTTTGGAGAACTCATTGTTACCTCACTCATTAGTTCTCTTTAGCCACTTTGCTTGACAAGCTGCTGCAGTTGCTACCATAAACTCTGCTTCACATGAAGATAATGCTACACTTTTCTGTTTCTGTGACGTCCACGTGATGGCATTCTTGTTTAGATAGAATATCATTCCACTTGTGCTCCGATTATCATCAACATCACTTCCCAAACTACTGTCATTGAATCCAGTAATTTTACCATCACCACCACTTGTATATATCAAACCATAGTTGATTGTGCCTTTAAGGTACCCGAGGATTTGTTTTACCGCCTTCCGGTGTTGTACTGTAGGTCTTTCCATATATCTACCGAGTATCCCAACAGAATAAGCAAGATCAGGGCGGGTGTGTAACAGATATCTTAGGCTGCCAATAATCCTGCGGTATTCGGTTTGATCTACAGGTTCACCGTTGATGTCTTTTCCAATATGTATTTTAGGTTCCATGAGACATTTACATAGGTTACATTCTTCCATCCCATACTGCTGCAATAGCTTCTTCGCATACCCCGATTGTTTGAGGCTGATTTTTCCTTCCTTTTGCTCCACTTCAATGCCTAGATAGTATGTGAGAAGTCCAAGATCAGTCATTTCAAACTCATTCATCATTTGTTGTTTGAATTCTTGGATTCTCGAGATATTTAAACCAGTAACAATTAAATCATCTACATATATTCCAACCAACAGTAAATGATTTGCTTGTTTCTTTACATACACAGCATGCTCTTGCGGATATTTCACGAACCCTAATCCTTTCGGACATCTATCAAGTCTTTGATTCTAGGCTCGAGGTGCTTGTTTAAGTCCGTAAAGTGACTTAAGCAAACAATATACCTTGTTTTCCCCATGATTCACAAGAAAACCCTCCAGTTGATTTACATAAACTTCCTCTTGAAGATCACCATTTAAGAAAGCTGTTTTTACATTCATGTGGTGTACTTGCCATGTGCTTTGAGCTGCAAGTGCAAGTAACAAACGAACTGTTTCTATTCTTGCCACTGGTGCAAACACTTCCTCGAAATCAATCCCTCGTTGTTGTACATATCCCTTTGCTACAAGTCTCGCCTTGTGTTTTACCACATTTCCCGCTGAATCCTTCTTTAATTTGTATACCCATTTCAGTCCAATGGGTTTATGTCCTTTGGGTAGGTTGGTTAAAGCCCATGTCTTGTTCTTCTCAATGGAGGCAATTTCTTGATTCATGGCTTCAACCCATTCTCCTTTTCTAGCAGCTTCCTCATATGTCAATGGTTCTTGTAGCTCAATGTGCAGCAGTTCCTCCAATGGAAGGTAAGTTTCTTCTGTATTTTCATACAAATCCCTTAAGCTTTGGTATTTCAATGGCATTTCTTCCGAAAAATCAGCAGCTGAATTTTGTGGCAGGCCTTCATTTTCGGTTGTTTGTGTTGCTAATGGAGATTGACATTCTCATTTGGTCTCCTTAGCGCCTCCCACTATAAGTGTTCCCCAAATGATATCATTTCCAGTTTCCGTAGTTTCCCAATTCCAGCTCTTGTCTTCTTCAAATAACACATCCCTGCTGATGTGTACTTTGCCGGAATTTGGGTTGTACAACCTGTTTGCTTTGCTGCCACTTTCAACACCAAGGTACACCATTTTAATGCTTCGATCATCAAGTTTCTTGACATGTGTCGAAGGTATTTTCATGTGTGTCAAGCAACCAAATACCCTCAAGTGTGTCAGCTTCGGTTTCTTCCCTGTCCAAGCTTCATGAGGTGTTCTATTTGTGAGTGCTTTTGTTGTAACTCGGTTTAGGATGTAGACTGCATGGCGTACTGCCTCACCCCATAAATATGTTGGCATCAACATATTCTTTAACAATCTTCTTGCCATTTCAACCACAGTTCGGTTCCTTCTTTCAACCACACCATTTTGTTGTGGTGTATATGGTGCAGTGTAGTGTCGTTTGATTCCTTCTTTGTCGCAGAAGGAACTGAAATCTTTTGAGAGAAATTCACCCCCTCGATCAGTTCTTAATATTTTTATTTTCTTCCCAACTTCATTCTCCACAAGTGCTTTATACCTTTTGAATTCTTCAAAGGCATTCCCTTTTTCTTTTAGCATATACACCCACATTTTTCTGTTGTAGTCATCAACAATTAGCATAAAATATTTATTTCCAGAAACTGTTGGTGGATAAATTGGACCGCAGAGGTCCATGTGCACCAATTCCAGCTTCTCCTTTGCTCGGTATGTCGCAACTGCAGGAAGAGGAAAGCGAGTTTGCTTTGCACTAAGACAACCATTGCACAATTTTTCAGGATGTTTGATTTTTGGTATCCCATATACCATTTCTTTGTCCGCCATCTCCTTCAATGATTTAAAATTTAGATGACCCAATCTAGCATGCCAAAGCCATGTCGGATCTGTCATATTTGTGAGAAAACATATTGCATCCAATGTTTCCATTTTCATTTTGTAGAGGCGATTTGGGCAGCGTTTGATTCTAATGTGCAACTTGTCACTTGAATCATATAAGCATAAATAATCACCATCCAAGACAACCTTACTACCACCTTCAGTTAGTTGGCCAATACTAATAATGTTATTAGATAGGGCTGGAATATAGTATACCTCGGTCAGCAGTCTTTGTTCTCCATTTTTAAATCGAAGTAGTATCGAGCCTCTTCCTTTTATCCGAACGGTTGAGCCATCTCCAAACCTTACATGTCCATTGACAAATTTGTCCAGTGTTTGAAACTTTGTGTTCACCAGTCATGTGATTGCTCGCACCATTGTCAAAATACCATATATTTGACTTGATATCACTATCATGTGTTTGTGATATTGGATTCTCTTCATTGAGCAAATACAAATTTGCATTTTGTGCCATCAGTAATGCAGGTTCCTCATCTTCAACACAGGTAAAATTTACTTCTTTTGTTTTACCTTTATTCCTGCATTCGGAGGCAAAATGACCAAGGACATTACAGTTGAAACATCGTATGTGAGTCTTATCACGTACACTTCCACGCCCACGAGATTGGGAATGACGTCCATGTCCTGCTCTGCCACGCCCATCACCACGTCCTCGGCTCCCAACATTTTCAACATCTTTTCCTCTGTTGGTTTTCTGCAATGCTTCCCATTCAGTGTGAGTGAGCAACAATTTATCTTCAGACTCACTTCGTCCAGTTCGGTGACGAGCTCGTTCTTCAAATGCCTTGAAGCGGCCAATTGCTTCATCAAACAACATTGAATTGATGTCATAAAATTGCTCAATCCCAGTGACTACTAGAAAGAATTTATTGGGGACAGAATTGAGCAATTTATTTATGAGGTCGGAGTCCGTCAAGGTGGCACCCAAACTGCTGTATTTGCTGGCTAAACTACTCAGCTTACCAGTGAATTCATCAATGGAATCACTTTCCTTCGTCTGCAAAGCTTCAAATTCGCTTCTTAGTGTGTGGAGCCGTGCTTGTTTGACTTGATCGGCTCCAACATAACGCATCTTCAGGCTGTCCCAAACATCCTTTGCCGCTTTCTTTTGAGCTACTAGTAGCAATACATCTTCGGGAAGGCTTTGAAACAGAAAAGCCCTTGCTAATTTATTCTTCTATTCATCGACGGCCACTCCAGCCGCTGGTTCTATCGTTTCCCATAGCCCCTGTGCATCCATAATTGCTTCAATTTTTATTGCCCATGTTGTGTAGTTTGTTGTAGTATGCATGGGCACTTTATATGGCACTCCGCCACTATCCTTCGCTGCTGCTTGTTGTGGAATTATGGACATGTTTTCCAGTTTAATGTACTTGGGCATGCAATAGCTCCGATACCACTTTGTAAATATAGAATCGGGATCACATGCACCTAGTACCAGAAAAGGGTTTTATGGTAGACTGAAGAAGGAATAAAATAATTCCGAGTAATACACTCCATATACATTCCCAGTATTAGACACAATTTATACTACTAAAAAAATAACTAGAATTAAGGAAAGTATACAACACGATCCTATTTATTAGGCATTCCGGTCTAACAAAAAACTAAAACACGTTGCTAATCAACGTGATTCCGTAAGACTCGGTCTGAAGCCTTGATTAATTCCAACAAGAGAAACCAAACTCGGGAGTACTCCAACAAAAAAATCACCCTCCAATTTCAGAATTTACAATGATTTGCAAGTGAAAATGGCACTGGGAAAAGTAATTAGTCTCGATATCGATATCTTGTTTTGATGAGACCAGGTTTATGACAAGTTCACGAACATCCCTTGCGATGGCGGTGTTGAGCCATGCAGGGACGTTGTTGAATCGATCACCATCTTCTAAACACACGAGTTGGAACTTGCTAAGGGATTGACATTTGTGCGGATAAATGACATTTGCTATAAAATTTGCTAAGGACATATTTAACATCATTCCAATGTTGTCGTGGTGAAGAACTAAATCTTGCTAATAGATTTATAGCAAATGCTATATCAGGTTGGGTGTTATTTGCAAGATACATTAATGCACCAATAGCACTTAAATATGGTACTTCAAGACCAAGTAGTTCTTCATCATTTTCTCGAGGTCTAAAAATATATTTATTTACATCCAGTGACCTCACGACCATTGGAATATTTAATGGATGTGCTTTGTCCATGAAAAATCTTTTCAAAACTTTAGCTGTATATGTTGACTAATGGACAAAAATTTCATCTTTCACATGTTCAATTTGAAGCCCAAGACAAAACTTGGTTTTTCCAAAATCTTTAACTTCAAATTCTAGCTTCAAACAGTCTATAGCTTCTCGGAGCTCTTCGAAGTTCCGATGAAATTAATAGCAAGAATCACAAAACCAAAATCTGATTTCTTAATAAAAACACATGGACAGATTTGGTAATTTTTATATCCCGAATTCAATAAGAATTCACTAAGTCGATTGTACCACATGCGTCCGGATTGTTTAAGCACATATAATGATTTCCGTAATTTTACGGAATAATTCTCCCGAGGGTCATTAAAAGCCTTTGGTAATTTTAATCCTTTAGGGATTTTCATATAAATTTCATTTTCAAGGCTTGCATATAAATAAGTCATAACAACATTCATTAGACTCATGTCCACTTTTTCATGAACTGCCAAAATTATAAGATATCGAGTGTAATACCATCAATAACGGGTGAATAAGTTTGATCATAATCAATTCCTGGCTTTTGTAAAAAGCCTTGTGCTATAAGTCGTGCTTTATATCTCACGACTTCATTATTCTTATTTCGTTTTCTCACAAACACATTTATAACCAATAAGTTTCACACAAAGTGGTGTTTGGACTATAGGTTCAAAAACTTCTCGCTTTACAAGCGAATTTAACTTTGATTGAATCACATCTTTCCATTGAGGCCAATCAATTCTATGCCGACATTCTTCAACCGATGAAGGATCTAAATCTTCATTATCCTTGAAAATATCAAGGGCTACATTATATACAAAAGCATTATCAATAATAATTTTCCTTCGATCCCAACTTTTATTCTAAATTGTATAATTAATAAAGATTTCTGAATTCTCTTCATCATTTGTAGTTGGAATCTTTTCATTAGTTGTCCCTTGGTTTTCATTTTCTATTTCTTCAACATGATCTTCTGGATCATTTAATCATCTTTTCTTTCGATGATTTTTATTTTTAGAAAGCAAGGGCCGTCACGCTTCTGTCGTGTTTTTGACTCAACAGCTATAGGATTTACTTTTTGTCCTTCAGGGACTTCTATTCGTATAGAAGCATCTATAGATGGAATATGCGATTTAGTGACTCTTCTGGAGTCAACAAAAGAATCTGACAGTTGATTTACAATTTGTTGCAAATGAATTATCTTTTGAACTTCCAGTTCACTCACATTTGTGTGTGGATCAAAATGACTCAAAGATGTTTTCCACACAAGTTCAATTTTATGTCATTTATTCTCTCCCCCTAATTTGGGAAACAAATTTTCGTCAAAATGGCAATCAACAAATATTGCTATAAAAACATCCTCTATCAAAGGTTCAAGATACCTTATAATAGATGGAGAGCCATACCCAACATATATCCCCAATATTCTTTGAGGACCCATTTTTGTTCGTTGGGTTGGTTCAATTGGAACATATACAACACACCCAAAAGTTCTCAAATAAGAAATATTAGGCTCTTAACCAAAAGCCAATTGTAGTGGAGAAAATTTATGATAACTCGATGGCCTTAAACGCACAAGTGCTACAACATGCAAAATGACATGTCCTCAAGTTGTTGTAGGTAGATTTGTTTTCATCAATAACGGTCTAGCAATTAATTGTAGCCTTTTGATAAATGATTTAGCTAGACTATTTTGTGTGTGAACATGAGCTACAGAATGTTCCACAATTATTCCAATCGACATGCAATAAGAATCAAATGCATGCGAAGAAAATTCACCAAAGCATTATCTAGATGGATTCGTTTAATAGGATAATCAGGAAATTGCGATCTCAAGCGAATTATTTGGGCAAGTAATCTCGCAAATGCCAGGTTACGAGTAGATAATAAACAAACATGTGACCATCGAGTTGATGCATCAATCAAAACCATAAAATATTGAAACTGCTCACATGGTGGACTAATCGGTCCACATATATCTCCATGAATCTGTTCTAGAAATGTAGGACTTTCAGCTCCTACTTTTAATGGTGATGACCTTATAATCAATTTCCATTTTGAACATGTAGCACAAGAAAGCTTATCGGCAGTCAAAATCCTTGATTTTTCAAAGGATGACCATGCATTGTCTCGATAATTTTTCGCATCATAATTGATCTCGGATGACCCAAAAGATCTTGCCAAATTTTAAAGTAGCGGGATTAGTAAACTTCTGGTTTACTACAATGATGCGCCTCAATAGCATTAATTTTAGCATAATATAGGCCAGAGAATAAAGATGGTAGTTTTTCCAACAATTGCTTATTACCGGAGGTCATATTAGTAATAGCCAAATATTCATAACCATTATCTTCCATAATCCCAATATGATATTCATTACGTCGGATATCCTTAAAACTCAATAAATTTCTCTGAGACTTTGAGGAAAATAGTGTTTTATCAATAGCAATCATAGTTCCTCCCGATAATATTATATTAGCTCTTACGAAGCCTTCAATAAGTTTTACACTACCATTTATTGTGGTAACACTTGTTTCTCCCACATTCAATTGAGAAAAATATTTCAAGTATTTCAGCATAGTGTGCGTAGTTCCACTTTCAATTAGACATACACTTTCGATGTTATCATTCAACCCGGAAAATGGGACAGTAGTTATCTCGTAATCTCACAAACTTTTGGTTGTGAATTAAACAAATAATCTCACAAACTTCAGGTTGTGAGTTAATAATAACCAATCATAAGATCATCATAGTAAATATTTATAAACAAAAACATTAAATATAAGATAATAAAAATTCTAAAAGGGTGAAATATATTATATTAAAATATTAAATAACAAAAGATAATATATTACATAAAACATAACATATAATATCATATTTTAATTCTTTTGGATACTTCCATCCCCGATCAAATGGTCAATTTTTCCTTCCGGATGTTCGATAAAGTCAGCTACATCTAAGTGAGTCACATCAACATCAACATTTTCAAGATCATCATCATCATTATCATTTCTTTCATGAGTCAAATTTTGAGAAGTAAAGTTTACTTCGGCATCGTTGTCTTTCTTTTCAATAGATGCTATATAGGTCAACAAAATGTTTTGTCGTATGACAAACACAAGCCCAATGACCTTTCATGCCAACGATAACATTTGTCTTCAAAATTTTTTGGAACAATATTTCCTTTCTCGTTATTTTTTGTCCACTTCGGGTGGCCATCATTTTTTGCACCTGAATTATCATTCCAATAATTACGATTATAAGGGCCAAATTTATCACTATTGTTTCCATGATCATATTTACGACCACGACCACAACCACGACCATGATCTCTTCTGGGATCATGTTTTCTAATAGCATTCACTTCGGGGAATGGAGTAGAGCCTGTTGGTTGAGTTTCGTGATTTTTCATCAACAATTCATTATTTTGTTCGGCAACAAGAAGACAAGAAATCAACTCAAAATATTTCTTAAAACCTTTTTCACGATATTGTTGTTGCAGGACAATATTCGTGGCATGAAAAGTGGAGAACGTTTTCTCCAACATATCATCATCTGCTATATCAACTCCACATAATTTTAACTATGAAACAATTTTAAACATCGCAGAATTATAGTCACTTACGAATTTGAAATCTTGCAACCTCAAGTGCAACTAATCATACCGTGCTTTAAGGAGAACAACCATCTTCTGGTGGTTGAATCTTTCTTTCAAATTTCCCCACAAAACAAGGGGATCTTTCACGGTAAGATATTCACTTTTCAAATCCTCGTGAAGATGATGACGGAGAAAAATCGTAGCTTTGGCACGATCTTGTGCTGATGTGACATTATTTTTTACAACGGTGCCTGCCGGACCTATTGCAACCTATTGCAGCAAAATGTATCTCGGCATCTAATGTCCATGATAAGTAATTTTTTCCAACAACATCAAGAGCCACAAATTCGAGCATAGTGAGATTTGCCATAATAGTAAATAACGTACATGATTATTCTTCAAATAAACTTCAAAAACATTTTACTCGGTGGTAGAACCTCGTGCTAGTCTCAGTTGGTTAGAGACTCGTGTTGATAACATATTATGAAATTATATAAAACTAATGAGATGGAAGTAAGAGAGAGAAACGTAAGATAATATAGAGAATATTATTATATCACTTTCGAAATGATTCTTTTGGTGTGTCTTTACAAAAGGGAATAGACCCTCTATTTATAGTGGTGAAAAAGGTGAGAAGATAACTATCAAGGGTGCCATCCTGTCACCCGGATTAAATGCATAGGTGACATCTCACATATGAGATAAGTATGATGTGACACTTGTCACGTAAGAGATAAACATAATGTGATACTTATCACATATCATTAATTACGTAATTATCTCAAGATTAATGATAAAGACGATTATCCGATGGACATCCACTAATTCAATGAATCTTCGGAATTCATAACGCTATCAACATATTGCTTATTTTAGGAGATAATTATATATTGTTTATATTAGATATATCAATTATTTGTTTATATTTTATTTATTTAGTTTTTATCTATATATTATTATTTTATAATTTCTCTTCTCTTTTTTGGATTTTTTTTTTGAGGGACATTATTAATATATCATCCTAACCTTATAATATTTTATTTTATATTTATTTGTAAATTAAATTTATCTTTTAAAAAAAATAAATTGCAAAGGAATGTATGACCATTATATGATAAATATATATAATACAAAGATATTACCCGGTAATCTCCGCCACTCTCTAGAAAATTCCCCATCCCAACAACGCGGGCTACTCTATTCACCGGTAATAATGTCGGGAAAGCTGCAATCCACCGCGGCATCGGAGGAATCCTCTGAACAGCCAAGCCAAGTTCAGAGCGCTAACCCGAACAACAACCCCTTCCTCAACATCATTTCCAGCTTTACTGAACTCTTAAATTTAGTTTTTCATCCACAGAAAAAGGAAAAGAACCAGGCGGTAGAGGAGTCCGCCGCTGTGAATGAAGTCAAGACTGAAGCTGTTGTCAGATTCCCTTTGGCTAAACCTGAGAGCTTCCCTTCTGTAAAGCTTGAACCTGGCGAAATTGAAGAACCAAATACTAATCCAGTCGTCCTGTGGCAGGTTTCAGTAGCTTCTTCAGAAATCTATGCTTTTTTCTGTTGGATTATTTTTTCTTTCAATTTTTGCAATTCAGCCATGTGAATAGTAAACTTTAGATGATTTCTCCTTCAAGGCGTGGATTTGATATTTGTTACATTCATTACAAGTGCATACATTAAAATTTCATGCTAGGGATTTGGTTGATGAAAAAACACATGTTCATCATAGTGTCGTCCAGCAGATAAAAATCGTTGTTCATTAACAAAATTGGTCTGGGAAAACCTAGTTTTTTGGTGGTTCAAGTAATAAAGCTTCGGTGGCACAGATTAATTGTCTTTTCCGAATTGATTATTGTTTCACCTGTTAAAGCCATTCCTTAATCCCGCAGCATGTGGAAACATCTAGGGAATCAGTTCAATCTATTGGTAGTATTATTTCTATTCTGTTTTCTAAACTTAGACGCATACACATGTTTTTGTTCTGGTTTTCTCTAACATGAATGCTAAAGTTAGTACCTCTAACATTGTTAAAGAAGCCTTGGAGTTGTATAATGCATGTGTGTTACTTTTTTAATCTAGTTTTACCCTTGCTTTTTATCATCTGCATACCTATAGACCTAAGATTCTACAGCATTTATGGCACTTTAATGACTAAGTTTTATTGTATCTATTTTTTTATCCATGAAGAAGTTTGCAGTTACATAAGTTTCACGGAAACTAAGCAGGATTGATTTTGACACTTGGAGGGGAAAAAAATAAGTATATAGCTTTTTAAGCTTGTTTCTGTATAACTCCACTAATAGATAATCGATTACTTCTTTGCTTTAAAGTAGATATATGAGAAGCTCTGTTAAAATATGATTTATCCCTTTTAAAGCTAACCTCATGGCCGAGCTTCATATAATTTCTCTTTTCAAGTTCCTGTCTTTCATCATCTCCCTAGACCAGTGACCTGTTATCACTTTATTAAGCATTTCACCCTTTGAAACTTCAATCTTTTCTGCCCCAAGTTGATATCTCTTCTTTCAACAATGTCTTTAAGCCTTGTGGATAGAATGAGATCATCAGTGGTTAGTATCTACAGGCTAGGAGCCTTCCTAGTTGTTGTGACTGAAGCAATCAAATAGCTTATCAAAATTTGTCAGTTTGCAGTATCAAAATTTTGGTTATAGTGTGTTGTATGTTGCATGATCTGCTATTTGAGGGAGCAAATAATCTTGATGGTAATTCATTTAATCCGCCCAGCACTGCAGAGTGTGTAAAAACACTACTTTTCTGAAGGATCATTACTCTTATGTTTGACATCATTTGCTTTTTCATTTTTGATTCAGGTATATGCAATTGGAGGTTTGTTGGTTTTAAAGTGGGGATGGACCAGATGGAATGAGCGGAGGACTAGGAAGAAGCCATCCAATGACCAACCTCCACCAGCTTCCTAGATATATATATATATTCATGGAGAGAGATTTTTATTAATGTTTCTGTATTTTTGGTTTGAGTACTCTTACGCTTCTGTTATATAAGTATTATAATTTTAAAAATTATATGTTTTTGTGAAACCCTCATGGAATCCATATATACATATATATTAAACCAAAACAAAAGGGCACATTCACAATATTAAAACTAATAAAGGAATTAAATATTTAGATTCATAAAATGATAAAACGAAAAGTGATAGTGGAAGGAAAAGGAGAGAATTAGAAAGTTAAAAAGGGAAAAGAATAGCATTAATATTATAAGAATATGTGATAATAATTATTATTATTATTATTTTTTTTTTTTTGATAAATAATAATTATTATTATTTGTCAATAAAGATTTTAGTGAATTAAATAAAAACCTATATTAAAACAAGAAATCATATTCTAAAAATTTTTTATAAATTTCTCAAAAATATTTCCAAGGTTAGAAGAAGGAAGAAACGTTGGGCGGTATTCTGGAAAAGAAATGGCTAACGTTGTCATCTTCTTCCCTGCAGGTTCTCCCTATATTGCTTTCAACAACTCTGAATTTGCCCGCCTCTGCAAATCTCTTCGTCCCTTGCTGGCTCGTAAGAAGAAGCCACCGCCGGCAACTTGACGATCAACAGTGATCTTCCAATTTTACTAGAAGAAAACAGTACAGAAACAGCCAAGAGACACCTCAAGACCCCCATTGCTTCGTACACAGTCTATCAGCTCTATACAGTTTACTCTAATCAAAGCTGGCCAATGAGGCTACGGAGCTCTATGATCAATTAATCGGAAAAGATGGAAATTTTCCCTCTCTTTATGCTTTTAATTTGTTTCTTGAGGCATTGGTTACTTCCAATCAATATTCCAAGACCCTTGAGGCGTTATTGTCAAGGGGTATTGTAAGGAGGGTAACGTGGAGAAAGCAGTTTTGACGATCGGAGAAATGAAAAATTCTAGGGAGTTAAAGCCAAGTTGTGTTGTGTGACCTTTAATAGAGTCGGTTAAGTAAGTGAGTGTCTGGACTGGGGAGTTAGTTATATGATGAAGATGAAAGCATCTCGTATTATCATCCTGTTCCTGTAATTGTTGCATGCAAATGCAAAGGCTCTCTCAGTCTCAGAATAGTGTTAATTGGAAAACTTATTCAAGAAATGCCAGAAATTGACTCCACATATTCAGTGTTTATGTGCATGATCATGGAGAGGTTGAAACTTGAAAGAGCATTCATTGGCTTTGCATACTGAGATGCTTGAACTAGGGAATTCTTCCTGATAAGAATACAATCTTGGTTACTTTAAAGAAGAGGGTAATAAGACTATGAAGAAGGTGAAGGATCTTTTTAGTCCTAATGCTTGCTGACACTTACAACACAGGGATACTGCAAACTGAAGGATTTTGGTGGAGAGGGCTCAAGAAAAGGTTTCTTGACTCAGTAGTAGTCAGTGGCAGGAATTCTATGTGGGAGTTGATGATCTGTTTAACCTTTCTGAAGCTGATAGTTAAGCTGGTTGGGTTAGACTGGTGGTGTCACAGAACATGCAACGACAAAATGAAAAGTGAGTTTATGGAACTCTTGCCGTAAATATTGTTTGCAGTCTGAATCGGTAAATAATCCCAATGGTATAAAATTGATATGCGCCTTGGTAATTAATAATCCCAATAGCAAAGACTCCACAATAACACCTTCGAAAGAAAATCATGAAATGCTGCTCTGCTACCACAAGCCTCAGAAATTTTTACAAGTGTACATACATGAATGTCCAGCATTCATTAAGGCTCTCATCAATTCAATCCCCAGATTTCTGCCAATATGGCTGTTCAAAAAGGAGAATTCTCCCAATGGAGCAAATTTATTGGACGAATATTGTCGTTATTAACAATAAATCCTGGATCACCAAATACATGGCCAATCACTCTGTACACAAGCTTTATTTGAATGAAAATGGAAAAACGAAAGGACAGTTTATACAATGTTTGTAGAAAGAAACTACTACCGGAATCTTTGAATCAAAGCAATGCGTAGTCATGTCGCGGTTGAAGCGGTTCCTCCTCCTTAATCTGTATCCTTGCTGGTTTGAGAAACTATAACAGCTACATCTCTGTATAATCAATCTGTACATGAAGTTGGCCTATCTCCATATCTCCATTGCCAAGACACATTTTCATGCATTGTAATCTTCTATATGTTAACTGTTGATGTCACCTAAAAGTTCCCGACAAAACTTTTTTATCTAACCAATCCACATTTGAATTCCTTCTTTACAAAATAACCTCAGCTAGGGAATTAAGCTTTAGCATGTTACTGTACTAACTTTTAAAGAAAAAAAAAAAAAAACTGAAATAAACGTCTATTCTGGCTGGAAATAGCTGTCATATATTGACAGCCGGTCAAAAGCATCAAAATTTGCTCTCAGTCCAACAAACTGACTTCCAATTTGTGCACAACCGGCATTGGGCCATCTGCATCCTCCATCTCTGGTGCGTAGAGGGCACAAAGTCTCACAAACCCGGTTAAGTGGATTGTCAGATGCATCATCTGTCAAAGCATTGAGAGGTACAGAGAGATCTGTTTCCTCGTAGCCGGCAGTAACACCTGATCCCTCCTTTGGGGAGGGATATATTGATTTTTGAGGACTTTCGGTTGGATTACTTTCAATGCCAACAATGCAGTCACCATTTTCGGAGAAGTGTACTTTAATCCCCAGTGATTGTACTGCTCGCTTTATAGCTGCATTTTCCTTATTAGCTCGTTTGGCCAAATCCTTGGCCAAACTGCTGATTCCCTTCTCAGTCCTCAAATCAAAAGCTACGGATTCCAAGGTAGTTGTTGTTTCTTTAACTTTAGCTTCTGCCTCTTCTTTAGCCTGTTAATTTGTGAAATATATTGTTAAAAATTGAAGATTGTCACAAGCTTACTCAATGTTTGCATGCAAAAGCAATAATTAACAAGACCAGAACTCAGTGATACATCATCAGCAAAATACCAAAATTAAGACAATGATATGATATACACTTACAAAACACAAATTTCATTACACAAATGTGGGAATACTTGGATAGACCTAGTTTCCCGGACTACATGCTTTAAAAGTAGTACCAAGGTATAATATGAAATTAAGTGGTATATGAACGCCAGGTTCACCTAAGAACTTTTCATACGAATGACATTTGCATATCATGAACAGGCAAGTCTGGACAGTGAAAGCAGAAAGGAATTTACTGGCCTTGAAGCTACTTTTCCATCATTTAGCAGCATGATCAGGCAAAGTATAGAGAGAGAGAGAGAGAGAGGAGTTACCTTTTGAAGTTCAGTGAACCTCTTCGACAAATTCCTACATTGTGCATCGAGCTCTCCAGCTTGAGACTCTAATGGGCAGGCCCATCGAAGATGGAACTGGGGCCAAAGTGTTGGGGCTAAAGCAGCAGCTGGTGGTAATAGTGCTCCATCATGTTGCGATGATTCATAAAAGGGATTGTAATGCACATGGGATACTCCAACTGAAACTCTCAAATCAGCCATATATGCCCATAAACAACCGCAAGCAGAAAAAATACCAGTTTCCTGCCTTTCATGCTCACTGCATACAAAATAATAATGATAATCTTTTAAAAAGAAAGATAAGACAGCAATAAAACGTCACTCTTAAAATCCACTTGATTTGATTTAATGGGAAGACCTTTTGGGGGGGGGGGGGGGGGGGAGGGGCACAAAAATGCAAACCAAATTGTTTTGTTGTGGGCCTTCGTCCAACTGGACATTATATTCTATCATCCCCAGCCAACATTGACACAATTTTGACTTCAAGAAATCAATTTTCCTTTTAACCGTATGGAAAGTGTGTTTCACTATATTCAAGTCACATACATAACCCAAAATTCGGTATAAAACCAGAAAACCATATAAAAGCATCAGACAACAAGGACACAACTCCATTGAGTAAAGAATTTATTAAGATTGGCAAAAGGGCCAAGACCCAACCTATATCTTTATGGAGTCCAACAAGAACTGAGATTCTAGAAAATCTTCACAAAAAAACTCTGAATGACAAGATTCCCTTCTCTTTTATCAGGGTAAAAATCTCTGAGCAGTGAAGCTATACAATCTGGCTCTCCAAATTGAACCGCCAAAGCTCACCATTTATTAAATTAATTAGTAATGTTAATATAAATTTTCAGGTAAAGAGATTGGAATCATGTCAACCCACGGTAACATCCAGAATTCTATTTGCCAAACCATTTACAGAGAGAACTTTGACACAAGAATTTTGAAAATCAAAAGTGATAAAAAATATATGTAAGGATGCACTTCATTTTAGCACACACATGTACATATATAAAATATATATATATATATATATATATATATCTCAATTTAGATGCCCTCGACACAAGGAGGGCAAAAGTCATGGTATGAGCTTTATCTGAAATTGCATTGGCCAGAAGCACAGATACCTTCTCAGCCCCTCCCACAGTTCGAAATGAGAATCAGTAACATGAGATAAAAATTGCATTCTGATCCACAATCAAGAATATTCACCTCAGAACATGTTACTTCCTGACTTAAAATTTCTGCACATCTCAATAACTAGAAATTGAAGAACCCAAACAGAAGAAACCTAAGAACAATCACTAGATATCATCCCACATTCAAGAACAAGAACACAAGAAAAAGATAAGTTAGTTCCATAACCATCACAGGAACAAGAACTGAAACAGTCCTACAAAACAAAAACACAGAGAAGAGAAAAAGTCCTACAAAGCATAAACACTGAGACGAGGAGAGAATAATGGCTGGAGAGATAATAATCAAGTGGGATGGTCTTCCTCACATCACTTCCAAAACTTCTTCCATATCTATTACTTTTTATTTGTTAATGTGGGATGGTCCCACATTAACCCAACATTAAATAATGCCAATTCTCACTAATATTTCCCATCTTCAGCAGAAAATACAAATTTTAAATTCCAGATGATGAAACTAGCAAATACCTATTGCCCAAGAAGTTGCCAAAGCGACATGAAAGCACAGAATCGACTAAATCAACCAGGAAAGCCTGCCCAAAAAAAATAATAAAAAAAAATGAGAATCAATGAACCTAGCCTTGAAGCTGAGCTACAAATGTTTATATTCTACCAATCTCACAAATCAAACATACATACCGAGGAGAACTCAAAGGCAAGGGGATACATTCGCATTAATTGTGAAACACAATCGACCCACTGCAGAATACCATTGCATTACTTAATCAGTCAGAATAACAAGAAAATAAAGTGCACAATTTCAAATACATCCATCCAAATTTTGCCGCCATGCCAAGCTTCTAGTAGAGTTCAAATTTAAAAATTATAAAGAACATTGCTTAGAAAGGATAATAACTTCTAATTCCAAGATAAGAGCACAATCCACAACTCAAAGATAGGAAACTTTTAACATCAGATTTAGCAGGTAGTTTCATATTATCAGTTAATAAGCCTCAGGAACAATCACTACTATAATGAGAACCAATATGACAACTTCAAAGCTGAGAAGTGTACCATGACCATTTGCTAACATCAGTTTTGGAGCAATACACTTGCTGTCAGGTAACCAAGTTGAACCAAATATGTAATAAATTCTTTATATTTTCACAAGCAATAAAACTCCTCCTTAGACAGTAGGATAACCATCAAATAAACATAATAGGAAAAAAAAATAAAAAATAGACCTAATACATTAAGCTTCGACCACAATGTACCAATATGTTTCTCCTTTATCAAGTAATATGCCTGAAATAGAGCTGAGAGATGGAATACAGGAAAGAAGGAATAAAAACTCATCAGCAAGAGTCGCAGCTTTATTTTCACAGCAAATATACCTGTAAAAAGATAGGTGAATAACTATTCTGTGCATGTGAAGATGCTGGTGCCTGAGATGTGAATGAGGAGCCTGACATCTGGCGCATAGGTGATGAAGGGATGCTTCCAACGGAATACTGCCGAGATAACTCAAGAGGCATGCTGCCACCTCCAGAAACAGATGGTGTTCCCAAACGATCAGCAAAGGGATGACCAAATGCTAACCAATCTTTCTCTACAAGTGCCTAGGAAAAAAAATATATATAAAAAAAAAAATTTTAATAAAAATAACACTGCCATATATGGATTGTGCTCTTTTAGGCAGAAAAATATGTCATATATGGATGATCATGCAACATTGCTATCTGATAAGTATTCACCGATTAATTGAGAACAAAAAATTGCATGCTCAAATATATTTTGCACCAATACAATACAAACATAAAAAGCAGCATAGAAGGCATACATCAAGTAACAATCAAGTTATTAGTATTGGATTTATCCATAGGGCAACACTTCTAACAACCAATAGGTCAAAGTGGAATCTACACCATTAAAAAGATAGTTACAGATGCTTCCACAAAAGATATATTAGAGACCTCTAATAAAGCACGTAATAATGTGTAAATATGGAGAAATACACAACCCTGAAAGTATACCTGAAACCCTTCAATTGTCCGATAGTAAGGATCAAGTAACAAACTGGCAAGGGAGACCAACTGAGTAGTTCTATCCCATCCATCACTGCAATATAGGTAAAAGATTTGAAACAAACATGATATAATTAGAAATAATTTTAAGTACTCATAAGATAGGAAAGAATGAACACCCCCCACCAACTCATAATAAGATACCATAAGTCCTGCCTATCAAAAAAAATAAAAAGGATACCATAAGTCCTCTCCAAAGCCACTTTTTACCAGAGAGTTCTTTCACCTTTATTAGAGAGTTTCAAATCTCAACAGCCAACCGTAATAATGTGAACTAGATTATTAAAAAAAAAAAAAAAAACTTAAAAAGAGGTGGATAACACTAAGGTTCTTTCACCTTTATTTGATAGGTTTCCAACTTTACAAATTCAAGGTCTATAACCAGTTATTAGCACAAAGTCAACTGGGAAAAAAACTCCCAACCTGCAATGGACAAGCACTGATGCTGATTCCAAAGCAATGCGTGCAGCAATCCAGGCAGAACCAGCTAAAATACTTTGGACATGTATTAACCAACCACTATCTCCAAAGGTTGACACTGAAGCAGACATGCTGCTGAGATTACCACCACCCCATGACCATCCTCCATGTCTCTGTTGATCGCAAATTCAATAAAATAAGTATACAGCTAAAAGTCTAAGACAATAACTTCTACAATGCTTAGAAAATAAAATAGCCACGTGATAATATAGAAACACAATGGTTTAGAATGTAAATGGGGGGCCGGAGGGGGAGAAGGAAAAGACACAGACTGTAATTCAAGTTTCATAAAGATAAAAAAGTACTCCCTCAAAGCATGACTATGAAGGAACAAAACCCTAATCAAACATAAAATGTAATATATTCCCAATAACTAAGTTGTCTTCTGCCACAAAACTTGCTTACACAACACCAAATGAAAAGTGCAACAGGAACACTACAGATTATATTAGTCCAAAGTAACTCAAACAATATCCAATCATTGCAACTATACAGAATGCTCATGTAAGGCCTTTCTTTGATTACCAGGAACGATGACATTCCATCTGATGAAGTGGCACCATGAGTGTCCAAATAGTCTCTAAGTCGAAAGAAACTCTCTTTCATTGTATGTATGTTATCTATCCCAAAGAAAACTATCTGAAACCATTATTATGGAAGAAAATTAGTACTTGAGATTAACAAATTTGAGATTTAAGCAGCCTGATTTACAGACTCAAGCCGTTAGATACCTCAGAATCAAAATAGTTGGAAGAAGACTCAGATCCCCCACCCATGGCTCCATTTGCTATGGCATTTTTTCGCGGCCTTGCATCAGCTATATATAGCTTCCTACAAGGAAGAAACTGCATTTAGCTTTTTTTTCATTTATTTGGCAGTGTATTATAATATTGGCAACCTTGTTGCTTAAATTTAATTGAACCCATGATCTCTGTTTAACAGCTCTTATATTCTAGCAGAAACACAAGCAATTCAGGAGGCACAAGAACAGAAAGGTCATTCAGAAAATATTAAGGGCAATGGAAAAGAGGAACAGAAGGCAAAAAAAAATTTAAGGCTGAAATAGAATTATTCACAAATCGAAAAGAGAAAGAGAAAAATCAACCTCATTGCTCCAGGAAGTTGAGTGCGAAGTGCAGCCACTAACTTCTCATCAGCATTGCTGACAGATATCAATGACATGAACACCTCATCAGCACAAATAGTAGCATCTCAATAATTAACCAATTACAGGTAGTGAATCAACCGTGAAATCAGCAATCATATTTTACCTCCTCATATTCATCATAAAGCCAACAAGTGGTTGGGATGATCTTGCAAGCACTGCTCCTGTCCCTTCACTCATCAATTGAATGAAAAGTAAGTGGGGATATAAACAATCCCAACCCCCTCCCACCTTCTCCTCAGTCTCGCTAAAATAAAAATAGGGGAGGGGAAGGGAGAAGAAAGCAATGGCTACTTATGAGGGAAAGCATACCAGGGTTACACCATGAAATAACAGGCAACCGGCACCTTGCACGAAACGCACTGACCTGACGTACTTCTTCATCACTAAATTAGCAATCAAATAAATTATAAGTGTATTGTTATCAAAAACTAGTATTACTTTATGACAATCACACAAAATATTTGAGCATAATGAATTAATCATCTCACCTTATAAGTTTTGGGACAAGCAATCCAAATGGATATGTCGGGCACAATCCATAATCAGAATTCACACTGCTTATTCTCCAAAATTTATTAGACAATGTGAAAGACCCATCTTCAATCATTCTAGTTGTAACCTTGTAAGGTCTTAATCCAAGAAGCCGAAAATATTCATTCAACAAACGTACTTTGGGGTTTGTGTAACTGACTCTAGATGGGGTGGCAGCAAACGCATAAAGATCCCATATTCTTAGTGGCTTAGTCCATCTTAATAAATGTTCATATACTGCATGCCTCTGCAAAATTCTAGAACATCTACGTTAGTTAAGTGTGTAAACTGTACAAACTAAGATTGATATCTTATCAAGAGAAGAAATATTTTCTTTGAAGAGTTCTTTAAAGACAAAAGAACATAGTGAGACTCAGAAACATCCTTAAGAAGGATGGATTAGAAATGAACAAAAAGATAATTGCATTCACATTAGTACTTTGAAATCAATCATTAGAAAGCCTCATGTATGTAATTGATCAATGTAGGCAATGTTTAATGCTAAAAGTTTCAATAATTTCTGTGTTGAAAAACAATGAAACTGAAACAATGCTCCATTTATAACCTTGCAGTAAATGGTACACAAACATACTACATATTGCAACTGCCACTTCAATTTAATGTAAGGAACAGAAACTTAAGTCCTAAAAAACTGTATCTCATGCACAGAACAATTATGTAAAACAAATGAAATTGTTTTTCTCTATGTGACCTGCTTGGTTCGAGGCCGAAAACCAAAAACTATGATCCTCATATCTTTTCCTGCAAAGCATATACAAACCTGGTAAGTAAATCATAACATAGGGTACATAACTTGCATCAATAATGTTAAGTGAAAATGAATACTTAAGTATATCAACAAATAGCTACCAACATAACGTAGAAATGACTCTCCAATGGCCTTAAAAAAGGTTTAAATCTACTGTCTAGAGTCTAATTCATATCAGAATGATCATGTGGCAGAACATGCTATAACTTCTCAAAGTCCCAGCTCCACTTTAATTCTTATTTCATACAATGTTATGCAGTATGAAAAGGCAAAGCTTCAACAGGAGCAAATCTGAAGACAGGACAAACTTCAGAACTAGACTAGCTGGCGCTACCAATTTACTGAAGCATTTTATCATCATTAAAATAATTTGATACTCTTTAGAGAGAAAATTACGACATACCAGAAGCCCTAAGTATGGTTGGTTGTTTCAGAGCAACAAATCATCCAAGAAATAGTATCCACACCATCCATAACTACCATTTTCTTATACAAAACCTTCCCACTTTTCACCCCAAAAGAAGCATAAAAGGAAAAAGGAAAAGACAGGAAAGGTTAAATATAAACAATCTGATCAAATAGCATACCAGTGATCTGAAGCAGTCGTCTTGAAGGAGTCTTATCAGCTTGGCGAGGATTAGGAGCACCTGGAAGTTTTGCAGCCTACAACCCATATAGGGAATAAAAATCAGATACAGTTACTTTATTTCTCAATAAAAAAATATATACTCATTCTTAAAGTAATAAATAAATAATCCAAAAACATTGTAACTTGAAAAATTGCCAACATGATAATGTTACGATATCATCAACAACCAGAAGAAGATATTGTAATAACACTGCATAAGCAGGAGAAACTAGCTTAGAAAGTGAAGGCTTAGATTTCTTAATTTAAGAATATCAAAGTGAAGAGAACATACAAACATTCAATATGGACCAATTTCTGGAATATGATCTGTACAATCTTCCAGAAAAATAGAATAACAAATAAAAAAGAATATCACGTAAGTAGATAATGTCCCCAACCAACTGAAACCATTCAAAGTACAAATGGATGTGTAAAGAATTTGCAAATCAAGCTAACATGTACTTCTTTCATTGCATGAACTAAGAGCATCAGTACATGCTAGGAGGGATAAGTGGTACAAGTGAGTATCTTACACCTCATTTTTTACTTTTAAATTTTGCTGGATTCTCTTTTCCTATATCTCTCTTCTTCTTTTTTTTCCCTCTTATATTCAGAATACCCTAGAAGTAGTAAAAGGTAAGACAGGGAGTGAGGAGGGTTGAGGTCTATCTGCAGGTGAAAGCTTTTGCCATTTTGACTTGTATCTGTGATTTTACTTCTCGCTGCTTCTCATGTTAGTTTTGGCAACTAGGGAGAGAACTGTAAAAGACTTGGAGTATGAGTAGAATAAATAATACAAGTCATGTCATTAGGGACAAACTGGCTTTGATCAGGAAAAGAATCCTAAAGCCTGCACAGGTATTCACCACCCTAGTAAGAAAAGACGGAATTCAAATTTTGCAACCGTAACTAATATCCACAACTGCAAGCAATATTTTCTTTAGATGACCTTTCTTGCTAATCTATTCAGCCATTTTCAGTCACCTACTTTTCTGTCAAAAATAAACATATATATTATACAGATTAGAAGAAAAAATTATGATATTAGTTATATGTTTGTCCTTAGAACTGTGCTATTCCTGTATGAAACTTGCTGGATAGAGCAATTGGCTATGATGACTCTTTGAAAGATAAACAGAACGTAGTTCATTATAACATAAATGACTAGAAGTGCTTCAAAAGCTATAAAAATAAACGTCTTGAACATATTAACCTAAATACTGCAATAAAAATCAAAGAGAAATAAAATATGCGATATAATAGCTACATTTGCATATCACACATGTCCATAAGTATGACTGCAAGAAAAGAACATTATGAGAAGATAATCCTTTAGAGGAGGAAAAACCACTATCCATACATGAACTGAAATCCATAAATAAATATCATAAAGAAGCTCGTAGCTTTATATAATAGCTTCATCTCCAAAAGTTGTTTTCTATGAGTATCACAGTGTTTTTTCAACAATATCCTTTTTGAACTACTTCAGAAAAAGATGGAAAGGTTTGACAAAACATCTCAAAATAAGTCTTTCCAACAACAAAATGTAAAAATCTAGCAAACAGCAATTGGCCGAAAGAATGCTTTTCATTGTTAGAATCCAAAATCAAGCCATGAGTGTAAAAACAATGAACAATGTTAGATTAATAAAGTACAAAAGTTTTTATCAGAGAAAACTTACAATTTTGCTAAATTTCTCAATCGTTGCCAAAGGAATGGTGCCAAGACCAATGATATTCCTAGATCCTTCACTCTAGACAAAGAATAATAAAAGTAATAAATAAATCATATGCCTCAAACCAAGAAAGCTCCTTAACATGATTTTGTAATGACTTGTAGGTATATTAAAAGAAAAACACACAAAAACATAAAATATAAAATGATAGTATAAATTCATATAAGAGATTTTGTAACTAAATCTGATCAAGGTTTTTTGATTAAGTATATTGCAGTATACTAGTAACAAATAGATTGGAACTCAGGATGCTGGCCCTTATAGCTGCTTCTTGAGCATGGACGAAGGATAACGACACCAAATACATTCTGCAGAAAAAAATCACCATATATCAAGTGTGTCACTTACCAAGAAAAGAAGGCGGAAGTTTGTTATGAACAAGGTTCCAGCCTCATCAGTGTTAACAAGTACAACTCCATGCCCCTGGAAACAGATCATATACCTCAACCAAAAGATAACAAAAATGCAAAAAAGGAATTGAAGTAATAAATACTCCTGCTGTAAGGTCTCTCCAAAAAGAAATCAACCTGTTGGACTTCATGAAACAAGCATCAATAAAAGGTCCAAAACATATAGAGTAAAATTGAGAATTCGAGGGGATTGTCTTTTTAGGTCAACAACATTTTTTATCCTGGAAGCGCTCATTTATTCCAAAGCTACAATCACATGACTTCTAGTACTCATGTACATTTTATACAACCAGCTGCTAAAAAAAAAAAAAATTGGTATTCTTCATCTTATGCTAAGTGATCCTAGTTTGCCTATGAATTATAAAAATCTCCCATCAACTTCAGTGAGATTCTGCAGTCATAATAATTCATTATCAAAATCGTCCAATACGCAGTTTCACATGTTGTATAAACACAAAAGCCTGACAAGCTTTTCTAATTCATTTTCTGATGCTCCCTAAACAACTAAAATAGTTTAAGAAAAAGGGAACATAAAAACAAACAATTGCAAAGTTAGTGTGTATCACTCTGAGGTAAAATAACTTCTACACTGAATAGCTGTAAAATAGCCTATTTTCTCCAACAATGCTGATCAAGTTCCCCAATTATTGTCTTGTAAATCAATTGCAATTGCACAACAAATGAAAGAGGTAAAAGAAGTAAAAATAGATAGCCATCATTGCAGTAGAATGAACAAATCAGTAGACTGCAAGGTTGTACGATATATATATATATAACTAACATAAACCAAAGCCAGACAAATAATTCATTCCAGTCATCCCAACCCAGAACTAATACAATAGAACACCTCTATCGACTTTCTGGAGCTGTATATGGGACAGTATATTAGTCCCTCAGAATATTATAACCAAAGTAGCAAGGCTTGGATTCAGTAGAGTTCAACCTGCATGAGTAGGAAATTACTTAAGAAACAAACTATGGCAGGCTCAAGAGAGAGGAACCAAGACTTGCCCCTTGGGCTGGCTCAAGTCACACATATCCTAGGGTGATCTTCGCTGTTTACACCTTGCATCACAGCATGGTGGAACATGTTACCTCCACCCTCTCCTAATTAACAACATCTGTTACTCAAGTCCATATCCTAACAGAATGCAGCAACAAGGGACAGCCAGCCCATACAGCCAAAGAAGCCGCTTTAGTGGAAAAGACCCTCTCTCGTATGTTGTTGAATCAGTCATTTTTACGACATTGCATATAGTGGGAACTGGATTCCTTCCATTACTGGCGCATAAATGTTTTATTATGCTGATCCAGCAACTTGTTAGGATAAAGTAATAAAGAAATAAAGCCCATCTCAATAATAATAAGGTAAGCTTAAGTTCCCATTATTATGGTTTTCATTCATTATCAATCCTCCATCAGTGAACATCTCAGTCAGGATATAATCAACTTAAGGTCCATGATTCCATGTGCCCTTTGATGTTTCCATTTAGAAACTTGTTGCTTGCTTTCCAACAAATAGGCTTCTTTACTGGCTGGTTACCTATTCTCTTCATGCAGTACACCTAATTGGCTGCAGATCTTGTGATCAAATTCATACAGAAGCCTAAGTGTCAAGGCCAGACAAAGAACCATGGTATTTGTAGCAGCTATAACTTAGGGCATCCAGGGAATGTCTCTTGCAAATTGGTATGCCCTTTCACAGAGAGCTACTTCCCTTTTTCAAAGTGACAACAAACTAAACTGTTCTTTTCCTATTTCAACTTCTCAATAAATTAGATGGTAGACCATTTTCCAAGATTTTTTTCTTAGATTAGACAAGATTATTTACCTTTCCAAGAAAATATTTAGCAACAATCTGAGTCAATATACATCCTAATTCTCATAACAACTGAATAATTCTCAAGCAGATTGTCTGGTTCTCCTAATGACATTATAGTGCATGCATACAGACATTTGAATTCAATTGGCCACAAACTTATTCCTTTTTGATAATATCTCCCTTAAATACACATCCATAGATAAAATAAAGATTTACATGTCATTGCAAATTTCTAACTAATTTTGAAAAGATTGGCATCATTAATTAAAGCAAATACCAGAACTAAAAATCAATAGAACCGACTGACAAGTGGCTAATAAAGGTAACTCCCAAATGACTTATAATGTAGAAAATTAATGATATACTCCATACAACAAGATATAACATTAAAAACATACATGATCAAATAAACTGAGAATTTCCAATTCTGCATTGTTAGGAATCAATATTTCACTTCATCTATCGTTTATGAAACCCTCCCACAAAATTACATCCTCCACACTAGCTCTTTCGTTTGAAGCGATATCAGAACCCTAAACTGCAACTATGTTTCTGTCCATAAAAAATGTTACTAAATAAAATTGGAAGGCAATCTTAAATCAAATGCAAGAGATTTCCCACAATATACTCAATTACAAGAGTCAAATTTCCTGAACAGTGGAAAAGGAAGAAACACAAGAAACCTTTCAATGGGGTTAAACAGCAGACATTTTGTTTTTAGTAGTTAAAGAATACAATGGCTAGAGAACAGAATACTTTTGACAACATACCTCCACTGATACGTGTTCTTCCTTCAATAACAAATGTTTTATTCCTTCCGGAACTGAACTCGTAACAGGCTGCCAATTCATAACACAAACACAATATATATATATATAGAAAATTAAAAATAAAAATCGTTCGGGCAGATTGAGCCCTAGACAAGGGGAAAAATAGAATAGGAAAAAATCATGGTGGATTAGAAATAAATAATTACATCGACTTTGGTCCATTCGAGAGCTTCCCAACTTCCAGCGCCTTCAAATTTCTCGGAGTCGGTGAGTCGAACGTCAGGATCACGCAGAGAGGTCGATCTTGAAGACCGACTTCTCGGCATGGTTGGTGGGTTGATGTTGTTTTCTTTCTTTTTTTTTTCTTTTTCAGTTCCCGTTCTGCGGCGAGTTGGAAGCGGCTCTGGCTTCTACGGATTTCGGATTTGACCCACCAGAATGATTTGTAAAGAAAATGATTATTGAAAGAATGAGGAGGAATTATTGGATAATATTTTAATAATAAATATAAATAATAAATAATAAATAATAATAATAATACGCTCCACAGTTAGGAAGATGAAGAAAACAGTGTTTTTCTGTTTTGTGCGTTTGGTAAAACGTGATTACGTGGACATTTTCTTTTTTAAAAGGACTCCAATTCTCAATTTTACGTGTTATACTTAAAATAGTCTCCAAATTATGAATATTTGGTAAAATTAGGTTTAAAAAAAAAAAAAAAAATTTATTTGTCCATATATTATTAAAAAATTGTAAAATTAATTTTTCCGTCTAAATTTTTATTACATCTATTAGATATATGTTTTTATACATGCGTATTTTTTTTCTTCTTATTAATTATATTTTATAGTTCACCTACAGAAAATATATATATATATATATATATATATATGAACAGAAAAATAAATAAATGCTTTTGAATATATTTTTTTTTTTTAATGTTAAATTGATTTAACAAATATTTGAGGATTGTTTTCAATCAGTTTGCTTTTTGTATAACATAAAGTGAAAGTGTCAAATATAAATTAATTTATCGAAATTAATATTATTATCATTCATCACTAACTCAATTAAAGGCAAAAATAGGTAAATTTAGTCCCTTAATTTTTGTAATTTCATCCTATTTTATTTTTTTGTATTATTTCATCCTTTAATTTAATAATTTGGTAAATTCATCCATTAACTTAATAATTTGATAAATTTCATCCATTAACATAATAATTTGATAAATTTCATCATTTAAATTAATAATTTAGTAAATTTTATCTATTAGTTTAAAATTAAAATAATAATACTAAAAAATATCGGATAAAAATATAAATTTTAATACAAAATATTTTAATTTACTATTGTAAATTTACATTTTAATAAAAAAATTTGTATATTATCAAAGATTATATCATATAAATATATAAATTTATATTTCATACATGTATTATTAAGGATGATATCCCAAAAATTATATAAGTTAAGGATCAAATTTACCAAATTATTAAATTAAGAGATGAATTTAATAAATTATTAAGTTAAATGATGAAATTTACCAAATTATATAAGTTAAGGGATCAAATTTACCAAATTATTAAGTTAATGGATAAAATAGTCACAAAAATTATATAAATTAAGGAACCAAATTTTACCAATTTACCCTCAATTAAATATTAAAAGTTTTTATAAAAAAAATAAATAAATTGGTTTTTACTCTAGTAAAGTAAATCCAATACATTATTTTGTGCATTTTATCTTTCTTGATTTTATTTTTAGTAGTTTGAGTTGTGATGAATTTAAAAAAATATCGGTATATTTAGTTTATGCATTAATTTCATTTAGTATATTTAGTTCATATTTTTTTTTTTTTTGGCAAATTATCCGGTAAAGTTACTTTTTTTTTTTTTGCATAATTGGAGAGTTTGGTCTCAAACAAATTTACTTTTGTCAAGTTTAGTCCCAAAATATTTTTTTTAACTTTTAAAGTCTTAAACTTTTTTATTATAGAAAAATAAGGTACTTTTGACAGATTCCATTAAAAAACCTAAAAAAATTAATGGTTTGTTAATTAAATGAAAGGGTAAAAATGTTTCACCACATGCGAGAACAAAAAAAAATTAATTAATTAAACAAGAAGAAAAAACGACAAAGAAGAAACAAGAAATAGAAATTTGGGGGGAATTCATAATCTTAGTTTTGTGATTTTGAAAATTTAAACAATGGAAATAAATAGATTTAAAGAAATTTTGTTTGAAGAGAAAGAGAAAGAAGACAATGATGATGTAGAAATTCTTGGTTTGGCAAATCGAAGTTGTTCAAGAAGACAACGAGATACGAGTTCAAGTGGGAGCGAAAAAATGTTAAATTCAAAGATATTTGAATCGATATTTGAGTAAGTATTCAAATAGGAATTTATGCCCCTTTTACACACATTTTCTTTCATACTTCCTCTCAAATTCTTTCTTTAGCTATCCATTTTTGTTCAGCAATTTTTTACTGGCAGAGAGAATCATGCCGTCTGCAAATTGTTCTCCAATGTCTCATCCAATTTTGCCACCTACACATCAACATCATATGTGGGAAAAACTGTTCTCTTAAATATATGTTGGAATGACTAATGCATTTGAGAGAGATTAATTTGGTTATTTTTCTGTCATTAATATTTTGGGTTCATGCACTCCAGGGAAGCATGGGATATGGCGGCAGAAATTTGTCTTTCTCAACTTCCATCTCTAGTTGCGGATCCAAATGCAGAATTTCAGGTTGCATTTATCAGAATGGAACTTCTTTTCTATTAATTAACTAGTAAACACAAACATGATGGTTGGTGCTACGAGACATTGTTTCTGTATTTTTTTCTCTTATGATTAATGTGATTTATCTTTTCCCCTATTTTCAGCCTAGCCCTTTCTTTACGGAGCAATTGATAGCTTTTGAGGTGTGGCTGGATCATGGATCAGAGCACAAAAAGCCACCAGAACAGCTGCCCATTGTTCTTCAGGTGGGATCGTGTTTTCTTACTCCCCCCAATAGCTCAAAGACTTTGTGTGCTAATCATTTGGTATCTTTACATGCTACGTAGTGGTTATTAGTTGATTAAATATGCTGAAGTGTATATGATACGTGCTTTTCCTGTCTTAGTCATGTTTCTTAAAAGCTGGTGGAATTGAATTATGAATACCATCCGTTAGGACAGAATTAAGACTGGGGTTGGCTACTAGCCTCTTGATCTGTATACAATTTATCTGTGTTAATTCATACACAAGATCATTCATTTGAGTGATTTCTTAACTGAACTTGTTTATAAGAAATTGGGATGCTATTTTGACCAGTAAACTGCCACATGGGGATTTTTTACCTATTTGAGCCTTTAGATTGTTTGTGTTACTGAGCATGACTGCTCATCCTTCACGTGGGTCAAACAGTTAACAGTTAACATATATTTCTACCATTCAGTTCCTGCGAGAAATTTAAACACATGTAAAATTCTAGGAAATTCTTTTCAACACCATAAGAATAGGAGCACTCTGCTTTCCAAACTGAAGTCTTATTATTGCCTGCAGCACATTTTTCTTTTCTTTGGTTAGTCAATGTTCATTAAGCAATACAGATTGCCAATAGATTGTGCTATAGCCCCTACCAAATTAACATCACAAAAATCAAGAAGAGAACAAACTTTAAGCTAAACTTAGCCTTGAGTAAGAATCCAATTTTATTAAGAATTTGGAACATTATTCTGCTTTAACTCAATGAGAAATTCATCTTTTCTTAACTATTTGATTTCCCACTAATAAAATTGAGAGGTTCAAAAATTTTAAATCCCACAGACTTCTCTGGTGCAGGTGACCTAGACCAGTTTTATGCTTCCATTCCAAGTACCAATATAAACCAAGGATTTGGTATGTACTTCAAAGTATAGACAAACTGCATTTACTATAATTAATCAGATTCAATAGAGCCCAGATGTCAGAAAGATTTTAGATTTTAAAAGAAAAATCCAGTTCAAGAACTAATTATGTTAATAATATCACATACATCTTGAATTCAAGAAAAAAACAAAACAAATGATTAGCACACAAAGTCTTTGAGCTATTGGGGGAGTAAGAAAACACGATCCCACCTGAAGAACAACGGGCAGCTGTTCTGGTGGCTTTTTGTGCTCTGATCCATGATCCAGCCACACCTCAAAAGCTATCAATTGCTCCGCAAAGAAAGGGCTAGGCTGAAAAGAGGGGAAAAGATAAATCACATTAATCATAAGAGAAAAAAAAAAAAAAAAAACAATGCCTCGTAGCACCAACCATCATGTTTGTGTTTACTAGTTAATTAATAGAAAAGAAGTTCCATTCTGATGAATGCAACCTGAAATTCTTCATTTGGATCCTCAACTAGAGATGGAAGTTGAGAAAGACAAATTTCTGCCGCCATATCCCATGCTTCCCTGGAGTGCATGAACCCAAAATATTAATGACAGAAAAATAACCAAATTAATCTCTCTCAAATGCATTAGTCATTCCAACATATATTTAAGAGAACAGTTTTTCCCACATATGATGTTTATGTGTAGGTGGCAAAATTGGATGAGACATTGGAGAACAATTTGCAGACCGCATGATTCTCTCTGCCAGTAAAAAATTGCTGAACAAAAATGGATAGCTAAAGAAAGAATTTGAGAGGAAGTATGAAAGAAAAAGTGTGTAAAAGGGGGCATAAATTCCTATTTGAATATTTACTCAAATATCGATTCAAATATTTTTGAATTTAACATTCTTTCGCTCCCACTTGAACTCGTATCTCGTTGTCTTCTTGAACAAATTCGATTTGCCAAACTAGTTTCAACCATGGAGGATTCACCAAGAATTTCGACATCATCATTGTCTTCTTTCTCTTTCTCTTCAAACAAAGTTTCTTTAAATCTATTTATTTTTATTGTTTAAATTTTCGGAATCACGAAGCTAAGGTTATGAATTCCCCCAAATCTCTATTTCGTGTTTCCTCTTTTTCGTTTCTTCTTGTTTATTTTTTTTTTTGTTCTCAAATGTGGTGTGACATTTTTACCCTTTCTTTTAATTAACTAATTTTTTAGGTTTTTTTACGAAATCCGTAAAAGGGACCATATTTATATCTAATAAAAAAGTTTGAGACTTTAAAGAGTAAAAAAAAATATTTTGGGACTAAACTTACCAAAGGTAAATTTATTTGAGACCAAATTCACCAATTATTCATTCAAATGGAAAGGATGGTAAAAAGAGAATTTCCCAAGAATTGATTCATTCAACTCCACACACCCCCCGCATTCTTGTCAAATGGAATCTAAGTCATGGTATCCATCCTATCCCTATGCAAGAATCTTCCCTTATATTATATATATAAACAGTAACAAAATGGGATTCTCTAGTAATAAGTGAAAAAAATGTTGCCTATAAAAGAAAAAAAGAAAGAAAGAAAGAAGAAACAGAGGCATCAGACAAAATATGTTCAATATTCTCAAGCCTCAAATCACATAAAACCTCAAAGAGTATTAGCTTACAATTACAATACCTTGTATCTATCTATCTGCTTATGCATTTATGCAGAGCAGAGTGCTCTCATCAGTATTACATGGAAAAATAAATAAAATCAACTTCCAAGTAACTTTCTCTAATCTTCAAATATCCATGTGTTTTTGCAGGATAACCTCTCTCTCTGTTGGGTGGGTGCATGTACAATAATACTAAGAATGAGAACAGCAGCTACAATAACACTATACATCCTCCAAGAAATCACTCCTTTTTTTTTGTTTTCATAAAGGGGTTTCTGATCAATTAATCATAGTCCAACTTTCCACTTCCAAACTGGAAACTTCAACATCACTTAACTAATACTAGCCCCAACAAAAATGTTGAATCAAATATGGTGGGGGTATGGGGATACCTGTTGTTTTTACCTATCAAAGCTCTCCCATTCCATTAGTTCATGCTGAGCTAATAATGTCCGTGAAGTACGCCAGGAGGCCAGCCCTTGGTCCAAAACAAGGTTCGCAAGCAAATATCCAATATCCCATTCATCAGAAGTTCCACTATGGATTCTCACTTGCTATGAGCTACCTGAAGTCCCTAGACAATCACTGTTAAGCCGTATCATCCTAATCCAAGTACTCATCGAATGTTCTCCCACTAGCACACTCCATTAGAGCCTTTGCATTGAGTTCTCTGCCATATCTCCATACATAATTCAGACCAACAAGAAGCTCAACAATTGATGACTCGGTCTTTGCTTGATTGGCGAAGTAGAGTGTTTGCACTAGAACCATATTTGTTTTTGAAACTAAATTGTGGTGCTCAAAGCTCCGCTCAGACTGCCATCTGATCATATTATGAGCAAGAGGAGCTAACCACTCCAATATTCCAGACATAGCCTGATTCCACTCTCCTGCAAGAGCTGTATCATAAACTGATGCAGTCAAGCTCTTAGCATATGGCTTTAGTTTTGCCCTCAGCCCTTCTCTGATGCTGGCAGGTAACATGTTATACAAGTCAACTCGTGCATCTTGACCAATCAAGTGTGGAGATGACACAAGCTTCTCAATCACAATCACAATGTTTGCATAATGCAAAGCTAAGGCTACTGCACCAAGAGTTTCTGGAGGAGCATTCAATAGTTTACTTTTTGAACTGAAAATCGATGGAGTATTCAGTCCTACGTTTTCATCTTTGATTCTCTCCAAATTCAACGACAAGTCAAAACTGCTCATAGGAGAACCATTACCTCCCATCATGCAACCAGCAGTTACAAACCGGTTATGCTTTGAATTTGAGCTCTTCCTTTGCAAATATGATGATTGATTACGAGACTGCCACAACCTCAGACCAGTTTTTTTGGCTCTTGCAAGTGGGCCAGATTTTGTTGTTGATGCAAGAGGACCTGAATAGAATGTGCTTTGCTTTCCAGAACTCATCGTCCCTGACGTTTTGACAGAATTTGCTAGTGGACCAGAATGAAAGTTGCTGCCATTGTTTGACCTCAAAATAGGGCCAGATTGTGTACCCAATCTATCTAACGGACCAGAGGAAAACCTAGGAATCTTGTTCTCGGATGGGTGTACTGAGGACTGCATAAACGCCACCGAACGACTGCGATGAATGTAATCAGAATCCAGAACTCTGGATTCCTTGACTCCCAAGTCCACCACAGAATTAATACCAAAAACATGTCCAATCCTACTGAATATTGTAAACATGGATCTTGCCAAAAGGAGAATAGTGTAATCATATGTGCGATTCCAAATGGAAATCTGCTTTAGATGTTTTACCTCCTGCTGCTTCCAGGCAACCTTTTTCTCGTACTCAACCAAACTAATGCTATCTGCATCATCGTTACTCTTCATTCTCCTCAAAGTTTGTTCAAGATCCCCAAGCGCTTCCATTTCTTGGTAAAGATTTGCAGTGACAACAATGAGTCGTTCCATCTTCTTCGTTTTCCGGTCCATCTTTTTCAGAGAGAGAAGCCATCCATAAGGATCAGCACCAATCTTGCTCATATCTGTAAAGGCTTGCTCAAAACTCTTTAGAAATGGATTGTTACATTTCATCGAAAGTCTACACACAGCTCTTGCCACATGTGACAAATTTTCCATCATCTCCATGCATATCAATTTCACAATATACTCATCATGATCAGACACTAATTTCTTAATACCCACAGAATTTGATATCTCCTCCCTTAGCTTAACAACCTGTTTATCACTAAGAGAATGCCACAAATTAACCAGCTTAGACATCAAGCTTGCAACTTCAAATGCCAAGACTCCTATTATGGCCTTCTCAAGGCCAACATCATGCTTCTTTGAGGTTTTCCACAATCCCCGAAACCACGACTCAGCTACCATTGCTGATTTGTAAAAGAAGCTTCAAAAGTAATCTCAAACACCAAAATCCAGGCAATGTTCACTTCTGAATTGGAAAAGAAGATCAAAATTAATCACAAAGACAGCTGGACAACATAAGTTGAAAAAGCGAAGAAAATTAATAGCATCATTATCTAGAGAATTATTTCTATACGATGGTATCTGATGCTAGAGAGAGTAGCAAAGGTTAATCAATTTTTCCCCTCTTTTAAATCTCCGGAGATCCCAATCGACCTTTTGCCCCTATCGCCTATTATCCATAGTAACCCACACCAGAAATCAAAAAATCATAGTAACACAAATTGATAAAATCAGGAAATCCTCCCCCCCCCCCACCCCACACCCACCCCCCCAAAAAAAATAATAAAATAATAATCAAGACAAAAACTCTAAAAAATTAGTTGAAAACAGAAGATCCCCGTTCCAAACCCATAATTTGTGCTTTAAAATTTATGAGGACAAGGATAAGAAAGAAAGTACAAGAAGACCACAAAAAAAAAAAAATATCCAAGTGCCTTCCAGAATTTAAAAAAAAAAAAAGATCCCAGTTACAGAAAAATCCTAACTTTCCATAGAACCAATAAATCGATAAAAAAAATCAAGAAAAAGAACAAAACCCTCCAAATACCTGTAAGAGAGAGAAAAAAAAAAAAAAAAGGATATTTCTGACCCACAACAGTAGCTGTAAGCAAAGCAGCTCCTTGACAAAGTAGACTTCAACTTACCGATTCTTTGAGAAACCCAGCCATGAATGAATCTACAGAGAATCCGCACGAATCCCTAGGTATCTCAGTGTGTGTTGTGTGAGCGTGCGGAAAGGGGAAGGGGAAGGGGAATTGTAGGAGAAGAAAGAGGGAGGAAACTGCAGTGAGAGTATTGAGACCACATGCAGCAGGGAAGCCGAAATTGTAGAAAGTAGGAAACCGAGTGAAATTTATGTAGCTTTTACCTGTATTTGCATATCACCCCCTTCTTTATTTTCTCTTATTCTTATTACAACCCATTTAGATATTTTTCATAATTTTAATTCAATGAATTATTAATTTACGAATAATTAAATAAATATGATTCATTATATATGGAAGATATGTGAATTAAATGTTTACATTGCGAGAAATTTTGGATAAAATTGTAAAATAAAGAAATTGAGGGGGGCATTTGCATAAACTCCACGACGCAGAAAGGAAAAAAGAAGAAGAAAATATGTCGCAATCATTTAGATGACCACGCGTAGAAATTCCTTTTTACAAAATTGACCCTGTCATCAACAACCCGTTTTTAGTTGGAGCAGTATGGGACCATTAATTCACAGAGGTCCAAATAGACCCTAATTACTTCCTTTCCTTATTTTAATCTTTTTTTTTTTAAAATTAAATCTTTTTTTTTTTTTTGATAAGCTTTTTAAATTAATTTTTTTTTATATATTTTATGTTATTAATATTTATTTTTATTTTTTTTGGGTAAAATAGTGCAATTATTTTAGTTGTGTTTATCATTTCGTTTTTTTTAAAAAAAAAAAAAAAAATTAATTAGAAGGATAGAGTCATATAATTATAAATAATTGTAAAACTTAATATCCTAAAAATATAGGAAAAAGTAAAATAAGTATAATTTCTTTTTTCTTATTATATTATTTTATATACACATTAGTATCTTTCATGTATTCTTGTTCAATATTTCTTCTATTTGTTTTACTTATCAAATATAAATTTTATATATTTTTTTAAAAATATAAAAATTGATTTATATCTTAAATTAAAATATTAAAATATCGTCTTAAATTCACATTCTATTATTAAAAAAAATACTCTCCATAATTTTTTTATTTATATCATATTAAAATTAAGATAATAAATATTAATATTTTCTTCAGAATAAATGTCTTTTTTATCTCATAATGTAATTTATAACAGAATCAAATAATTAAATATTTGGGAATTTTTATATTATTTTATTGCTTTATTATTATAATTAAAATTCTATTTATATATAGAGAGAGATGGGAAAATATCTAAGCACTACGGCTTCAATAATTAATAAATATTATTGGCTCAAAGATACTCATGATTGGAGAATGTGCAGTCCATTATTTACCTATTTTAAAGTGTTTTTCAATAGATATCAGAGGATTAAAGTATTTTCTTATAAAATAATTTTAAAAAATAATATCTTAATTTTATTTTCATAATCAATGACTCGATTATCTAATAATATTTTGTTTTTTTTTTATAAGCAATAATATTTTGTTATTAAAATAAAAAACAATAAAAACCTATTTTTTAAGTGATAAGATATACCCATATCCTTATCTTTATTTCCACTTTATGTATTTTGAATTTTAATGCTATAAGCCTAAGACACTCTCTCGGTTTAGAGAGGTTAAAGATTTGAAACTTGATTCATGTATATAATTATTTAAATTTTAGGGTTGGTATTTTATTTTTACAACAGAGATTAATTTAAATATAAATTAATTTAAAAATATCGTTTCATTATTTGAAACCTGCCAAAAATACCTCATGATTTTACTATAATCTATGGAAACTTCTTGATTCTATGTTATTTAAATTAATTTTTTTTAAGAAAAATATAATGTATATATATAAAATAATGCATCATAAGAGTAATGATTGGTTTACAGTTGTGCATAAGTCAAATAGCTTTATTTGACTAGGAAAAAGAAAAGCAAATTGGGGCTATCGTTCATACTTAATAGTTTATAGATTTATAAGATAAAACCATGTAATTGCCGACCTACGACTAATTAGCAGCTAAAGGAATAATAAAATCATTAAAAGATTCTTTCGATTTTTCACTTATCAACCACCCGTCAAAATTACACAATTTTTTTTTTTAAATTAAAAAAAAAAAATTAAATAATTTTAAATATTGTCTGTATCTTTTAAAAGATTTGTTTGATCTTAGTAGGTGTCTTGAAAGAAACCGTTCTTTTTAAAATTATTTATTTATTATTTTATTTAAAATATATTATATTAAAATTAGATATTATTATAATATTTTTAATTTAGTTATATTATTTATATTCATTTAATTATATTATTTTTGAATATTATATATAGCTAGTTAAATGAAACTATTTTCTATATTTATTTTGTTACTAGTAATTTTATAACATAAAATTATGTTATATTGTAAAGGAAATAATATTTTACTTTACTTTTGCAATAAAATAATAATAATAATAATAATAATAAATCCAATATTAAATATAAAATAGTGATTGAAACCGTATTATAAAAATATATGTAAATCCAACAGTTTGGAGGAGTTAGTAGCCGGATTCCTAAAGCTTTTCCTAAAGGAGGATAGTCGAGGGTTCGAATCCCCTGAGGTGGTTAGCGTCAGCTTAAAGAGTAAGAGTTGGACTCTGTGAACTTAGTCGGCCGGTCCGGATTCGGATATTGGATGCTTAAGCAAAGAAAAATATATATATGTAAAACATTTTAATAATCATAATAAAAAATATATGTAAATTGTATTAAAATTGTATTAGAAAGATTCTCCTATCAAAATTTAAATCATGTCAAGTCCTATCATATGCACACTTACAATTAATTTAAATGTAAACATACTTAAAAAAACGTAGCTTTAATATTTAAAATTTTTCTAATACATCTCATCTTGTTAAAAAAAAAAAAACACTTAATATAAATAAATATATATATATACATAGAAATCAAAGATTGATGCTGATTATTTGACTTATTGTAATATGTGGTCCTTTCTTTTAATATTAATTTAAATTTAGTTATTGAAATATTTTAAATATATATTAATATGATTTTCAATGAATTAAAGAACACAACCTAAAGTGACTTTTCATGTGGAGAAAGGGTCGATAGCTAAACTTGACGAAGATTCCTTTTAATATTGTGTATAGTGATTTAGCCTTTTCCTTATTACTTCCTTAAAATGGTAGTTTATATATATATATATATATATATATGAGATTCTTTGAGCAGTTTTGTAAATTTTGTAACTTTTTTAAAAAAAAAAAAAAAAGAATTAAACTATTTTTACTTCTAATTTTTTTTTAATTTATGACTTTATTCCAATATTATTATGACTTTTTATTTTTTTTAGGATTTTTAAAAAATAAATAAATAAATAAAAATAACCCTACCATTTTGATGAATTGAAACTGATTTTGAGTTGAAAAAGTAACCACGATTCTAAAAATTAATGCATATTTCGAATAAAAAATAATATATTATTTAATTTTTTTTAAAAAAAAATAAATAATAAATAAATAATTTTAATCTGACAGATAAAAAAAATATTATTATGTATTTTCATAATGATCATTAAAAAACGGAGGAAGTAGTTTAATAAATATATATAAAAAAACTGTTCTATAAATTACTCATCATCAATCTGGGATTGGAGATTATTGCATTTTCTGAAGAAAATGAAGGTTGAAATTATTGCATTCTTAGCAATGATTCTCACATATATTATATATATATATCAATTATTATTATCACCATCTTTTTGAATCCACAAAGACTGGAGACTTGAAAAGAACTTCGTGTTTCTACAGAAATCCCTTTGATTTTTTCCAATGATGTTGTCTTCTTACAGGAGTAATAAATTGTAAAGTGAATTGTGATAGGTATTGGCCTCAAATTTTCATTTAATATTTTTTTACTTCATTTTTCCCTTAAAATAATGAAATATATATATATATATATATATATATATATATATATATTTAGGGTAAAATATTTTATTAACACTTTTTAAATTATATAATCTAAGTTTAACACCTAAACTATTTTCGTCTCCCTAATTTTTCCGTCAAATCCCTTTTTCACTATGTTGGACAAGGGCATTTTTGTCCAAAAATTTTAAAAATAAACCCAAATTTTTTATAAAAGGTATTTTTATAATTTTCAATAAAAAACCTAAAAGCCCTAAATTTTTTTCTCTTTTTCTTTTTTTTTTTTTTTTTTGTTTAAAACCGGGTTTCATTCCATAAGGAAGAGAAAAAAGGTTACAAAGAACCCAACAAAACAAGACTCTATGCCCAAGCTAACGACAGTTCAATGACTTTTAGCAAGGGCATAAGGGTCCTCCAAAAAATGGGGTGAGCCATGGTTTCTAGCATTAAAATTATACCATAACTCATGGATGAATTGCCTAAATACATAAGGCCACCAACTACCGAAAGAGTTGAAATTCTTCCTACTGTACAAGTTCAACCTAATCCAAACTCGAACCTCGGCTGGTTCCGTGAAAATGTTCCATTCCTCCTCGGATAAGATGGCGCGCCATACTGCTGCCGCTGAATGACAGTCTCTCAAAACATGAAGACTGGTTTGATTATGTTGATTGCAGACTTGACAAATTGGAGAAGTGATAACCTTCCGTTTCCATAAAAATTCTGTAGTGGGTAAACCCTCTTGCGGAATAATCCACATAGTCATAGAAGCTCTAGATGGTCCCCGGAAGTGCCATACGCGTTTCCAAGGAAAATCATCTTGATTCGGACGTTGGGTCTCCATCAAATGACGCAGCGAAGAAGCCGAAAATGAACCATGAGCATTAAACGTCCAGATAGGACGATCTGTTTCAGTCCCCGTATCGAGAAGTTGTTTATGGCACAGCTGCTGCATCACCTCGGGTAGCAATCTCTGCCGCAGCATTTCGGTTCGCCAACCATGTCCCCTTTGCCAGAAAAAACAGACCTTCTCCTGGATTTGATCCTCCGGTATGCTGGCCAAAGTTTGTTGACTAAGTGGTCTACCCGAAAGCCGGCGATCAGTCCAAAAGTGAACCCTCCTGCCATCTTTTATCTCCCACTTGAGTCCTTTCCGAAACCAATCAGCTGCCTGGAGTATGCTTCGCCATATATAGGATCCAGTACGAGAGTGCAAGCCCCTCACAACCGAACCCCAACCACCATATTTATCCACTAAAATTCTGCTGCTAAGACTATCTTGCTGTGAGAGCATACGCCATAACAACTTGGCAATGAGCGCAATGTTGGTATTTTGAAGGTTTGAGATACCCAAACCCCCCCTCTCCAAAGAGCAGCACAGTTTTGACCATGCCACCGTGTGCATTACCCGTTTAACACTTGTCGATCCCCAGAAAAAATCTCGGCAGATTTGTTCAAGCTTCTTAATTATTGCAATTGGAAGTGCACATGTTTGCATTGCATAAATCGGCAAGGCGGTGAGAGTAGATTTAATCGGAACCAAACGAGCAGCCCGCGAAAGTGCTTTCATCTTCCAAGTGGCTAGTCGTCGGTTTGCCCTTTCTATCAAATAATGAAACATTTTGGTTGGTCTTTCGTGAAATAGGGGTATTCCCAAATACGTACCAAGATTCAATGTTGTTTTCACATGGAACGCAGAACATATACTATTGGATAAGTAGCACGGGGTGTTTGGGGAAAACCAAATGTGTGACTTCCCTCTATTAACCCGCTGACCGGAGAAACCACAGAAATGTGCCAAGATATGCTCCATCATCCTTGCTTGAGAAAAGGAAGCTTCTCCGAATAATAATAAGTCATCCGCAAAAAAAATATGGGACACACGGACTCCTGCCTTTCCAACCTTAACTGGCCGCCACTCTTTTCTCTCTACCGCTTTACAAATATGTTGGCTCAACACCTCCATACAAAGGACAAAAAGATAGGGTGATAAGGGATCACCCTGACGTAGGCCGCGTTCCGGGGAAAAGGGTTCAAGAACCTCCCCATTCCAACTTACCGCTAGCTTCGAATTTGATATACAGTCCATAATCGGCTCCTGCAATCTACCATTAAAACCAGTCACTTTGAGTACTTCTCGGAGAAAATCCCAATCCACTCGATCATAAGCTTTTTCCAAGTCCACTTTGAGAATAAAGCCCCCCCGCCTTCCTTTCCGTTTCCTTAGGGAGTGGAGGACTTCCTGTGCAATCACAACATTGTCAATCGTAGACCGTCCCGGGATGAAACTAGCTTGTTGTGGACCCGTGAGATGAGACATAAAAGGTTTTAGGCGATTGGCTAGGATTTTAGACACAACTTTACTCAACACATTACATAGGGATATAGGCCGGAACCGACCGAGATCTTGTGGTGAATCACCTTTCGGTATAAGGCATATAATCGCCTCATTTAAACCGGGGAGAAGTCGACCTGATTCAAACATACTACGGACTGCCTCGACGACTTTATCCCCCAAAATATGCCAAAACTGCTGAAAAATACACGGAGGAAAACCATCTGGTCCAGGTGCCTTGTAAGGTCCCAATTGGCAGACTGCCTCGTGAACTTCCTGTGCGACAACTGGACGATTGAGCCAGTGGCGGTCCCTATGTGATAACCGTGGAAAGTGCCACTCCATTGGTTGGCATCTGGCGCAATCTTCTTTCGCATACAAATTTTTGTAGAAGGAGCTGGCTGCCTCTTTCAGACGATCTTGTTCCTCACACCACATGCCATCCAAAAACAGTCCCTCAATTCGGTTCCGGCGTCGCCTTATCACGGTTGAAGTATGAAAATATCTAGTATTCCGTTCTCCTTCTTGTAGCCAAGATACTCTAGATTTTTGTCTCCAATAGATGTCCTCTTGTTCCAAGACCAAATTCAGTTCCTCCCGGAGAGAAGTCTCCAGTTCCTCCAAGTGGGTGGAATGTCGAGATTGAAGAGCCTTCTGAACCCCTGCAAGTCTCGCCAAGCATCTAAATTTACGATTGAAGATATTCCCAAAGACCAATCGATTCCATTTCTGTAAAGACATCTTCAAGAAAGTCAGCTTCGGTACCAAATCCTGTAACCCATCCCGACTCCAGCAGTCGGCCAGTAGTTTCTCGAAACCCGGATGTAGGAACCAAGCCGCTTGTACCCGAAACCGAACTCCTGAACGCTGCTGTCTTCTGCTGTTGTTGCCATGAACCAGGAGCGGATGATGATCCGATCTGCTCCGCGGTAAATGTACTACCCGGCAGTCCGGAAACATCAACAACCAACCGTGATTACAGAGAGCTCTATCCAGCCTCTCTTGAACATTATACCGACCCTTTCTCATGTTATTCCATGTGAACCTCGGACCAGAGAAACCAAGATCATGTAATTCACACTTTCGAATCATATCCGCAAATGGCTTGATTCTAGCTTGACTAACTATACTGCCGCCTTTCTTGTCATCTCCGCACAAAATTTGATTAAAGTCACCAATGAGCATCCAAGGGAGATCTATCGGATCCCCTATACGAGACAGATAGTCCCGGAGTTCATTCCGACAGACCAATTCGGTGGACGCATAAACCGCAGATAAAATCCACGGGAGCCGATTCCGATATCGAACCACAACATTAACAATCTGTTCGTCTGAGGAGAGCAGGTCTAATTTAATGTTGGTGTCATCCCAAAGTAGCCAAATGCCCCCCGAAAAACCGGAAGCCTCTACAACTATTGCACTTGTTTAAACCAGTTCTACGGAAAACCTTGGGTAAGGCCGAACTAGAGCATCGGGTCTCTTCAAGAATTAAAATGTCGGGATTATTATTAGTCACAAGCAAGTTAAGGTGTCTTAGAGCGTTTCCGGAACGTGCACCTCTACAGTTCCACGCTATAATTTTAGGGACTAACATTAAACACCGGAGTGGTGATACCCTCCACCTCCATGGCTGCGGAATTAGATTTACCCGATGAGCTCGGTGCTGAACTGTTCGACTCGGTCATGTGTTGAGGCTCCGATTCGCCCACTTTCTACTTACCGGAACTCTTACTGCCGATCGCTTTGTATTTCTGATTGGGGCCATTACGGGCCTCTGGCCTGTTGTCACCAATTACCCCAATTCTCAAGCCCATTTCTCTTGCCCTCCGAACCTGAGCTCTCCCACCTCCGCGGCCCACATCATAACCTCGACCCCCTCTGCCCGATGAAGTCTCGGGCCTGGAATCAGCACACTGTCCTTTCAGCACTTGGTCCACACAAGTTGGGTCCGTCTCAGTGGAGGTATTCCTTCTTGCCCCAGATTTCTTTCGGGCCCCGGGCCCTTGAAGGTCCTGGAGCTTCTGTTTGAGCCGCTCAATTATGGGTTCAATTTCCTTCTCATTATTCAAAGCCTCCAATACCCCAAACCGTGACCCAAAACTTCCTCTAGTTGGGCCACCTCCTTCTTTTGCTTCAGTGGGTTGATTAGGCAGATTAGGTCCAAAAGGCTGGCCCAAACTGGGGACCCTGGCCTGGCCCGTAGGGGGCTACGGATCGGTGTCCTCCCTGCCCTCTCGCCTCGTCCCCGCCTTTTCTCATGCTTGGCCGGCATCGTCATCTTCCTCCGGTGGTAACTCGGCAACATCCATGGTCCATAGGGGGAAGCCGGCTTACTTGGTGCCGCTATAGCTGGCTGTGGTGGTGGAGGATTACTACCTCCTTCCTCAACCATCTCATCTGAATTTATATTGGCACAACTATCTTCACGATGACCGTACCGCCCGCATTGAAAGCAGATTAAGTGCAAGCCCTCATACTCCACCTTTTGTTCCTCATCAAAAACCGTTACTGATGGCATTAAAGGCACCGACAAATCCACTTCAACACAACATCTGGCAAATCCGCCTCGTGTCCCTGTAAGAGATGTTTCATCAACTCCGATGGTTCGACCAATCATATCACCGAGTGCAGCAATAATTTCTTCATCTAGCATTTCAGGGAATAATCCCGGGAACCTAACCCATATAAGAGTCTTAGAGACCTTAACATTCGAAGGCCGAAATCCGGGTTTCCACTTCATGACTGTCAAATAATGACCCAATATCACCCACGACCCTCCTTCTAGGACCTTGAGGTAATCCTCTCTAGAGTAAAATCTAGCAATGAAGTAACCTTCTTCCAGGTCGGTGAGTTCGAAGCCTTTGTCCAGTGCCCGGACATCATGTAAACGTTGCTCCAATGTCCGATAACTAATGGACTTACCGAGAAGCTTGATTATTAAAGCACCCCTCCACTGCTTGAACAAGCTAGTGTACTTTTCTTTGGAAATCTCCAAACGAGGACCATATTTTGGAGCTTGATGTTCTGCTTCATCATACGAACGGAAGAGTTCGTCCACACCTTCATACTTTTCTTCGTCATCCTCCCCCATGTAGAGAGTTAGTCGTTCATAGTCAGCCGTTAGTTTATCCATCTGGGTATCCTCGGGGAACAGTTTGGTCGCCCATGAGTCCCCCTCCACCACAGGCGGCTCGGATCTACCGTCCTCCAACTGCTGCATATCCATCTCCTCTGGAATTACATCCTCTTCGTCACTCCGTTTCGGTTTCTTGGTTATCCGAACAGCCTGGTCTAGTTCCCCTGGTAGTGCCAAAGAGGCACCACCCTCAGTACTCATCGGCGGTCAGATACGAATCATGAAGTTAGCAAATCTAGAGAGAGAATTTTGGCACTTGTTTCTTCTTCTTCATCTCTCTTCTCTGTCTTCTTCTTCTTTCTTCTTCTTCTTCTGTTTTATTCTTCTTCTTTTGTCTTCTAATTCTTCTTCTCTACTCACCCTCGATTATTTTTTTTACTTCAGTTTCGGTCATCGCAACGGGCAGGCGGCGAGGATGGGGAAATTTGTTTGAAAGGTGTCTAACATCATCAATGAATCGAAATTTTTTTTTTTTTTTGGTTTTATTTGCAAATTTTAATGTGAAACTGGAGTATTATTATTATTATTATTTTTTTCTTCCTTCGGTGTTTGTGTCACTTTATGACCTTGTCCCTTCTTTCTTGCTTACATGTCTTCTTTTCTTTGAGTGAACAAAAGAGAGAAATTTTAGAGCTTTTATGTTTTTTATTTAAATTACAAAAATACCTTTTATAATAAATTTTGGAAAAAATATTTGAATTTTGAAAAATAAAAAAATTCACAAAATTAAAATTGTGAATTTTGGAAGAAGTTATAATAAATTTTGGAAGAATATAAATTTTGGAAAAAAATTGAATTTTGAAAAGAAATGTGAATTTTGGAAGAAGATATAAATTTAAAAGATATAAATTTTAGAAAAAGATTTGAATTTTGAAAAATAAAAAAAAATTGATTTTTGAAAAGAAATGTGAATTTTAGAAGAAGATATAAATTTTGGAAAAAGAAGAGAAGGAGAAGAGAGAAAAAAATTTAGGGGTTTTTATTGAAAATTACAAAAATACCCTTTATAAAAATTTGAGTTTATTTTTTTTTTTTTGGACAAAAATGCCCCTGCACAACATAGTGAAAAAGGGGATTTGACGGAAGTGCAAGTTCTGGACGATTTAAAAAATTGAGTGTCGCTAGGGAGACGAAAATAGTTTAGGTGCTAAACTTGGATTGTAGAATTTAAAAGGTGTTAATAAAATACTTTACTCATATATTTATAGTGAATGTTAATATAAACCCCTTAATCGGAATAATTATTTGTAAAAAAGTTTACATAGAATTAAAATTAGGGACTATTTAATTTTTCCCTCTATTTTTAAAATTTACTTTAAAAAAATAATATAGAGAATAAATAAGTGCAAAATTTTATAAAATATCTTTTACCAGTAATGATTAATTAAACTATTTTAATTTTATTACTGTTTTAGAAAATATCTTGCAAAATGTTTATATATATATATATATATATATATATTAAAATTATAAGAGTTTTTGATTTGAAGATAACACAGATCTATAACCTTGTAAAATTGTTATTATTAAAGTAATCAATTATTATCTAATGACAAAATAATTAAGTATTTGACTCATAATTAAAACATTAAATAAATAAAACCTATATATATATATATATATATATATATATATATATATATATATGAGAAAAAGGGGAAAAAAAAAACACTTTCTATGTTAAATTCACATTTTCTTATATGAGAAAGGTAGAACAAGGGCCAGCTGGAAAAGCAATTTTCTTCTAAAAATCATCTTTGGATGTTTGAAAAGAGAAAGGGAAAAAAGTTTATGCACCTTTAGGTTTGTGATAGCACATTATACCAACCAAATTATTGGAGATTTCACATGTTCAAATAACGTGTAAATTAAGTTGAGGAATTAATTTATTTATAGCTAATAGATAATAGTATTTAAATCACGATAAGTTGTGTAATACTTCTTTTAAGAGAATTTCTTGGGATTTCGTGTGAAAAAAAAAAAAATTATGTCGAACATTGTATTGTTGAATAACTTGCAAAACAAGCCACGTAACCAGTAACCAGAGGATTGTCATTGGCTTTAACCCTCCGATAGTCAAGTCGGTTAATGAAGGATAAAAAATCTCAGAACACCTAAGTTTAAAGAGAATTTACTTTTCTTACTCTAAATGTTGGTGGAACAATGAATTTCTTAATGAATTGGTTGGAAAAGAATATATCATATATATTCCATACTTAGTGAATTAGGATGAGATAGTTAGAACACTAAATTGTCAGCTCATGGACAGAGCATGTTCAATACTTTGATAACCACCTTATCAAAGACATTAAATACAATTTTGAGAGTGACATGTACTTCACCTCATCTTGTCACTTCGCTAACTCGGATAAGGACAATTCTAAAGTCGCATCAGCCTTAGTTAATAAAGTAACTCACTTCGCAACTTTATATATATATATATATATATATATATATTTATTTATTAGTATATAATAAGAAATAAATTGAGTTAGTGAGTATGAAAATGATTTACTTGAGGTCTACTAGTAAACAAATATTTTATTTATTGTCGAGGATTAAAAGGCAAAGACTAGACATGAGAGGCGACAAGAATTGAATATTGTGGGCAAAGCCACTAATAAAGCGATGTTTCTAATGGTGCAATTTAAATATATATATATTTATGTGTGAAAGAAAGACATTTAGGATAAAGATGGACATTTCTCTAATCATAATCTTTGGCCTTATAACACCAAAATGTGGTGTATTTAGGCCTTAAGCCACTATATAACGTGCTTTTACTGCAAATTTTATTTTATAGAAAAAGAAATTGATAAATATTTTATCTATAATAATTCTTAAATAATTATTTGAATTATTAATAAACGAATAACAATATTAGTATTGGTAAGATATTAACTTTCTAAAAAATATTCTAGGAGATTCCTAACAATTTAATTTTTTTTTTTTTTAAAAAAAAATATAAGTATTCATACACATATATATAAGTTGAATCTCAAGCTATTTTAACACACACACCACACACACACACACACACACACACACACACACACATATATATATATATATATATATATATATATTAATTTATTTAAATATTTAGACATATAATTCAAACACATTTTTTAAAAATTGAGCTATTTATGAAGTACTTTTTAAAATTAGAGTCATTTTGATAAAACATTAAAAGATAGTATTGAGTAAAAAAACTATATACCCAAATGACTCAAAAGGAAATCACTCACCTAAAAGAAACAGTAGAAAACTAAATCCATTTACAAAGCTGAAGTTATTCATAGTATTTTTTTCCTTCCGTGTAATTTATTATTCATTAACAAGTTATTAATTTTTAAATCCTCTTTTGGTAAATAATAATAATAATAATAATAAAATCTTACCAATTAAATACCCAAATATAGTAAAAAAGGCGTGAACCAAAAAAAATGCTTCATTTTTTTTCTATAAAGAAACTACCCACATGTAACAGAATGTTCTTTTCTTCTGCAAAGAAACAATAGACACTACAATACAAGTAAGTCGATGGTTCTAAATCAAACCTCATTATGTCTTTTCTAACTCTGATTTTCTTTAACAAGTAGTCTTTTTGTTCATCCAATCTGGATAAACATAGCTCTTCTAACTGAATGAAGGATTAGATTCTGCCTTCATTGGGAAAGAAGAGTGAGAACGAACAATCTTTGGCAATAAAACCCTGCAACAGAAAATTTTAGAACAAGATGGTAATAATGTTACTCTTTGTGCTCATGTAGAAGCCAAAACAACTAAAAGACTCGATCTGGATAAAGAACTGCACACTACATTCAGCATTCAGACATTGATCAAAGAAGATGGAACTTGCTTAGAGGGAAAACTATCACGTGTACTTTTTAATATCAAAGCATTTCAACATTTGATAATACATGAAATTGCTGGAGTGTATTAGAAACAATTTTACCTGTTATAGAAATGCCTTCTTCACAGGTATCTTCATCTAAGGCCAAATTACGTCTTCATAGGCTATATTCTACAAAATGACTCCTGCAGAAGGTTTTGAAACAAATTGATGAAAGAATTATTTGAACCATCACTGAATACCACTGTTTGAGGACTCTCAGAGATGGATTGCCTAATCCGTATTATACTATCACTGTGGTCATCCATTGACTGAGTATCCACACCATCAATAACCTGTACAATATTATAATTAATTGTCAGAATGAGATGAGAGCATATGCTGCAAAAGTTGTGTGCAAAGCTTGTCAACAAACATTTTGATAAAATACACCACATCAATCCAAGATTGGAATAGAAACTAGCAGTATTTGTTTGTGTAATTCTTAAGCATAAAAACTATGCACATAACAAGTCTTTTTTTTTTTTAAATGGACCATATAATTCAGTGAATCACCAACTAGTAATATATAATCATGAGAAACATATTAATCTTGTGTTGATAATTATCTTGGCAGAAACTAAAATTCATGGAAGGCAGAGGGTTTTGAGTCCCTTATAGATGACAACTTTAAGCTCTTTAAGAATCAATGCTTGCAATTAATAAAGTGTTAACTGCAAAGAGAATCATACTGTATCTATCTCCACATACTTAAAATCTGATGTGCTATGCTAACCACAATAAATCTAGACACGTGTTTTGATTGCCTAGATATATTACTTCTTTCTTAAACTCCAAGCTCTTGAGTCAAGTTACATCAAATACATAGCAGCTTCATCCTAAAATGAAAATCTATCTTCCAACTTGGTAAAAGAATAAAAATAAAAGCAAGTCTTTGATCATGAGTAAGTTACAACATTATACTTTATTATTAAGATGTGTTAAATGTAAAGTGAATCTTTTAAACTAAGGAGGTTGTGCAATTTCAGATGGAAAATATGCTTATTTTAAGAAATTTGTCATTCAACTTCAGACATCTCAGCATAAAAATGTGAAAATTCATTTTTTAAGAAGAATATATTCTGTTTTCAAATACTTGTATACTAATTTTCTTGGAGATTCTCATTTTTAACATAGATTGCTAGAAATACATGCTCTTTGAATCTGAAGGAAATGTTTCTGAAAAATCATATGACTATTAAGATGAAGTATTTCAAATTACCAGCATTGAGACACCACTTATATCGACCTCATTCAAGGATATAAGCTTTAGAAGTCTCTCAGGTGTGGAAAGAAGAAACTCTGGTTCACAACTCCTCAGCCTGTCAAAGAAATAGGCAACCCTCATAAGACAAATATACGAACTCGTTACATAAATAAGCTGCATATGCTTCTTTTATAAAACAAGCCTGATAGCAAAGCTTTGCATGGAACAAACCTCTAGAGAGTGAACCTAAAGTGTAAGAAAAGGAGGAAGGAAAAAGAAAAAGGATTTCACATATCACAGAACACTGGTAAAACACCAACGAACATCAGAAATAAACAGCATTGCCAGACCACCAAGAGTCCCAATAGAATTTACCAAATTAGAAAATATCTTTACCTTAAGCACTATCTGTCATGATTAAGCCTAAATATACCATACACAGGAGAAGCAGAGAGATAAGTCCAGATCCTCTCAAACAAAAAATACACAGAGTAGACAGTATAAAGCACCATTGCAACAGATCATATAGTCACCTTCAAACATACATTTTGCATGCAAAACATATTTATTAACAAGTTGATGCATTGTTTAAAATAGTTCATCTTAAGAAATCACAATGAAATTACTGTACAACAACAACACGAAAATCTTCATTGTAGAACGACCACATGAAAACTACCTTAAACCAATGAATTCTGAGTAGAGGACATCATAAAACACAAGCGAGAACCACAGACAAAGGACTTTCATACTAACCCACGGATTTGATGATCTATGGGGGCACCTGAATGCAAGCTCACTGAATGTACCCCAAGAGCTTTTAAAGGTTTGCAAATTTGGCGTACCTGAACTCCAAATGAAATAAATCATAAATGAAAACCAGGAGCAGATAAATAATGCTTAATAAAGTGCTGCATACATACTGAAGTTTTAAAGTGAACCGCATGTAGTAACATTCACCAAAGGAAAACTAGTTTCATCCCAAGGACATCAAAAGTTTGATCCTAAGCCAAAAGAAAATACCATTTCTTACATGTTGATGGATGTATAATGAGTTAACAATAAAATAAACAGAGGAATTGTACAAACTCAATGCATATCAATTTTGTGTCTCTCAAGGTTTGAAGAAGCTAGCAAGCTTCTGAAATAATAGATCAAAAAATAGGGGACTGGAGTGTGAGAAGGCATACCTCAGCAGCTTTTGCTTGAGATGGCACAAGGTACAAAAGAAAGGGACTACAAAGTGATTGCCCTTCTTTCTCCATTTTAGCAATGGTATCAGCAGCACATGATGCCAACCAAGCAATTTGCTGAAGAGTAGAATTAGCTCTGCTGGTCTCAAGTACATCTTTTCCACTTGAATAAATCTTCCAGAACTCAAAGCCCCATTTATGAACAAAGAGAGGGCTGTCCTCTTCACTATTAAAAGCTTCTTCATGCCTCAAAGCATTCTGAATAGTGTTCAAGCAAAGAATCAAGAACTTTGACGGGCATCCAGTGAACTCTTCCTGCCCATTTGCCTGACAACTCTGAAGCAAAGTGATGGTAGATTTTCCTTGATTGACCACCTTATTTAGTCCAACAGAGTTAAAGACTGAACATGGATTTATGGGCATACTCAACTTCTCAGGCTTTTCTGAATTTTTTTCTTGAAATTTCTCATCGACATGCTTCTTTTCAGATTTTCTAAGTGAAGGTTTCTTTATTTTCTTCACTGGATCCATTTTACCATGTGTATCATTAAAGGGATCCTCTGGTGTAGGAAGGCTAAAACACATACCCTGAAAATTACATAGGCAATTCACACATGAGCTGGAACAAAGCAACAGGTTTAAAAACCTAGGAAGCTTTTACAAGATATTAATATCTAAATAGTTGAGAACTACTTATAGGAAAAATACCACAATAATTGTCCATTTAAGATTTGACGGGCAGGAAACACCATCTCATACTAAACAAGTTTAATAACTCTCAAGAGAAGCTCATTTAAAGAAGTATACTTCTTATAACAAAAGATACATGTAACAAGCTATTGATTCATAAATATAACAGCACACATAGGGCTGGAGACCTAAAAAAAGGAAAAAAACCCTGATTGAAAATGAATTTCCGGAGATTAACAGAACTTTACCTTCGACCATTTATAATCAAGTAAAACGGGCAAAAGAGAAGAACAATTTCCAGTATCAAGAACTTGTATTATCCAAAAATATCACACACATAATTAAAAATACAACTTGATCAAAGGAAAAGAAGATACAGAATACCTGAAAGAAAACACTTGATAACCAAGTAAACCTACCACGGAACAAGATTATTCTAATAACCCCACAAAATCTCCAACCTTAACACTCCTGTACAGTATCCACAGCCCACCAAACTAACACGAATTCATACTAAGTTCCAAAAATTAGTAGAGAGAGAGAGAGAATTGGAGAGATTCTGTAATGACTAAACCTGACAAAGACGGCGTTTTCCAGATTTTCTGCGGTTCTTAGCAGCAATAATGGCGGCGATTCTAGAGGAGACATTTGAGGAATCATTCTCATGCTTTTTCCTGTTCTTCTTATTCTTCCTTCTCCATATAGAATCGTCACTTTTCCCCATTTCTTTTTCTTGCTCAGAGAAAGAGAGGAAGTTTGTAAAGAAGGCGGTTTATGCCGTTTTGTGCAGCTGCTCAGAGTGGGTAGGTTTGATATATTCAGTCAATAGAATGGGTTTATTTGTCATTTCACTTCTACTAATGCGTTCTTCTGTTGGGCTTGTTTCCTTCTGCCAAAATGTGCAATACTTTAGCCCAATTGGGGGTATTTTTTGCTTCTCACAAAATGGGTACGTCAGTCTTACTCCCAAATGACGTATAGATTTTTTTTTTTGTTTTTTTTTTCCTTCCTATAATTATACAAATAGATTATTTGCTGTTAGTTCATTCCTTTGCTTCCAAATAGATTTTTTTTTTAATAAAAAATGAGATAATTCAATTAGTAAGAATCTCTATGAAATAAAAATTATGAGTTGGAGTCAATCTATCATGACTCGGGTACCCATGGTCATGAGTTGACAAGAGTATCAATACTCATTTTTATATACATATTTATGGAACAAAGTATCACATAATCAATCCATCTTATACTTTATTTTACAAATAATTTATAAATTTTAAGTTATATGTACAATCACCATCTAAAAATTATAATATTTTTATCACTCGATATTCTTATCAACTAATTCATGAAAGATTTGTGGGAGAAGAATCTCAAGTCTTTAGAGTGAGTCAATCGAACTCAAAGTAAAATAAGACACAAAGTCAAATTAATTAAACTATAATTATATTTGAATGGAATTAGTGGAATCACAATATTTTACTTAAAATATTTGTTTGATGGCAAATGTGAAGTGGTCCTTGTCAAAGTTTGGTGCTCCATCTCCTCACATGGTTTTTCCTTTTGTTTTGCCTTTTTTATAACAAACATGCTCAAAATTTCACTACAAAATGGAAGCTGCCATAATGTTTTATTTATGACTACTCTACGTAAAAAGCCTATAATTGTTTCAATTCTACTCCAACACTTATTGAGTGCTTTTTTTTTTTTTTTTTTTTTTCCTTCTCTCTCTCTTTGAGAAAACTGAAATATCCTACATTTTTGTTGGACTTAATTCCTCACCATTCTAAAAAATTAATTATATATATATATTTTGTATTAAAATACTTTTTAATGTAATTTATTATTTTATGCATTCAAATAAATTATTAAAGTTAGACTAGTCGTGATGTTTTAATAAAATATTATCTTTTTATTATTTTAAGATGTTTTGTTTTGTCCAAAAGTGATATATATATTTTTTTCTTCAAGTGATCTTTATTTAATATATTATTTAAGCAACAACTTTATATATAAACATAAATATAATAAATTTGGAAAATAAAACTTCTTTTTTTTTTTTTTAATATTATAAAATGTACCTGTACATACATACACACACACACATATATATATATATATATATATATATATATAAAAGAACTTGGAAACAAGCTGCTAGGAAGTTCCATGAAATTGAATGGTAAACCTTTCTATTCTATATCAAGAATTCACATCGGAATGATGTGTGATCCATCCATCCACCTTGATTTTTAATATCCTATTGTATAAACTAATATATAAGAAGTGTATGATTATTGCAAATATTATTTATTCTTTAGGGTTTTTGAGCGTCTAAATTAATATATATAAATAAATCTAATCTAAAACGCAAATGAGTTATAAGAAAAATCTCATAATTTGAATAAAATTACGAATTTATAATTAAAATTTCTTTAAAAATATCTCCAATTAAAATGTCAACTTAAAATATGCTTGCTTGGCTTGGGCTTTATATTCCAGTGGTTTTCTCTTTTTCATTTAACCAAACTGACCCGACGGCTATGATTATTGAACCATTTCTGGAAGCTTCCGAAATCAAATGTCTACTCAGCATCATCAAAAACAATCGATACTCTGTTCTTGTATTTTCTCCTCTTTTTGACTTCTTTTTTTTATCATTAAATAATATTATTATTAATTAAAATCCCGTCTTCTTCATCTGACTTTTTTCCTTTCTTTTTTATTTTTTAAAAAATAAAATAAAAATAAAATTAAGACTAACGGATGTAATTCTTAATTAATAACTATTTCACTCACAAATATCAATATTTTGAGCTCAAGATATTAAAAAATAATAAGGATCACCTAATATCATAATAAAATTTCAGCTGTTTTTATTTTAATTTTGATTTTTTTTCATCTCTAATAAACTCGTACCTCGTGAGTGAAATTATTATTATCGGAACAATACTTTTTTTTTTTTTAAATTATGATTAAAAATAAAAATAGTAAAAAATAGGAGTTATAATAAGGACAAAACAGAGATGAGTTTATATGAGGTTTAGTGGAACAAGTTATGATGGAAAGATAATTGGTACTAATTATGACTAAGCCCTTCTAAAACTATAAAACCTCGTCTTATAATATATATATGTATATCTAAATATACACACTTGAATCTTCACTTTGATTAATCCAAAACATGTAGCTACTTCTTTCCTTGTATGACCAAATTTCTATGGGAAAAAAGAATGGATTTCATTAAGGATTATTTTTACATATATATATATATATATATAATGATGATGATGATGATGATGAAGGCAGCTTAGGAAAAAGAAACACATTATTAAGGATAAGCTAAGGTTTCTTGGTTGATCATTAGACTTAGGTTTTTTTGGTTCTTTCTTGTTCTTACTTAGGTAAAATTCAGGTTGATCAAAACTCCTCCAACCCTCCCATACATATATCATCTGTCATGGAGTAATTCAGAAGCGAAAATCAAAAACATTCTCAGAGCAAAACCGTGTTCTTTTCGCAAAGCAACATTCATTCTTATTACACATATATATACATATACATATATATATATATATACACACATACTTACTACACACACAGTCCATCCCTGTTCCTGGAATTATCAAGAAATGGAGGAGACGGGTAGTGAAATATTCCGGGACAGCGGTGGCATTACTGGGCAGATTGGGTTGCTATGGCAGCAGGGGAGAGCTCCATTGATTGTGCCAATGCTGAAAGTGATGGTGTATTTGTGCTTGACAATGTCTTTAATGCTGTTTGTTGAACGAGTTTATATGGGAATTTTTATACTTGTGGTTAAGCTGTTTCAATGGAGGCCCGAGAAGAAGTATAAATGGGAACCCATAAATAATAATGAGGAACAAGATTTTGAGCTTGGGAATTTGAATTATCCCATGGTTTTAGTACAAATACCAATGTACAATGAAAAAGAGGTAGATCTTTATTTTACCTTTTTCTTTCACTACTTACCATTATGTTCTTGTCTTAAAAAGAAAAAACTTCATGATTCTTTATTTTATACAGGTATATCAGCTCTCCATTGGAGCTGCTTGTGGTCTGTCATGGCCAGCTAATCGGATTATAATCCAAGTTCTTGATGACTCTACAGACCCTGCAATCAAGGTTTTCAGCTTAAAATTTAAGTCCTCGTCCTAAATTAACTATTATTTGCATAAATTCTCGCCCTAAATCTTATATAACGGATTCTCGAACTCATATAGTGTTTTGTGTACGAATAAGGGTCTCTGCTTACTAGGAAATTTTGTACAGGCTTTGGTGGAACAAGAATGCAGGAGATGGGCAAGCAAAGGTATAAACATAAAATATGAGATCAGAGAGAATAGGAATGGTTATAAAGCGGGGGCATTGAAGGAAGGAATGAAGCACAGCTACGTGAAGCTGTGTGATCATGTCGCCATCTTTGATGCTGATTTCCAACCTGAGCCTGATTTCTTGTGGCGAACCATTCCTTTTCTTCTACACAACCCTGAAATTGCCCTCGTTCAAACTCGCTGGAAATTCGGTACATATGTATATATATATATATCTTTTCATTCTTTTTTTTTAGATTCTTGTTGAGATTATGATGGTCCACGAACGATTTTTGTGCAGTGAATTCTGATGAATGCATGATGACAAGGATGCAAGAAATGTCACTTGATTATCATTTCATTGTGGAACAAGAAGTAGGCTCCAGCTCCTGTGCATTTTTTGGGTTCAATGGTCAGTTATTAATTAGCCCAGAAATTCTCTGCTCTGCGTTTCTATTTTCCTTTCCCAAAAGAAAATATATATATATATATATATATATATTTGACTTGACTCTGTCCCCCCTGCAGGAACTGCCGGTGTATGGCGAATCTCTGCACTTAATGAAGCCGGAGGATGGAAGGATAGAACAACAGTGGAGGATATGGATTTGGCTGTTCGAGCAAGTCTCAAAGGCTGGAAATTTGTTTATGTTGGCGATGTCAAGGTCCGTCCTGTGTAAACCCTATACATAAATAAAACTATATATATATACTAATTTTGTACGTACATTCTTTCTTTCAGGTGAAGAATGAACTACCAAGTACCTTTAAGGCATACCGATACCAGCAGCATCGATGGTCATGTGGACCTGCAAATCTTTTCAGGAAAATGGCAATGGAAATAGTTAGAAACAAGAAAGTTTCGATGTGGAAGAAGTTATATCTGGTGTACAGTTTCTTCTTTGTCCGAAAAATAGTAGCACATTTAGTCACTTTCATCTTCTACTGCCTTATTCTGCCAGCAACCATTTTAGTACCAGAAGTTCAAGTACCTAAATGGGGAGTTGTTTACATTCCTTCCATTGTTACTCTCCTCAACGCAGTTGGAACTCCCAGGTTTCCTGATCTCCTCTGATGAACTGATGGATAAAATTTTTGTATGGCTGATTAGATTCAACAATTTTTTTTTCTCTTTTCTTTTCGGCTGCAGATCACTTCATCTACTCATTTTCTGGATCTTGTTTGAGAATGTGATGTCTCTGCATCGAACAAAGGCGACATTTATAGGTTTAATTGAAGCAGGAAGAGCAAATGAGTGGATTGTTACAGAGAAACTAGGAGATGTTAAGGCTAAATTGGGATCAAATAAGGCTGCAAAGAAACCTCGCTTCAGAATTCGTGAAAGGTTAAGTAGTTTCATCTCTCTACTTAGTACTTTCTTCTTACTCCCATACTAACTTTTTTTTTTTTTTTTTTTTTTTTTTTGGCTGTGATTGTAGATTGCATCTGCTAGAGTTCTTTGTTGGGTTGTACCTCTTGTTTTGTGGATGGTACGACGTGGTTTATGGAAGGACACGATTCTTTATCTTCCTCTTCCTTCAATCCATTGCTTTCTTCACAGCAGCATTTGGATATATCGGCACATTTGTACCTGCTCCTGCTGCTTCTTCTTAGGGGGCAAAGATTTTTGTATCCTGGGAATAAATTTTCCACAAGGGAAATAAATTCCTGTACTAGTATCATTTTTTATCTTCAGCATCACTGCTTATGCACTCATATTGGATTTAATTTATAATTCTTTCAGGCATCAGAAAGAAATAATGCTTGGACATTTCTTTTTACCCTAATTTTTACTCTATACTTATATAAAATTCGACTTCCTTCATTTTTCTTCTTAGAGGCAAGCTAATTATGGCTTATACAGATCATACAGCTAAAAGTAAAATATACGGAATAAGAATGAATTTGTTCTGTATGCTCCTTTATCTTCAAAATATGGATGCCGCTCTATAGGCCTAATTTGATTAGGCAAATTTTTCTAACAGGATTCTAAAGTCGAAGGGAATCATGCACCAAAACACATCAATGTTATTTCACAGACAAACAAGTCTTAATGTTACTGCCTCCACAAATATCTGACCAACAATTTCCAAGGTTGTTCAAAATGACACCAACAAGCCTATGAATAATTTAGCACAAAATACCTACCAGACTTGTATACCAGAATATGTCATTGGGAATCATTATTGTTAACAATTAATAATTAAAATAAAGATATAATAGAATAGAAAGCAAAGCCAGAGGAATTGACGCCTAACAAAACTTTCTTTCATGGACATGTTCGGAGCTTTTATTTTTGGGTGGATACTCTGGAAAGATGGGAAAGGCCACTGTGTGAGATGTCAAATAGTGCAGGAAAATATATAAATAATGAACAACGGTAACCTCATTAGTGAACAACCTTTATGACGGAGTTAGAAACCAAGAAAACTTTAGAAGGCAATATGCAATACTGGTAAATATCATATGATCCGTTTAGCACATTAATGATAACCAGGAGTCGAAAAGGATAAATAGAACAAATCAGAGTTTATATGATATTTCAAGTAGAGCAGAAACAAAGCAAGCATGATCATTGTGTACACAGAGAGTATGTGAAAATCTTTTCCCAGACACTGTATAAATTAAACTAAACCTAGAGAAGATAATGACAGAATCTACAAAACTGGAAACAAGCTAGATGCTTGAATAAAGTTGTTTTACCGAATTAATTTTATCCCCAAAGATGAGAAAAGAATATTTTCTAGAACCCACAAAAAAAAAAAAAAAAGAAAAAAAGAATTGTGGCTGTGTTTGTGAAAATAATTTATTCTTGTTGAATATAAGATCCCGGGATGTCTTTAATGCCTGCTGTATACTGCTTCTATGCTTCTACTTTCTGAAGATCTTTGGAGACAAATTCCAGTATGTCATAATGACCATATCCATGAAATAGAATATTTATTGGACTCTCTTCATCCTTCCGATACTCTTTCCCATAGATCGCTATATTTGATAAACTACCAGAGCTTTTATCAATCATATAGACAGAAATTGGTGTCCTGTAATAATAGAAAGAAAAACATAAATAGAAAGATTATCAAGGTTTGTTACTGTTTTTACCTAATGGAGGTCTTATGCTGACTCAAAGAATGCCATATTTTATTCAAATGGAAGGGTTTGACATAATTCCCAATCTTATAGCTTAGCTGACATGATATCACTGTACATGTATGTAAATTAACAGTTATGGAAATTACTATGTATTTAAATAGAAAACAGCAAAATAGTCATTCAGGCTTTTTCTTCCCCTGTTAGGGGTTTTTCACTTGAATAATCTCCACAGGAGAGTTATATATTTGTAATTTCAACAATTTGGTGATCAACCTTTCAAAACAAATTTATTAGTATTTATGGAAGACTACCATACCAAGAAGCATCTATAAATTGAATTAGCATGGAAATTTAATGCAATAGGAAAAGAGAAAATGAAAATGATCAAAGATGTAAATGAAAGAAATGCTAAAAAAGGGAGCACTTACTTTATGACATGAGAAGCCATCAACAACTCTGGTTCCCCACCCCAAACATATGGCTTTTCAATTCTTTGCACATATGCATCAAAATCGCTCTCAAGATACCTATATATAGAGCTAAAATCAGTACAATTTACAGCACAAATATACATACTTGAGTATTTAAAATAAAACATAGAATCTAAAAAGAACTCACCATTCTGCTTCTTTTCGCCTCCTAAACAGCTCCTCAACAACCTGCAGAAGACTGGAAGATAAGTTAATTTGATAAACAAATATTTTGAAAATGGAAAACACTTTTAACTCCAAAAAGGCACCTGAGCTCTTAATTCATCAGCAAGTTCCTTCTGACGATTCTCGTCGGGAACCTCTTCCCCTCTCCTCAAGCTTGCCACATGCGCTACTGCTCTAAACAAACACCTTCCATCGGCCGTGACCCCTAGGCATTTTTTCAAACGAATCAACTACTCATTTCCATCTCCAGAACGAATTTGTAAACGAAGTAATAAGTAATATTCAAAAGCAAAAAATCTAACCAGTGACTCTGAAATCTGAAGAACTTTCAATGCCGTCTTGACTCGAGCTAAGAATATCCCCTTTTTCATTGGCGGTTTGGGAAGAGGACTCAGGAACAACCTCGGAAGCATCGAGGAGCAGCGGTACCGGGGGTAGAGGCGAGGTTAAGCAAGCACATACTCCGAAAAGCAGCCAGGCTGAGTCCAGATTATGAAGCCACCGCGCCGGTCTAGCATCCCAAGCAACGTTCCAGGATCCCTCGCCCTTCCTTACGAACTCCTCATGGTGGTGGTGATAAATCACCGACCTCCTCCCCCTCCTAAGATTTCCATCACCGGTTGGAAAAATAGCGTGCCAAATTGAAGCTGCACCACCACAACCACCATTGTCGGAGCCCCCAAGCCGACAACTACTCGAATGATGTCTCTTCTGATCACCACTTCCACAACCAATTACTGATCTAAATATCGGACTAGCAATAATCCGATTATGAACATGAGCAGCCGCCGAAATGCCGCCGTAGGCGTGAGCTGAAGATAGTGCAGCGGGTAGTAGCCAAGGCTTGGGGCGTGCGCAGAAAACACCAAGCATCACCGGAGGACTATATTTCTTTGTATATATTTTTTTTATTGAGGGGTGATAAATTTTGGTTTATAGGTAATATAGGGAACTGCTATCGTGCTTAAGTAATATACTAATTCTCCATAGCCAAACTAATTCAACATTTTTTTTTTGGAGTTTTTGCGATTTGGTATGGGAATGGATGGTTGGTGACGGCGAATCAGAGAGTATTGTAAAGAAAGGAGAAAAGTAGTATAAGTAATACGTGTGTGCGTGAGAGAGAAAGTTTCTGGTGGGGCCCACACAAACTGTTTGGACCCTGAGGTATCTGCTCTTTAGGCATAATGTTCCAGACTCTTCTGTGATTACCGTTTTACTGTCAAAATGTGACCTTTTCAAGATGCTTTTTTATTTTATTTTTCATAATTTTCTAAATTATAAATCAACTTATTATTAATTAAATTAAAAAAAAATAAATTAAATTTTTTCATTTTTTTTATTAATATTATTTTATTTTAAGTAGTATGCAAAAAAAAAAAACGGCCGTGTTGATTAGGGGAAAATTTTTAAAAAATAAGAATAATAAAATATTAGATCTAAAAAGAGAATAATAAAATATTCATAAGATTTTTTTTAGAACTATTATAATTATAATTTAGATTTGTTTAGCTTAACGAGGCCGTTAAGGAAAATACTCTGTATGGATGTAATGTATTTTGAACAACTATAAATAGAGGAAGAAAGTCTTTTAATTAATAATATTATTTAAATACGTGAAATGTATTAGGTGAAATAATATTATTGTGAAATTTAATATATATACATATATTGTAATGGAATGGAAAGGGGGTGGGAGGGAAATGGCTAGGTATTTGCACGTGTGTATTGTGAAATTCAGTGAATCACAAAGTTTTATTAAATATTTTATTGAATTATGTTATATATTTTTTTTAAAAAAAAAATTAAAGAAGCATAATTAAATATTTTTTAATTTAATATATGAGGATTTTGAAATTTGTTGGGGTCATTGGCTCTTCCCAACCCAATGAAGAGCCGCCTCCGCTTTAAGTATCCTACTTTTTTGTATTTATATTCATTTTTTTTTTTTTTTTTGGTGAATTTGTATTTATATTCATTTAAAGGGTTATTAAAACAAAATTTAAATTTCTGCACAATAATTATTCAGAAATATATAAATATTTTTGTAAACATGCAGAAAATTATTCACAATAATATATATATTCCTATTTACGAGTTAAATTTTAAATCTTATAGGGGGAAAAAGATATTTATATAAAAATCAAAATCAGCAAAAATGAATTCTTAATTTTTTTTTTCTCAATTAACAATCAGGTAGTTTTATTTTATATTCTCCAATCACTTTCTTTCTTTTGCTTTTACCATGAAAATATGCCTCACTTTTTGCAATAAGAAAATTCTTTTCCATCAAGCCGCTACCACATAATAGAAATTCTAAATTTTATTGTGTATTGAATTCATGAACTTCAAATTATAAATGGGGATGTTATCAATTGAATTATATTTTTTCGACTTCCATTTGTATATATATTAATATATATTTTTCTAATACCAAAAATTAAATATTTAAATTAGAATATTTTTTAATATATACTTTTACTATGAGCACGAAAGATCCAAAATTTGAAAATAGGGAAATAATATAAAAATATATTTTTATGGAAAAAAAATATAAATATATTCGGTCCAATTTCTTATTAACCTCTTTTAATTTTAAATGAAAATTATAAATCTATATATTTATTTATTTTCAACTAGTAGACGATCCCACTTGAATCCCGTTATAGTTATTGTATATATAGTACTTTTTTTCATTTTTGCTTTTAAAAGTAATCCCTGGTAGGTAGGTTATTTTTTTATTATTTGATTAGTACTATTTGTACTTAATTTTTTTTTTTTTTTTATACCCATTTGGGGCGCGCCCGACGTCCCACCTTATTTGGTGAGACTAATCCAGAATCGACTCTGCGGAGCGCTCGCAAAGTTTAACTCTTAGTCAATGGTGAGAGTCTGCCCAATTTTTTTTTTAACATGACGCTAACCACCCGAAGGGGATTCGAAACTTCGATCATCCTCTCTGAATGAAACATTAAGAGTCTGTGCACCAACTTCCTAAGCTATCGGGTTCAAATTCTTTACTATATTAATATATATACATAAATAAAATTTGTGATTGATATGTATATATATAGTAACAATTTAATAATTCTATATATGAAAGAAAAAAGAAAAGAAAAAAAAGGTTGAAATAAAAATGAAGGAAGTTTGAACCACGTATATATGTTACAAATAACAACAAATACGTGGAAACTTTAGGACAACGAAATTCGAAAAGAATTCATAATTAGAAGGTAGGTTAAGGCATTGAACAGTCCTTGTTTGAGTGCAAAACTCGAATTCTTCTTCTTTTTCTCGTTTTCCTTTTTTATTTTTCTTTTTTATTCTAATTACAATATTATTTTTTTTCTAATCGGGGATAGTTAAATTGAGTGTCCCACAAAAAAGGTTAAGCGTCAAGGTATGTTTTCGGTGTTGACTTTCCGATGATTAAGTCAGCGACAAAATCTAAGGGGTTCCAAGGAACCAAGAGATGAAGAATATCCTCTTAATTTTCTCCGAGAAGTTATCAAAGAATTTAATAGAACAAATAAAATATTTTGTGATATTTTGCTTTCATGTCTGTGTGTAGTATGTAAGTTACCATTTATATTTGGAGTCTCGACCAACATGGAAGTTACACTTGAACTGTGTACATTGCTTGACAATCCGAATTGGTGGCTTCAACAATATCTATTGGGTCGGACGCATTTAATGCTTCGTACTGACGGTATCTTTTATGCCAGAGATGATACCATTTGCGTGTGGTACTTATAGTTGTCGGCCAATACCAAGTAGAGTCCATCTTGATCCCAATCGACTCACTTGTGTGGCATCAACTTCGATTTCTTCAACCTACATAGACTTTTCTACACTTCGATACCTCTCACTTTCTTTAATCATAAGTAAAGTTTTTTTAATTGGAAAACTACATCAAATTTCATAAATATATATTCAAGGAACACGATGATTATAAAACCAAATTAGATTTCATTAATATATATAATATGTATTGTACAAGAATAGATATCACCAAAGTAATATTTCTTTGACGAACTCTTTCTTTATCTCTAAATTATTATTTTTTTTAAGAAATATGTAGTCTTAAATAATAACCACAATAGTTACTTTCAGGTTGAAAGATTACTATTTTTTTTTTTCAATTAGTCAATTTATTAAAGGCAAATTGGCCAAAAAGGTCCTTTATATTATAATTTTTTTGCGATTTTATCCCTTTTCTTTTTTTTTTGGAAAATTTCATCCCTTATATTATAAATTTTGGCCAATTTCATCCTTTCCGTTAATTTTTTTTTTGTCAACAGTTAGTCAATTGTTATATTTTAAAAAAAATTATTTTTCAGGGATAAAAATGTCATTTCACCGTTAAAAAAAAAAAAAACCCAAAACCAGAAATTCCAGAAATCAATCGATCCAATTCAAATTCCAGAAATCAACCATACTTCCACCGTCTCCCAACCATCTTCATCATCCTTACTCTTCTCCACCATCTCCAACCATCTTCCATTAACAAAAGCCCCAACTATCACAAAAACCCCAAAATCATTGTTGAGTTTCATCCACAACCAAATATATATATATATATCGCTTACCGTATATTAGTTTTAATAATACAGATTTTTACTTCATGGTTGCCGGCGGAAGAAACAAACTTCGGTGCTAATGATGTTTATGGAGGTCTTTCGGGATCAAGAGGGCTGACACCGAGACATTCAAACTGTGAGGAGGGAAGTGGAATTGGGGGAGGAGGGAAGTGGAAGATGGTTGGAGATGGTGGAGAAGAGTAAGGATGATGGAGATGGTTGGGAGACGGTGGAAGTATGGTTGATTTCTGGAATTGAATTGGATCGATTGATTTCCGGAATTTCTGGTTTTGATTTTTTTTAAAAAAAAAAACAGTGAAATGACATTTTTACCCTTGAAAAATAAATTATTTAATTATAACAGTTGACTAACTGTTGACAAAAAAAAAATTAACGGAAAGGATGAAATTGACTAAAATTTATAATATAAGGGATGAAATTTTCCAAAAAAAAAGAAAAGAGATGAAATCGCAAAAAAATTATAATATAAGGAATTTTTGGCTAATTTACCATTTATTAAATTCAAGTGGTATTTATTAATATTTTATTTTTTACTAATACCTTTTATAAAAGGATATTATAATATCACATCAATTTTGTTATTGATGTGTGTACATCTGCCTACCATCTCGTGCAAAGTGATTATCACAGTGGGGGAAAGGGGGGGGGGGGGGGGGTACCAATTGAGTTAGATGTTTTTATGTGTTTATAATTTTCTTAATTTGTTTTTTTTTAAATTAAACACTACTTTTTTAAGAATCTTATTTTATATATATATATATATATATAAAAGGAAACACAATATAATTTATTTTTATTAATATTTGATATATTGCAGAGAATGTCATGGTACATGTCATATATATATTATTTTTTTGAAACCAGGAAATATCTTTTAAATTATCAATAGAATAATGACACCTGGATATTTTGGTAAATCAATGTCCTTAATCTTTCTTTTTGAAAAAATTAATAAAACTAGTGTTTTTAATAAAGTTATTATTATTTTTGGAGAATCGGTATTCATTGGGAACATTGGAGACGACTTTTGGTTACAAAAACAACACTTTTCATGTCAATTAAGCAAAAATTCCAAAGCTTCATTCATGTCTTCTTCATGAACTTAAACTAAGAATTTCATGAATTTATATTTTGATCATAATTCTTATGATATTTTTCTATAATGCTAATGAATTTAAGTATTAGCTTCAATTTATATTTCCCTTTTTTACATTTAATAGTTATCAATTTTCGTTTCAAACATTAAAAAAAAAAAAAAAAAATTGAAAACATTATACTCATTCCATTATGGCACAAGTTGGCAATTTTTTTGCATGGTTTTTTTTTTTTAAAAAAAAAATTTAAGTTTTTTGAATAATAATATGACTTGACTTTCAAAATTATAAATAAAATGGTTATTAAATGAGTTAAATATGTTTGTTTAAAAACTCAACAGTTTGGGGGAGTTGGTCTAAGCGGACTCCTAATGCTTCTTACAAGGCGGATGATCGAAGGTTCGAATCCCCTGGGGTGGTTAGCGCTACGTTAAAAAGCTCCGATTCAGGCCCTACCCTCGAGTAAGAGTTGAATTCTTCGTAGGTCGAGTCCAGGATTAATCTCACCGAAGGTGGGAATACCGAGCGCCCCACAAGTGGGGTAATACCAAAAAAAATATGTTTGTTTAATTTTGCGTGATTTGAAATCTTAAGAAAATGGTCTAATTTCATCGTGTTGGGCAGTTATTTTGGTCAAGGACAAATTGGGCTAATATTCATAGGCCCAAATAATGAAATACAATTGGGCTAATTAACTCAATTCATAGGCCTTTATTGGGAGGGCGACAAGCTTTAAAAGTTGAGAGGATGCTTCAGATCTGCATTTGAAGGCCCTTTGATGATGGGCTTTTTAATAGAACGAAAGTGATATTGGCCATATTTTTTCATACCATTGATTTGGACTTTTTTCCTTTTTCTTCTCATTATTTTTATTTTTTTAATGAATTGTAACTTTAAGTTCTAAATTTTGCATCCATTACTATAGTTGCAAACCTGTCGAGTTGAACCGAACATCAGAATTTTGAGCTTAATTTGTTTAATTTTTTAACACTATTTGAATAGACTTGAAAATTAATCGAACTTAAAAAATTGTTTGAATTTGGTTTGTTTAATAAATGAACGAGCTCGAACAAGCTTTGTTTGCGAACAACTTGATTTGTTTACCACTTTAAGAGAAGGTAAAGAATGGGAGCCGCCACTACAAATTAGGAAAAAGGGAAGAAAAAACTTATATACATACCCTAATTTAAATATTAGAATTTTTTTTAAAAAAATAATATATATAATATATAAATATTTATAATTTGTTCGAAACGCTTGATTATGTTCACGAACACTATTTGAGTAATCTTGAAAATTAATAGAGCTTAAAAAATTGTTTGAGTTTGGTTTGTTTAAAAAACGAATGAGCTCGAACAAAATATAAATGAGTTTTGTTTGCGAAATCTTGATTTGTTTATAGCTCTACCCATTACATATATGAGTACATGTTCAATCTCGCAATCTCATATAGTATAATCTTAGGGATTTACATCATAAATTCTTTCTTTTTTTTTTTTTTTTTTTTGCTGAAAATGGGATTATATATTAAATATATAATGAATGGACGGAAGGTTGTGGATAAGCCACTCCATAAATTACACAAAACACTGGATCCAATCAAGATCCGAAATCTATCTCCTACTGAGGAATAAACGGGTGATCTCTAAGAATTTCCACAAGACATACTTTGCTAACTGGTCCTCATCCGGAGGTTCCTTGTTCCGAAACAAAAGCAAATTTCTATAGTACCATACAATACCTATCACCCGATTGAAAACATATCTCCATAATGGGGTCTCGGTGGTAGAAAACATCCTCCAGGTGATGTTCATAAATATCCAGGTTTTTGGATTATTTAGACTCCAAAACGTTGCTTGCAGCTGTGTAGGTAGTAACCGACCCCATAACAACTTCGGTAATGTGCAATCCCAAAGTGCATGTAAAGTAGTTTCCATCATACGACCACATATAGAGCACGTCGGGTCATCCCGCACTTGACGGTGCCATAGCAGGAACTTCGTCTTCATTCTATCATGAGCAGTGAGCCACAATAGTAGGGAACTTCTATCATAAATTCTTTCTTAATTAATAATAGAGAAAATACCAAATTAAATATATATTTTTTTGATCAATAATATATATATATATATAAATAATCAAACTATGTGATGTAATGTGTATTGAATTCAAAATATTAGAATCAATAGTTTTATGCTATAAATAAACCAAATTTAAAAGAATAAATAGATATATTATAGTAGTAAATCGTTTAAGCGTAAACCTTATGTGTACAAAGTAAAAAAAAATTAATAATAAAATAATAAAAAGAGTTTTTTTCCCCTAAAAATTAATTCCCTAAAGTATGAATCAACGTGCTAAAATTACATTAATTAAAAAAAAAGAATAATAATAATAAAAAAGAATACAACCATTATAGAGGAGACAAAGGATCAAAGGAATAAATATAATAATGTAAACCGAATTTTATACAAAACCACTCAATAAATTATTTCATTTAGCATTCAAACTTGTTCCCCTAAAATAGTGAATAAAGTTGACAAATTTTTCTTCTAATAAATTGCCCAAAAATATGAAACTTATTAATTTAATGAATAAAAGAAATGCATTAGGGTTTCTTCTCTTGATGTTTTAATATCAAATACTTAATTTGAAAAAATTCATTCAAAAAATATGATATGAATTTCAATCACAAAAAAAATTCCACATGTCATGTCATGAATATTTTACAATAAAAGACAATAATAATAATAATTATACCAATAATATATATATATATTTATTTATTTATTGATAATGGGGACAAGGAGAAGTTTACTTTGTTTGCACTTTCTAGTGTCAATTGGAATTTTAGGGTTACAATTAGATTAGAGATTAATTCAGATATCGATATAACTTTTAAAGATGTTTTTTTATAGTTGGAAGACACCTCGTACCACAAATAAAATAAAAATAAATTTTATAATTTTATATATATATATAAAAAATTTAAAGATTCAGAAATATTTAATGTTAAACAAAGAAATTAAAAGACATACAAAAGAATTGCTCTATATATTGTACTTTTATTTAATAAAATTGAAGTAGTATTTATTAATATTATTTGTTATTAGATAAAAATGGATATTAAAATTGGCGTATTTTTTAATTTAAAAAACTAAAATAACTTTTATATTTTTTATTCTTATTCTTATATAAAAAATAATTGATGAGTAAAATTGTGAAGTATTATATAAAGGATACTAAGGGGAAGTGAAAAAAAAAAAAATTGTTATTTAAATTTTATAAGATATAAATAAATAGTATTCTTCTTAAAGTGGGTAAAAAAGAAAATTTTAAGGTAACATTTTATAACGAATTTCATTAATTATTTTGTATAGAAGAGTTCTTTTAATTTTAATTTTTTATAAAATAATTGTGTAAAAATTTATCTTGTGATAAAAAAATTAATTTTTTAATTGAAAAAATTAAAATATTTTTAAATTTAATTTCATTTTAAAAATATTAATAAACAATAATTTAAAATAGGGTAAAATATTCTAGTGACACCTTTAGTTCAAAATCCAAGTTTAGCACCTAAGGAATTTTTCGTTCACAATGTGTCATTCAAAAAGTCCCATCACATGCCCTTCCGTCAATATTTGCCGTCATGGTAGATATTTGACCGTTAATCAACCTATTTTACTGTTTTGAGTAGGGACATTTTTGTCCAATGTTTAAAAAAATAAACCTAATTTTTATAAAGGACAATTTTGTAATTTTAACTAAAATAAATCCTAAAATCTCAAAATTTTCTCAGTCCAACACCAATGGTGGCCAATGTCTCTATCAAAAAATGGAAAGATGTAAAATCACATCCTCAAATCTCCCTTTTTCTTTATAATGGTGAGTAAGTGGGTTCTTTGGGACATTCATTTATGGCGATTCTTGTCTATTCTTCAAACCCCTGTTATATGAATTTCAAATTATTTAAAATATATATATATATATATATATATATATTCTCTAAGAAAAGGGGTTAGAGAAACAATCTAAAAAAAACCCAGAAACATTGTGCCCCTAAAATGTGTTGAATCCAATGAAATTAATTACAAATTACACAAACAAAAGGACAAAAGAGAAATTGTGTATATACAAAAAAAATGGCTCAAATATGTTATCGAGCATGACATCACCATGGAAAGAATGAAAAATCAAATCCTCAAATCTCTCTTAACACAGATCCATATGTACCTATATAACTTCTTCAACCAAAAAAAAAAAAAATATTCATTACCCATCGTGGAAAAAAAAAAAAAAAGTAGATTACAACCTTTGGATAATCAATATTATTCTATCGCCGCGGCCGTTAGTAGAAGAAGAAGAAGAGAGGCGTCGCTGTCGTTGGTAGAAGAAGAAGAGAGATGTTGCTTGCTGGTAGAAGAAGAAGAGGCACCGCTTGAAGAAGATAGAGAAAATTTAGGGTTTTTGGGATTTATTTTAGTTAAAATTAAAAAATTACCCTTTATAAAAATTAGAGTTTATTTTTTAAAACATTGTACAAAAATGCTCCTGTCCAAAACAATAAAATAGGTTGACTAACAAAATTCCTTAGGTGCTAAATTTGAATTTTGAACTCTAAGATGTGTCACTAGGATACTTTATCCTTTAAAATATTAATTGGAAGAATATTAAAAAAAAAATACATCAATAAATACTACATTAACTAATCTTATACTAATAAATTAAAAGGAAAAAAAGAAAGAAAGTAAGTAGTATCTACATTAGATTTCATAAAACTGTTTGTAGATAATAAAAATTTTATTTATATTTTAAATATATAATTAATATTTTTTTACAGTTAATAAAAGATACTTTGTTATAAATTGAATTTTTATAAATATATTTTGTTATACATAATTTTGTTTGTATTTTTAATTTTGTAAAGAAGCAAAGAAATTTGTGATAAAAGTTTCAAGAATCCCTATAAAAAAAAGAGTTATATGTTGGATTATTACCCAAAATGTATAATTTTAAAATTTTCTTAACCTTGTTTGTTTTTTTTTTTCCCAAAATACTGACAAAATAGACCATCAATTTTTTATTATGAAAAATTCAATGTCTATTGGAAAATTGGTATAAATAGTCCCCAAACTATGAAGGTTTGGTGATATTGGTCCCCAAACTATTTTTTTGGTGGGATTGGTCCCCAAACTATAAAAAAATTGTGACATTGGTCCTTCCGTTAAAAATTCCGTTAAATCACCGTTAAGTTTAAAAAAAAAAAAACTTCATGGGCATTTATGTCATTACACTATTTAAATATAAGATAAATAGTCCCCAAACTATTGACTTATGGTGACATTGGTCCCCAAATTTTTTTTTGTGGGATTGGTCCCCAAACTATGAAAAGATTGTGATATTGGTCCTTCCATTAAAAATTATATTAAATCACAAGTTAAGTTTAAAAAAAAAATTAATAACATATATCATTTTTAATAAATATAAACAATTAATATATTATTTTTATGCCCAAAATATTAATGAGAAAATCATTGATAATTATTAAAAATCATTTTTATAACTCAAAATATCAACAAAAGTAAAAAAAAAAAAAAAGAAATACACAAAATAAACATTATTTTACATTTTTTAAAACTTTATTGCAAATTACTGGAATAAATTATATATTATATATTTTATATCAATTTTTCTTATTTTATTTCTTATTTTTTGCTTTGTAAAAGTATATTTGTCTTTTTCATTTTTTTTTTTGATTTTTAGATGAAATTAGAGTAGAAAAAATAGTCAAAAGTTTTATATGTTAACAATTTCAACATTTTATAGTAAAAAAAAAATTCATATTCAAAGAAAAAATCTTGAAGAATGTCAATAAATTAAAGTTTACAAACTCTACTATTATTAATTTTTTTTAAAACTTAACTTGTGATTTAATATAATTTTTAATGGAATGACTAATATTACAATCTTTTCATAGTTTGGAGACCAATCCCACAAAAAAATAATTTGGGGTCCAATGTCACCAAAAGTCTATAGTTTGAGGACTATTTATACCAATTTGCCTAAATTTAAATAGTGTAATGACATAAATGCCCATGGAGTTTTTTTTTTTTTTAAACTTAACGGTGATTTAACGAAATTTTTAACGGAAGGACCAATGTCACAATTTTTTTATAGTTTGGGGACCAATCCCACCAAAAAAATAGTTTGGGGACTTTATACCAATTTGCCATGTCTATTTTGCACCCCACAAGCTTTTAAGTTTTTTTTTTTTTAAAAAAATAATAAATTTTACTTATACATCACATATAATAAATTATAAATTTTTTGTAATAATTTTTTTTCTAATATCTAATAACATACTTTTTAATATTATATATAATAAATAAATCTAATGTATTAGATAAGATATAACTTAGTTGACTCTCAATTAAGTTAGTTTAAAGTTAAAAAGCCTCAAAATAAAATATTATAATATTAAAATAATATTTTACATGTTTTAATAAATAGAATCTTTTTTTTTTTTTTTTTGAAAAAGAAAATCATATTAAATCGGACAATATGGCGGAAGAAACATCAACATGAAAACCCGAGACCCACTCATTGAAACCACAAACACTATGACCATGTGAAGCCAATAAGTGGGCAGGCTTATTGAAAGAACGCTTTATGAAATGAATGGAAAAGCAGGAAAAAACAGAAAGGAGCTCCTTAATAAGGTCCGTAAAGTGACCGAATTCAGAGAGATCCTCCTCGGGACTTAGTACCGTACGAATAAGACCCAAACAATCCCCCATAAAATTGACAACACGGAACCCATGAATAGCAGCAAAGCGAATCGCTTGAAGCAAAGCCGGAGCTTCACTCAATTTTGCAGACAACAAAGAATGCGAGACCAAACCCGAAGCCCGCGAATGAGACCCCACGAGACGACGAAGCAACACCCCAACTGCCGTCTTCCCAGCTTTAAAAGATCCATCAAAATGTGCAAAGATAGCATGAGCAAATAAAGGTTGAGGAGGAACAAACAAGGATTGACGGGGAGCAACACAACTTGAAGAAGAAACATCGGAGGTAAAAGACTCTAAAATACTACGAATCGTCAACCACCGATGTAGAGAAAATACTTTGAAAAATAGCTTGGTTGCTGACATTCCAAAGACACCGGATAATAATACAAAAACTTTGAATTTCTCCCATCAACCAAGTCGCCATACCATAATGAAACAAATCGGAAAAGATTGGAAGCGTAAACCTCCATCCAGGGGGTGCCAATCAAAATGCTGCCAAACTTGCTTTGCTAAAACACAGCCAAAGAATACATGAAGCAGCGACTCAGTCCCCTCCCCACACAAAGAGCATCCCTCTTGTCCAAGATTTCTTCTGCGTAAATTATCACTAGTAGCCAAGATGTTATGAATCGCCCGCCATAAGAAGTGGCGGACTTTCGGCATAACCGGTATATCCCAAACCTTCCTCCAGAAAATGCCAGTAGAAGTGGTTTCGGAAGACGTTGAAACACCAGCCTGTAATCTCGAACAATTAGCAGCCACCCAAACTCCAGATTTGACCTCATACACACCATTAGGTCTGTACAACCAGACTAGCTTATCCTTACCGGGCAAAGGACCAAGCGGAATAATCGAGATAGCCTCTTGTTCATCCGGAAGGAACCATTGACGCACCAAATCCATCTTCCAAAGCACCATCGGTCAGCATCAATTAAATCCAACACCCCGAGCAATCCAGATTCCCGAGACCGATTAATTAAAGGGCGATGAGAATTTGTAGATGGAATCCACAGATCATGCCAAATTAAGGTCGTCATACCATCTCCAATACGATGAATTAGCCCCTTTTCCAACAATTTGCGCCCTTTCAGTATGCTTCTCCAAATTAGATTACTACGGGGTTTGACAGTAGCACCAAGAAAATCGGAACAGCGATGGTATATAGCTTTTAAGACCCTAGCAACCAGGGAATCAAGATATCGTAAAAGCCTCCAACACTGTTTAGCCAGTAATGCCTGATTAAAACAATGAGGATCCCGAAATCCTAACCCTCCTTCCTTCTTAGGACCACAAATATCTACCCATTTCTTCCAACAAACACCAGCACCCTCTTGTGAGTTCCCCCACCAAAATCTGCGCGTCATAGCAATAAGTTTTGAACAAATACCTTTTGGCAAGCATGAAACAATTCATAACATATGTAGAAATTGATTGAAGAACCGACTTTATCAACACCTCCCTCCCAAAGCATAAGACAACAATTTCTCCTTCCAGCCCTTCAAACGATCCCAAACCTTATCAAGGATAAACTGGAATTGCTTACATCTACTACGTTCCGCAGCAATGGGCATCCCTAAGTATTTCCCAGACAGACAACCCAAAGGAACATTCAATAAATTATGAATCAAATTAGCCTCCCCTGTTGGAACCGCACCACTGGAGAAAATGGACGATTTATGGAAATTTATGGATTGCCCAGAAAGAACTTCATACCATTTCAAAATGGAGAGGAGCGTAGAAGTATCGGATAAGCTGGCTTTCAAAAAAAAATCAAGCTACCATCAGCAAAGAATAAGTGAGAAACGGAAACAGATCCATCGCCAAAAGGCATTCCGTGGATCCAGCGAGATAATTCAGCCTTCCTGAACAAAGCAGAAAGCCCTTCAACACAAAGAATAAACAAGAAAGGCGATAGAGGATCACCTTGGCGAAGACCACGGGAGGGATGGAAAATACGTGAAGGCTTCCCATTAACCAAAACAGAAAACGAAACAGTTGATACACATTTCATTCTCCACCCACAAAATCTTAGAGGGAAACCCATGGCCTCAAGGATAAGCCGAAGGTAATCCCATTCGATACGATCATAGGTTTTGCGCATATCTAACTTCAACCCCATATACCGAAAGGAATCATAAGTCTTGGTTAACAGATTATGAAAACCTTCAAACGCCACAATAGCATTATCCGTAATCGGTCGCCTAGGCACAAATGCAGATTGATTTGAAGCAATAAGAGAAGGTAGAACACATCTCAATCTATTGCTCAACACCTTTGACAAAAGTTTATAAATTAAATTGTAAAGACTAATAGGACGAAAATCCACCATTTTATTTGCTTTCTTGACCTTCGGAATCAGCACAATATATGTATAATTTAGATCATGCAACTGAACCTCATCGGCTGCAAATTTGTGAAAAAAGGCCATCACATCTGCTTTCATAACCGACCAACACCGCTTAAGAAAGATTCCTTGCATGCCATCTGGTCCAGGGGCTTTAGTATTGGGAAGGTTTTTCAAAGCAAATTCCACCTCTTCATCAGGAAACCGTCCTCCTAACCACCCTCGATCGGAGCTGGATAGAAAAGGAAAAGATAGATCCTCCATGTCGAGATCACGGGCACCCTCAGTCGAAAAAAATTGATGGAAAAATTGGACAAAGCAATATCCGACATTGCAGAATCTGTAATAGCCAAAGTATCATCTGCCCGGAGAAGACCATCTATTCTATTACGTTTTGCTCGGATCGAAGCATTAAATAATTAATAAAAAAATAATAATCATTATAATATTAAATAGGCATAAAAAAAAATATAAATTTTAAGTGAATATAATATATATTTAATATTTAATATTATTTATTATTAAGTTTATATTATGTAAAAATTATTATTTATGTATTATATGTGAACCTATATTTTTTAAAATATAAAAATATTAAAATAAAAAATTAAGAATCTATTACCTGAAATTGACTTCTTCTTCCTCTTCTTTTTTTTTTTTTTTTTTTTTTTTTTCAACCTCTCTTTCCTCTCTTTTACCAGTTGCCATTGATACCGACACCACCGCCGCTAAAATCTTCCCTTCATCTCTTTCATCAATTGTTGGTTTGACCCTGCCAAAATTCATTTACTGCTTAACAAGTTATTCTTACTCCAAGAAAGCCCTAATCTAGATAATTTTATCGTTTAATTCGTTTTTAAGGGTTTCTTGATTTTTTAATGTAGATAAATGGAAGATTTAGAATTTGTTTGTGAAATGAAAATTGCAATGTTTGATCTATATTGGGTGTTTAGTCGTTCTCGACATGAGTTTTATATTTTATCTTTCTTCTATTATAGGACTCATGCCAAGAATGAGTTCTTAAGCAATTGTTTTGATCAGTGGGTCCTAATAAGACTCATTTTGTGAATGAGTCAAGCCACATTGGGAAATAGCTTAAAAAACAGGACCAAACCTGGAACTTTTTCAAAAAGTAGGGCAAGAATGAGCAAAAACTCTATTAAAATATGTACAACATGAATGCTAGATCCGGACCCACTAGATGAAAGAAGGAAGATGGCTCGACTCTACTTTGAAGCCGGTAAACAACATATAAAGGCATCTCATGATAAAAGAATGTTTAAAAGACCAATGCATGTAGGGGATTGAGTCCACAAGAAAATTGAGGTGACATCCAAACAAGCCGAAGCAAATAAGCTCATTCCAAACTAGGGAGGACCCTATCAAACAAAAAAGAAAGTTAATCAAAGAATTTTTGTATTTTCTATGCAAGACGACACTTTGCCCATGGTATTCAAACTATTTTACAAAGTACTTTTAGTAATAAAATACCTACATTCTATTATGTCATATTCTCTATTTACCCTATAAATGCAAATTTCTTTATATAAGTCTATTATACTATTACTCAAACTTTAGATAAATCTACTTGACAGGATGTGAGTTAACCTCATCTCCGAGTTAATAACAAGGGAAAGTTTTAAATAAGTCTAACAATCATTTAACCTCGAAAATTTCATTTGAAAAGAGGTGACTAAATCTCCCCCTAGAGTTGACAACGAGGTAAGCTAAGTATGACTATTATTATTAAAAAAAAAAAAACTCTTAGAAATACTGAACGTTTATTTTGAAGTAAAAAATTCCTAATAAAATAAAGTGTGGAATAAACAAAATAAATGATTTTACATTACAGTAAACGTGCTACAAAAAAAAAAAAAAAATAAAAAGAAAAGAAGGAGGGTTTCTAACTATTATAGGATTCTAACTATCCTACTCTACCCATCAACATGTTTCTCCACCTCAACTTTGGGTTTTAGGAGAAGTGATGACTCTTCCCCGTCAACATGACCGGAAGAAGCCCTTGGACTATCATCAATCTCTACAACCATCTGGACAACTTCTAGAGCAATAGCCTAAAGATGATGTAAGGCTCGCACAAATATCGTAGTTACAACACTAGAAAGTGGAGAGATCTTTGTCGAATCAGCCTCAAAGCTCCCACCTCTAATATTGGAAGTCATACAAGGTAGAGCTCACCCTTAGCCAAATCTCAAAAAAACAGATGGAGCACGGTTGGAGGTTCCCATTCTAGCAAACAATTCTCAACATCCATCCGCTTAATCTCCTCGAGCTCCTTTGAAGTATATGGAAAGAAGTCAGCCTCTTTCCTAAAGGTTGCGTCTACAAAGAAACCTTTGTAACCTTTATGAGGATTGAATTGTAGCCGAAGTGTAGATAAATTTGATGGACCATATGAGCACCACATTGATTTGAGAATAATGTGGCATAGGCCCCCACTAAGTTGCCATAGTTGTCATAGTTGTCATACTTTGACGATGCTTTAATCTCATCAGCAACTTTTTAACGATACTCCTTAGTTTGGAAGTATCCGACCTCCTTATACAAGGTAATCTTCTCTTGAGCCAACTTGACTCCGATAGCCTTCAAATTCTCCATGTTGGCTTCAAGAAAGTTGTACGTGGATTTGACCTCATACAACTTGAGGAAAGTAGACTCCACCACCCTTTTGAAATTAGCACTATTAGTCCAACTAACCTCTAAGGTGGCTTCCCTAATGCACACAACCTTAGCTTCATAGTCTTTAACATTCATAGCTAACTTTTTATCCAATGCTCACAGTCTCTCCTCGACGGCCTTGAGGTTAGAAGCCGAGGTGGCCAACCTCTCTTCCAACTTCTTCCTTGTTTGTTCATTTGCAAAGCATGAGCTTTGAAGATCTCAAATACATATGTCAAAACCTGGACTCGCAAGCCCATGCTGCGACTATGAGTCTAGCAACATCCATAGTCAACTACTTTGTATTATCTCACTATACCAAAAGAGATATCATGAGTTGACTATAAGTATTTAGGCACATTGTTATATACCATTATATATTCATTATAACTTTTAATGTGGGATGTGGTATCACATCACCCGCATAATACCTAGCGTCCTAGCTAGGGCCCACCTGAATATAATTGTCCTTAGCCCAAGATCAACTAGTGGACGTCCAAGATTCTAGAGGTCGCTCTCACTTCTCGGGTGTAGCACTTAGTTCCCATAGTCCGGAAGGCTACCTACTCTAACACCAACTATCACAACTTGGACTCACAAGCTCATACCGCGACTATGGGTTTGGCAAGCCCAAAATGGATAGTCCGAGTTGAGTATGAGTACCTAGCTAAGCCGGAAAGAGATTGAAGCGGACTCCGAAGTAAAGGATCCCAACAATATTAAAGTACCCTAAGCTCCACCAAACACCAAAGTCGTTTGGACCACTTGTCTAGAACTTGAGCCCGATTGCAATCTAGACCTAGGTACCCTCAATGTGTTGGAGGTCTTCTTAGCAGTTGGAGGAAATCCCTCATCTCCCTCTTCTAACCATATCTCTCCCAAGCGGAGGGTGAGCTTAAGCCCCCGACTAGAGTGACAACCTTAGGAAGCAAATTCCGATCGAAGGTTATAGTGGGAACGGCAATCAAAGAATTCAAGTGCACTTTCACACCTTTTGACCGTCCTTGCGAGTAGCTCGAATGGGAGCAAGATCTCATATTTGCAAGAAGAAAAGGAGATGGGTGGAAGTCAACAAGATGGACTAAATCAAAACAAGTACACTGGAAATATCTACCTTTTGTATGACATAGCAATCCAATGACACATTGCCTGCATTAAACGCACACCGACTTAAAGACTCCATTTGATTGAAGGGTCCAATAAGAAAATTCATCATCTTCGAACCCTAACTCTGGCATTGTGGGCAACAATGCCTCCAATTCCACACTACTCCAAGCCCCCACACAAGAGGAGTGTCATGAGGAATAAACCTTAGTTTGCTTCTTCGGGTTAGAACCTACAATGTCAAAAAATAATCACTCATCCAAAGTGAGGAGGATGTTTTACCCATGCGACTTCCAAGCCTTGAAAGTATCCAATTAGAAAGAAATTTTGAACTCTCCACCATCACTCACTGATCCTTATAATCGACCTTGTTTGGTGGAGAATCAAAGAGAACAACTAGTGTTCATTTAACATGGAGTGAGATGACACCCATGTTCATCTTTAGTGGATAGAAGAACATCCAATAGAGAGACACAGTCAGCTCCGATCTATTCAACGGTAAAGTGACATAGGTAATACACCTCCACATATTTGAGTGTAAATACAGAAGTTGAGATCAAAGCTTGGTTAATAAATCTACAAGAAAAGGATCTATGGGCAACATAAGTCAAAACTCAAAGTACATCACTAGTATAGGGACAGGCCTAGAATTTATATCATCTAATATGTCACGATGGAAAAGCTTGAATTGATCACCTATCTTGAAGGTCCGCTTAAGTCAACTCACTTTGGAGTCATTTAGCATGTTGGGAAGGAGAATGAAGATCACTTTCTTCTCTTCCTCTCCTTCCTCCTCAATAGTTGGAGTAGCATGTCCTTCCCTTTTCTTGCCTATCAATTTAGCTACATCTTCACACTCATTTCGGTTAACCTCCACCTCGTCCAAAACTCCTAACTTTTCTAAATTTTCTCAATAGTTCTCCACATCCTCAATCATGTTTAGGAGTTTTTGGTCCATTCTTACTTCCTCCCCCTCCTCGAAGCATTTTGGGCCATAATGAACCTAGAAATTGGGGAAAATGGGCAACAATCACTAGGATTTGTGTGAGCGGCTAGAAAATTACACACTTCGGCAGTAATATAGCCCTAGAGATAAAAAAATCCCAAAGAAGGATAAATAAAGGTAAAAGCAATAAAATACTAAAAACAACAAAGGGTGAAAAATATAGCTTACCGTTTAACATGGATAAATCAAAAGATTAGACGATAAGAAGCACCAAAGAAGACTTCATTGAGCATAGGAGAAGAGAATAAAAAATGATTGACTATCGAAGGATGCATGTACAAAGAAAACAAACAGAGAATGTAGAATTTTTTTGGAGGAACTGTGCAAAAGAGCAAAAGAAAGAGGCTAAAGGGCAAGAACAATGATGATACAAAAGAGAGAGAAATGTTGAGAATGAAAGTAATGAAAAAGGAGAGAGTGAAGCAAGGGGGATAATATACCCCATTATTAACCGCCTCAAATCAATAATGAGAAGCAATGATGATTGCATAGAAGTCATGTTGTCGCACGGACTCTAAGGCATGACACCAAATAGTTGCTAATAATGATAGTTCACCGGTTGGCAGGCGAAAGTGCGATAGACACATCAAAGTGGAGTTAAAATCCACCCCGTTTGGAGGGGTCACTAAAGGAACCTAAAGTAATCCACCTCGCTGGATCAAAAAAGTGAGGACATGACAAGGTCCCACCTTAGTTCACAATGATGGTCCACGCATTGGGCATGTGAAGAATCAAAGTGAGTATGGGTTAACAGTTAGATCACACTCTAAAGTACTATGACAATAAATGATCTTGACAAGGTGGTTGCCTAAGTACTATTCATGTCTAGAATGTGAGTTGATAATGCACCCGTCACTTTTAGGTGTTCAATTCTCATTGGATGAATAATATGTACAAAAAGGTAACACTTACTCTCACAAATAACACATCTTTCAGAAAATATACTTCCTCCTAGCATTAAAGAGTTTAGAAGAGACACTCTCTCAATTTTTTGTGTATTCTGTAATATCTTTTACACATTTACTAACTTAATTATCGGAGTGTCAATGCTAGGGACAACACCCTCGACACATGGCTTCTTTTGTAGTTGACTTTTTGTCCTACGTGTCACCAAGGAAAGATCACTCTCGATCAGTTAGACATCTAGTAATATTGCTCTAATTAATTTAAATTCAACTATAGTTGCGGTAACAAAGTCTAACTCTTAATTAAGGAAAGATCACATCCTAACTCTTACAATATACTCACAATGAATGTCAACTTTATAATATTCACAAGTCATTTACCACTTATTTCAAAATAAGAGCTTAACTTTATAATTATTCGTTTATCTCACTTTATTAAATATTCAATTACTTATAGAGTCAAAAATAATAATAATCTAAGAATAATATTACAAAAAAAGAATTTCAATCTTGACATTGTTTTAACAAATAGTAACATTTCATTTCTTTGATAGCTTTCTATTTTCTATAATTTATACCATTAAAACTCTCCTTCAATCATAATAATGAAAATATAATCAAATTAAAAATTTCTTATGACATTTTTTTTTATTAAAAAAAAAAGTAATTTTGGGGTTGAACTGTATTTGACCAAAAGTTGGAGGACGTAATCCTTTGTAAAAAAACACCAAGGAGAAGAGGGACAAGTCTCTCTCTTAGCCTTTTAAGAGGGCATTGATAGTTTCTTTTCCTAGCAAAACCTTTCTCTCTTCTTTTTCATTTCTTTTTTCTGAACGTCGTAGCACAAAAAGGTTTCGTGCGTCTCGTCACCGCCGACTTTCCTCACTCATCGCCGTCGTTTCAACGAATCATTCATCGAGATTGGTTAGGTTTCTCTCCACATGGTTAATGCTTTGGGGTTGATCTGTATTTGACCAAAAGTTGGAGAACGTAATCCTTTGTAAAAAAACACCAAGGAGAAGGACAAGCTCTCTCTTAGCGTTTTAAGAGGGCATTGATAGTTTCTTTTCCTATCAAAGCCTTTCTCTTCTTTTTTCATTTCTTTTTTCGGAACGTCGTAGCACAAAAAGGTTTCGTGCGTCTCATCACCGCCGACTTTCCTCACTCATCGCCTTCGCTTCAACGAATCATTCGTCGAGATTGGTAAGGTTTCTCTTCACATGGTTAATGCTTTGGGGTTGATCTGTATTTGACCAATAGTTGGAGGACGTAATCCTTTGTAAAAAAACATCAAGGAGTCTTAACGTTTTAAGAGGTAATTGATAGTTTTGTTTCCTATCAAAACCTTTCTCTTCTTTTTCATTTCTTTTTTCTGATCTTCGTAGCACAAAAAAGTTTCGTGTGTCTCGTCACCGCTGACTTTCCTCACTCATCGCCTTCACTTCAACGAATCATTCATCGAGATTGGTTAGGTTTCTCTCCACATGGTTAATGCTTTTTTTGCTTTTTATTTTTTAATTGTTTTCTCAATTCTGCATTTTGTTTAGCCTGAGGGAATGAATCTTCATGCTTTTTTATGTGCTTACTATATATAACTTAATACTTGATTTACAATTTCCTACAAAATCACAGGAAAGATTCTCTATGTGAATTTTCAATGCTTGGTTTTATATTCACATGCTCACATTCTCAAAGCGCATTTGGAATTGAATCTTTCTTAATTACTTACTTTGCTTCTACTGCTCTCTCTGCTTTCGGTTTATGCTTTTTTCTTCCGATCGTCACTTGCAATCAGTGGAAATGGAGAAATGAGAATTCTGTTGAGTACTTGTTTTTCCAGAGAGCATTTATTGGTCCGTTTGGGAATGTCCATGTCTTTCTTGCTCAAAATGATTGGATTGGATGCTTTTCGGGTAAATTTAGATGAAGCAGCCTTTAATCCAGAGAATAATGATTTTTGGCTTTGTTTTGCAGGTTAATTGCAGGAGGCCAACGGGGAATGTGATTGTGAAGTGATTGTAAAAGGAATCAATCAGGGGAAAAAAATTCATTCAGAATTGTGGTTACAAATACAATTGCAAAATGAAGGCTGGGGAGCAGGATAGTAGTTTTTGGACTCCAGGGATACTACTACAGGAGCCAACAGTTATGCGGGGTTCAAATCCCAGTCTCAGTCCCAGTAACAATAATAATAGCATACAAGAGGAGAATCAGAATCAGACGGATAACACAGATTGGGCAGAATTAGTGGGAATCTATAGTGCCTTTTTACAACAAAACGAAAAATGTGAAGAAGTTGAGAGCAGCAGTCCTGTAGTCCAGCCGCAGATAAGCATTGATTATCCAACCAGCAGGATTCTGAATGAAGCAGCAGCAGCAACTTCATACTCTCCAATTCAAAATAATCATCAATCTGCAAGTCTGGGAAGCGCAATGCTCATGCAGCAGATGTCCGGCTGTAAGTTTGGTGTTTTTTTTAGAAATATTTGTTGATGAAATTACCAAACTTGTATGCCAACCTTGTCTCTTATTTATTGCCTTAATAACCCTGACAATTTTTTAGTAATACTGCATTGATGAATCATCACTTTTTTAAAACATATCACAGTAGAGACTCCCCTAAGAATTTTTAGGAATTTTAGCTGTTTAGACAAAATTTAAGAGAGAAAACATATACTTATTATTTTAAAAATATCTTCAGCTCAATAAAAACTCAAACATTATTTTATATAAATATAAAAAATATATATACTTTTTACTTTGAAAAAAAAATTGATTTGCTATCCAAATACACCCTTAAGTACATTCATCTACTTGTCAAATGACAGAGAAGAAAATGACATATCATATTATTATGTTAACCACAACGATTTGGTTCTTATTGTTTTCTTTGTTAGATCATAACGAAATGTTTAGCTCGTGGCGTTATGTAAACGTTTGAAACATCCTTACTGACTGATAACATGCATTTTTGTACATTCCACAGATGCCTTTCCTATTCCTTACCAGTCTCCCTGCTTCGCAACGGCACCACATACTCCTGACCAAGGAAGGTCGTTAAGAAACCAACAGTTTCCAAAGATACACAATTTTCCTGCAGATGGAGGAAGCCTTAATCAAGAAAAAGAACAGCAGGAGATTGCATCTTCATATGGACAAAAAATGCAAACCCACTCTAACCAGCTACTAGATACTGTCATAGCATCATCTTCTCCTTCCAGTTCCAGCTTGAAGACATCACTGATGAAAGATAATTATTTTAGTGAAGATGCAGCCAATGGAGGAATTGATCTGAAAAAGACTCCAAAATTAAATACCCCCAAAAGGAAAAAGCACCGGCCCAAGGTAGTGGTCGAGGGACAACCCAAAAGGACACCAAGGCCTACTACTCCTTCCAACACTCAAAATAGAACAGCATCAAGAAAGAGGAAGTATGTGAAGAAAAATGGCCTTGGAGACGACTCAATATCTCCACAGGGCAATGAAACAAAAACACTTGAGGCTGAACAACCTACAGAGAAATCATGCAGGAGAATGCTGAATTTTGAATTTGAAGAAGCAGCAGAAGTACAAGGGAAAGATCAATGGACAACACCATCTATGGGATTAAATAGAAGCGATACAGAACAGGAGCAACAGCAAGGGGGCAGTACATCAACTCTACTTAATTCTGCAAGTCACAAGTCAACTGAGAAGTTTCTGTCACTTTCCACCTCTATCGCACCAAGGGATCATACTTTAAATGTCATAGCAAGGACCATAAACCTGAAGACACACCAAAACCAAAACCAAAACCAACTTGGTTACAGCAAGGTGCATCAACAGATACATGGAAAAGTAATGGGCCAAATGCCTCTTCACCCAAATGCTGATTGGATGATTAAGCATGATGAAGCAAACCAGCTGATGCTGCAAACAAGGATTGAGTCTGTCAATAGTGTACTACTACCTGAGTCCAATGAGAAAAGAAGACATAAAAGAGAGTACAGCAGTATTACTAACTTGACACCCTCCCCAACAAATTTGATGAATGAGAGTGGGAAATCAGGGATGGGTAATTCAGAAATTCAAGGGAAAAGGCAATTTGAAGAATCTTGTAATACAATTGTCAAAAAAAGCCCAAGACTTGTTGAATACAGAGGCAGCAATGGGGTCTATAAAAGCAGTGCACCAGGTAGTATGCAAAGTTCTGACCTTGAAGAAAAGAATTGGCCCCAGGAGCAAATAAGCGGTGCTAGTGGCTTTCCGAATTATCAATACAAGGATCCAACAGTGGTTGGGAATAATATCCATGGGCAAAGAGATTCATCCGACATAAAACTGCAAAGGAATTGCATGGCAGGTCAATTTTTAAAAGAGAATACAGAATCCCATAGGGCTAGCTTGCTAACACAGCAGAATATGCCTTCAGCCCTGCAAAGAGGAGTCCTCATAACCACTCAAGCAAATGAAACTAAAACCCATGAAGCCCACAAACCAGTGAAGAGGCAGATGGTGGAACATAAATCATCCACCACACCCCTAAATAAGGTGACAAAGCTTCCAAAAGACTTCAAGAAAGAGACAGGAAATTTGCTTTTTCCCAGGAAGGCAACAGGTATTATTTATCCAGTTAAGATTAGAAATTTCCACTCATTTGCAAACAATTGATGTAGAAGCATCTCCACTATTTGGTGCAGGGAAAAATGAAAAATGGGACCATGCAATGAAAATTGAGGAGATAACATGCCAACTAAAACAAATGCAGATCAGTCACAGTGGCCAGACACAAGTTAGAGAAGGAAAGGAAACTGCACTCGTTTCTTATAAAGGAGATGAGACAACTGTCCCTTGTGAAGTTGATCCCATTAGAAGACAGAAGCCACGTCTCAAAGTGGACCTTGACCCAGACACAAAAAAACTGTGGCTTATCGGAAAGAATGGAAGTGAAAGCACAGAAACAATGAGCAAGGAGGAGGAATACTGGAAAAAGGAAAGAGACGTGTTCCATGGACGTGTTAGTTCGTTCATTTCTCTGCTGAGCTTATTCCAAGGTTTGAAAATCTCTAAAACCTTTTTCCTTCTTAAATTATATTATAGTACATTTGCTAAAAACTTCAAGTCGCGTGAAAACTTTAAATTATGCTGCAATCATTGAACAGATGGACAAGGTAAGAATAGTAACTACAGAGGACTGAACTATTTAGGTCATTGCAAGAAGCCCTCAATCTGATAGATCAGCTTTAAAGATTTCATAAAATTAAGCCAATATAAAGATTGTTCCACCCTTGCTCAAACAACCTAATAGAGGCATGTAGAAAAAGGAAAAAAAAAAAACAATCATTTTGTAGGGGTTAGAATCACTAAGCCCTCTTAAACGATTTCACTTCTTCCCATTTCGTTCCACCATCCCACACATCCCATAAAAACAAAAATCACTTTGTCCCATCATGTCAATTCAGATCATGTATGATCTGTTTTTCTTACCCATGAGGTTCCAAGCTATGACTTCAATTTACGAGAGTTGCTCATAAGAAGGAGAAGCCTTTTCCTTTCCCTCTTCTAACTTTAATAATTAGGATGTTGTACACTTCCCTTTATTGCCAGTGAAGGTAACATTTATCTCCGCTAAAGACTACTGGTTCATGGTGTAAAGTGATATGAAAAAAGGTGTTATGGACAAAGCGAAATTATGGGTAAATAATAACGGGATAATGATATTAGCCATTTTTCACTTCTAAACTGTTTATGGTAGACTTGCTAATCTGTAAAAATTATGAAGTGTTTTAAATTACCTGGCTGGCAGTCCAAAGTTGCTGTATAATGTGAACCCCAACCTTTTCAGGAAATCGACATTTCACAAGTTGGAAAGGCTCAGTAGTTGATTCTGTCATTGGAGTATTTCTCACACAAAATGTGGCAGACCATCTTTCCAGGTAAAATCCATATCATAATAAAATTGGGTTCGCTTTCAGATAATAATCACAAATTACAACTATTTAAAGCTTTGCTTCTTTCTGCAGCTCAGTGTTCATGTCTCTAGCAGCTGAATTCCCTCCGCCAAGAACACTGAACCTTGCGAGAGAATGGGAAGAATCAGAGGGCCAAATAATTGATCCAGATGGCACAATCACATATCATGGAAGAACTTTGAGGCAGACACTTTACAACCATAACACTGGCACATCCAGCCAGCAATCTGAGAAGAGATCAGTCCATGTTATTAACGAAGCAGGAATTCATCTAGTAAAGGAGAATAAACATGAAGAGGGGTTCTCATCACAAATTTCTTCTGAATCTTCAGTTCTCCAGGCCAATGGAGAAGTACAATCCAGCTCAAACTCAGAGGTAGAGAATCAAGTAACACTGTGCAGTGCCATCATGTGCCAGGGCTTTAAAAACACTCTGCAGACAGGGAGAGCTGCCTCAATCCAGCAACACCACAGTCATGAAATGAGGAGTCCTTCACTGGATAACCTGCCCACACCTGAGTGCCAGAAACAACCCTCTCCAGTATGCAACAGGCAAAATTCTACGTCAAATATTGGCAGTGATGCATATGGTTACCCAGTCAATTCCAAAATATTGTTCTCTGAAGGATCATTTGCTCAGAGACAAAATGGTAAGTGATAAACTCTCTGAGACCCCTATGTTACAACGCTAGGTCTTGAAATTATTGTCAAAAGCTAAGATTGTTGTAGAGCTAAGAAATAAAAATTAAATAAATTTTGCAGAGTCTATGTGTCCTTCTACAGGGCCATCAGGGAATGAAACCACCAAAATCCCAAAGTCAAGAAAGAAAAAGTTAAATGAGAAGACAAACTCATTCAACTGGGATAGCTTGAGAGAGCAGGCACTTCTTAAGGCTGAAAAGCAAAAGAGATCCAAAGACAGAATGGACTTGTTGAACTACGAAGCTCTAAGACAAGCTGATGTTAAAAAGATTGCTGGGATTATCAAGGAAAGAGGACTGAACAACTTGCTAGCTGGACGTATTAAGGTATTATGAAAAATTCAATTGTTCTCAATTTTTACAATCTGAGTAAAAGTAGACCATCAGACCATATAAAAAGGCATCCATTGAACAAATGTAAGAATGGATGATCTGCAGGATTTCCTTAATCGAATGGTCAGAGATCATGGAAGCATTGACCTGGAATGGTTGAGGGACATTCCAGCTGACAAAGCAAAGTAAGTTTTATTCAAATTATATTCATCAATGCATCTCTCAAAAATACAAGTAGAAGGCTAGCAAAATTCCATTCAACATCTTCAATCTACAGTACTTACTCTTCTAAGAAACTAATTTTTCATTGCCTACACTTCAGGGAGTATCTGTTAAGTATTCAAGGGCTAGGGTTGAAGAGTGTGGAATGTGTGCGGCTGTTAACACTTCATCACATTGCTTTCCCAGTAAGGCTAATTTGTCAATTACGGTTTACTCAATATAGTAAACAAGACTGGTTTCCTAATCAAGTTTTGCCAGGTTGACATAAATGTTGCGCGGATAGCAGTGCGACTAGGCTGGGTGCCTCTCCAACCACTTCCCGAGTCTTTGTCATTTCACCAGCTTCAGTTGTAAGCAAAATGCTCAAATTAAAAACATAAATTACCCATCAAATAGCATACTAATCGCATCTCCCTACAGATACCCAAAGTTAGAGTCGGTTCAGAAATATCTTTGGCCAAGACTATGCAAGCTCGACCACAAAACCTTGTAATTCCATCCACAATTCTTGATCTCTTGGAAATATTTCATCTAATCTTGAAGCATTTTCTACCTCCATAATTTATAACATTTTGCATGATTAACATATCATCTACTATCCTACAGGTACGAATTACACTATCAAATGATAACCTTTGGAAAGGTATTCACAATACTCTAATACTTAATGAAAAAATTGACTGCGAAATGGCTAATCTTACCATCCATTTGCAACTTTGGCTAGATTTTCTGCACAAAGGCTCTTCCCAAATGCAATGAATGTCCAATGAAGAAAGAGTGCAGACACTTTGCAAATGCTTCAGCAAGGTTTGAGATCAACAATCTCCAATAATCATAAACTGGACACAAAAGATAGAAAGTGTTCCTTTTCGTTTTTCCCTTTTGAGTTTCTTTCTCTCTCCCCACCCCCTGCAATAGTGATAGCTATAGGCCAGGGCTTTGAAAATTTGTCCTTCCTCACTTTATTTTTTGCTTCTGCGTGATTGTATTCTCTTTTCTTGCATATTTTTTTCTTCATGGCACATCTTCACAAACTTAAACATATCTATGCCAACCTAATATTCTAAGAGAGATTATGGGATGATTAACATATTGATAACTTATTGAACATAAGTTTGTCAAATATTAACATTAAAATAAAGATTGTGGGTAAAAGTCGCACCTTTTACAGCTTGAGTTCCTAACGGATGCGCAGAATAATTGACAAAGGATCTTCTGGTTCACTTATGTTCCAAACCACATTTACATGCATCAATAGTAACAATGTTTTAACATCCTTAATGCAGTGCAAGGCCTGCTCTTCCAGGGCCAGAAGAGAGAAGCATTATGGACTCAACTACCCCAACGGCACCCAATGGAAGTCCTCCTGTAGTATTGAAGCCAGTGCCATTATCTCTTCCTGAAACCAATGCAGTAAGTGGGGCAGAGTACATCAGTAGCCAGCAGGCACCTACTGTAGTAGTGGCGCAACCAGAAGCAGCAAGTGATATTGAGGACACTGTATATAAAGACACTAATGAAATCCCCAACACCAAATTCTACTTGGAAGTATTGGACATGGTTGAGCTAAACCTTAGGAATGAGGGACTTTCAGAAGCTACTTTGTCCCAAGCTTTAGTTGCTTTAAATCAGCAAGATGTCTCGATACCTGCACCAAAACTAAAAAATGAAAATCGTTTGCGCACGGAGCACCAAGTGTAAGTACATAAAGGGAGTTATTTCTTTATCGACATGATTCTATTTCTAGCTATACGATTATTGAATATGTTGATTGCTATCCAGAACTGTCAATATTGAAACTGTTGGACAGGAGCAATTTTCTTTGACAGTTGAAATATCACCAACATATAAATATTATGTTTTACAAGATCATTCCATTAAATTTTTTTCCTAAGTACTCATGATTCATGCAAATGCTGCAGATATGAGATTCCAGATTCACACCCAATACTCGAGGGGGTTAGTAATTTTGTCATTTTTCAAATTCTGATTGATCCACCAGCAACTAAGCTATGATAGTTACATCACTTCTCTTGAAATTCAGATGGATGAACGAGATCCGGGTGATACTACCCCATATCTTCTTGCCATATGGATGCCAGGTAAACCACAACGTACACGGAAAGTTTTATGGAGAATACAAAAGATGATTGTACCAATGAATCTGATGATACCAATGACTATCAAAGGAAAAGAAGCTAATTTTTAAAAAAATTCTTGAAATTAAGCCTTCCAATTTTACTTCAATAAGATATTATCTTTCTAAGCTATTCCCTATGCTCATCTCCCCCTTTAACATTTTTCTTCTTCAACTAGGTGAAACAGAAAATTCAACCCAACCTCCCAAGAGCATATGTAACTTTCACGGCACAGGGAAATTGTGCAATGATGAAACATGTTTTCAATGCAACAGCGTGAGAGAGACAAACTCACAAATAGTCAGAGGGACACTTCTGGTGAGAAAATAAGATGCTGGAAGTAATATACCACTGAACTAAAAGAAAAATGTGTGTGTGTGTGTGTTTTTTTTTTTTTTTTTTGGCAACTACATTTTCACTATTATATAGTTAACACTTTTTCCAAAATAACTTTGCAATTGCAGATACCATACATAACAGCAACCAGGGGAGCCTTCCCACTCAACGGGACGTATTTCCAAATTAATGAGGTAATCTAGTTCTTACTCTTTCTCTATCATAGCCTTCTCTATTTGTTAAAGCAGAAGATCTCATATGTATCTCTCTAGATACATATGATTGACAATGTTGGGCTTTATAATTCAAGCCATCTAGACGATATGCTACAGATGATTTGTATAATGTAGCACATGTTGTACTATACACAGGTATTTGCAGATCATAAATCTAGTCACAATCCAATCAATGTTCCAAGAGATTGGCTCTGGAAACTGGAAAGACGCACAGTATACTTTGGAACCTCTGTTTCAGCAATTGCAAGAGGTAAATTACTACAACGGGTACCTAACTGTACAATTCAGTAATTTCAAGGGAAAACGTAAATCTTTGATACCTTCGTGTTTCACTTTCTCCAGGCTTTTCAAGTACAGAAATTCAGCACTGCTTCTGGAGAGGTATAATTTCCTTAGCTACAATTAAGAAAAACTTTAGGTCATAGAAGCTTCTTTCCTTGCTGAAAATATGATTGCATGATACAAAATGCAGGAATTTATGCTTCTTATATTCTACAACTGAAAACAATTTATGGTGAAGAAGTTTCATTAGTAGCTGAAAATATGAAATGTAAAAGAACATTGTTTAAATTAAATCTATTTTCATGTCATTGTCTTAACCAATAAATGTACCTGCTAATAAAATTTTTTTTGCTCGCTAACTTTGTCAAAAATATGTTTTGCAGGATCTGTTTGTGTCAGGGCCTTCGACCGAGAAACAAGATCACCCAAATCTCTCGCGCCCAGATTGCACTGTTCTCCAGGTAAGAAGGTCAGCAATAAAAACAAGGACAAAGAGAAACAAAAATAATATTGCCAAAATATACACAGTTGCAGAAGTAATCATGACCATGGGAAACTTATTAACAGTTAATTAAATTATGCTGCATTTGAATTAACTTTCAAAAGGAAAAGTAGCTTTGTTCATTTTAAATGAAAATGGAAATAAATGTTGTTTAGTTTCAAATGAAATTTGTATTCATTAAATTTGTGTTTGGATAAAATTTTAGTTAGAATGTAATAGATTTTATTGGACCAGAATGAGATGTATTGTAGTGAAACGTTTTTCCTTTTCTGCTAAATGTGTACATTATTATTATAATGTTAAGATTACTTTCCCCTCGTTAGGAGAGTCTCACATGCTTCCTTTTAGACTGCCTACACTTGGTAGGTTTTGAGTGAGAACTGACAACACTTCACTCAAAATTAATTGGTGTCTAAATCAGCACATTTCATCTAAAATGAATGGACTTATTAAATTCTAGTTAACTTGTAATCCGAATATAGATTTACTCTTGTATCTTCAATTATTTCACTTTTTCTCATAAGATGTAAATTCTTCAAATTCAAGCAGCCGAAATATCTTAAAGTTCCTTTAGGTTAGTATTAGAAGTACTCTTATTGACAGTTGCAATTATCCAGTCCATGGTCCTGAGACTTCAGTACAAGGAAAACCAATGATAAAAAATATGTATATACCATCAAACGCTAACTTAGATTTACAAACACATCCATTAAAATCTGTTTTGAAATATGCATACACAAGATAGCAGGCAACCATGTCACATTCTCAGGTGTTAGACATACCAGATCAATAAGATTCAGCAGGCTCCTTTTTCTCATGAAGAATTCACAACATAATGAAGACAACAGAGATTGATACCGAGACATCCATTCCTAGCGACCAGATGAAATTATTTTGTATGTGAAAGGCCTAATGATTCAGAAAACACCTGTGCCATGAAATTCAATTCTCCATGGGTCAATGAAGAAGAATTCTCAAGAATTTAACTAAATGATTATCATTTCTCAAAACATTTCTCGCTTAACCTTTTGCTGATCTTTACTTTTCTTCTATTTGGGTCGGAAGGTGCCACCATCCCACCCCAACCTCCCAAAAGTAGATGCTATCCTCCAAAGCCCAACTCGAACTGCCTCTATCATGAATGATTCTGAATAAGATATAATTAAAGAATGAAATATAGAAAATACAAGAAAAAATACAAAGTCGCAGTAACCAAACACCATAAATTACAGACTAAGGAATTGGACTCTTATAGTGGTGTGGTACATCAAATACCGAGAACTATTACTGAATTATAACTCCACATTAAATCATACACAGGGAATATACAAGCAGCGACAAAGATTTAGCTCAAAAGAACGTACATTTTCACTTCTAATCATCCGCATCTGAAGTATTCATTTGTTAGCAAGTATTCTTCTGAGACAAATTCATGACACAGAAATTTAACTAAGACCTACCTCATAAATTGGATTGCCATTGATTGATCAGCAATCATAAATAGCTCAGAAGTGAATAGCAGCAGCAGAAAGAAATTATGACTACTGCACAATAAAGAATTGCTAGTTGTGAAAGTTATTTTATGTTCAAATCTGATGAGTTCAGACAACCCACTTACTTCCTAATACCGTGTTAAAAGGTTATGCACTATTCCTGTCCCCGTAATAGATACCATGATACAGACATGTTTTCAAATCTAATTCCCGTCTATGAGACACTCTGTTGTATCTCTATGTCACAAACAGAATTATCCCTAGAAGAAAAATGTACAGCCACTATATTTTTAATAACTCAAGGAGGGGGGAAATTTATGCCCACTCCGACCACAGCAAGTTTCTTATGAAGATTTTAACTATAAGCAAGGGGAAGTCTACTCAAAAGTTGGATTGTGGTTGATTTCTCAACAATCAAAAATAGTTCATAAGAAAATAATACCAGCAAAAATAAATCATCATAACTACATTAAAAAAAAAAAAAAAAAAATTGCCGGTAGTAGTGTAAGTTGTTTTATATTCAATTCTGATGAGTTCTGTCCCCTCTGCATCCTGTCCAAAGTTAAGAGAAGTGTATGTTCTATTTATGTCTAGAATACATACAAATTTTCACAATCTAATCCCAGCATATGAGATAGACTGTTCTCTTTCTCCATCGTGAACATAATAATTACTTGGCAAGTGTGAAGCCTATACATTTTCAATACCTCGGAGAAGGGGAAGTATTATGCCTGTTTTTGAGAATATGTTTAACCACAGAAAGTTTCTTATGCAGATTTTGACTATAAGCGAGGGAGTCTAATAGTTCCGTGGACAACCCATAAATATAACTTTCATTGAATACAGCTTTCACCTAGGGGAAGATGGCATACCAGAGCAAGAATAAAGTCTATCCTGAGAAATGCATCATTCAACTTAACAGTATTTCAAAAATGGATCTACTTGGCATTTTAATAGCACATAGCATTCTTTAGAAATACAGTACTATTCATAGGGGGAATCCAGAGTTCATTCCTACAAATATTAACTCAAGAAGACTGTCCTGAAGCAGGATTGCAGATTATTATATTGTAACCGTCAGAAAATTCTATCTGTCAAATGCAAATATTGAACTTCATGCACCCTGAAAGATTGGGAAACATAGACCTACATAACCCAAAAGCAAAAGAAGAAGAAAAATAGCAGTAACATCAACAAAAATCAAGGATAGAATATATGGATCTGATATCTCATGTCACTATTATATGGCATCTAAAATTTCAAATAGTGTATAGTTACTATCATAAAGCACATAAATAATTTTCCAGCATACGCCATGCCCGTTCAAACATCAAAGCTCACACATATCTAGTTGTTTCTAATGGCTATTGTTGAGCAGCAATCCCCATCTATCCACTGCAAATATAACATTTATTTGTAAACTGAGGGATAAGCTGTGACCTATTCAAACAATAGCCATATGCTAGAGCTTTAACAAGAATGTCCATATATTGGAAAAGAAAACATCGGGAGAATCCAATCTCACAATTATGACAGTTTGTAAAGAACATAAAATTTGGTATTAAACATCTCTGCATAGAAAACATGATATCAAAATAAAAACCATATTCTTCAAATAAAATATTAAAATCCGTAGCCCTTTCTCCTCACTGAGTGCTACAATCAACATATCTATGAAAAAACACACTACAACACCATAATATATACAAGCATCTCAAAATAAAGAAATAAAAACAAACATCTATCATTGAATTATAGTCCCAATAATTCCACGGAAATGAACCAAAAATAAACGAATAATCAAACACATAATGGGAAAAGAAAAAAAAAAAAAAAAAAAGAAAGAGACAAACAAACAAACAGTTAATATAAGGTACATTACCACCCATAGTTTCTTCGACACTGCTAGGGTTGCAGCTCTGATCTGATCCCGTACCGTGCGGTGGCCGCCGGAGAAGGGAAAAGAGAGAACAATATGGATAACAAAAGAGTTAGCAGTTTTATCGAGTGCTTCCAAATTCCTATAAAGACGCTTCTCCAAGTTTTTTTTTTTTATTTTATTTTTGGTAAGCGGCAAGACGCTTCTCCAAGTTATTATTGTTATTGTTATTATATTAATTCTAATTTATTTACAATATATGTAGTAAACTTTAAATTTAACAAAATTTTGGTGATATGATTTTAATATCTATCTTATTAATTTATACATTATTTTTTTTCCGTCTTGAACATAATTGAATTGGTAACTTAACTATTAACCATTAAATTATATTTTATTATCAATAATATTAATATTGATTTATACATTATATATATTCTCATATTATTAATTTTAACAATAAGTTTAACTACTTTATTGTTAATAAAACAGGAATAAATGCAATCCAAAGAATAAGTCATTTTAAAGAAAATTGTAAATTAATTATTTTAAATAATGATATTGAAATATTTTATCAATGATTCATTCATGAAAAATATTGTCAAATTGGTTGTTGATATGGGAGAATTAATTTCATTGATGTTATTATTAGAAGTTTAACCATTTATTAGTATAGCAAATATTTACTATGTTATAGAAAGTATACAAATTTTTATTTTATAATGCAAATAAAATATATGTTATACATTAATATGACACATTATTCATTTGTTACTGATGATGCATAAATTTGATCAGTCAATAAATATATAAAAATATAACAATTAGGATGAAATTACAATGATGACAATAAAGATATTGTTGAGCTGTGAAAATGTCCTTCGTGGATGTACCCTGTAAAAACCCTAACGGAGGAGTATCTCCGTTAGAAGCCTCCGACGATCAAGTTAGTCGAAGGATCTTAAGGAAAATCGGAACAAACCCTCGTTCATCAACTCATATATCTTCTCTGGTTAATTTTTGTATAAAGATGGAAAAGAAGGAAAAAGATCCCACTCTTGATAAGGAAGTTTTCCTTATATAGGCAAACTTCCTTATTAGTGGGTGAGAGTAGGAAAAGAAATGATTACATACCTACCGTATCCTTCTGCACAAGCCAAAAGGCTATCATCATAGCCTTTTGCAGACGTCCAATCCCACGGTTTCCATAGTAGTTGACTAAAGTCCGTGGGTCCCGCTACTTTCCTTTTTATTATATTTAAATAAGATATTAGTGGACAGGATATACTTGGAATATTCCTTTTGGCTATGTATTCGGTTTAGCATCGTTGAACTCGGCCCCGGAGCTTTATATTATTGCTTGGTTTCACCGCTTCGATTAGATGCTCGTATTTCTCTTCGGGGTTTTCACAAATCGCGTGATCAAATGCTTCGTCTAGATGCTTGGATTGGCTTCGGAGATTATTGAGGCTGTGCGGTTTAAACGCTTCGATTGGCGCAATGCTTCGCTTTGACCAAATTTGATCACATACTTCGTTCTGACCAAGTCAAAATAATTATTTTGACTTTATCTACGTGGCATATATTCCTTTCGGTGGCCCCTCGACAAAGCATGAATGTGTTTATGCTTCGTTGCAACTTCTTTGAACACTTAAAATCTTTCAAAAATTCAAATTTTGAAGTTCTTTTCAAATTCCGTCGATTGACGCTTTAAATCCTTTTCCACGGTCACATCCACGCACGCCGCGACCGTCAACAAGAAACCCGACGGTTGTCATTCTTCTCTCTCTTCATCGTGAACCGTCGCGTAATGATGAGAATTTATTACCATATAATAATATTATTTTGAATTTTCTCTTTCTTCTTCCTCTAAACCCTTCTTTCCCCTTTCCACTTCTTCAATTCAATTTCTATCTTCAAAAATTCTTTCAGCAAAATCTCTCCGAAAATTCTAACTTTTACCGATTGTTTTCTCTGTTTCTTTGATTTTTGACATTAAACTTTAACTCTTTTGTTCTGCCTCGATTCTGATTTATCATTTTCTTGGGTTCTCGGAAGATTCTCGGCGTTTTTAGACAAAGCACTCGGATTTTCTTCCACAAAAAAGGTATTTTGTTGTTGTTTGAACTTTTCCTTCTGTATTTTGTCATGGGTAAGAAATCTATTGCCAAGAAGGTGGTTAGGGCTTTTAGTTTTCCAGATCTAGCTTTATTTGATAGGACCGAAACTTGTTGGAGGTTATGTCCCGACTATCAAGGGTATTATCATCGTATTGGGAAGAAGCTAAAATTTTTTATCAAGCCTATGCGTATTGGGGATCATGGGTATGACCTGAATGAGTCAAGACCTCTAGATGCAGAGATGATAAGTTGTTCCGACATTCGGTCGATTAAGAAGTGTTTGATAAAAACTCTGGATTTTTCTGCCGATCCTACGCAGGTTGATATTATAATGACTGATTTTGAAGAAGAAGACAACCGTTTATCCGAACAGGAAATAGATGCAATGGCGGAGAGACCTTTTCCGCACCTTATTCCGCGGAGCTCTAGAGGCCGACGAGCAAGAAATGTGGAGTTGGCATCCGATGTAGTCGCGGAGTTATCGGCCTCCTGGGAACGTGATGTCGGGGCGTCCGCTTCCGAAGGACTTGATGTCGAAGCATCCGCCTCTGAAGGAGCAGCTACAAACTTAAATGAAGATGTTATGGACCCGGAATATCCATCTTCGACTGAACATTTTGCACCGCACCGAAGCATCTTGACCCTACCAGCAGCTGAAGCCGAAGCTCTTAACTTTGGAGTTGATTTCACAAAGTATAGGGTTTTTGTGACTCCAGAGGCTGGCTTGTTGTCGCTGGACTATATTCCGATTCCAGTTGCACACTTCTATGGTGGAGTTCGGCTGCCCTTGGATCCAGCTTTTGTGGACTTCCTTTCTTATAGTCGAGCTCAGCCTGCGCAAGTCCATTCAAATGCGGCTAGGACAATAATGGCAATGATAATCTTGTGCCGCAGATTAGGATGTGAGTTCACCATGAATATCCTCGCAGCTTTTTCATACACGACGCGGAGATGAACAAAAAACCCCCCTTTCTCTTGCCCAAAAAAAAAAAAAAAATCATCGTTCGATTCTCCTCCCAATAAGGTCAATTGGCGAGACAATGGTTCATGGTTGAGTCCAGAGTGGGATTTCCCTTTAGACCTTTGGTGGGAAAAATCAACAAATGGTCTGCTCCTCCGAAGAATCTTGAGTTGAGTGAAGCTGAAAAGAATTTTCTGGAGGAGGTTGATAGGGAATTAGGCTCCGATCATAAAAATCAAACTCATGTGTATTCCATTGGTGATCTATTGAGCGAAGAGAGTTTGAAATGGTGTGGGATCGGTCCTGGTTTAGAGGATCGAAGGAGGGAATTAGGATTTGGTGAGGATGAGGACGAGAATCCTATGTGGACTCTGCACCCGGGACTTGTATTTTCTACTGAGTGTCCTGTGTGTAGTGTTCCCGATTCTCGGGGATGTCGGACCGCCAAGGGTAGATAGATTTTATTTTGATCATCTTATCCTTAGTACCTTTATGACTTGTTTGACATTTTTTCTCATGCTTCGCAGGACCAATGCCGGACAAGAAATTCTTTGGGTATAGGCAAGGCAGTTATGATGTTCGCCAGGCTCATATGAATTCGCTGCCGAAGTTTCCTCCGAAGCCGGTAGCTATAAAGAACAAAAAGTCCGATGCGGAGTCTAATGCTCCGGCAAAGGTTTCAGCAAAGGCCCCTGTGAAGACTACTCAAGGCTGCTTGGATCGAGACTCGCTCGAAGGGTCAAGGAAGTTCCAAATCTGCTCCTCAAAGGGAGTCTTCGCAGGAATCCCGAGGTGAGAAGTGTCCTCGGGAGGAGGAAGTTTCAACTCGCCAAAGCAAGCCTCGCGGGGAGGAAAGTCGTCCCATTGAAGCTTCCGTTCCTGATCCTCCTCTTGAGGTTCCAACAGTTGATCCGATAGTTGAACCTTCTTCGACAACAATGGTTCAACCTTTATTGTCGGCTTTGAATCCTTCGTCATCTACAATGGCCGGCTCTTTGATACCAGCTTCTGTTCGAAGTCTTAAGTCTACTGCTCCTGCTCCTCGAGAAGGATCTTCTCCGGTTCTTCCATCCCATACCTAATCAAGAGATAAGAGTAAAGCAGTTGAGTCAGGAGACCTCCCATGGTTCTCCGCGGGGTTTCGGCCTCCTCGAGATCCAACAAAAGCCGCTTCCTTGCGAGAAGTAATTATTAAGGACACTCCCCCAATTTTTAATTTTGACTTCACATATGGGGAAATGTCTGCACTGTACGGCACTATTCCTCTCAAGCGGAGTGCCGACTCGAAGACTTTTGAGATCGCCAGTAAACATCAACCTCATGATGTTATAAATAAAAGTGGCGCTCTCTTAGCTCGGGTAAAAACGAGTAGGTTCATAACGTTATACAATATTAAATCAATTGTATTTTTAACTTTTGTCTATATGCTTCGCAGTTGTCCTCTTGTGTCCTGGACCTTAGGGAGAAAATAACCGTGTTGAGTCACGAGAGGAGGAGGGCCGAAGATTATAAGTCTAAACATGAAGCCGCGGAGTCCAGGCTTCGTTCTCTTCATCGGGAGTATAATGCCCGGGCAACCCTTCTCAAGGATGCTGAAAGAGCGAACGAAAGGTTGGGAGAGGACATTCATCTCTTCAAAACCAAAATCTCCCAATCTGATCGGAGGCTTTCTCTCTCCGAAGACCGAAGTTTGAAGTTAGAGATGGAGCTTGCCGCTTTGAAGGCGGATCTTGAGAAGGAACGTTTGACGAACTTGGGGTTGAAGTCTGATAATACGGGCCTAAAGGAGCAAGTGTTTAAGAGCATGCTTTGCTAGAGACGAGCTAGCATCTGAAGTTGCCGCTTTCCGAGGGGAAAATGACTTCTTAAAATCAGATAGTCATAAGGACAAAATTGTCGCCGATTTTAAGTTGTCCGAAGCTTACGAGTCCGGTTTGCATGAGAAGCAGCTCGAATTTTTTGAAGCAGGTTGTATCCATATGCTTCGGCAACTTCATCATAAATTTGAGGATAATGGTTTTCTGTTGAAATGTTTTTTCAACAGACCCTTTGCTGAAGAATGCCATGATGGAGCGGATTTCATTCCCTTTAAAGACAGTGAGCTCAAAGATCTTCGAGAGGAGGACTCCGCTGCCGATCTGCCAGAATGGGTACCGCCATCAACTCTTCGACCTAATTTTTGGGATTACACGAAGGTTGCTCTTGGGACTCCTGCTGTTGAAGAAATGGAGGAGGGTAATGACGTTGATGGTAACGAGGTGTTACCCATTATAGCCGATCCATTTGGTGAAGCTTCTTCCGGGCAGAATGCCGTGGAGCCAACTCTTCCTTCCCCGACTCTAGGTGCTTCGAGTATTATCACTCTTCCGACTCCAAACTCTTCGGTTCCGGACTCTGCGGCTCTAGGCTATCCAGATCCTTCTCTCTTATGACTATATAGTTTTTTAGAATTGATGTAATAGTATAGGATTTCGATGTACTTTTATTTCAGTACTTATCCTTAAGTAATATATCGAGTTTGAAGTTTCAACTCAAATTTATTATTTCCATTTTTCTTATATTTAAAGAAAAATTGTTATGATGATTTAAGTTGTAACTAAATAAAACAACTTAAATTTAAATATATATAAAAATCGAAACATACTCGAAAAATGCTATATGAAGTCAAAATTTATTAAATAATAAGTAATTTCGTATATGAATAAAATTTACACGAAATACTTTTTCAAGTGGTCAGAATGCCATGGATTAGGTAGAAGCGTTCCATCTTGCTTTGCCAATTTAAATGTTCCAGGTCCGACTTCTTCCTTGATTAAATAAGGACCTTCCCAATTGGGAGTCGGTTTATTTGCCTTGGCTTGTCTCGAGGTTACTTCGATTTTGCGAAGTACCCAATCACCGATATATAGAGGTCGTTGGTATATCCGTTTGTCATGATGTGCCTTGGATTTTTCCTTAAAAATTTCGGATCGTAGCCTTGCCGTTATTCTTCTCTCCTCTAGCAAATCCAAATCGATCCTTCTTGCTTCTTGATTCTGGGTCTCGTTGAACATAGAAATTCTTGCTGTGGGTAGTGCGAGTTCGGCTGGTGCAACCGCCTCGGATCCATAGACCAATGCGAACGGTGTTTCTCCAGTGGGGCCCCTAGTCGAAGTTCGGACTGCCCATAATGCATCGTTTAACTCATCGACCCATTTGTTGGATTTATTTGCAAGGTTTTTCTTTAAGGCTGCCATAACCAACTTGCTCGCCGCCTCGGCTTGTCCATTACCTTGTGGGTGTGCAACTGATGACTTCTAATGTTTAATATGAAGTCGGTTGCATTCTGCTGTGAATTTAGCCGAGAATTGGGTTCCATGATCGGATATTATAGCTCTTGGAACTCCAAATCGGCAAAGTATATGATCATTCAAAAATCCGAGTACGTTATCCTCTGTGGGATTGACCAAGGGCTTGGCTTCGATCCATTTTGTGAAGTAGTCGACTGCTACAACCATGTACTCGAATCCGCTTCTGGCCTTTGGGAATTTTCCCATGAGATTGATTCCCCACATGTCGAATGGCCAAGAAGAGACTACCGGAGTTTGAGTTATTGAAGGGAGTCTGTGAACGTTTCCATAAATTTGACAGCTTCGACATTTGCGAACGAAGCTTTTAGCGTCTTGTCGAAGGGTTGGCCAGTAGTAACCTTGGTGGATTATCCTTTCCGAAAGCGCTCTGGCCCCTGGATGACCCCCGCATACTCCTTCATGAAGTTCTTCAAGTATGGTCGTAGTCAAGTTAGGCTCTACGCAGCGAAGTATAGGTCTTGTAAATGATCTGCGATATAGAATCTCGTCATGGACTATATATCGGGCGATTGTTTTCCCGATTTGCTTAGCCTTTACGTCGTCACTTGGAAGTTGTTCGGTTTGAATGAACCTTTTGATGTCATCAATCCAAGTACCTTCCGTTAACTCGACAGTATTAATTTGAGAAGAAAAGCATGGAGAATGATGTATTTCGACGCTTATTTGCTTTTTCTCGATAAACTCGCCTGAGGTAATTTTGGCCAATTCATCATCCGCAACATTTTGCGTTCTATTTATCTTTTTTAACACGAAGGTTTTGAATTCATTCTTCAAATGTAATGCCATCTTCGTGTACTCCTTTAAATTTTCGGAGTTTGTAGCATATTCTTCATTCACTTGATTCACCACTATTTGCGAATCGCTTCGGACCTCGAGGTCGGCAATTTTTGCTTCGCTTGCCCAAAGTAATCCCAGAATTAACGCTTCGTATTCAGCTTGATTATTAGATAATGGAAATTCGAGCCTTATACTTCGCGATTCATTGAATTGATGATTTGGTGAAGTCAAAGTTATGCCGACGCCTTTGCTCCGTTTGAGTTAACGCTCCATCGACCGTCATGACCCATAGATCATGACTTTCTCTTGTGTTAAACTCGGACGTAGCTTGGCTATTTTCTTCCTCTGTAAACGAGGTTTCAACGATGAAATCGGCTAATGCTTGTGCTTTGATTGTTGTTCGCGGAGTGTACGTTATGTCAAGTCCGCACAGTTCGATCGACCACTTCAAGCATTCTACCCAATTGGTCGAGTTTATGGAAAATTTGTCCGAGCGGTGCATTTGTGTAGAGTGTAACTCGATGAGACTCGAAAAAGGTTTCAATTTTCTGGACGCAACAACCAAAGCATAAGCTAACTTTTTTATATTTGGGTATCGTGATTCAGGTCCATTAAGGACTTTACTTACAAAATAAACAGGGAGTTGTTTACTGTTTATTTCCCTGAGTAATACAGCAGCTATAGCAAAATTAGAAGCGGATAAGTACAGATACAATGTTTCCCCAACTATAGGAGAGCTAAGTAGTGGAAGTTGTTCCAAATAAATATTGAGCTCGCTCCAAGATTGTCGGCACTCTTCGGTCCACCTAAAATCTTTTCCTGTAGTTTTGAGAGCTTTGAAGAAAGGCAAACATCGCTCTGCTAGATTTGATATGAATCTTCCTAGTGCTGCTATGCAACCATTGAGTCTTTGGACGTCCTTAATACACCTTGGTTCAACTAGGTTTCAAAGTGCTGTGACCTTTTCTAGATTCGCTTCGATTTCTCGTTGGGTCATCATGAAACCTAGGAATTTTCCAGACTTAACTCCGAAGGTACATTTGGACGGATTCAATTTCAAATTATATTGGCTCAAGGTTGCGAAGGTTTCTTCGAGGTCAGCCAGATGAGAATCAACGTGCCTTGACTTGATCACCATGTCATCAACATATGCCTCTACATTCCTCCCGATCTGCTCCTTTAGGACTTTGTTTATCATCCGTTGGTAAGTCACTCCAGCATTTTTGAGGCCGAACGGCATGACATTGTAACAATAAACCGCCCCATCAGCCCTAAAGGATGTATGAACCCGATCTTTCGGGTTCATCTTGATTTGGTGATAGCCTGAGAAGGCGTCGAGGAAGCTTAGGAGCCGATACCCAGCGGTGGAATCGACCAACTAATAACCGGGTAGGGGGGGCAGTCCTTGGGGCAGGCTTTATTTAAATCGGTGAAGTCAACGCACATCCTCCACTTTCCATTGGCTTTTGTGACCATTACAACGTTGGCCAGCCAGGTCGGGTAGGCTTCTTCCCTTATAAATCCGGCCTTTAATAACTTTTCGATCTCTTGTTTCATTCCTTCCTTTTTGTCTTCGCCAAAAGTTCCGGCCTTTTGTTGCACTGGTCGGAATGTTGGATCGATGTTTAACCGATGTTCCGCGACCTCGGGATCGATGCCGGGCATGTCTTTTGTTTCCCAGGCGAAGTTCGAAGTGTGGTTCTTCAAAAATTGAATCAACTCGAACTTCTGTTGCTCTGGGAGTTCGATGCCTATTTTTATTTTTTGGTTGGGGTAGGCATCGTTGATTGTTAACTCTTCAAAAGTCTCCAATTTTTCTTCCCCCTCGACCGCCTTTATAATTTCAATTTCTATCGGTTTCTGGATTCGTCTATCAATATTTGATAGAAGCTCTGTCTGGAGTTGATATGTAATCGGCGCTTCGTCAATTTCCATTTGTGCTTCGGTGATTGTTTCTATCTCTGACGAAGTGTGACCCTCAATGACATCTGCTTCTATTAATGTTTCGGTCCGTTGAACAAATGCTTCGTGAATCACTCGATGTCCATAGACGTCGAAGTATCATCCGTCACATCCTTCGTTTTTCGGATTGTTAGTTGATAATCCGGAACCGATTTTGGATTACTCTGGATGAGCCCTACTCCATTTCTTGTAGGAAATTTGACCTGTTGATGTGATATGGAGATCACTAGGTCAAATGCTTGCGAGGGATGAAATTCCAAGTATTGCGTTGTAGCTGGAATCGATATCAACTATGTAAAATTTAACCTTCTCCATCCTCGTCTTTTCTCCAGTTCTCATGGTGATGTCCAATTTGATAGTTCCCTTCACTAGGATCTTATGTTGTGTGAATCCTTCAAGGACCATCGAACTAGGCTTGAGCTGATGATCATTTAGTCCCATCTCTTTGAAGCACTTATGGTACATGATATTTCGTGTTGCCCCAGTGTCAATGAGAATTCGCTTTACCCTGCAATTTTCCATACCTTCTTTTGTCATCGGAGCATCGATTACCATGGGGCTGGTTTTCCGTTCGATTGTTGGGGCCAATTCTGTTCTCGAAAAGGTGATCGTCTCTTTTTCTTCATATTCGTATTCCGGAATCAAGTATTCTTTTTTCAGCAAGTGAATTTGTTTCCTAATCTGTGTCAACGACGGTATTTCGACATTGATCACATTGATTACTCTTTCACTATTTTGCTTCGGCTCTTCATCTGCCTTCCTGCAATGTATTCTCTCAAATTCCCTTCGCGAATCAACTTCTCGATCGCTCTTTTCGATTGTATACGATTTTCGGTCACATGGCCACAATCTTTATGGAATGCACGATTTCGACCTATCACGGGTCGCCAATGTATGAGGGTTCAGCGTCTCGGGTCGCCGCCCCATGCTTTTCTTTGATGACCGAGATAAGGCTTTCCTTTGTTACTCGCAACGGAGTAAAAGCATTCGTCCCTTTATTTTTGCTTGGACTAAAGCCTTTCTTCTTCTCAAAACCAATCGTCTGCTCCTTTTTCATTGACACTTCGCCCACCTTTTCTTTTCCTTTTGAAGGAGCTTCTTGCGCACTTTCCTCAGCAAGAGCAATCCGACGTGCTACGTTAAACATTTCTCCAATGGTTCGTGGCTTCCTCAACTGCAGCTCTGTATATAACATTCCGGACCTGAACCCTCCTTCGAAGCATGTAATAACCGTATCTTGACTTAGTCCTCGATTTCTTCATAGGTTTTCTTAAACCTTTCAAGATATGCTAAGAGGGTTTCACCTCTCCGTTGCTTTATGTTGGCAAGATCCCCCCGGTTTTTGGTATAGATCCCAGGCCGTCTTGAATTTGTCCAAAAATTGTTTTTCCAAGGTTGACCATGAGTCGATGGAACTTGGACGCAACGAGGTGAACCAGGTTAGAGCTTTATCCGACAGTGTGCTTGGGGAAAGCTTTACACAGTACCGCTTCATCATTGGTCACTAGTCCCATAGCGGATTTATACATGCACATATGTTCCAGTGGTCTAGTATGTCCTGAATAAAGCACAAACTCGGGAATTTTAAGAGATGTGTTTGGGGCCACATCCTGGATCTATTTTGAAAATGGTCCAATTTCTATCGATCGTGACTTTTTCTGAAAAGATGTGCGGCGTGTCTGTTCGGGCAATTTTCTCCTAGTCCGATCGGGAGACCGATTATTTCGAGTCCTCTTGTAAGTTTCTTTGTCATGTTGAGGACGAGAAGAATGATGACTTTCTCCTACTTCACTGACCGATCTTTCAGCCCGTGAAGTAGGTCTATGGTTTCCGGAAGGTAGTGGCCTTTCCGGATTTCCTCTAGTCCGAATGCTCTGGACGGCTCAGGCCTTATATTTGAAGGCGTGCGTGGTCAATCGTTAAGAAAGCCGGTGGGAGGTAGATCTTGACCGTGTTCACGAAACTCTGCCCGGAGTTTTAAGCATTTTTTGGCCAGCTCTTGTTCTTGAGTGAGCCTTGCTACTTCTGTACGTAACCTTTCCAGTTCCTCATCGGGATTAGGCTCAGCTACTTCAGGCTCTCGCCTTGTGCTCAGCCTCTCTCTCAAATCCGAGGTCTGCCGTATATTAAGGTGTTCACGTCACGCAGGTCTTGTGTCCGGACAAAAGGTTGTGGCTCATGTCGTCCAATTCGTTCTAAGACCGAACGTCTCTGTCCGGGTGTTTCGAGGAGCAGGGCGTATCATGTCTACGCTCGGTTGGACGTGAGCTTGATGGCCTTGAAGACTGCCTTCTCGGATGTCTATCTTCGAGTTGGAAGACATTTTGTTTGTTGCGTATGAGAAGAATATTAATGAAGAGATCTTCTTTGGAAATATAGAACTTTTTCTTAAAGGGAAGAAAAGGCCAATTTTAAGGATATCTATGGCAGCTTTTATAATAGTGAAGCAACACAAAATTCGGTAAGAGAGAATCTAATGCTTTTCCCGGTAACGGAACCAAACTGATGATGCATAAATTTGATCAGTCAACAAATATATAAAAATATAACAATTAGGATGAAATTACAATGATGACAATGAAGATGTTGTTGAGCTGTGAAAATGTCCTCCGTGGATGTACCCTGCAAAAACCCTAACGGAGGAGTTTCTCCGTTAGAAGCCTCCGACGATCAAGTTAGTCGAAGGATGTTAAGGAAAATCGGAACAAACCCTCGTTCATCAACTCGGATATCTTCTCTGGTTAATTTTTGTATAAAGATGGAAAAGAAGGAAAAAGATCCCACTCTTGATAAGGAAGTTTTCCTTATATAGGCAAACTTCCTTATTAGTGGGTGAGAGTAGGAAAAGAAATGATTACATACCTACCTTATCCTTCTGCACAAGCCAAAAGGCTATCATCATAACCTTTTGCAGACGTCCAATCCCACGGTTTCCCATAGTAGTTGACTAAAGTCCGTGGGTCCCGCTACTTTCCTTCTTATTATATTTAAATAAGATATTAGTGGACATGATATACTTGAAATATTCCTTTTGGCTATGTATTCGGTTTAGCATCGTTGAACTCGGCCCCGGAGCTTTATATTATTGCTTGGTTTCACCGCTTCGATTAGATGCTCGTATTTCTCTTCGGGGTTTTCACAAATCGCGTGATCAAATGCTTCGTCTAGATGCTTGGATTGGCTTCGGAGATTATTGAGGTTGTGCGGTTTAAACGCTTCGATTGGCGCAATGCTTCGCTTTGACCAAGTTTGATCACATACTTCGTTCCGACCAAGTCAAAATAATTATTTTGACTTTATCTACGTGACATATATTCCTTTCGGTTACAATCTATACAAATGGTAAATAGTTCTCTAATAATATACCTAATCATATATTTTTAACACAAATCAGTGATGTGCTATTTTATCTCCTATAAAAGTTGCAATTTGAACCAAATTTAAATTAGTTGGACAACTTTAATACCTTTCTAGACTATGTTGGAAAATACTTCAATGCCCCAACATATTGTGTGTTCAAATTCTTACAACAAATATATGGCACCTTGGAGGCTCAGAACCCCACCTCAATGTCAACCATCCTGCTCATATATTTGGAAAAATATTATCTAGGGATTTGAAATCATGAGGGAAGGGTGGTTGACCTTTTTCTTCGAAACAAAATGGCGGTTTTGCCAATCTGGCCAATTTTCCTGAGCCTCTCTTTGGAAACATATTAATCGTGCTCGGATTAATTTCAATGAGGAAAATTCTTGAAATTTAAGGGATCTTCGAATCCCTCCTTCACTCTATGGCATAACTGAATCTTCACCATGCAACAGCTCTTTTATCGACAGGTTACCAATTCAGAGAGGTCTTCTTGAAGAAATTGCAGTTCAATTACTGCATTTTTTTTTTTAAGATCTTCCTTGAATAAAAATTATATATATATATGCCACAAATATATCTAAATGTAGATTTACTTTTAAAATCACGTTCTTAAATTAAAAAAAAAAAAAATTAAGATAGTCTTAAAGTTTAAGACTAATATAATATTTTAAAAAAAATTAAATATTTTTTTTCAAAATACATTTATTTAATATTGATCGGCCAAAATCTCTTGGTAGAAAGTCTTTTTCAATAAAAAAACACCCCTCTAAATCAGTCCAGTGCATATACCAATACCACCACCGGGGAGCTCCTCCGCCCATCAACGCCGTGACAGTTGCCAGGAAATTAAATGTCTGTCGATCCAACCACCTTCGAAACTATAGTGCCTTCTCGACACATTACCTTTACGTTCCCTAATCCGTTCTCACAACCCTTTCCTTCTTTTCTCAACACACCTCTTATCCGTGTCTTCGTCATCGACTCCCCAATCACCACCGCCTTCACCACTGGCAGAGTTGCTGCCATGTTAGTCCCAGCCAATCGTGATTCGGATTGGATTTTTTCTACTGAAGCCGGCCACCTCCAACTTCTTCTCACATTTCCAGGCCTTTCACGTTTGATTTTAATAGCCAAGAATTCATCACACTGTTGCAATCCTAGGTCATACAAACCCCCTTTATGCACTACTGAGATAAATCGATCGGAAATTGAAGACAAACTGGTGCCTTTGATGCTTGCTTTGACACCTAAACTAGCTTTCGTTCAAAATAACGGCCTCCCGGAGATACCATTTTTGAGTTATGAGGATGAGGTAATACGCAGTTCAATTCTAGAAGTTTGTGTTGGGCATTGTGTTGGTGAGATGCTCATAGAAAATGTTGAGCTGGAATTGGTTGATGGTGGTAGGGAATTCAGGAGGAGGTTGAGGTTTAAGAGAATGCCTAATTTAGTACAGAGCCAAGTAAGAATTTATCTGCATAATGAATCTGATTTGAGAGATGAACTGGAAGATGTAGAATTTTTAGTGGATACTGGGGTACTGGTTCAACCTTATTTGAGTCCAATGGTGGCAGGGCTTTCTTTGATTTGTTTCCATTTGGATGGGCGAATTCAAGAGGGAGTCAAGCCTAGAGCATTATGTCTGGGGGTTGGAGGTGGAGCTTTGGTTAGTTTCTTGACTATTCAGTTGGGTATTGAGGTCGTAGCTGTGGAGGCAGACGAGGTAGTTTTGAGCGTAGCTAAGAAATATTTTGGGCTGAGAGAGAGTGAAATGGTTAGTTTGTGCGTTGGAGATGGAATTGAATTGGTTGAAAGAAATGCGTTTAGTGGTAAAGATCAGAATTTGAATGTCGTCAATACGACTAATGGTACTTGCTTGGGGAATTTTGGTAAAAAATTTGATGTGATTATGGTTGATTTGGATTCAAGTGATGCAAGACTCGGTACAAGTGCACCACCTTTAGAATTTGTTGGAAAGTCAGTTCTTCTTGCAGCTAGAGAGATTATTTCAAGAAATGGCGTTCTAATTATAAATGTGATTCCTCCAAATAAGTCATTTTATGAGAATGTAGTTACAAAGTTTCAACAAGTGTTCGAGGAGTTATATGAAATAGATGTTGGAAATGGGGAGAATATGGTTCTTGTTGCTTCTGTATCGAAAATTCAGTCCACAACTAGTAAATATGAGAATCATTTTCTGCAGAAGTTGAGAGCTTGTATTCCAGAATCTTACATGGACTCCATAAGGAAAATTTCAAGGTCGGTTATTATTGATGATTGAATTCTGTGGGGGTCTGGACAATCTATACGTTTCAAGAATCGATTTTGACGAATCACAAGAAAATGGCTTGTAAATTCTACTTCTTGAAAAGATAGATTAAAAGGGTAAGATTTGTATGTTGTGAAGTTTCAACTGGTGGTAAAATAGCTTATTAGAGAATTTGGCTAGTTTCTCGAAGAAAGGTTGTTGAGTTGAAGAACAGCAAAAAGAGAATTTGCATTAGTTGAAGAAAGCAAAAATTGCCTGCGTTCACTTTCTCCACTATGAGGCTATCATAGGAGAAAAGCGTGGGTGAATTTCTGTTATTTACACTAAGAAGTGAATGAAGGCTGCAAAAAAGAAAGCTGTGATGAAGAAATTGAAAAAAGGAGCAGCAGAATTGTCTACTGCTTCAGCTGCCGCAGATGAAGCTCCTGATTTCTTGGTACAGTAAACTATGATTTGTTGCTAACATTGTTTTATGTATATATATTTTTACACTATTCGGTCATGAGTTACTTACGACTTTGTATTTTGGGGAATACCTGTTGGCAGGTGGACCAGCGTGGAAGCTTCCACTCAGCGAATTTAAGGAGAATAAGGCCGCAGTATTGTACATTGGGAGGATTCCACATGGCTTCTATGAGGATGAGATGGAAGGTAAATGTTTATAGGTCAGATGGGTATCTTGATTGAGTGAAAACAATTTCTAATTAAATGTTTTGACTGTTTTGCAGGATTCTTTAAGCAATTTGTACCGTTAAGAGGCTTAGAATTGTCAGGAATAAAAAGGTTTAAGCATTTAAAGCATGTTGCCTTTCTTTTTATCCCTTGAGTTTCAGTTGAATTGTGCTACAGTTTGATAAATTTTAAGATTATTTCTTGCTAAAAAACTGGCTACAATCATATGTCTATCAAGAGCAGAAAAAACTGGAGGCACATCAACATTACATGATAATCTTCAACTGTTTGGTTATTGCTGTATTTGAAACAATTGAAATTTTAAGGTGGGTAGTTTACAGGGCAGGTTAGCAAAGATTACAGTGCCGCCTTATATTCTTGAGTGTCAGATTATCAGCATCAATATGCTATGTAGAAGTCCATGTGTCTTCTCTAACTTTCCACGCTTCATGCTTGACCAAAGATCTCTTATTACGACCACTTTGAGAGAAGATGTATTATTGTTAAATGCTCAAGTGTATAACAATATTGTTACAATATCATTGAAGATTGGGTAGTTCAACATTGTTTTTTCTCCTGGTTGTCAACTAGCTGTTCTTTAAACTTTGCCCAGGCCTTGATTATTGACATACTTGACCATCCTTTAATCTGGAAATAAAATACTTCTATTTTTTTTTTCTACCTTCATTTAAATTAATCATTATCAAATGTAATGCTTATCTAATGCGCATTCACTTGTGTTTGCTTGTGGGGGTTTATGCTCAACAGACAGGAAAATCCAAGCATTTTGGGTTCGTAGAGTTTGCTTCTCCAGAGGTGCTGACTTGCTAGTTTTAAGTCTGATCAAATAATAAAATACCTAAGAGTTTATCATAATATTTCCCTATTTTTGTGTATTTCATAAAGCAGGTGGCAAAAGTTGTGGCGGATTGTATGCATAACTATCTTTTTGTATGAGCATCTGCTGCAAGTTCACCTTGTTCTTCCTGAGTGTGTAATGCCGAGATTGTAAGGGATCATTTTTTTGTTCAATGAGCTTGATATTTGGTCATTTTGGAAAATGTGACCATTGAGCTTGAAATTTGGTCAATGAGAGATGCTCCCTGTCGGGGCAAGTATAAAGAATAGAGCCTATCCTTCCCATGCCTCAAAAATCTTTATTGTCACATAGTAGAAGTTGGAGAAGTAACACATTACCTACAACTTACAATTGCCAATTTGGCTAAGGGACCAGAAGTTTTCAAAACTCTAATTGGCCCTTGCCACAGGCAGCAAATTAATCACGTAAAATGTCACCAATTACATGCAAAACTAAGTTGAAAGGAAAAATCAAAGGAGGGTATTGAGGATGAAGACGAGAATGAAGGAATACTAATATAATCGCACTGCCACAGAACCTGCACGCTTGCCCATACCAGCACTCCAGTTAATCCGACGGCTACCACGTTATCCGGGTCAGGGTCTATTATCTACAATATATATATTATATATATATAGTCGCTAGACACCAACCATCCATTGAATCCTTATTATATCCGAAAGAAACAGAAAGAAAAATAAAATAAAAAAGATGCCGACCCTGAATTTGTTCACGAATGTTCCAGTGGACTCTGTGGTAGCCTCTGACATTCTCAGGGATGCTACGAAGGCTGTTGCCAAAATCATTGGGAAACCCGAATCAGTTGAGTCCTTTTTTTATCTTGTCCGTTCAAAATATACTCATAAGATGACTGACTTTCATGTGTTCGATAATATGCCTCTATGAAAACTAGATTTCTTTTACAATGCCCTTGATTTTAAGATCCTGCATCATATTGGGATGGGTGAATGAAAATACTCTTTGACAATGTTATTTTCAGTATGTAATGATCTTGCTGAATGGGGGAGTGCCTGTTGCATTCGCTGGTACTGAAGAACCAGCTGCATATGGGGAGCTGATCTCAATCGGTGGACTCGGGCCTAGTGTTAATGGGAAACTTAGTTCCACTATTGCTGAGATTCTCCAAACTAAGCTTTTCATTGATAGTTCCCGGTTTTATATCAAGTTTTACGATGTTCAGGTGAAGTATTTTTTGCTTTTACGATGTTTTCCTCCATAACTTTCTGGTTCAAGGACCTCAATATCATAAGCATATACTTCCATGTTTATTTTGTAGAGTAACAAATCCGTCTGGTTTTTCACATTCCGATAATAATTACACAATAAATTAACTATTACCAACATCTAGAAAATATTTGATAACAAAATTTTGCAGATTAGTAGGTATTCTTGATTTAAATTTCAAACAAATTAATAGTTTATTCATCTATTTTCTTTTTTTAATTTCAAATAGAGTTAATTATATCTCTATGTTTAGTGGCAGAGATAATGATAAATTATTTTAAATTCAGTGGATAACGTGTATTTGCTTTGTTAGTGGTTAGTTAATGGATAAACATGTCTTTGTTAATGAAGTTGTTTCCCTATATTAATAGCATGAAATATTCTCACAAATACTCTCTTATTCTTCTCTTCATTATATTTTTAGTATTCTTGAATTTATATTTATCGTTTTAAGTTCATTTTTTTGTTATATGCAGCGCTCATTTTTTGGGTTCAATGGATCAACCTTCTAGTTGGCAACAAAGATGATGAAAACTAAAGGCATCCATTGAAGTTGACACAAGAAATCTCATCTATCTTTATTAGCAGTTTATTTAATGTATGAACCAGCTCTATATGTTGATAGAAAGTCTGTGCTTATTTTGAGTAAAATGAAAATTGAAAGATTTGTGTGTTTATTCAAAAATAAACTAGTTTTTTTATTATTATTATTATTATTATTATTTTGAGGGGAAAACAAAGTAAACTAGCTAGTTATGTTTTGCTAATTTGATTCTTCATTTTATAAAAAAAAAAAAATTAAAATTTTATTCACTGTTTTATATTGTTTTTTTATTATTCTAGGAAAAATTTAATTAAATATGCAATAATAAAAAAATGAATGACCAAAAAACTAGAAAAAAGAGATAAAAGATTAAATTTGTCAAATATAAATAATTTAGGGATTAAACTTGGCATATGAAAAATTCTTGAAAAAGTTTTTCTTTTTTTCTTTATTTATTTTGAGTATGTGTTTCATCCTTAAATGAAATTAATGGAAAATAAAGTATCATTGAAATGTAAAATGATTTTTTTTGTTGGTGGAAAATGTTTTGGACTTATATTAAATATTATTTTAATAAAAAATACATTTATTTAATATTGATTCTGGCAAAATCTTTTGAAAGTTCACGTAAGATTAGAAGGCAGGCTATTTGTGAGAGTTGGATTGTTGGTTCACCTGCAAAGTAAGCCATGTAACCCCAAGGGATCCTCCTTGGTTTTGGTCATTCGCCGATTAAGTTAATAAATGAGAATAATGGGTTGAATAATGAATTGGTTAGGGAAGGATATATATGATATATTACCAACTTACCATATTGGAGTGGAGACACTTGTAAAGTATTTTGCTGAATTGTCAATTTATGAGCAATGCATGCTTAATACTTTGACAATCATTTTGTCGGAATTTAATGCATCATACTATTAAGTACAATCTTAAGAGTGACATGTACCTCACTTTGCTGACTCAAATAAGGATGAACCCAAAGCAACATCAAACCTATCCCACCAATTAACTCACTTCACATATGTTCAAAATTTTTGTTATATTCCAATTCAACTTTTGTTATTATTTTATTGGTTGTTTTACATTTTTAAAACTTAAATATAAGTTAGAGAAAATAGAAGAAAATAAGTATAAAAATAATAATATAATAATTGACTTTAGGGTGTATTTTAAATATTACTTTCTAAATATAATATTTTTTCTATATAATTTAATTTTAAGATATAATAAAGATAAACTAATGAGAGTCTTTGATAATTATCAAAATTTTTAATAATCTTTAATTCCATACTATCTTAATATTTATGAACATATAAATAACATGACACAAGGTACCTAAATGGTTGGGATAAAAAAATAATAATAAAAAAAGTGAAAATCTAAAACTAGTAATTGTTAATTTGAAGGAGGCCGGTGTAGAGCGTAAACGAGTCGAGTCGAACCGAACATCGGAAATTTGAGCTTGTTCGATTAAATGTTCGAACACTGTTCGAGCTCGTTCTTTTAATAATTCGAGCCAAAAATTTTGCTCGAGTTCGTTCGATTATTTGTTTATAAAGCTCGAGTTCGCAAACTATGACAATTTTTTTTAAAAATAATATATATAAATTATAATAAAAAAAAATTAATAATATGTTCGCGAACGCTCGATTATTATGTTCGCGAACAATGTTTGAGTAAGCTCGAAAATTAATCGAGCCTAAAAATTTGTTCGAGTTCGATTTGATTAATAAACGAACAAGTTCAAACCGAATATAAATAAGCTCGAACGAGCTTTGTTCGCGAACAACTCTAGGCAGTGTACGTTATTGTTCTTTGTCATTTGGGGGGAAAATATAAAAACTTGAAAATATAGACACCAATCGAAGAGAAAAAAAAAAAAAAAATAGAAGAAGAAGGAAAGAGACCCGAAGAGGCGTGTGGTCTTATAACCGGTTCTTTTCCCCGTTATTCTTTCTTTTTGCCAGTGGTTACTCCCTCGTCTGCTTTAGCCCTAAACCTTTGCCGCCGCCTCCGCCGTTCATTTTCTCCACCGTGAGGCTGTTGTTGGAGAAAAGCGCGGGCGAATTTACGCTAAGATGGGAATGAAGGCTGCAAAAAAGAAAGCTGTGATGAAGAAATTGAAAAAAGGAGCAGCAGAATTGTCTGCTGCTTCAGCTGCCGCAGATGAAGCTCCTGATTTCTTGGTACGGTAAACTATGATTTGTCGCTAACATTGTTTTTATGTATATATATTGTTACGCTATTCGGTCATGATTACTTACTACCTTGTATTTTGGGGAATAGCCGCTGGCAGGTGGACCGGCGCGGAAGCTTCCGGTCAGCGAATTTAAGGAGAATAAGGCAACAGTATTGTACATTGGGAGGATTCCACATGGCTTCTATGAGGATGAGATGAAAGGTAAATGTTTATAGGTCTGATATGGGTATCCTGATGAGTAAAAACAATTTCTAATTGAAGGTTTTGATTGTTTTGCAGGATTCTTTAAGCAATTTGGTACCATCAAGAGGCTTAGGGTTGTCAGGAATAGAAAGGTTTAAGCATTTAAGCATGTTGCCTTTCTTTTCAGCCCTTGAGTTTCAGTTGGATTGTGCTACAGTTTGATAAATTTTAAGATTATTTCTTGCTAAAAAACTGGCTACGATTATATGTATAACAAGAGCTGAAAACTGGAGGCACATCACCATTACATGATAATGTTCAACTGTTTGGTTATTATTGTATTGAAACAATTGAAATTTTAAGGTGAGTAGAGCACAGGACAAGTTAGCAAAGATTACAGTGCCTTATATTCTTGAGTGTCAGATTATCAGCATGAATCTGCTGAGTAGAAGTCCATGCGTCTTCTCTAACTTTCCACGCTTCATGCTTGACCAAAGAAAAATGTTGCTTTTGCTCTGCTGTTGTGCTTGATCTCTTATTACGACCACTTAGAGAGAAAAGATGCATTATTGTTAAATCCTCAAGTGTATAACAATATTGTTACAATATCATTGACGATTGAGTAGTTCAACATCGTTGTTTCTCCTGCTTGTCAACTAGCTGTTCTTTTCTCTTTTGCCCAAGCCTTGATTGTTGATAAACTTGACCCGGTTCTCAACTAGCTGTTCTTTTTACTTTCCCCAAGCCTTTATTATTGACATACTTGAAGATCCTTTAAATACTTCTATTTTATTTTTCTACCTTCATATAAATTATTCATTATCAAATGTAATGCTTATCTAATGCACTTTTACTTGTGTTTTCTTGTGGGGGTTTATGCTCAACAGACAGGAAAATCCAAGCATTTTGGGTTCATAGAGTTTGCTTCTCCAGAGGTGCTGTCTTGCTAGTTTTTAGTCTGATCAAATAATAAAATACCTAAGAGTTTGTCATAATATTTCCCTATTTTTGTGTATTTCATAAAGCAGGTGGCAAAAGTTGTGGCAGATTGTATGCATAACTATCTTTTGTATGAGCATCTGCTGCAAGTTCACCTTGTTCCTCCTGAACGTGTTATGCCGAAACTGTAAGGGATCATTTTTTTTTTTTTCGTCTTTCATGTTCATTAATTTCTCGAAGGTATCTAATTTTATCTGTTGTACTTTTAACCTATTTGTTGTAGCTGTTGTTTTTTTAATTTGTTACTCACCTTATTATTCTCTGTTACCTTTTGGATTCCTTTATGCTAATGGACATGGATACTGAACTTGTTCAACTGTTCTGATTATTTTGTTTTCGAGGGAACTTTTGTTGGAAGATTAGTTAGTTAGTCTCCATGAGACCTTTAAGATTATGCTAATGGATTTTTCCATGCTTCCAGGTGGAAAGGTGTTAAGCGTTCGAACAAGCCCTTGGATTGGGTTAGCATTGAGCGGAAGCGTCATGACAAGGTATAGCACACTGGTATTGTAACATGTGACTACCTGGTACCTAGCTTTGTAATGTGATTTCTTATGGAATTATACTACATCTTTTATACAATTCTTCCCAGGAGAGAACATTGGATGAGCAGCAGAAATTGGTTAAAGGAATAATGAAACGTGATGAGAAAAGACGAAAGAGGATTGAAGCAGCTGGTATTGATTATGAGTGTCCTGAATTTGTAAGATTGAACTCCCTTTATTTTCTTTTGTATATAGTTGGTTATTCCCTCAATGCTATGGCACTACCAAGTAATATCAGATAACAGTAAAACCTTTTTTCTTAATTATTTATTTATTATTACTGTGGAATTTTTTTGGTACACAAATGATATGGCTACTTATTTCTAGAAGTTAATTCATCACCTAAGGTGATAGTGAACTTGGAATTTTTTGTTTGTTTCTCATAAACTAACCGTTTTTCTTCTTTTTTTTCTTCGCCCCATTTCCTTATCTATATTGACTTTTCTTGAGATTGATTTGATATGTTTTCAGTAAACGGTTTCATACAGAATTCTGTGGGTGGGACCTTCTTTACATAATGTTTTTGCTTCTATCTATTGCAGGTGGGTGTCAACCAGCCTCTTCCTAAAAAGATTAGATTTGATACAGAGTAGGCTCTGTGCAAAATTGTCAGAAAATTATTATCTATGGTCCTGTTTGCTTTAGCACTTAATTTTGCAGCTTCAAGTTTAATTTGCGGATGCATATTTGAAATGGTAAGAAGCAGCTGTGATGTGAACCAATGTAAATGGTCAGATCAATCAAGTCCGATGATGGTCTTCTGGTCATGAGATTCTAGTTTAAGTTTTGTTTCTCCTGTACTAGTCTAGTGCAAGTATACTATTTCACTACAAACTGAATTGTTGATACACTTATAATTTGGTTATATTACACTTCTTAAAGATGAATGATCTTCCCCCGCTGATGCTTTTTACCTTGTGCCTTCTCTCCGTTTCTCCGCTTAGCTGGTTATTGTTCCTGTTCCTTTTTTGTTCTCAAATTTCGCAGTTTCTATTATTATTATTTTTGGGAAAATATGACCATTGAGCTTGATATTGGGTCAATGAAAGATGCTCCCCGTTGGGGCAAGTATGAAGAATAGAACCTATCCTTCCCATGCCTAAAAAGTCTTATTTGTCACATAGTAGAAGTTGAAGTATACAACTTACAATTATCAATTTGGCTTAGCGACCAGAAAATTTTAAAACTACAATTCCGCAGGCATCAAAATCATCGCGTAAATTGTCTCCAATTACATGAAAACAAAGTTGAAAGGAAAAATCAAAGGAGGGTAATGAGGATGAAGATGAGAAGGGCAGCAATGAAGGAATACTTGAGAGCAGCTAATATAATTGCAACGGATATTACGAATAGTTGCCATAGAACCTGCACGCTTGCCCATGCCAGCACTCCAGTTAATCCGACGGCCACCACGTTATCCGGGTCCGGGTCTATCAACAAATCGATCCATTTTAAATTCAATCTCGGCCGCCCATTCCCATTCTCCTTCTCGTCACCATTATTACTGTTGATGCCGTTGCCGTTTAATCCTTTCTCTTTACCATTTGACTGTTTTTGCTTTATCTCGTTGTTATTCAACAAATCTTCAGCATTCTCTCCGTTACTGCCGCCGTTTCCATTGTCTGCTGCGAAGACCAAAAACCTGGCGAAATCATATTTTGTTGACTTATAGGATTTGAGATGAAATGAAGGTAAAGTATTTAGGGGTTTAAAAGGGAGAAAAATAGAAGGGACTCCGATGATGTTATTTGATGGGTTAGAGGTTGCCGTTAATGGCGAGAAAGGGGTTCGCAGCCCCAATGTTCCTTTCATTGTATTTGGTGCCCGCCTGCTTGCTAAGCTCCAACCACAAAATAATTACCAGTTTTAATTCTTCTTAAAGAATGAAAAAAAAAATTATAACCCGACCACAGTGGGAGTCGAACCCACGACCTTTTGATCCGAAGTCAAACGCGCTAATCCACTGCGCTATGCGGTCAACTTTGTTAAATTTAGAAAATTAAATTATTTAGTTTATATTTTTAACTTTTAGTAAAAAGTTTGTTTTAAATTTTTTATATTAGGGTATAATTGAAAATTTTACAATTCAATCCTACATCTTTTTTTCCGTTTCACTAATTAGCCTAAATGTTTAATTCCCACTTATTTAATAACATATATTTTTATATTTATTCAATTTAATCTTTTTTTTAAACTAAAAATTTTAGATCAATTTGACAAGTTAACTTGTACTATGTTTTTAGAGGCCTTTTGGGTAATTCATTAGTTTTACAATAAAATAATAATTTAAAAAATAATTTTTCTAAAATAATAAAATTTGTAAGTAATTGGAATAATCGACATTGTTCATTTTGATCTTTTTCCCAGCAACATCTATATGCATTTTTTTAAATTGTAAACTTTTACTCACAATATTAACAGCAAATAATATGTCATACCAAATATTCATTCCTAACAAAAATTCAAAATTCTCAATCTCATAAGTTGCTAAACACATAACTTCACTTTTTATTTTATGATCTTCACTACTATTTAATAATTGAAATAAAGCATCTCTTATTTTAGGAGTTTGGAATTTAATTGCCTTAACACTTTCAATTCTACTTTCCCACCGTGTTTGAGATAAAGATTTTATGGATAATTTACATACATTATCTTGTAAAATTTTCCATCTTTTAGTTGAAGAAGCAAATAAAGAATAAATATTTTGAAGTACTCCAAAAAAAGTAATAGCTCTAGGACATGAATTAACCATATCACATAAAGCTAAATTTAAGTTATGACAACCACATGATGTATAAAAAGCTCTAGGATTTATGTCTAATAATCTTTTTTGTACTCTTTGATTCTTACCTTTCATATTAGATCCATTATCATAACATTGACCTCTTATATCATTAACATTAAGTTCATACTTTTTTAAAATATAAATAAGTTCATCAAAAATACATTTACCAGTTGTATCATCAATTTTTATAAACTCTATAAAATACTCATTGATTTTTATAGGACTAACTAAAACATCAACACCTTAAAATAAGTGTCATTTGTTCTTGGTGACTTATATCGGGGGGTGCAATCAAGAATTATAGAAAAATATTTGACTTCCTTAACCTTTTTAATAATGATATTTCTTATTTGTGAAGCTAATAAATCTATTATTTCATTTTGTATAGTGTTACTCAAATAATGATTACGAAAAATACCATCTTTGATGCGTCTAACATGATCTTGCATAATAGGATCGAATTCTGCTATCATTTCAATTAAACTTAAAAAATTACCATTATTTTTCTCATATAATTTTTCATTTGTTCCATGAAAACCAAAATTATTTTTAGAAAGGTGTTTTACTATAGTTATAATCCTTACTAAAACATTTTCCCAATGTTCTTTTTCTCTATTAATTTGTTCTTGTAAATCTTTATCAATGATATTATTATTTTTAAATTTTGTTTCTAATTCAATCCAATAGCTCATGTTAGTAATATGTTCTTGACTTGTTTCATGACATTTAAGTTTTGAACTAAGATTAATTTGTAGTGCTTTGATTAATGAATTGATTACTTATACCTTTTGAATCAAACAACTTGCAACAAAAATAATAAATTTTATCTAAATATTTTGAATATACTAGCCATCGTCATCATGTATTTCTCCATTAGATAATCTACGTTTGTAAAATAATGAAGAGAAATGTTTATTATCTTTATCTTTTAGAAATTGTATATCTTTATATCTTATTGGACCTTTTTTTTATAATCAAGTCTCTAAATTTTGTATTAATAATATTCCAATTTCCCGGATCATAAATATTTTCATTAATTTCATTTATACCATCTAATTTTTCTTTTTCTAAATATTCATCATTTTCATCATCTAAATTAGTTTTAGTAACATTTTGAACATTTTTTTCTCTTTCTCTCTCATTATTATTATTATCTAATAAATCAATATCATTTTTTAATTCATGTTCTATTGCTTCATTATTTGTACTAATTACGCCATCTTTTTTATTACCAACAACAAATTTATCAAGTGCACATCGTTGTGATTCTATGAGTTTCTCAATTCTTCTTTTCTTTTTTAATTTTTCATAACCGGAATCATATTTTCTATTTAACATTATAGATAAAAACTAAACAATAAAAAGTTTAAACACACTATTAAAAAAAATAGAAAATATAAAAAAAAAACGAGTGGAAGAGAGTTCAATATCAATCAATAACAAACAAAATTAACAAAATAGTAATATATTCTATAAAAATAACAAGATAAAACCTGTTTAAACTTTAAGATAAGACTTCTTTTCCGAAGATAATGCTTTTTTTTTTCCAGAGATAATGTCTTTTTGCTTTTAGATTTGAAATTCAAGATTGAATAATCGATCTACTAAATATTTGAAAGGCTCGTTTTTGGTAGATCGGAAATTCAGGATAATATATACTTTTGTTGATTTTGGAATATCTCGATAGTATATTTTTGGAAGATATACTCAATATTTAGAAGATTTAAAAGTACTCAAGAATTTATTTGTATTTTTCGAAAGTAATTGAAGATTAGAATATTTCTTATTCAAGATAAAGACTCTTCTAAAAAAAAAAAAATTTGGGGCCTCCTGCCGATAGAGCTGTAAACGAGCCAGCCGAATCATCTTGAGCTCGTTCGATTAAATGTTCGAACACTGTTCGAGTTCGCTCGTTTAATAATTTGAGTCTAAACTTTTGTTCGAGTTCGTTAGATTATTTTTTTATAAAGCTCGAGTTCGCTCGTTTAACTTTCAAAAATACTCGAGCTCGAGTTTGAGCAAATATTGAAATAATAATAATAATATTAAATTTTATAAGGCTTCAAATTTCTAAAATAACAAGAATTTATGTAATTTAACTATTTAACCATTCAATAAATTAAAAAAGTATTATAAAAATTTCCCATGAAATAATAAATTCAAAAAAAAATCATAAAAGATACAAATTAAAAGCACAAGTAATAATTATAAAAGTCATCTTTCACAATTACACTGTATGATAAATTCATATCCGGAAATTTCATATAATAACTAAAATCAATAAATTTAGTACAAGGATAAAGAAATTTCTTCAAAAGATGGATATTCATCCTCCACCTGCAAAAAAAAGATATATTTATTAAATATATAAAAATTATTCTTAAACATAATAAATATTATTTATATACATACAAAATAAAGGAGAAATGAAAAAAGGGAAAAAAAAAACTTGTTTTTTGTCTTTCTTAAGTCCGTGAAGATTACGCACCCAATCGGATGCACATAAAATCATTTCAACTGTATCAACCGACATTGAAGCACGACGATTATCAATCACTCTACCTCTTGCACCGAAAGTAGATTCTGAAGCAACAGTAGTAATTGGAATAGATAATATGTCACATGCCATTTTAAATAATCTATTGTACTTGAGTTGATTCACTCTCCATCATTCTAATGCATCAAAATGAGCTTCGGAATCACATATATATACATTCTCTTCAAGATAAATGTCCAAATCGATTTTAAAAAGTTGAATAAAATCCTGATTGTCGAAAAAAAGAATCAAATTTAGCTTTTCCAGGTAATAACATTTCTTCCAATGCCATGACCATCATAACTACGTTTACTCAATTGATTGTTATCCATTCTTGATCTTGCTGAAATTTCTTCATGCCTCAATTGACACTCATTATATGCACTTGCATAACTTTCATAAAGTGCATATAATGACTTCTTAACCAATTCAATATTTGCATCCGAATCATCTTGATAAAGCACGGGAAAAACAAACTCAACAAGTTTCATTTTATACCTTGGATCCAAAATTGCACCAAAAGAAAATAACATGTTACATTCACCCCAATACTTATCAAATTTGGCAACCATTTTTTCAGCCATGACTCTCATATAACCAGAATGATCCGAAGATTTCTCATTTAATATTTCCTTGATCCTATAAAGTTCCGGAAGAAACAAATTCGAAGTAGGATATTCGGAACCGGATATCATATTGGTAATTTCATGAAAAATAGCCAAAAATTGAGTTACTTCTTCAACTTTCATCCAATCATGACAAGTAGGAACATAACAAAAACCAGGATCAATATCATAATAACGAGAGAAAACATCCTTAACTTCTAAAGCAGCTGCCAACATCAAATATGTTCCATTCCATCTAGTAGGACAATCCAAAATCAACTTTTTACAAGGCAATTGAAGTTGTTTAACAATTTTAACAAATTCATTAATTCGAGCCTCGGAATTTTTTAAATACTTTATACCATCTCGAACAACATCAACTATACTTCCAATTTCACAAAGTCCATCTTGAACAAGCAAATTCAAAATATGAGCAAAACATCTAACATGAAATAATTTTTCATCAATTGGCAATTTTTTCCTCAATAAAAGATCACCTTTCAATCTCCGAATACAAACATCATTGTATGAGGCATTATCAACAGTAATTGAAGCCAATTTATTTTCAATTCCCCAATCAAGAAGACATTTACTAAGTGCATTTGCAACAATAACACATGTATGTGGAGGTGGAACATTTTTAAAACTCAACACACGTTTTTGTAATACCCAATTAGAATCAACAAAATGTCTAGTGACAACCATGTATTGAATACTTTGTCCACTTTTCCACAAATCAGTAGTGATATTAATCCTTTCAACCTTGTGTAATAAAGTCATCAACTTTTTTCTTTCTTGATCATAAACTGACTTACAATTTTGTTTCACACAATGACGACTAATTTTTTGATAAAATGGAGAAACAACTTTCATAAACTTATTGAACAAAACATGCTCCATCATCGGAAAAGAATACTCATGAACTAATACCATTTGTGCAGCAAGTTCTCTAACTTTAGCATGATCATATGTAAAGTTATTAATAGAACTTACCCCATCCGATTCAGTTTGAGTAAATGAAAGAACCTGTTGCTTCAATGACGGATTTTGACCAAGAGAAATTTTCCGTTGCAAACACAACTTCAAATGTCGATTGAATGTAGTGGTAGTGCTGTATTTATTCACTGTCCATGAGACCTTGCAATAGGAACACTTTTCCATTTTGCAGCCTTTGTCATCTGTCCATTCTTCCATTTCATTCCAACAACTTACTATTTTTTTTCTTTGCTTTCGCTTAAATGCATCATTTAAGCAAATGTTGTCATTATTTTCATTTTTATCTAAGTTAATGTGTTCAATACTTATTTCATTTGTTTCATCTATAGCTGGACATGAAGAAGATTCTTGAAATGAACTTGAGAATGGTATTGACATATCTGTTCAAACAAAACAAGTAAATAATAAAAATAAAAATATTTAAAAAATATATATATATATAAACAAAAAGAAGTAAATAATAAAAATATAAAAATTAAAAATATATATATATATATATAAAAGAAGAAAGTAAATAATAAAAATGTATGTATTAATATATATATATATATATAGAAACAGAGTATATATATATATAAACACACACACATATATACATATATATAGACACACACATATATATATATAAACAAAACATATATATATATATATATATATATATAAACAGAAACAAGTATATATATATATATAAACACACACACAAATATATATATATATATATATATATATATATATATATAGACACACCGACACACACATATATATATACACAGAAGGAAGTAAATAATAAAAATATAAATATTAAAATATATATATATATATATATATATATAAAAAGAAGTAAATAATAAAAATATATATATATAAACGAAGAAAGTAAATAATAAAAATATATGTATTAATATATATATATATATATATAAACATAAACAAGTATATATATATAAACACACACACAATATATATATATATAGACACACACATATATATATATATATAGACACACACACTGACACACATATATATATATATATAGACACACAAGACACATATATATATATATATATATACAAGTATATATATATATATATAAAATATAAATGTAAATATAAAAATATATATATTATATATATATATATATATATATAAAACAGAAGAAAGTAAATAATAAAAATATATGTATTAATATATATATATATATAAACAGAAACAAGTATATATATATAAACTCAATCACAGATATATATATATATATATATATATAGACACAACACACATATATATATAAACACACAGATAGTCAAATATATATATATATATATACACACAAATATATATATATATATATATACGGATATACATATATACACATATATACACACAAATATATATATATATATATATACATATACTTGTTTTTAAAAATGAAATTAAGGGTGAATGAGACTTATTGACTGAAGAAGCAAAAGAAGGCAACCTGAACAATTGAACAATTGAATGCTCTGTAATCAATCAAAAAAAAATATTAATAAAAAAAACATAAATCAAAAGGCACATATATATATATATATATATAGACACACACACATATATATATATATATAGATACATATATATATGTATATAAACACAAATATATGTTTATATATATATATAAAAACACAGATATAAATATATATATATAGACACACAGAGATATATATACACATATATACACACAAATATATATATATATACACATATATACACACAGATATATATATATTTACACACACAGAGATATATATATATATACACACGTATATATATATACACATATATACACACATATATATATATATACACATATATACACACAGATATATATATATATACACATATATACACACAGATATATATATATACACATATATACACACAGATATATATATACACATATACCACATCAATGGATTTGTTTTTAAAAATAAAATTAAGGGTGAATGAGACTTACAAGGAATGATATGAGGCTTTCCGATCTTGTTTCCCCAAATCCTCTCCTCACGGGAAGCAGCCGCCGGTGTGTCAAAAATATAGAAAGAAAATATGATGGAATGGAAGCAGCAGTAGAAATGTGGAATGAGAATATAATGTTCTCACAAACGGACAAACCCTAGAATATAATGTACTTACCCAAAAAAAACCCTAGAATATAATGTAAAAATCAGCCGCCACTGCCAGTCTACAATATAATGTAAATATGCAGCCGCCAATGTGTTAAACCCTAGTTTTTTTTTTTATAAATAATATATATAAAAAGTATAATAAAAAAAATTAATAATATGTTCACGAACATAATCGAATGTTCGTGAACAAGTGTTCGAGTACGCTCGATAATTAATCGAGCCTAAAAATTTGTTCGAATTTGGTTCGATTAATAAATGAACGAGCTTTAAACGAGTTCGAACGAGCTTTGTTCGCGAACAGCTCGGTTCGCGAACAGCTCTACCTGCCGATGCGGATCGCCTAAGTCGTCTTAGGCTCTACACGGCTCTGGTCATAGTGAGAAATTAACCTTGATTTTATTATTATTTCTCAAAAATAAAGCAAGATTTTACATAGGAAATTAAATTAAATTTAAGAAATGGTTTTGAATATTTATTATTTTTTAAATTAGGTGCTCCAAGTGGTGTTCTTCATCTCCTCTCTTCCGAGGTGATGGAGGCAATTCAACAATTCTCTTCTTCAATTTCTTCAGCCATTTTTATTTTTTTACCGTGTTTCGACGACATTATCTCTCTTAGTAACTACGATTCATTTTTTTTTTTGAGACAAGTGACTGTTCGATTCTTATAGTATCAATTCTATATGTAAGTAAATTTTTAGATTTATATCTAAAAATAGATTTTTGTTATTATCTATGACAACTCTATTGATGACTAAGATTTAGCTATCATAGTAGGCGAGTTGGGTATCCGACAAAGTGTTATGCCTCATGGGTAGCATGAGGCATAACGCTTTGTTTTCTTAGTTCTTGAGCTAGTTTTTTTAATGATTAATTAATTTTTGTTCTGGTTCATTTTCTTTTCTAATATTTTAATTTTTAGACTGTTTTATATCTATTTTTTGTATAAGACTTATATAAAGCCTAGTGTGTCTTACATAAAAAAAAAAAAGAAAAGGGTGAGAGAATAAAATATTCCCAATTCTTTCCTTCTCATTTCTTCGAAATTTTTCTCTAATTATGCAAATTGAAAGATGGGAAATGCTCAAAAACTCATTGACCTGATAAACATTGACTTGATTAAAAAGGGCCAAACAGCCAATCACAAAGTAGCATCTTTGTTTTTCTCAACTCATATTTTACATTTTGCCGGTTGTTTTGCACTCTTGCTCCCATCGTTAAAAAGCCGAATCGAACGCCGATTCATATCCGGAGGGAGGAGCCGACAAAGATTCGTCGACGTTTCGATCGGTAGATGAAGACTAATATCACAGATTATTTCGCCGAGATGGGCGATTTTTGGCCGAAATGGCCGATTTTTGGCCGATATGGCCGATTTTTGGCCGATACAATTGAAAAAGCTGAGATTTTAATTACCTTCATTTTCTCATTCAAAATCTTTTTTTTGTTAAATCTTTCCTTCTTTCATGTTGTAAGAATGGATGGTGATGTGAAATAGTGGAGGGAAGAAGACGAGAGAAAAAAAAAAAAAAAAGAAAATTCTGGAGAAGAATCGGAGAAGACGACGGAGTATGTATATATTATACATACATTATAATTATAATTATATTATATTTATATATTATATTATTATATATTATATATTATTATTTATATTATTTAGTTATTTTTTCTTTTAAAAATATATAATTTTTATTGTATTTAATTATAATTAATAGGTTGATTTATTATTTAATATTTATGAGAATTAGAAATATTGATGTATAGTTAAATATGTTAAAAATGTAAATATTTTATTAATATTGTATTAAATTTAATATTTTAAAAGTTTTATAATAAAATTATAGAAATTTAATATTTTTTTATTTATTAAAATATTATAATAATAATCTTTATTTTAATTTTTTTATCTTACCGATATTTTGACGGTTCGTCTCGCATATTTGACCGATATTCAAATGGATATAGAACACTACCTCCGAACCCACACCAGCGCTCTTGCTAATCATTTTCTCTTTATCACCAACGAAAGAAGAAAAAAGAGACGAGAGAGAGATGCACCATTATTCCCTGACCGTAACTGCAACACTTTTTTCCTACTGCATGATCTCTTTCTGCTTCTGTCTTGCCAATCCTAGTCCTATAGCTATAGATTTCACGGGGAACGTTGCTATAAATTGCGGTTCTAACAAAAATTCAGTCAGATTTGATGGTCGTGAATGGATTGCTGATCAAGATCAAGGACTTGAACCAAAAGGCAAATCGACAACAAGCTCAAGGATTGCAAAAGATAAACTATTCAATGTCGTCGATCCAGTCCCGTACATGACTGCAAGGATTTCAAATACTCAATTCTCCTATTCATTTCAAGTCAAACTTGGTCAGAAGTTCATTCGACTTCATTTTTATCCCTCTTCTTCTTACCGTGGATTTGAGAATTTTCTCGATTTTTTCACGGTTGAAGCTGGTTCTTATACTCTATTGAGAAATTTCAGTGCTTCACTTGCTACTGATAATTTGGGGGTGACTTATCTCGTTAAGGAATTTTGTTTCAATGTAGAAAAAGAGAATAGGGAACTTCGTATAATATTCACTCCGTATCAGAGTATCATCAAGTTGAGGAAAACCTATGCTTTTGTAAATGGAATTGAGATCATTTCCATGCCGACAGGTCTTTATTATACGCCTGATGGCGATTCAGGGGCTCCTGTTGTAGGTGTAGGTCAAAAAAATAGATACTACTATATTGATAACAACACTGCACTTGAATTGGTCCAGAGGTTGAATATTGGTGGGAGCTCCATACCACCTGGAGAAGATTTTGGGATGTTTCGTGGTTGGAGTGAAGATTCAAATTTCTTGCAAACATCAAAACTTCAGCCTGTAAGCCATTTGGTGAGCGGAATTAAATTTACAAGGATACCTGCATTCACTGCACCACTCAAAATTTACCAGACATCATGGGAAGTAGGTAAAATTAGGGGAAATGGAATTCATCATCATCACCACAAATTGCATAACTTCACCTGGAAAATACCAGTGGATGTTGGATTTGCATACTTATTGAGGCTTCATTTTTGTGATTTTGAAGTTGAGATGAGCAAGGATGATGGTGAGCATAGAAAGTTCAGTGTGCTTATAAACAACAATCAGGTCGTTGTTGATATGATAAGATTGATCAGTACTGGTGTTCCAATATACAATGAGTGTTTGGTGATCTTGAAGGGACACAGAGAAGCTGGAAAGTTTGATTTCTTGTTGGCCTTACAGTCCTCTGATGAGTTAGTGATTAGAATTTTCCATGGACTAGAGATCTTCAAGTTAAGCAACTCTGACAACAATCTTGCAAGTCCAAGCAATAATATGTATTTGGAAAAAGTTAAAAAATCTTGGAAGGGAAAGATCAAGAACTTGCCTTTAGGAATTGGAAGAAAAAATACAATTGCAACAGTGGTGGCAATTTTAATCATATTGCTGAACATTATTGTTTTCAAACTAAGGCAACTCTGGGAAAAGACTGTTATGAGGAGTAACACAATGGAGCAACTGCTACAAGTGGACAACACCAGTACTACCATCAGTTCTCGCTTGATGAGATCATTTCAACAACACACAACTTTAGTGATGAATTTCTGATTGGGAGTGGGGGTTTTGGGAATGAATACAAGGGTTTAATCTATTGGGCTTCTAAAGAAGTTGCTGTAAAGAGATTGAAGTCCAATTCCAAGCAAGGTGCTCATGAATTTTGGACAGAAATTGAAGCACTCTCCAAGATCAGACACGTTCATCTTGTCTCCCTAATAGGATATTGCAATGATCATCAAGAAATGATCCTAGTTTATGAGTACATGCCCCGTGGCACACTTGCAGATAACCTTTACAGGATTAGTACTAAAAATGGGAAGGATGTCAGTACTCCTCTAACTTGGGAGCAAAGGCTTCGAATATGCATAGGTGCTGCCCGTGGGCTTGAGTACCTTCATACCGGTGTCAAATATGGAGTAATCCATCGTGATGTGAAGGATTCAAACATCCTATTAGATCAGAATTTGGTAGCTAAGGTTTCATATTTTAGGCTGTCTAAAATGGGAGAGGTAAGTGAATCCTTAAGTTCAGTTAGCACAAAGGTGAAAGGAACATGGGGATATTTGGATCCAGACTATCTTATGACTCATAAGTTGACAAGAAAAACGGATGTATATGCCTTTGGTGTTGTTTTGTTGGTTGTTTTATTTGGGAAACCTGCGGTGGATAGGAGAATTAAAACTGGTGGTGCAAAGACACTACTCATATCATCCTTCCGAAAGTGCATAACGAAAAGAGAATTTGGTGATATTATTGATCCAAGTCTACAGGGAAAGATTCCATCAGAAAGCTTTAGCAAATTTCTTACTTGTATTGAAAGCTGTTTGCACAATCAACCCAAGAAGAGGCCTACAATGGCTCAAGTTGTGGCAACCCTTGAGCGCATATTGGAAGGTCAGCCAATTTGTGTAGCTGCTTCTTCTTCTTCTATTTCATTTTCAGGTAATGCAATTTGTAGTGGTCAGATTGTTGAGGTTGAAAACTTGAGATCAGCTCACTTAGATCAATCTATGGTTTCCACCATTCCTGAAGAAAGTGATGCTACTGTTAAATCAAATCCCTTGTACATGATGCCCTCTTCTATTAATTCAGGCAATGATACAAACTTACGATCACCTCAATTAGATCAATCTATGGTTTACACCATTGTTGAGGAAAGCCCTACTGTTAAAGTTAGATCATCCCCTCTAGATCCAGAAGAAGTAAAATCTAGAGAAGTCTTCTAGTCAAGACAAAGGGATCACAGTACCTACGTCCAAAAAGTAAAACCATTATGGGTTTGGCGGCCATGGGAAGCACTTTGGAAGAAAGGAATAAAGCCTGTAAAGAAAAAGAACTTGGGTAATGGATGTAGTAGCTTTTCTATCAATGACAATGTCAGGAAAAGCAATTTTGTTTCAGGAACTGGACAAAATTTTTCAATAACAGATATCTGAGCAGCCACTGATAATTTGAATCAGGATCATGTCATTCTAAATGATGATTTTATGATAGTGTATACTGGATTTTTGAAGAAAATGAAGGTTACTATTCACTGGTTCAAAACACAAGTGTTTGAAGGAATTGAAGAGTTTCAAGATGAGATTGAGACACTATCAGAAATTAGACACGAAAACTTGGCTTTCTGGATTGGATATTGTTATCATGAGACAGAGGTATACATTGTCTATGAATCCACAGACACTGCCATCATTCTCCATAATAGCCTCTACTATGATGATGATAGATACTTTCCCTCTCTCATGGAATCATAGACTCCAGATTGTCATAGGTGTGGCACAAGGACTCCATTACCTTCATTCTGGACCTGATTTTGGTGGTACTGGTAAAAGGATAATTCATGGTCATCTGAAACCAAAAAACATCCTTTTAACCTCCAATAACAATTTTACTCCACAAATTTCAAATTCAGGTTGGCATGTAGTTAGTCCCAAGGGTTATTTTGATAATGGATCAACCATTATAAAAGCATCTTGGGGAGAGTACTATGCTCCAGACGTCTTTGATTAGGCTGACAGAAGAATCTGATGTGTATTCCTTTGGTTTGGTTTTGTTGGAGGTACTGTGTTGTCGAAGACCTGTTATTTATGGTTATGGATACAATCAAGAAAATAGATACCTAAAACAGTGTGTGGAAAGATGTATCAGAAACAAGACTGTTCACGAGATCATCGATGCAAAACTGATGAAAGGACAAGAACAAGTAATAGCAGAAAGATGTTTGGCTGAATATCTGGAGATTGCTTTTAGCTGCTTGGTTGATGAGCCAATAAAACAACCCTCAATGATTCAAGTTTATCATAGGCTGAAGTTTGCACTATACTTACAGGTTAATGGTGAAGCAATCAAGGGCATTGGCAATGGTAAAGTTGATGATGAGGATGATGTTGTCAAAATTGACCATATCTACCAGGGAATAATAAAGCTTGCATCTAACAAACAAGCTTCATCATCATCTAGTAATAGGATTTCATCAGTCAGTCAACAGACATATGAACAAAATATGAGCCAGTCTTATGATCAATTAACAATAGTGTTTTCTCGCTAAAGTGAGGGGCAAAGACTATCAACCATTTTCATTTTCTAGATTATGCAGGTATCTTTCTTGCTGTGTGTTTAATATCAAATAATAACAATGCATTATTGTAGAATTTTGTGTTAAAAGAAAAAAGAAAACCATGCTGTGAAGATCAAGAAAAAAATTCAACAACAATATTTGTAATAAACAATGAAATCAGTATAATGCCTGAGAATTCATTTCATGGAAGTAGTAAGAAGCAGAAAAAGGAGAGATATGTGAGTCAATAGTATATCTTAGCTAACAAGAATATGTCATGTAGATTGTGTCTGGAAAAGTATTTTTCAAATTTTCCCTATTTTTATGTGAATTTTCTAAAATTTTAAATTACATATACTACTTCATCTATGAATATTAGTAGTAAAATATTACTTAAAACAGCAAAAAATGGAAGAACAGAGAATGCCTAGTACAACTTTACTTGGATAATACCTGAGGATTTAGGCTATGGATACTTGGCGAGATTTCATTTCTGCTATTTTGCTCTGGTGGAAAGAGAAGGTAACAAGGGATTTAGGCATTACTTATCTTTGATGTCATTCCAAAGGTAGAGATATCATACTTACATGTATTTCATATATAATGTAGAAGTGAAATTATATTGATTAATTCCCACAATAATATATGACAAACAAATATTATACGGGTTGTATTATTGGAAAATAATTGATATCCTCAATTTTAGTTTTCTTCAAAAAGTTCATAATTTGATTAAGTAAAAAAGTAATTTTGTTATAAGTGTATAATACCTATTACCCTTTTTAATATTTTACCATTTTTATAATATAATTTGTGAAGAATTCAAATTAATCTCTATACTATATTTTCTTAAATGAAATATCGCACATGATCATCTTTATGCTTGTTTGCCTTTTTTTATTCGAGAAGAAAAGGATGAAAATACTCAACGGAAAAATTAGACATGTGATTAATACATATATAAAATAAATCCTGAAACCAAAAATAAAATAATTTTTTTTTGTATTATTAAAAAAGATAAAATAAAAATTAAAGACTATGTTAATGAAACCAAACATTTTATGTGAAATAAAATAGACAAATTTATTATTTTTTTATTTATAAATAATAACTTTCGATCTTAATTAAGTAGGTTAATTGATTATTAAAAATTAATTACAACTCAATTACTTAGAAGTTTTTTTTTAAAAAAATTGTCTTAAAAAAGATCTCAACTTAATTCCACATTTCCTTAAAAAAAAAAAATCCACATTAATTAATTAATTAATTAAATAATAAAAATTTAAAAAATGAAGAGAATAATTATAAATAAGAAAAGTTGCATTAAGTGTTTGATGAATGAACGTCACAAGAATCTTTTGTGCTTAAATGGTAAGCTTTGATTGTAATTACATTATTATTCTCATTCTTTTTTTCCTTTTTTTTAATACATTAATATTAGGATTGATGTTAACAAATTAGCTAAAGAAATATCAAAATTAGAAATTAATAATGAGATAAAAAACATATATATATATATTTTAAAAATATATAAATATTAACTTTATTAAAAATAATTATCTTAGTTTTTTGATAATTAATTAAAAAAAAAAAAAAAAAAAAGGGATAAGGGGAGCTGACCTTTCAAATGTAAGAAATGCGTTTGAGAAGAAGTGTAAATGGATGAGGGTTTTTTACAGCAACAATAGTGGCAGTGTGTTTACGTTGGTATTCCGCTTTCTCGTAAGGTCTGTTATTCCTTCTCCTTCTCGGCCGCCGTTATCTGTTTCTTTTGCCGGAAATCTCATAACACCGTTGCCGGCTAAATCATCTTGGAACCGGGGGATTCTTGTAAGGGCGTTTCATTTGTCATCATCAGTGACTCCGATGGGTTCTCAGGAATTAGAGTGGCCTGCTACTCGCATTAGGGACACCTTCATCGGTTTCTTCAAGGAAAAGAAGGGTCACGAGTTCTGGAAATCCAGCCCCGTCGTTCCGCTTAATGATCCTACTCTGCTCTTTGCAAATGCTGGTTCGTTTGCTTATAATCCATATATATATATATATTATTTTTTTTGTGTAAATTATTGTATTTTTCTCATTTATCAATCAATCTATCAATCATCCAGGTATGAATCAGTTCAAGCCAATCTTCCTGGGGACAGTAGATCCTAAAACTCCACTAGGCCAACTGAAACGTGCTTGCAATACCCAGAAGTGTATTCGCGCTGGTGGCAAACACAATGATCTTGATGATGTTGGTAAGGACACTTACCACCACACTTTCTTTGAGATGCTTGGAAATTGGTCGTTTGGGGATTATTTCAAAACAGAGGCCATCCAATGGGCATGGGAACTTCTCACTCAGGCAAGCGTTCAACTTTCTCACACTTTTTATTTTTTTAATTTTTTATTTTTTTGAATATACTTAATTCATTCTGCTGAGAATTTATCCTAAGATATTATTAATTATCGGACCTGTGAATTCAAGAGACCTGTTTATTTGTTTTCTTATTGTGTTTTCCTACTGAAGTAATTCCTAAAGCGCACCGGTTTTGCGCGATTATCCTACAGGTTTATGGGCTACCCGCTGATAGAATCTATGCAACTTATTTTGGTGGTGATGAAAAGTCTGGTCTTCCTGCTGACACCGAAGCAAGAGATTTGTGGCTCAAGCTTCTTCCGAAGGAGAGAGTATTGCCTTTTGCTGCTAAAGTATGCTCTCTCTTCATTCTTTCCTTTTATGCCGTTGGTTATTCTTTTCCCCTCAGGTTACCAGGTAGTATTTTCAAGGAAAAGGAAAATAGTTTGAAAGGATGTCTGAGATAGTTATTGTAACTAATATCTGCGCCCCTTTTATCCTCTAAATGCAGTCTTTACTGTGAAAACTCTTTTTTTGGGTATTTATAAGTGAAAAGAAGAAAAGGAAATAATCTTTTCCAGGAAATAGAAAAACTGTTTTGAAGGGTGTCAGAGATAGTTACTGTAACTAATAATTGCCCTTCTCTCTTTTAAATCCATTATTTACCATGAAAAATTCCTTCTTTGGGAGTGGGTGAAGAATCCTCAAGTAACTTGATTCTGTAGGAAAACTTGCTGGCTCTTGGCCCTTCTTTGATCTTTTGGGTTTCTGAAACTCTATGAACCTGCACTACTTTTCAGAAATTATTTTACTACTTGACTCTGTTTTGTGTTCTGAGTTTCCAATCCACATTGTGTTTCCTGATAGTCATTAATTTTACTTCCATGCAATTTTCTTTAGGACAATTTTTGGGAGATGGGTGATACAGGACCTTGTGGACCCTGCACTGAGATACACTTTGATAGACTTGGAAATCGTGATGCTGCTGCATTGGTTAACAATGATGATCCAACAGTTATTGAGATATGGAATCTTGTCTTTATACAGGTATTATTCTTGGCCTTGTGATGCACATTATGATATTTGGCTTTGTCCTTGTATATTTATAGCAAAATTGACATGTTTTGCATTTTGATTTATTTGCATTAATTCCTGGATGGTTGATACTTGTCGTGCAGTTCAACCGCGAGAGTGACGGTACTTTGAAGCTTTTACCTTCTAAACATGTTGATACGGGGCTGGGTTTCGAAAGGTTAACATCTATTCTACAGAACAAGATGAGCAATTATGATACTGATGTCTTCTTACCTATCTTTGATGTCATTCAAAAGGTAGATATCATACTTATATTTTTTATATTAAGTGGAAGTGCAATTATATTTCTAGATACCAGTGTTTACTCAGTACTGAATAATGTGTAGTTTCATTTATTTTTGCTGGAGCTTGTATCATCTTAGCATATCTTTTTACCTCTCCGGATGATGTTCAAGTGCTTACTATGATCATTGATATTTCTATTGTTCTATTGTTCTATTGTCTCTGCTACTGAGAGGACCATTGATCTGAATATATATTTAATACTTTTTTTTGTATTGCCTCTGCAAGGGTAGTGACTTTGTTTAGTGTGTCATTAGATTTTGTTGATGAAAGTCGCACACTTATTGATTTCTCACCTTTTATCAACTTCTTTTACTTTTATTTTTTCACAATTAATTTTCTATTATTTACCCTTTATGCCAGTGTTCATCATACAACTTCTCACTAAACACATTTATCATTTCATTGGTACTACCTCTCTTTTCAAGAGAGGTACTAGATTTGTATCACTTGCACTCCACTTTCTGCGTTTATCATAATTTTCTCAGTGATAGTAATTTTGGAAATTAACATAAGAAAGTGGGATTGTCTCATGGAAGTTGATGCTATTTTGTTAAATCCAAAAATGGAACTTTGAAATACATTTTGAATGGAAGTAGAGCCTACCTCCGGATCAATACACAACAGCAAAGCAGCTGATGATTGTATGCCTTAAATGCCAGAACTAAAGAGCATCTATTTTAGATCTTGTCATTGATTTTAATTTTTTATGTCAGCGATTATGATTGCCCGTAGATTAGAAGGGAATCTACATATTTAATATATATATATTTTTTCATTGATGCTTGTTTCACATTTTGCATACGTAAATACTTTAGAAATAAGACTTGCATGTTTTTACGTCAAAGACTTGCTCTCATTGCTACAAGATAATATTCAAAAAAATTAGCTTGATTTTCCTTCCATGTACAGGAAACTGGTGCTAGACCGTACTCAGGAAAGGTTGGGGCTGATGATTTGGACAAAGTTGACATGGCTTACCGGGTTGTTGCTGACCATATCAGGACTCTTTCATTTGCCATTGCTGATGGTGCCTGTCCGGGTAAATGCTAGAAATTCAGCTTCATTTCCTAACTTATGTTCTACTTCCAAATAAATGTTTTTATTAACCTGTGAATAGAGTCTTCTATTGCCTTGAACATTTTGTTCCTGTTTCTCATTTTCTAGGGTTGTAAAGTTTTTATTCTATTTTGTTATCTTTCTTATGGCATATCCGGATATAACTGTGTAAAGTGTTTTTTTTTCTGTTCTGACAAAAGAATGTAGTCTCTTCTTATTCTGCTTTTGAAGCTTGGAGAACCAAGTCAATTTAGTGTTGAAATTTCTAACATTTATCTGATAATGCATGTTCATGTGCATGTAGATATTTATGATTAATGGTGGCTGAAGATCATCTTATTCACTGTTCAAAAATTGTAGGATTTGTTTGAAGGTTGAAGTTATTGTCCCATTTCTTTGTAATTCTGAACTGTAGGCATGATTTTCCAAATAAATTGTGGTCTTTGGGTGTGCTTGTTTGTAAGAAAAGTTAAGCAATCTGATATCATAAACTAAAAATTCTGTTTCTATTCCTTCCCTTTCATACTCTTCATTGTTCCATTCTAAATTTTTTCAGGATTTCTTTCTGTATCTTTTAACCACATTATTTTTTTTCTTTTATTTACTTATGTGGAATTGTTTGACCTTATGCTTGGTTGCTTTGTAGGCAATGAAGGTCGTGAGTACGTCCTGAGACGCATTCTTCGTCGTGCAGTTCGTTATGGTACTGAGGTTCTCAAAGCAAAACAAGGTTTTTTTAGCGGGTAAGAGTGATATGCTGTCTTCAAGTCTATGCTCTTTCTTTTTTTCTTTCTTACTTTTCATGTCTCTAT